>CM061921.1:178725434-179308954 GCA_031002005.1 Vandiemenella viatica | reverse complement strand
TCCAAAAAAGAATATTTAACAATCAGTAGACGGATCACTCAAATTGCTAAATGTGGCTGGTGTAGCGATTGACACTGAAGTATACTAATGTTTGAATATAACTCGCACATTCGATGAGGAAGTCTTCTGCAGTTTTTCCAAATCACTGTAAGCGAACGTCGGTATAGTTCACCAAAAAGTCCATATTCCCGTCTCCCATGACCTCAAAGTCGAGATGTCAAGCTGGAAACAAATTTAAAAAAGTTCAGAAAGTTCCTCGAGGATATACGGTTCTAAACCTGTATAATTCTTTCGTCTGTTATCTGTGTGAGCCTCAGGTAGCAATATAAGCAAGTTAGTTGAACGAGGATGAGGAAAATCTCATGCCTGAAATGTCTGATAATTTCCTTGTTCTGTGGGCCTACGGAATTGTCTTCCGTGTTGGCAAACCACGACCGCAGACACATTCACAAATTCCTTCGCAAGAGTCCCGACCAAGATACTTAAGCTGGCGCTAGCAGTGTAGGGGCTAGAACACTGTCATCGCATTGTAAAGGCCTCCTGCCATATCCCGTATATCCCTTCCAAACCATTACCCTTTCGGATAGGAGCAATACACCCTCCACCACACACTTTTAGTGAATCGCGGAGTAATAATAATAAAGTAAGATCGTAATCTTTCACGGCGTTGTATATTAATAAATTTCTCTCGGGCTTCCAGCCGTGTTAAGATGTTACATTTTTGGGACGTTTCGAAGGCGTCCAACTCTGCCTTAATGATTGATATTTGGTTGAGAATGAAGGCAGAGTTGGACGCCTTCGAAACGTCCCACAAATGTAACATCTTAACACGGCTGGAAGCCCGAGAGAAATTTATTAATAATAATAAAGGTCACTGATTCGAGTTCTTCTGCGCATATGGTTGCTTTTGAATGAGTGTAGTGTTCGTCTTGTGTTGACTTCACAATAGAGTTCCACATTACCTCAACAAAGGCTGACACAATAGTCAGCAGGTTAAATGGTCAAAGGCACGGAGGTCATAAAATATTTACATCAGTAGATGGAGGCATGTCAATTTTCAATAACGTGCACTTCCAGTTTTTTTTTCCTTCTTCTTTTAAATAGCTCCATTATCACGGAATATTGATCAATTAATTTTGTAATCAAATAGTGCAAGTAGAACATTACAAGACGCAATGAGGGTATGCTGAAGTTAAAATCCTCGAGAAGTAATTTTCAGAAATTTTTAATGACCTATACATATTAGTTCAATGTTATTTTTCAACATTTTCATCGGTCTTCTAATTATGATGAAGTAACTTTAATATGTTATTTGAAGTTGTTTCTGTTACTTTCGGCAAATGACTGTCACTGTATTTGTAGGTGCTCGTAATTCGAAAATGGGCATATTTCGTGTACGGATGGTCATATTCACAAATTTTATTAGAGCTAATTCTACTGAACAAGTGTTCTTCACTTCCTCAGAGCCACTGGTAAATAAACACTTCCTCGAAACGTTTGTCGGACGGTTACTTCCTCCTTGCGTCTGAACTGAGCCAGCAGGAAGATCTTCTTCTTACGAAATAACCACGCATAATGTTAAAGAGATTAAATCCTATACACTCAACTGAAATTAAATACCCCTCCCGTGTGCACTAAACGGATTCACTATAGTACGCCTACTTTCCAAATTTTTTATCCTAATACGTGTTTAGATAAGGAATATTTTTTGTGAGATGAGGTGGACCTGTGAGATATTTTTGAAGGCAGCCAATTGCCTTTTGGTTCAATAAAATTGTCTTTAAATTTTTAATGGCATTCCTCCCGATAGCCATTCATCCAGCTAAACCGTTTTGTGTGTTTATCCTGTGTACTGATGTATTTCCAAATGCTTTTTGCTCATACAATTGAAAGACGATACAAGACATACCACAATACCTACTTTAACACCCATGCCTCTGGCCGGAATCGCACCAGTGACCGAGAGTCCCTGTAACGCCCAAGCCATCCCATCCGGAAGGACAGGGGTTGAAATCTTCGTGTATCCATCCGTATTTCGGTATTGCATGATTAATCGAAATCACTCCGTGAGTGTTGGGATGATTCTCTGGTATGGCCAAGGCTGAATTCCTTCCCGAAACATGCCCCAAGTCCTTTTCTCTCTATAATGATTTCCACGTCGACCAGCCCTAAAACAACACCGAACTAGAGACTCTCCACATGTGGAAATAGCACTCTAGTCCCTTCGCTACCATGTTCGGCCGTTGAATAAGATAAATCCAACAAGGAAAAGGTCTAAAACACACCACAGAGATGTAATTATTTTTATTTGAGCAATTATGTTTTGCTTCTAGCTTTACATCTAATCGAGGTCATTAGAGGCAGGAAAGGACTGGGGACAAGTAATGGGGAGGAATTCGTCCATGGCCTTTTGAAGGAACAATCCCGGCATTCGCCTGGAGTGATTTGGGGAAACCATCTAAAACGTTTACCTGGATGGCTAGATGGGTATTCGAACCCACGACCTCCCGAAAGCCGGATACCACATACCCACCACGTATTATTTTTTTTTTTTTTTGTCTTCGTCATATCTTCGGCAGCAATGTGATATGAATCCTGATAGTATTGGAAACTAGGATCGGGTAAGAATTTCAGCCACCGCTTTTTGAAGGAACTTTTTCTGGAGTTCAGCTGGAGAGATTTACGAAAATCATGGAATACTGAAACTGGATCCCCGACGGGGTTTGATTTCACGTTCTCCCGAATGCCAGACAACAGTTTTACCTATAAACCATCGGGCTTGGACGGCAGGAAATAAGCTTGACAGAAAATTTTATAGAAGTATCAGTGTTAGTTAGAAAACAAAGAGAGAGATGATAGTTTTACTACTTCCATCTTCCAGATTTAAAATGTGGAACTGCTAATTCACATTGCAGACGGATTTTTTTATTATTTACTGTTTCTTAATGATTATTATTACTACTAAAACTGGTGCTACTGCCTTCAAGTTTAGCTTACCTTCTAAATATGGTATGATGAAAACAAAATTTAGGTGTTAATATTCCGCACCATTTAATTTTTATTTATATTTCGTGACTTAGTTTACCATTAGAGTTCTTTCGTGAATGCTCTTTCTACTCACCCTTAACCTTTGTGTGTATTTGTCACACGCACAGTTCTATAACGCTGCAGCGTAGAAAGTGTAACTAAGTCCATTCAAACTCTCTTATTGGTTTTCCGTGCGTAATTTAGCGATTCTTTTCTGTATTCGCCATATAATTGCGTTTGCTAGCGAATTGTTAACTGTTTTATTCGAGGAAAAAAAAATAACGCAACGGTTTATCAAAATTACGAAAAAAGTGTTACCATCTCTCTATAATTAATCAATTTGGTTATTTAAATAATTATTATGACTAAAATGGTGATATTAGTTATTATTTTTACTGCAGAACTCCGAACTTTCCCTCTGAGCGTCTGCGATTTTCTTGCTGCGCGGGCTCATTGTTTTAGTCTTGGGTAAAGTGCTGGGTATGAGAGGTCTATTTTATCATGAATTTAGTGTACCACCTACCAGTTATGCTGTCCCATGCGGTATTCGTGTCTAGAACGAAGCATAATCGAAAGGCGAGGGGTCTCTCGAATTCTGTCCCCGACTGTACATCACTTGTAAGTGCGCTTAACATGTAAAAGTCTTGCCTTTTAATGTCATTAATTGAAAAACTCTTTTTTTAAAAATAGTTTTTCTCCCATTTTCAACATACATACAGTAATTAATTAAAGTAGACCCTTTTTCGGAAAAAATCCAATTATCCGAAATTTAGATTATCCCAACGGGGTCCGGTTCCAATTGATTCGGATAGTTGGAGTTCTACTGTACGTACCTTAGGGGGCATCCATAAATTACGTGACGTGTTTTACCGGTTTTCTGGAACCCCCCCCCCTCCCCCCTCTGTTGAGACTTCGTGAGATCTGGTCCGATCCCCCCCTCCCTCTGGTGAGATCTGGTCCGTGAGACCCCCCTCCCCCTTCTCACCCTTCCCTTCCCGTGTTTTGTAGATCTTTTTTTTAGCTCTACAGTCCAACAAAAATTTCCAAAACCTCACGTGAGATTTCCGTTAACCCCCCCCCCCCTCTCCCTTGGTGAGATTTCGCTGGACCTCCTCCCCCCCTATTTCACCTCACGTAATTTATGGACGTCCCCTAGGGGCAGTGCTCCACCCAATAGGACTGCAGAGATACACAGGATCTAGATTCAAAACCCCTAGAAGTTGTCCCGATTATTGTTTTTAGGCGGTTTCCCGTAATCACCTAGGTGAATGCTGGGACGGTCCCTAATGTCCACCTCAAAGATTACACATTTCACAACAAAAATATAAACTTATCGCACAGACCATACATTACACAGTTCGAAAATGTTGGCTACACTTCAGCTGCTCCATGATAATGGTGCCCGCGATAGTGAGGGAAAACGCGAGCATTCAAAACTCTTCCACTTGGAACCCCTATCCCCCGGGGATATCCCGGCATCGACATGCCATTCTGAAAAAAAAAGAAGACAGTTGCAACACGCATTTGTCGGCATGTTGTTTAGTCGTTCCCCTGCGCTTCAGAGAATTATGCATGCCAGGGACAAATAATTTGCACGATAATACCACCCAGCACATGAACAGAGGTCATGTCATATCAGTGTCTCTCTGTAAATTTGATTATTTGGTTTCAGGTTCGCTGGGATTGGTGCTGCTGCTGGCGCTTATACAAATGAGTTGTCAGGACATACAGAGCAGCGTGCAAACAGTCACCAAAGTCAGCAACAGCCTCGTGCCAAAGCTCTTCCAGGTAACGCTAGTATTTATTTATTCCGAAACTCAGCCTTTTGTTATACTTTAAAAAATAGAGCTAGGAAAAAAATGATAAAGCAAGCTGAAGGGAACTGCGACAATTGCAACTTCGTGTGGAGGTGAGATGCCATCAAGTAAACATCATCACGGTATTTTCCGTAGTCACAGCGGTGTAGTGTTTTATTATTATAATTTTTTTTTCTATGGCCTTCGGTCTTCGTGGCCATTTAGCCAGCTCCAGTTTGTTTATGTTCCAACTGCTGTATCAGGCTATCATTACGGTAATATGGACACTACAGTGAGGACAGCACAAGATGAACACAACACTTAATTAAAACCACCAATGCACGGGGCCGGCGGCCCTTACACTGCCAGGGCCGGCCTGTGTAGCATTGCTACGCCCGTTAGCTTCTGATAGCGACCGGCCCATTTTTTCGCCAGTTACCGAGCGGTATTCGGGAGGACGCGGGTTCGAATTCCCGACCCGCCGTCCAGATTTTGGTTTTCTATAGTTTCCTGAAATCACTCCAGGCAAAAGTCGGAATTGTTCCTTAAAAATGCCATGGCCAAATTCCTTCCCGCTCCTGGCCTCCAGTCCTTTCCCGCCTCTAATGACCTCGATGTTAGCGAGGCGTAAAGAACAAATAATAAAAAAAAAAAAGATCACGAGTTCCGCTGTGGACAGCCTCCTTGCCTTAATGCTCGTCGGCGATAAGTCACACAAATGCTCCCATAACACAATGATTTTGTTCCCCTCTCCCCCCCCCCCCCCACAGCTTATCAACAAGTAATCTAAATACCAAAATTCGTAACGGGAGGATATTCGGCCACGGCTTCCGGTGGAACCATTCTGGCGTTCGCTTGACGTGCTTTCGGTAAACCATGGAAGTCGGTAACCAGGATGAGTGGACAGGAGATCGAACCCGCGTCCTCGTGAATAGCAGGCCCTAACATTGCACTCCGGGCTCGGTTGAATTTTCAGCATTACTTTGCCATTAACCTAGTGGAATCCGTTCAACACAGCTGTTTCGTTGTTAACCAAAATTAATATCAATTTATGTAATTACTGAAATCACAATACAGCGAATTTTACCTGCAAATCAACATTTTAGTTCTATTTATATTTTGTTTTTGTACATTAGATCTGTTAGAACTCTCGGTAGAGTTAACCTTGTAAAACGGAAACTGGTTGGGGTCTCTCTTATGCGGACTGGATGGGCAGGATTTAGTTCCAGACATAGCCAAAAAAATTTCTTTGAAGTTGAATATTCGGAATATGTTTGCAAGCCTGTTGTCCAGTTTGTACTGGGGAAGAAACTGTTGGGGTATAATGCAGCCGAAGCCATGAATCTCCACTTTAGTGCTGAGATCAATAAAATGAATATGAAGTAGTAGATCAGCCAATCAAAACACAAAGATCTTAGAAGCGTGTATATGCAGGGGTAACAGGAAAGAGGATGCCATCAATCAGCACAGCTCGTATCTTCGTTATCGATGACGAGAAGAAGAAAAGTCACATCAGATCTAAGAACGTCGTCAAACTGGCCGATGCCCGAATTCAGTCGTTACTTTCACACACAGGAGGGAAACAAATTTCAACATTTATAGTAAAAAAAATGCATCGAACCGCAGAAGCCTTGCAAACTGTCAGAATTACCCTGAAAGTATAACAGGGACTGGGGTGGTAGGTACGAAACTTGACTTTCATTGCGTACTAAAGTTCCCTTATCGAATTGTATCGTAAGTCGTTGGTAATGTTTGTATTTCACGTTTTCCTCTGTAAGATATTTATTAGTAAAGCTTTGTTGTGTGCTTGTCAAATCAGTATGGTTAGCGAGTGACTGCAATACTCGTAGTTTAGTACTCTTTCCAGCGCGTGAAACAATGCTAAAAAAAATCTTTTATTATTACGCAATAATTTGTGATTATAATTTAAATGAACCTCGTAAAACGTATTACAAAATTAAATTCCTTAAGGCACGAAATATATTCTGTCTGGCTTTCCTAAAAATGGAATTTCTCTTAGAATATCTCCAAAATAGAACGTGCAATCAATACGCTGACTTTCCGCAAACTAGAATCCAGGCCTATGTTATTCGTTTTGAAAAATTATCTTTGCTGGATGCAACAGTCATTGATGATTTAATGTGGCAAACACAATTTAGATCTGCTCCCAGATAGGTACTTCTCATTCTATTCATTAAAATCTTAAATTTACGCATTTCAGAATTTTTCTATCGTTAACTTGTCTATATCATTCCCAACCAGTTGCGGTTGTTTCATAAAATCTACTCGAGTGAATGAATGCAGAACATTCTGAAAGGCAATACGGAAGATCCCTCCTTAAGACACGGGAGTGAGTAACTGGGTCTCAGTGAAAGGCGCTCGTGAAACAACTACTGTGACACTTCCTCGTGCTTCCGAACTGCTTTTTAGACCTATTCAACTTCACTTCCGCAATATAGTTACCATTGGAAAGGCTGGATCTATGGAACTCGTGCTTTCGAAAGGCATGATTTATATTCGCTCGTTAGGAGGAGGTTCTCGTAACAGTTCAGTTTACTGTGCCTGTTGAGGGGCATGACAGCAGCTCCTATGTGCCGGTTTACAGGTTTTTCGTCCACTGACGTAAAAACATATCAAGAGAATCAGTCGAGATACTTCTCTTTCCTAATATTGTTCAACATGCTCAGAATTTGAGCTATTATTGATAAAGTCAAGAAATTAGCACCAACGATAAAGAATAAAGACGTAAAAAAATTCACAATGTTTTTATGGCTTTATGTCGAGGTCAACAGAAAGGAAGGGAAGCATGGAACGGGAAGGAATTCGAGAATGAATTTTCGATGGAATCATCCCTGAATTCACCCAGAGGGATTTCGGGAAACCATGGAAAACCGAAATCTTGATGTCTATACGTGGATTTGGATTTCGGGTTTCCATGGTTTCCCGTAATCACTCCTGGCGAATGTAGAGATGGTTCCTTCGAAAGACTTCCAAAATATCAAGAGTACTTTAGAGCCCTTCATCATCTCGTATCAAGGGTCAAGAATACATGTTTTTAACGTACAAACGTAAATGGATGAACAATGGTTGTAGGGAGTATTTAGTTTACATTTTACCAGTAAAATCCCTCCCCTCACTCGCAGTTCGTTTCCATTTTGCTCTGCCACGTTATCTTGACAGTTGTCAGAAGAGGCACTGCAACATCTGCTGGAAAAAATCCATCCACTCCCTTTTCAAAGTGCCTACTTCACGTGGCAAGTGTTACGTCAAATAAAATGGCTGCAGGCGAGCTGCAACCGGCTTGCGCCTCGACAGACAGAGTTACATCAAAATTATGAGAAGTATGACGTCACCTTTGGTCTGTCCCTAAGACCTATATAAAACGGCCGTTACAACCAGCTTAATTCAGTCAGCTGCAATTGCCGTTTTCGTGGTCCTACAAGTTGAATATGAGTGTTACCAACCGACTTACTTTAGGACTGGCATGAAGATGAAACTTTGAGCCAGTTGTTGTACTCGAAAATTGTGTGCACAGTAAAATTACGATTAAACACGAAGATTGGAAGTAGTGATCGAGGTGGTCGATGCAATTTGAGAATTATTTAGAAACAGTGGACGTTTGAAAACGAGTATTTCACTTGGTGACCATATTGTATCTTTCAAAACAGAATCTAGGACGAGAACTGTATAGTTTTTCAACAATTCTGTTAGCAGAATATGTTTACTACTTGTTGGAAGACGAGGCTGTTCGAGTCGCTCCAAACTTCTGAATTTAATGTAACAACACTGTAGCATTAAGTAAAACAGTTTTCTCTTCGTTACTCACATGAACATGAGGCACCTTTCACATTTACTTTTTTTGGATTTTGATTGGTTTTGCTGTGCGAATCTGTGTAGTACCTATCATGAACCAGTACCAGTTACTGTTTTGCATCTACAAGCAGGCGTTTCGAACCTAAAAGAAAACCAAAAGCATCCTCATTGGTATACAGACATCGAAATAGTAGTCCCTGAGTATACGCCCACCTCATCCTCACCACAAGCTACTGAATGGAACTTGAAATCTTTAATGTTTTTGTGATATCTAAGTTTCTAGTTCCTCATTTTAACTCCATTAAAATTGTATCGAAGTCCATCAAACAGAAACGCGAATGTATTAGGCGTAAGTTCTCAATTTGTCGGACATACACCTCCAGACTTAAAAACCTACCCTCAGTAAGCAGGTTGCTCTCACATGGCAATGTGTATGTATTTTCGTTCTGAATATTCATGCGGATTTCAGACAAACCAGAATCAACACTATTGAAATACCAAAAGCGTCATCCGACTGTATAACCTAAAAACTTTAGAAATAGTACGTTCTAAGGTATTAATCATTTCAATGTTGGTTACATGAGCCGTCTTCTTAGTTTTTTTTTTCAGACTTTATACCTTGTTGACTTTGAGTTCATTAAAGGTGGGAGGATATTGAGGGCCATGCACTTTTCAAGAAATTATCTCGGCGTCAACCATGGAAACTGCAATGTGAATGGTCGGACGGGGCTTTAAATCCACGTCCTCCTGAATGCTCTGTGATTTTTGTTGAGCGCTTCCTGTTATATCGTGCGGCAATTGTAGCAGTTTCTTTATATGTAGTTTCAGAATAATGGTTTCCCCTCCGAAATCAAGCAGCTCACCATCGTTAACTAAAATTTTATTTGAGGATATTTTCAAGTGTCTTCGCCGTAATAGGCACATAGAGAACATTAGTGGCTACTTCAAAAATTTTGTACACTGGCGGTACCGCTAGGGGAAAACTCGTGAAGTATATTTCAACGATCGTCAATGACGTAGTTTTGCTTACATATGCTATACTCAATACGTATAGCAATGACACTGAAAATCTATACTGCGTAGTCTGATCTATAAGATTTGTACCCGGTTTAAAACACGTGTTTCGAATAGCAAAGCAATAGCTCAGTCCTGTCTTGTTAAATTTCGATTTCCACAGGTGAATTTATATAAAACTTTAGTGCTTCTCTTAAGTTCCTTGTAATTAATATTATAGCTACAATAATTTACCAAGCCGTCAATATCATAGTATCCTGTGGGTATATCAGTCACCTCATTCTTCGAATAATGAAATTTACACTTGATCTATATTTATCCTATTAGGACCCATCGCATACACCCTCTGACTCAGATCTATCGGTGTAAAGTAATCGCAACTCAGGATCGAACTGTTATCAGTCAACAGATATGTCGTACTCTGAAAAGACAGACTTTACGCATTTTCAAACAGGAACTTTAAACATAACTGTCAACAGACGTTTGTGTCACCTCACATTGTACAGTATGTTGTTCCCTGTAAAGTACCGTTGCAATTCGAATAATAGGTCGCATAACTTTCACAATAATTAAATAAACTTTCCTTTTTTTTAGTGTCCCACCCAGTGTGATCCACCACTTTCAACACTATCAAAGTACACAATTCCACATTGACGCTCGCGAAAGTTATTTATGAATGCATCCCGCATGAGTATCCTACGGGAATGTGGTATGCAGTTGGCCCATCCGCGTATATCCTTGTCTATCAATGGCCCCGATGACTTTTTTTCCTTTAATCTCGAACAGCACTTATAGTCGAGTTCAGATGTAGACCTTTATTCCTCATTGCAAGTGCCTCCATTGTTTTCCTCATCCAACTGCTTCTTCGCCTCTTTTAGCTGCTCTGATAGCTTCTGTAAAGTTCGCGATCACTCCTGCTAGAGAGCCTGCTTCTGAGAAGCCATCAAGTAATGACAATAAAAGTAGGACACTATCCTCCTTCTTTTTTTGATGACCGCACCCAATTTCAACTTGGAACCCATCGCCAGAATAACATACTATTTTATTTTTATATGGTCAGGCACCAGTCAGTAGATTCCATGAAACCGTGGCAGACTTTAGCAGAGTGCCAAAACAGCTGGTTAGAGAAAAAAGTAACCTGGTATTCCTCTTTAAAAAAAGACGACATGGAGTACAGACACGTCTAGAACTAGCACGTCAACATTGATGCATCATTCAACGAGTTTAGAAACGTCTTTGGATATTGCTGAAATGCCTGAAAGTGTGGGTTGATTAACGACAGAGACTGTATCGTGTATCGTGGATGGTACTGTAACGGTTTAGATTCGTTCCTGAATAAATAGCCGAGCATAGTTGGTTTCAACATAATTACAGGCATGGCAACTTTTGGTAGGACTACTAATTTTTGGAGAGCAGTGTACACCACTCAGCGTCCATCCTTTGTTGACAGAAGGTAGTTAGGACAGTCAGGGTTAAGTTTTGAAATATGTACGTGAGCTCAAAATATAATGGTGTCGCAAAAAAAAAAAAAAAAAAAAAAAAAAAAAAAGATATGCTGATGAAATTCAGATGAAGGTAGTAGTCGCAGAAATTGATATTTTTCTATGGGAACTAAAATCGAAACAAATTAATATGATATTACATGTTGTCTCGTCGGGTGGTGTACCTGACTTTTCCAACGTAGTGAATGCGGTTCGAAATTACTACGAAATATCAATTGAAGGTAAAATCGTCTCTATAAATGTGTGAAAGTGAACTTGGAAAAACAGACACTTCAATAGGTAGGTGCAACTGTTAACGACGTGATTCGTAGAACTTCTTTATTGCCTATCAAAAAAATAGTGATAATGTTAGCACGTCATCACGTAATTGTCACAAACGAAAGGTGTTTGGATTGCCAAGACAAAGTTGTCAAAAAAACTTGTATAAAACCCTATGAATGATCATGATGCCTTAAACCAACGATACGTTGATAAAAAGCTGATAAATAACAATTTTAGTTCACTTACGAAGGATTTAAAAGCGGCTGTAGTAACTATGGTTATACCTATTGTTTGGAAGCTGGCGTTTTGTGATTATTCATACATACTATCAGGGGCGGCCCTACGGCGGTGCGATCGCCAAAAATGCAGTGATAGATCGTCGGCACAAAACATGAAAAATAAATTCTATCTAATCCAGCTTGCTGTTCGCGCGTTATTTTTACACATTAATCATCCAGAAGAGTTTATAAATGTAAGATCTTCAGCATTATGCATATTTGTATCTCATCGTAGAATCGAATCATCTTTAGTTGCGACAAAATCAGTTCTAGTTACTGGAATACAGAAAATAACTTGTCCCATAATTAACGCTCTCCAGTGCCGAGCCGTACCTCCCGTACCTGTTCCTGGTGCACTAAAAAAGAAAACTAAACCAAGGTGAAACTGAGAAGGCTCCAAAATTGCTTACAAAATATTTTAGAGTTGTGAGTCATCTGAATCGTCGTCGCCAGAACTAGTTCAGCACACGACGGAAGAAATTTTATTTAATAGCTCTGCAGATGAGGCTCAGGATGATAAAGAGCATCAAAGTGGTCGCTCATTGACTCTGCAGCCAGAGATGAAATAATTATTCGAGCAAAGAAAAAATCGAAGAAAAAAAATCATCTACGTAATTTTTCAAATACGCATTTTAAAAGAGTAATGCCAAATGATAAAAGAAGATGGTTTGTTAACTCTAGATATGCAGATAAAGTACAGGGTGTATAAAAAAGAATCATCCGATTTATAAAAAAAATCATAACTATTATGTTATTTGAGATATGTGCGTGAACAACGTATTTACGTGGTTCCCGCTAGGTAGCAGTAGTGTGCACCCACTTCACTTCTAGTAAAAATGGCGTCGGGACAACAGAAAGCGTTTTGTGTTTGTTGTACGTTTTGCGCAGTGCGGGTCAGTAACAACTGTTCAGCGTGACTTTCGTACCAGGTATGGTGTGGATCCTCCTACAGCACAGAGCATTAGACGATGGCATCAACAATTCCCAGAAACGGGTTGTTTGTGTAAAGGGAAATCGCCGGGCCGCTCCCCAGTGTCTGACACAGACGTTACATTACTGGCCTCCAAGGTCACCGGACCTGACTGCAAGTGATTATTTCATGTGGGAGCTTATAAAAGACTGTTTATGTGCCTCCGTTACCAACAACAATGAATGAACTGAGACATCGCATAACAGCCGCTGTGGAAGCAGTCACTCAAGACATGCTCCCTGCAGTGTGGGAATAATTTGAATACCGCATTGATATATGCCGTATATCTCAAGGGGTGCATATTTAACACTTATGAAAAGGGATGAAAAAAAAAAAAAAAAACATTTTGAGTTTCCAGTTCACCAAAAAACAAAATTCATTGTACTTGTTTATTAGTTTCAGAAATATAGACGTGCCAAATCGGATAATTCTTTTTGATACACCCTGTATATTGTTTTTACTGTTAATTCGATAGTTGGTCTCAGTCTTATTTGGGAAAAGAAGGATTTGATGACTGGAGATACTTATTAGACCGTCTCAAAACTCACGAATCTTCCTCAAATCATCAACATACCATTCTCAGTTGGATAGAAGCGTTGATTCGATTAAATAACATCAGTGTAAGAGACAAGCATTTGTAGATACTGATTGAAGACGAAAAATCACGGTGGGTTGCTATACTCGAATGAATGATGTCTAAAGTATTCTTTTTAATACACAAAAATTTCTTGTTCAGAGGAAGCATTGGATCTGAAACACTAAATACTTCTAATAATGGTAACTTCCTGTGTATATTGCAACTGCTAGGAAAATATGACCCTGTGACGATGGAGCATCTCCGCCGCATTGCTTATAAGGATGCTAATGTCTATTATTTTGGAAAATGTATTCAAAACTAATGAAGTTCGTAATACAATTTTGACTGTGGTTAAGTCACCTAAATTCTATTCCGTCATACTGAATTGAGCTCCTGATGTCAGTAACATCGACCAATTACCTTTAACATTGTTTATGTTGACATTAGTGAAGACTAAGTCCATGTGCGTAAGTGTTACGTTGCTTAGAAGCCGGTAAGTGATTCTTCGGGACTTGGGAGCGGACTCACTGGCCAATTTATCAATGATACTTTCCAAAAGTTTGATTTGGATATGAGCGATTGTCTATGCCAAATATATGACAATGGATCCAATACAATAGGAGGAAACAAAGGTGTCCAAAGTAGAATTATGAACTAATGTCTTCGAGTATTTTTTAATCCATGTAGCTGTCATTAAATTTGGTAACAGAAGGTGCCTCCAAAACATCTGTTACATCGTTTCCCTCATCCGGATTTGATAAAGAATATTTGTTCTATTTTCTCGATCAATCAAGTGATGGTAAATGGCATTCGAGCACTTAGAAGGACTGTCGGCAAAAAAAATTGCAAAACTCATTTGGAGAACAGAGATTCTATCCTCGCTGCATTGCGTTAGCATTACTCTCTAATTCGTGACGTCCATTTGGAAACGAATTATTCAGTAGTAGCGACAGAGGCCTTGTCCCTGAGCCAGATCACGGAGCAGAGTTTATAGTTACAATGGTGACTTGGTACATTACATTGTTTATACTAAATATTGTAAGCTAGGCTATACAAACCGAAGGAGGATTTATGAAACGCTTCACAATTGCTGGAAAATAGCTCGGAATTTGAGAAAAGGTACCGGGATCTTTCGTTTGCTCTGATAACAGCTAGAAAAATTGCTTCTGACCCTGGGACATATCCTTTTACTAAGCCAGTTATATCCCGAAGAAAGTAGAGATTTTTTGTGTACGAGGCCGTAGATGAGATAGCAACAGATCCATAAGATGTTTAAAATGAACGTGTTTTAGCATATGATCGATAAAATTGAGAATACGTTGGTCACTTATATTGAACAACTATCCAAATTTAATGATACAGTGTCGTTATTACATAAAAGTTCAACATGTTCATAACATATTTACGCTAAACTCAAGACTGTCAGATCTTGCAATTTTATCTATAGAAAATAGTACTACCCAATGGCAAAAGCGAGGAAAGAGGCTTTCTAGCCCTTTTAGTTAAGATTTTAATTCCTCATTTGATTGTTATTAAAAATAATATTAAAATTGATGTGAATTTGACGTATAAGTGATGAGAGCATTGTGTAGGCCATAGTAGCTTAAATAAACCGTTTCAAATACATATTGTTCCTTTTCACTGCGGTTTTTTCTCATTCATACCGCTGCTATCATGTACTAATCTTTCTAAGATTTGAGTTGTTATTAATTTATAAAGACTGTCTTCTGCACGCAGCTTCGCTTGAATGGAATTCTTATCGCATCCATATACGTGTTCGTATTGGAACCCCACGGGAACTACTTTTTCGATGGACATGAAAGTAGATAGCCGATATATCATTCCAAATTTTATCCTAAGGCATTCAGGCATTTCGACATGAAACAGTACCAACAAAGTAGCGGGAAGCTACCATATTAATATTTCCCTAGCAGTGCATGATATGACTTTCCATGTGGAAGAAAGCATGGAGCAGCAATGTGAAAACCTGCTGTAGGGCAAAATACTGATGATAATTGTATTAGAAATACTGAAATTATCGTGGCCTATGACAGGCAATTTAACAAATTTAAATATTTTTGACCGTGAATTTAGACATTTTTTCTTCAAATACGAGAATATTTTGGAATCACAAACACACACACTCATATTCATACAACATTACTAAACCACCCCTCAACTCGTTACATTTCATATATGCATGTGACTACAAAAATTATGCGATCATTTTTCTAGGAACTAAAGATCATTTACAATCCAGCAGATGGTCACTAAATTTTCAAGCAACTAATAATCATTTGGTATCAGTACTATGCACTTCGTACAGTTCAGTATTCATGCAATACACAGTATACAATGTATACACTACTGACACAATATACAATAGATACACTATATACAAAGAACACAAGCTACCCTGAAGTGCCATAATTCATGGGATAGGAAAATGTAAATATCAAGATAGTGGTAGCACCACTGAAGATATACACTGATCAGCCAGAACATTATGACCATCTACCTAATAGCTGGTGTGTCAGCATCTGGCACGGATATCAGCGTCGACGCGTCTTAGCATGGAAGTAATGAGGCCTTGTGGGTCGTTGGAGGGAGTTGGCACCACATCTGCACACACAAGTCTCCTAAGCTTCGTAAATTCCGGGGAGGATGGCGATGAGTTCTGAAGCCACGTTCGATAAGGTTCACATCTGACGAGTTGGGGGGGCAGCGTATCAATTGTGTGACAAAAGTCGAGTCACGCTAAGACAGCGCACTTCACAGAACATGCTGACTAGTCAAAGGATGCGTGAGAACATCACCTGTGGCCAAGGTGGAGATATAGAAAATTTTCCCACTCCTTTATGCATGAAATCGAGTGCCCGCTCGTGATGATGGTCATCTTTTCTATTCTGCGCACTACTCCTGATTCTTTGACCAAGATCCCTCCTTAGACTGATCGCCAACATATGCCTTGTACTCTCCCAGCAGTTTCTCAAACCTCCTTCTGTTTTCCAATGACTTCCAATCCAACTCCTTTTTACATCACTTATTGACAGAATTCACAAACAAATCTTGTTTCCCAACTTATGTATTGCCTTACGTATTTGATACCCAAACTGGGAGTCCCAAACAATGCAATCATATTCAACCAATACTCTACCGAAAGTCTGTAACCCAATTCACTTCTGTCATTTAGTAACATGTGTCCAATCCTAGGTACCAAGCTGTTCACGTTAGCATCGTATCACAACCCTCTCTGCCATTCAGTAACATGTGCCCCAATAACCACAAAGGCATCAATAGACTCAATTTTTTTTTTTTTGCTTGGGCTTTACGTCTCGTCGACAGCGAGGTCATTAGAGGCGGATTAGGATTGGGGCAAGGAACGGGAAGGAATTCAGCCATCGCCTTTTTGAAGGAAGTATCCCGGCATTTGCCTGGAGTGATTTGGGGAAACCATGGAAAACCCAAATCTGGATGCCCGGACGGGGATTCGAACCCGCGTCCTCCCGAATGCGAGGCCAGAACGCTAACCGTTCACCCACCACGCTCGGTAAAGAGCCATTCTTGACACAGTTTGCAATGCCATATTTTGCATGATGTTGCGCTATTGCTATTTTATATCCAGATAATTCCCCTTTTGCAGTGTTATGCCGATTCTGCTCCACTTTTTCGACCAATCAAGAGCCCGGAGAGTTCTTAATAGGTTTGCAATGTCCCCATCTGACGCCAACCTTAGGATTCCGGACCGTGTATCACATTTGTTTGTAATCGCATGCTTTGTTGAACTAATCAGCGCACACGATAAAGTTATAATACCGCTCTTAGCTAACAGATAGCTTCATGGCCATCAAATAGACATGAAAATTCACATTTTCATAGAAAATCCCCACACACCGAGAAGAATAAAAAAAAGTCACCATATGTGTAGGCACTAGTATGATTACACCGAAGATAGCGTCCATACTGGGACTGTTGTAAATTTTTAGGTCGTTGAAGTTGAGAAACAAGATGATTGATATTGGGGTCAATATCAGTAGTACATAGGCGAAAAGTGTTTTCTAACTTAACATCTGTAAGCCGAGTACGATGCTTATTTTTAACCGACTTCAAAAAAGGAGGAGGTTCTCAATTCGTCTGAATTTTTTTTTTTTTTTTTTGGATGTATGTTCAGCGATATCTTTGCCAATTTTGAACCGGTTTAAATGAAATTTTTATAGTAGATAGAGTATACCTCCAAAGTGGTCCCATATGAATTTCATTGAGAAACCACCCCTTCTACCCGTTTACAACCCTTAAATTTTATACAAACCCACACTTTTTATCCGATTTTGATGGAACTTTGGAAATGTATCGTAAAAAATAAACAGAAAAATACTGTCAACTTTTGGTTTGAAAAAACTGAACCACTCTCCCCCTATCGACCCCTTAATTTTTGCCAATATTCTTTATACAAAGCTAAAGTCGACACCATTTAATTGATCTCCATTAAAGTTGACATACACATGTAATTTTTCATGGAAAAGATTTCTGACCCCAAAAAAATAAAAAACACCACTCTCTGCCTTTACACCCCTTAATTTTTATACAAACACACATTTTTTATCCGATTTCAATGGAACTTTGGACATGTATAGTCAAAAATAAAGAGAATATGCTGTCAACATTTGGTTTGAAAAAACTGAACCCCTCTCACCCTATTCACCCCTTAATTTTCTTTATACAAAATTATAGTCGACATCATTTAACTGATATTCATTAAAGTTGTCATATACATGTAATATTTCATGTAGAAGGTTTCTGACAAAAAAAATAAAAAAAGCCACCCCATCTCCCCCTTTACACCCCTTAATTTTATAGAAACCTATATTTCTTATCTGATATTGATTGAACTTTGCCAATATATAGTTTCAAACAAACAGAAAAATCTTGTCAACATTTGGTCTGCCAAAGCTCAACACCTCTTAATTTTTGTCAATGTTTTTTATATAACAAGCTACAGTCGCCACCATTTGACCTATTACCATGAAAGTTGGCGCTTATATGTATTTTTTCACGAGGAAGGTTTCTGACCAAAAAATAAAAAACCACCCCCACTCCCCATTAAACCGTTTAATTTTTATACAAAACCCACAGTTTTTATCCAGTTTATATAGAACTTAGCAAACTTTTACTGTAAAACAAAGAGAAAAATAATGTCAGCTTTTGGTTTGCAAAAACTGAACCCCTTTCCCCATTTCCGCCCCTTGACTCTTATCAATTTTCTTTTTGAAAAGCTACAGTTGAAACCATTTGATCGATCTTTATGAAAGTTGGCACATAGATGTATTTTTTATGGAGAACATTTCTGACGAAAAAAACCTACCCTAGCTCCCCTTTTACACCCTTAATGTTTGTACAAACTCACATTGTAATCCGATTTCGGTGTAACTTCACGTGTGTATACTTTAAAGCAAATAGAAAAAGAAACATACTACTCAGATTACTTTGACAAAAACACAAACCCTATTCCCCTTTCCACCCCTTTAATTACTGTCAATGTTCATTTTATAAAGCTACCGTTTCTATCTGATTTTGAAGGAAGTATGCACATGTATACTTAAAAACAAACAGAAAAATACTGTCTGAATTTGGTTTAGAGAAGCCAAACTTCTCATCCCCTTTCCACCCCTATAATCTATACAAAGCACAGTTTCTATCTGATTCTGAAGAAAATTTGCACACGTATACTTTAAAAAATACATAACAATTGTGTTTAAATTAGGTTGCAGAAGACCAATCCTTCTTCCCTTCTACCACCACCCCCTCCTAATTTCCAATGTTCTTTATAGATACCTTCCGTTTTTATCAGATTTCGATGGAATACTGCAAATGTATACTTAAGGACAAAGAGAAATATTCTGTTTACAAAATCCAACTGCTCACTCCCTTACCCCATTTAATTTTTGTAAATGTTCTTTACACAAAGCTACAGTTTTTATCTGGTTTCGATGGAACTTTGCACATGTGTACTTTAAAACAAAGAGAAAAATGCTTTCCACACTACCTAACAAAAACCAAACTACTCTTCACCTCCACACCCTTTAATTATTTTTTTATACACACCTAAAAGTTTTATATGTTATCAACAGAAATTTACAAACGTATACTTTAAATCAATCAGAAAAGACAATCTACATTTGGTATACAAAAGCCCAATCCCTCTTCTCTTTTACCCCCATCATTTATAATTTCCAATGTTCTTTACAAAATCCACAGTTTTAAGTACCGTCAAAATCAATTAAGCTATTTTTAACTCATTGCAGAATATTTATAAAATGTATGTGTCCTAATGGCTCAACATGTACTTCAGATTTTAACTTGGACCCCGAGCTTTTACGTTGTGAAAACCAATTAAATATCTATATTTTCTGTGTCATGCCGGAACAAACAGATATATTCTGAAGACAGTTTTGTGTTTGTGGTATGTATTAATGTCCAGATGTTACATGTCTCGATTATCGAGCAGCAGCTTTAACAGATGTTATGATTAGATCGAAACACAGCCTGGACCAAAATGTAAACTGACATTCCTTAACACAGCATCCAATTCACCCAATTCTGAAAGTTGTTGTAAAGACAGATTTTTTTAAAAAAAAGTATTGGCTTTAACCACTGAGTTACCAGGAAGTTCCCAAAATGAGAACTACTGCGATATATTTAGATACAAATTAACTATAATACCACTAAAAATTTAAAAATAAAATAATTGTTTAAAAAACATAAAAACCGCCTTCAAAAAAAGGGCACAAAAAACTTTAAAATAACTTTATACCTTGCTTAGAAGAAAGTAAATCTAAATGGACAATATTTTACATTACTGTTATTGAAATTTTTACATTAATTAGTTTTTTTTGTATTCGGTGCCCGCCAAGATAAAAAAAAAAAGGATAAAAACAATAATAAATAACAATAATACATAAAAAATCAGGTTACTACTTACCTACAATTAATTCTAGATACATTTTTCAACACAACTGAAACATATAGATGATACACCGATATTATACTAACTATAAAGTATTTACTGCATGATGCAGCCTTCCAACTAACAGAGGTATGCCTGGATGACCAACGAGGTCGAGCCACAGATAACATACCGTTAATTTGTTTCCCTAAGCTGTCTCCCGCAATAAAACTACCTTCCTCATGACATGATGTAAAATATTTGGAATTTTTGTTCCTACTCTCAGTTCGCCTCGAACACCAAATAATTCGATCAGCGCGATCTGACAGCTGGCACCGACTCCAAAAATAACTAATTAATGTAAAAAATGTCAATAACAGTAATGTAAAATATTGTCCATTTAGATTTACTTTCTTCTAAGCAAGGTATAAAGTTATTTTAACGTTTTTTGTGCCCTTTTTTGAAGGCTGTTTTTATGTTTTTTAAACAATTATTTTATTATTAATTTTCATGATTGAAAAAAGCTGCTCGCATTTATATGTGCTTCCGAATGTGCAAATTATTTTTTGTGCGAAAACTCTCAGCTGTGGATATTTTTCTTCTGAAAGGTATGTTCTGTAAAATTCGCTTAGTTCCACATAATCAAATTTAGACTTCAAATAAGAGTCTTCTTGAAGCTCGATCAACTCCATTTGTAGACGAAACGGAGAATCTTCCATATTGCACTTAACGGATTTGCAAAAATATTGAAAGTGCTATCCATATTGATAAAATCGGAAAACCGATCAGTGAATTGCTCTGGCAGTAGTTTCAGTTCTTCAGCATAGGGACCGTATTCAACGTTTTCGTGACTGGATAATGTTAAAAAATGAAAACAGTTTTTACTTCAAGATGATTGAACAGCTAATTTACCAATTGCCATTGTTTTTGAAGCTTCAAGTTGAGGTCTTTTAAGTGTCCTGTGATGTCTACCAGGAATGCCAAGTCACAAAGCCATGTTGGATCACAAATTTGCGGCAATGATTTCTCTTTCATTTCCATAAAATCAGCTATTTCTTTTCTAAGGCCATAAAATCTTTTTAGCATTTTACTTTTGCTTAGGCATCTTACTTCGCAATAGTATGTCACATCATCGTGTTCTGAAGAGAGTTCATCCAAAAATGCTTTAAAGTGGCGATGATTAAGACTGCGGGATCTAATGAAATAGATGGTATTTACTACTACATCAATAACGTTCGTCAGTCGAATGGACTTAAAGTACAAGTTTTTTTGGTGAATAATGCAATGTAGAATTATTAAATCACATTCTTGCACGTTCATTGCGGTTGCTCTTTCCTTCAGAATTGCGATAAAACCTTTTCGTGAACCGACCATTGAGGGCGTATCATCTGTCCACACTCCAACAAATTTACACCACTGCAAACCATATTGCTCAAAAATACTTTGCACCTCGGCAAAACATATCTTTTCCAGTAGTAGTCCCTTGTAGCGGCCGTAAAGCCAGTAATTCGTCTGTCACTACAAATTCTTCATCAACTCCTCGTAAAAAATAGCTAACTGGGCTGTGTCAGATAAATATGTACTCTCATCCAAAGCAAACGAAAATGCTTGAAAACCAGCCAATCTATCAGTCAATGTTTTTTTGACATCACTAGCCATCATATCTATACGTCGAACAACAGTACGTCGCGATAAGCTCATTTTCTCAAACTCTTTCTTCTTTTCTGGGAACAAAATTTCTGCAACATCTACTAGGCACTCTTTAACAAGCTCTCCCTCAGAAAATGACTTCGATGTTTTCGCTATTTTGGAACGAACTATAAAACTAGCTTCAACAACACTGTCTAGATTTGATTTTTCTGAATGGAACATTTGTCACTGTATCCCTAAATCGGTAATGAGTTTTTTTAATTTTATCCTTTCTTAACTTGCCCGTAAGTAAATTATATTGAGCGACATGCTTGCTGGAGTATTTTAAAAAAGAAATTGTTTGACAGTACAACAAACACATAGGTTTACCACTGTGCATGATAAAAAAGTATTCATCAGTCCATTTGTTTTGGAACTGACGACATTCTGTATCCACTTTCCGCTTTTTTAAACCAGACATCTTTTTTTAAATTTTTTATTTGTCACTTGGTTCCAGGACCATACAGCCATCTTTTACATTGTATTGCAAACATTTCAGAATAATACATACATTTAAAGTAATATATATAGTATAGTAAAGTATTTTGCTATAAAGACATTTCAAAACAATACAAACATTTCAAAGTAATACAAGTATTTTGCTGTACAGACATTTCAAAGGATTATAAACATTTCAAAGTAGTACAAGTGTTTTGCTATAAGCACATTTCAAAGAAATACAAACATTTCAAGGTAATACAAATATTTTGCTATATGGGTAACAATACAATGTTCATCACACTTATAACTCGGGCTGGTTTATATTTTTATTTGGTTGTTTTCTATAAACGTTACAATGGCCTTGTATACTCTTTGGTCTTCCATAGCTAAAAGGTTCAAGATGTTTGTTGGGAGGTTTATGCCTAGTTGTTGTAGGTCTTCCAGCAGTTTGGTGGACTGCTGCCAAGGTCTTTTGCAAGAGAATATCGCGTGGTTTACTTCTCCCTCGCTTGTCACAGCTGCATAGAGGGGATGGTATTAGATGTAATCTGTACAAATGCTTAGGAAAACAGCCGTGGTTGAATTTTAATCTAGTTATAATGCTCATAGTTTTTCTTGTTGTGTACGATCTTTGGTACCACTGTTTTGTTGGTATCGTCGGGTGTAAACAGCAGTAGTGTTTGCCTTTATTTTCTATAGATTTCCTCCATATGTTGTTCCATTTATCTCTTATGGTGATCCTAATCGTAGATATTATGTCTGTCACTGGGATTAATTGGTGGTGTATTCCTGATTTTATTGCCGTTTTGGCTGATGTATCCGCCAATTCATTTCCTGGTATGCCTGTGTGAGCTCTGATCCAGTTCAAATGTACCTGTTTTTGGGCGCCCTGTAGGTGTTGTATTTGTTCCATAATTTTATACCCCAATATATTTCTCCCATTACCAGTATGCAGATTGCGGAGTGTTTCGATAGCGCTTCTTGAGTCTGACCAGATGATAATATTATTTTGCGATGTATCTTGCACGTATTGTAATGCCTTTAGGATATCTGTCATTTCTGCGATGTATACTTTTTTTTTTTTTTATTTTTTTTTTTAAACAGTTTAACGTCCCTTTTTAACAACGTGGTCTTTAGAGACGGGAAAGGATGGGGGCAAGGAATGGGAAGGAATTCGGCCATGGCCTTTTGAAGGAAGCATCCCGGCATTCACCTGGAGTGATTTGGGGAAACCATGGAAAACCCAAATCTGGATGCCCGGATGGGGATTCGAACCGCCGTCCTCCCGAATGCGAGGCCAGAACGCTATCCGTTACACCACCACGCTCGGTGCGATGTATACTGTTGCTTCTTTCGGGAGTTTGTACTTGACCCCATTTGCAGTTTTGTGTGTCTACATATGCACACCCTACGTTCTCTTCAGTCTTGGAGCCATCCGTGTATATGTGATATACATCATTTTCTGCGTCATTATGGTCGGCTAATAGAGCTCTATTCAGCGCCGAGTTTTCCCTAAATGGTATATTCAGTATAGTTGTAAACCAGACATCTCGATAGATGGGTGACATGTGCGGAGCAGTTTATATACTACCCGCAATAAGCAACTGGAATACTCGATCGTACGCGAATATGCGATGCCAGCGGTCAGAGTTGACTGATGAATAACAGTCGGGCGGCTTCCAGAATGTTTATCTGTTTGTCTCTTTCTAACGAATATTTCTGACCCGATCTGTGGCGTTCCACTGCGTACGCTTAATAATATTATTTATCGATTTGACTAAATACAGATTTTTTTTTTTTTTTGCGCGCGTTATTTGAAACTTCTGAATCTCTCGCGGGCCGGATTGAAGCCGGTGGAGGGCCAGGGGTTGCCCATGTATGAGTTAGAGGAAGATCGAGTAGGAATAAATCATCATATTGGCACATACATGCACAGAGAGAGACGCACAAACGCATGTCCATGTTTACAAAGAGTTCGACACAACAACCAGCACCAATCATGGCGAAAAAAAAAACGAAAAAAAAGGAAAAAAAAACAGAACTGTCCTTATACTGTATATCATCAGAGAGACGAGATAGAGGATGTGAAAATGATGACATGTCTTTGCCACACACCTCAGTGTTTATCTATACAAAGTGTTCATGATATCCAATCGATTACATGTACCATCAACATAGGTGGCCAATGGAACTGAACTCTTGGGCACTGTTTGGTCATTGCCGTTTGTCAACATGATGTAATTACGCTTGTGAAAGACAAATTTTTATCAACCTGCCCAGGTGGCGTGGCATGAGGGGAGGAACCTCCCTACAGCGGACGCATCATGTTTTTAAAGTCTGTGTACGGGTTGTCACAATGCGTTTTAAATTCCAGTATATGGTCGGATATAATGCGTTTGAAAATCGGGTAAGCGCTTGCGGTCCGCGATGTTAGGTTTGGTACGCCGCTGATTACGACATTTGTTCGCGGTGGTTGGCGGCAGCGGGTACGGTGTAGGTGGTGGCGACGTCTGGAGGCGGTGTTGGAGGTGGCTGGGGGCGGCGTCTCGAGATATCTGAGGGTCGGTGAAGGGGGCGACGGCGTACGACCAGCCGGGCTAGCTGCTCCAAGGGATGACGACACAGAATATGGAGTGTGGAATTCTGCTTCCCACTAACTGTGACCACACGCTGCCTAAATAGATTGGGAAACATTGTTTCCGTTTTCCTACATATAAAACAACAAATTTGTAACAAAATAAAAACACAGTTATCTAATAACTATGTTGTTTTTTCGCTGATATACTTGACATTAATCCTCCAACACATTTAAAAAAAAGTACCGTAATTTCTAAAATTAGTAATTAACGAATTATTGCTTAGTAATTGCCAGAGGTTGTTTAATTTAGTTATTCCTACTTGAGAATATTTATAAAATATTTTGAAGAATATAAATAGGAGCTATTTTATAAAGAACTAGCTTTGCTTGGCATGCGTTTCAATGCCTCTTTTTCTTTCTTCAGTGAATAGGCATATACAATGCACGTACATTTACGTGTTCAAAATAAACGAAAAACAATGATTTTTATGAATTAAATCAATATCTTTATGTCTTTTGTTTTCTGTAAAAACAGACCCATGGTTGGTTTTTATCCAGTTTTTCTAGTACTTAGCTCACATATTTTTAAAAACAGAGCGGTGTAGTAGCTCAGTGGTTAAAGCTCTTTATTTCAAACGTTTTTTGGTCCGGTCCGAGCTTCAAATTCCGGTGGAAGCAGCAATTTTCAACAGCTGTGCACAATCAATTGCTTAGTATGCTCCCTTCGGTAGGATTTAATCAACCTTCAGGTTGTGGACTAAGTTAGGTTTATTTTTTTACTTAAAAAAAAAAGAGGAAAATACTGTATGCAGCGTTTCTCGCCTGCTGGTTACGAAAGTTCTAATGTTTTATTCCTTTTGATCTGATTGTAGTAAAAATCCTCCATCTGCATCCACATTGGCAGATTTCCCTACTGACAGTAAAAACGGAAAAAAATATAAATTTGTATTTAGAGGGGAGAAGGAGAAGAGAGATTCCGGTTTGTAAACTAAATGTAAATATGGTTTTTCATTTATTTTAAAACATCTGTGCGCAAAGTTCCTTCATGATCGGATAAAAACTATAGATTTTTAAATTTCATGATCGAATTTCTTGGTCGGCAATCAGTCCAACACCGTTTGACAGGAAATGTTAAGGACTCTCAGAATACCACGCATGTCCCTATCCACTTTGGTTATGCCATTTTCGAGATATTTGCAAAAAGGTTGTATAGTTCCAAGTGTAAAGGGAGAGTGGTGGATTTTTGTAAACCAATTGTGGGAAATATTTTTCTCATCGTTTTAAAGCAAACGTGAGCAAAGTTCCATCGAAATAGGATACAAACAGTGGGTTTGTATAAAGAACATTTGCAAAAATTAAGGACGGAAAAGAAACCAACTTAGTCCACAACCCGAAGGTTGGCTGAATGCTCCCGAAGGAGGTGTACTAACCCATTGTGTCAGAGGCAGGACGGTAGGTTCCTTTTTTCTGGGACCTGCAGTTTAATGTGGTATCCAAACCATGGAACTCCCTGACGTCGCTCAGATAGTCAAACGCAACTCCTAAAAATTCCTGCTTCCTCCTGGATTTGAAACCGCGGCCTAATACAGAAAGTTCCTTAAGTAATCGCGTTAACTATTCAGCTACAGACCAGTTTGTTGCATACGTGTGGTAGATACTATCAAAGTTGGATTAAAAACTGTGGGTTTGTATGAACAATGTTGGCAAAAATTAAGGTGATTGGGTGGGGTCAGAAGAAAAGTGGTTTACTTTTGCAAACCAAATGTAGACAATATTTTTCTGTTTGTAAAAAAATTAAAAATTCTAAATTAGTCCACATCCTGAAGATTGGCTGAATTAACCCAAAGGTGTCCTCTGGGACATACCGTACAACATGGAATAAAAAGTTTCAGCTTCCACCATGATCTAAGCCTGGGAACTTTCGAAAGTAAGCCCGTTAACTAGTGAGCTTTTTATTATATATGACGTGGAATCCCAACCACTGAACGTTTCGGCGTAGGTCATATGTTAGAGTTGAAATTTGTAGAAGGCATATGTAGGTGGGTGCAGGAAAGGGGGAAAATGGGTGTGTAGGGAAATTGCCATTGGAGAGTCGCTACATTGCAATTAAAATTAAATTTAAAAAATCCAATGTTTGCTCATTGTTTCCGATTTACCTCTTACCGCTTTTTTGTTTGAGCAGAAGTAACTAATGTACATATACATGCCTGGCTGGTGGAAAACACACTCAAATTATTTAATTCATTAAGATGTGTAGTTATTAAGGATACTATTGTCCGAATCATATTAATTTACCACTATAAAGAACATTCATTTCTACCCGAATTTTTTTCAGTTGTTAAATAAATTGTAACCACTGCTTGCAGTAAACTAGGACTCTGGATACCCTTTGAAAGGTTATATGTAATTTGAAGATCAATATGAGTAGAAACTGATAAACATGAAATATGAGCAAAGTGAATCATTATCATCAGTGTTTCTTTGTTCATAATGGATCCACACACCCGCTTGGATAACCATTATGATAACTACCACATCTAGATGTGTTTAGAAGATGTGTGTAGCTGCAACAGTTGACATTTCTTCAGAGATACTTAACAAGGCGTCATTCTTCACTTATCTTAAACAATAAGTCTATGATATACACATTATCGCTTTCAGGGAATTTGTATTAGGCCAACTATGTCCACATTACACACAGCACTCTACTGGTGACGAAGATAAAGAAAGGTTCCAAGCCATGTGTTAGTAATTGTAACACATTAAAATCCGCCCATGCGAATCTTCACAAAAGTTAAAAATAGTTGAATTTAATAAAAGCGAATATTATACCGTTTAAAAACAATTTGGACTTTAACTTATCAATTCTGACTTCACATCTTGCCATCAATGTAATGGATTGCCACCAATTAGAAAGCAACCACGATCACTCAACTGTATCTCTAGCGCCAATGGATTTTTAGCCTTGAATACTTGTGACGAAGAAAATCGAGCTACTGTTTTTACATAGGTTTCGCAGCAGATGTTTAACAAATAATATCCCATACTACAAAAATTCATAGCGTAAATAAAAAATACTAAAGAATATGCGATCAGAATTGTTTAGGTCATCGAATGAGAATTTACTAAAAAAATCCAATAAATGAAACGACAAATAACTGTATTTTCGTCAACGTAGAGTGCGTTGAACAATAAAATATCTCTAATATGAAATAATGAACCAAGTATGTCAATCACCAAAACTGGGTAAAATTGATCGAGCGTGAAAACACGTTTTAGTGTTCCTTGAATCATGAAATAGTTTTTCTCAATTAGTATACTTCCTGCCAACTATATTTCGACTATTGTTCAAATTGTTGCTATTAACAGAATTGATACTGCTTCCACTTAAGAGGTACTATAGTTTGAGAACAGTAATTGTTTAAATAAAAATATATGTGAAGATTTAAAGGGAAAACAGAGGGAATTGATTAAATACTGAGAGTTATCTGTCTGAAGTAAGTTATAACAAATTTTCAAAGAAAAACGAACAATCACTTCATTAGTAATTTGTAAACTGTGTATTACAAAAATTTACTATAACAATGTCAAATTTTTGTTCTTCCTCTTAATTACTGGACAAATCAGATACCTCCTCTTCAACAACATTTATTTAGAATTTTGTAAATTGTATTGCGTATTCAGACGATAATAATACTGAGCTGCAATATTTACGAGGCGGCGAATGAAGTTAGACGAGATTCCAGAACGAAGAAGTAAATTTATGTTAACAGTCAGTAAACATGTTTTGCCTAACAATCCAACCACTTCAATCCACGTATTTTTGTGGCCACTGTATTGCATTAAGAAATTGGCTGAATGTTCTGTTTAGCAACCACGTTGGTACAGAAAGAGATAGTACAAAATTAATAATTATGACATCCTTATTAAACAATCATTTAAGTCAATAACGACCAGAGGTTTTAATAATATAAAGGGAAGAATAATTTCATTTTCTCTTGTGGCGAAAATAAAATAAATATGAGTATGACGCGACACAACAGTGAAGTAATGATGAAGAAACTGTTTCCTCAAAACATGTGTAGAATACAGTAATTAATAGCTCGAATGTTCATCAGCATTGAACTGCATGCCCCGACAGAAAATCACACTAAAAATGGATACAATAGGGTATTTGACTAATTTTGGGAAATACGTCAGTGTTGTAACTGTGCAATTTTTTCGTTTTCTTCATCCTTCTATAGATCTTTATCCTTCTGGTGCCTAAACTCTCATTTTTCAGTTTTGAATGGTCCCCATATTTTCCTCAAGATTTTCCTGTTTCTCTATCTGTTCTATTTCTCCAATTTTTATAGACAACTTGCATTCTGAGGTGTAGAGACCCTCTGGTTTGATTACTGTGTTGTAGTGTTTGATTTTAGATTTCCTTGAGAGTATCTTCTTATTGTATGTATCATTAGTCAGTTGGTAAGCTATTGTATTTCTAGTTTTCTTGTACTTGATCTGTTTGTTTCCTTATCGATTCCATTAATCTGAATTACTTCACATAGATATTTAAACTTATAGCTTGATAATTTTTCCATACTCTTCGTTTAGTACTGTGGGTGAAATCCTAATATCGATCATGAAATTAGTCTTCTACAAAGATAGCTAAATTCCGACTTCTCCTGCTATTTCTTTCAAAAGGACGATTTGCTCGAGTGCAATTTCTGTACTTCCAGAAAGAATTGCTATGTCATTAGCGAAGGTCAAACAGTTTACACCAACGCCTTTGTGCTTCGAACCTAATCTTATCTCATAAGGGAGTACCTTTCATTGAGTTTCTCTTCCCATATTCTTATTACCTTCCCCAAAACACGATTGAAAAGAATCAAGGAAAGTCCATCTTCCTGCCTGACACCATTTTTAATTTTAAATTCGTCTGAGATGTCTCTCACAAATTCGCTCATGACTTTGTTTCAGTGAGTGTCTGCCTGATTCTGTTGATTGATTTAAAATCAACTCCAAATTCCTGTAAAATGTTTAGTAATGAGTCTCTGTCTACTGAGCTATAGGCTTTCTACATCTATATCAATACTTGAAATTAACAAGTATTGTGGTTAGCAGAGGGTTCTTTGCACCAAACCTTACTGTGCATTCCAATGTAGAATAGCCCGAGGAAAGAAAGAATACATATAAGCATCAATATAGCATCTTATTTCTCTAACCTTATCTCTTCTGTCATTGCTACATAAGTGAATTGGTGGACGAAGTATTTCATTGCATTTGTTAATCAAAGAAGAATTTCGCATGTTGGCCAACAAATTCAGACGAAAGCGACGTCATCTGTCTGCCAGACAATCCTAGTCGTTGACGCTTTCGTAAGTGCTGTAGCAAGCAGTCACGAATAGAGCGGCTCTCCTCTGTACTTTCTCTATTGTGTCAATCAATCCCTTGCGATACGGATCCCAAACTCCACAACAGTAATCCAAATTAGCTCGCACTAGAGTTTTAAAAACTGTTTAGTTTTTGTAAGAGCGTTGTAATTCTTCAAAATACGACCTATGGATCTTAGCCTAGAATTAGCTTTACCACAGTGGAATTATGTGCAGGTCTCATTTCATGTTGCTTTTTACTATTACGTCAAAATACTTCACAGAATTAACCGTGTCAATAAGTGAGCTGTTTGTTGTAGTTTACTTTAAGTTTCGACTTAAAGCACCATTCGGAAATAACATCCAGGTCACGCTGAATTTCTAAGCAATCATCAGAACACCCTATACATAACTGCATCATCAGCAAACAATTTATCTTGCTATTAACGTTGTCTCCAAGATATTTTATAAAAATTAAGGAAAAAATAGTCCTATTACACTTCCTTGAGGTACGCCGGAAGTAATATCTAGATTAGAAAAGGCTTCCCCCCGACCAGTTAGAATATCTCGTATCTGTTCACTAATCTGATCCGATATATCATACTCTCGAATTTTCGCTAGAAGTCGGTTGTGTAGCACGGTGTCAGAAGCCTTCTGAAAACCCAAGGAAATGTGAACCTGCATCAATAATTTTCATTACGTCATGAGAAAAAAGGGCCATCTGTGTTTCACACGACCTGTTCTTCCGAAATCCATGTTGGTTCTTTATAAGTAATTGATTTACATATAGAAACTACACAACATTAGAGCATATGTTCCATAATACTACTACAAACAGACGTTAAAGATATAGGTCGATGATTCCTAGAAATCCTCTTATCTCCTTTCTAGAAAATAGGAATTACTTGGGCAAATTTCCAGTCAGAAGGTACTTTTTTCTCTTATATAGGTTTATATAATATACCAGACAAAAATTGTCCTATTTCCTCCGCGTACTCTGAAAGTACTCGTAGTGGTATCGGGACCCGGCGCTTTCAGAATTGCTTTACAATACCTACACTATCACTTCCTATCGAATCCATCTCTAACTCCACAAGATGTCGAAAAATAGGTATGTTTTCCATATTTTTATCTGTAAATGAATTTTAAACTCGGTGCTAAATACGGCAGCCTTGTCGTGGCTGTCGTTTATTTGACGACCATCTTGTATTACTACTGGCGTATTGTTGTCCCTACAACTGACTTTTTTTTATGTGGAACTTAAATTTATTTTGGTTTTAGGTGGGGCTCTTGAAAAGGAAATTGCATGTTTTTTTAACATGTCTTCTTATCTCATCTAACTCTTGAATATGTGTGCACCCTACTTTGCTTTTTAAGTACCTTTTAACTTCACATGTATAACTATATGTATAAATCGATGCCACATCTCTTCAACACTCCCACTTGCTACTTTTAAGATAAAGTAATTATCTCTCAGGTACACTCTAAAACACTCCTTTGGAGTTTTTTTTCGAATCTATAAATGACCCTTTCCTTTTGCGCTCAATTATTAATTTTACTGTGGCAATTACCGCTTTGCGACCACTTATTTCTGGGGTGGTAGAAATGTCTGAATCATTGAAGCCTATTTGTTATGAGAATACCTAAAATGTTTTCGTTACCGCTGTGCCAGTGAGCTGCTCAAAATGACAATATGAAAACAGGTCAAAATGATTTCACAAGCTATTTTACCCCTGCCACCAGTAAAGTAAACGTAATTAGTCTAATCGATATACGGCAAGTTGAAGTCACCTCCTAGTATTGTTCCATGATCCGGAAATTGATGAGCTATATTATTCACACTATTCCTTACGGCCTCGGCAATAGTTACGTTTGCATCTGATGGATGATATAAGGAGCCTATCACAGGTTTGTCCTAGCTACGCTGAGCTTAATCCATAAGATTTCACAGACTGTATTTCGTTACACGACAAGTGTTTACTAACAACTATAAATACACCACCTCCAATGGAATGCAACCTATCATTAAGGGAAAAGTTAATGCTATTGTTAAAAATTTCTGTTGAACTTGATTTTAACCAGATTTCTGTACCTAATACAATATCTTGTTCTGTGCTACTAATAACGCTTTCTATTTCAGACGGCTTGTTCTAAACACTTCTACAGTTAATCACAAGATCTTTTAACGGCCGAGATTCATTTAAGCTACACCTAACATGCGGTATTGAATTTAATTGGGATGCCAGTAACTGTTATTTCAGTTTTGGGTCCTGCTCACTCAGCCAAAAAAATCTCCCAGTTCACTATACACGGACCTGCAACCCATGTATACAATTCACGTGTTCTTGAAGTCCACATAGACTAAAACATAGTTTTTGTTTTTTGTAACCCTGTCTTGTTTTATAGTTTTCGGATTTAGAATATATCATACACAGTATCGTCCTTTCTGTGCCCAACATGGTAGTCTCCCATTTGTTTGTCTATTACTGATTGAATTCTGTTTTGAAGAGCTATTGATAGTATCTTATATGCGACTGCTACCGAGAAAATTCCTCTGCAATTATTTACATCTTTTTTATTTCCAATATTGTATAAGAGGTGTGTACAAGTGCCTTCTTTCATTTGTCAGGGATATTTTCCAATTTGTTGTACCAGCCAAAGTATGAGTTACTAGGGAAAATATTAGAACCTCCCCCCCCCCCCTCCAAGAAGAGAAAGTCAGTATTTGACAAGTATGGATGACCAAAATGTACCTCCTCCATGTGAAGCTCTACCTAATTCGATGTTAGTGTTTGACGGCGCTTCGTGTGAGAAGCAGAATAATATACGAGATTACTTTTCACGGGCAGATATAGTTCAGTCGATTCTTTGTACATGTTTGGCATATAAAGTCGGATATCGAAACAGATGGTTAGAGACAATGCTAACTTCATCGTGCTCTTTAAACAAAAGGATATGAATCTCAAGCAGATTTACAACGATCACGTCAACACCGATATGACGTTCAAGGAGTTTAAAATCCTATGTAGGAACTGCTGGAATGAGTGCATACATGGATTTTATGTTATTTTCAAAGAATGCTACATGTATCATGGGAGGTGAGGCAACGGATTTGATTCATTTTTTAATAAACAGCCGAGCACACTATACACTGTGATCATTACAACCATGGACAAGTTTGGTAGAACATCATCAATACAAATCATGAGAGTGTTGGTGCTTCCACCTGAATGCATACTTCTTACAAAGGAAGATGATTTGGACTGTCGGGCTGGAATACTCAAACATCGATGAAGATCATGTAACCAAATGACATGCTTACAAAGCAATTAATGATGGACCATTGTTTTTAAGATTGATAGAAGTGACCATGGTTGAGAATATGGTTGTAACGGATACGATTCAAGATAATGCAAACATACTAGATACCAGTCGAAATTATTATGAAATATCTGTCGTTGCTGTAATCGTCTCAATACTCAAACCGAGAAGGGATGAATGAGACTTAACTAGGTAAACATTAACTATGGAGCATGGTTACTCTATATGAAGCGAGGCGATGAACTCAGTTTTTACCCCGCGTTTAATCCCTACGAACTATTTACAGCAAAAGTAACAATGAGATATAAAATAGTACAGTGACCACCACGATACAGACAGACATGAGAATAATGAAAATAAACAACCACAAGAAACACTTGCTCACACTCCACAAAGCCATCGGATTAAAGCAAAATGTACTTAACGAATTCACGCATTTAACAAATGAAACACTGTTCCAAACACTGAAGAATAATCCTGACAAACGAAGAGAATACACAAAGCAGTAAATCACATCACTTACAATACACAAACAGAGACATAATTTAATAACAACACAGACACAGATGTTACAACATAACGAAAAAGAAGTTGGCACCACTGTACACAAATGTAAATAGTGAGGAATGTGATTTGGGATATTCAATATAAGAAAAAGTGCAAAACGCAAGAAACACATTACAATAGTGACCTCTAAAGTGGAATAGGAGGGATGAAAAAACCAACACCCTCTGCCACCCACAATGTTTGTGATTTGCAGAGTATGAATGTAGATGTAGATGTAGACAAATCGGGCTACACAAAACATGCAAGGAGAGCTGTTCCTGATCAACATGTAATCGTCATAACCAAAAATTCGTAAGTAGAATGTACCTCGTAAATATTTAAATGTATATAGTATTGTTTGTAAACTTTGTATTAACAACACATGTATACGCGAAACGCGTCTGAGAGATAATAAAAAAACCAGTTGCTAAAAGACGATTTTTCATTTAAAATTTATTGTTAAGCAACTGCGGAAAGATGGCCAATAAACCATGTAATCGACAATAAGTAAACGTGGCATCATAAAGACCAGGAATGCTACTCGACGCAAGTTACTCGAACTGAAGAAGTTCCAAATTGAGAAATGTTTTATTAATTAGTTAAGATCTGTGACGGGTATTATGGAAAAAGTTTTCTGACCTCAGCGACATATACAGCAGCAGCAGCTTCATAAAAGATTTCGTGAAGTCACTAAGTCGAAGGTAGCGAGATTATGATTCAGTTTATGTCACGGTACGAGAAATCTGTTTCCCGGAGATCAATCATTCTGCCACGTTCGAAGTCACTCACATGATGACATTGCGCTCTATGTTGTCGACGAGTCATGTCGCCATTACTTGAACGTTTCCTCTTCATTTGATGGCTCTCCACCGATTGAACGTGGTGTAAGATTGACCTGTCAGGCCTCACATAAAAGAGTGCCGCTGTGCCTAGTTACACTCCATCTTTCTGCAATCTTAATCACTTATTATAGTTCCACCGTTCTATACATCCTCAAATTTTTGAGTAATTGAGACCATTCTTCTGGGTATTACAATTTTTGCAAACAGTAATGAATATTCTGGTGGTACCCTCGGCGTAACATAATCTGAAACAATTTCTTTCTATTAACAGTATGAAAAGCTTTTCATGATCGATGAATGCTATGTATAGCGGTATGTTGAATCCTTTATGTTTTCCTATCAATTGAATCATTGTTAAAATGCAGTCTGTAAATTATCTTCCCTTTCGGAAGTCATTCTGTGCAACGTTCATTACAGCTTCTATTAAACCTATGCACATTTTCACTATCTTTGCGTTCATCTTGTATGCTGTATACAGCAGATTTCTACTTCGATAATTTTGTTTTCGACATATCTCTATTTTTTAATTTGTGACACACTGAAGATACATTCCACTCGTCTGGTACATATCCACATGCCCACCAACAGTCTAAAAAATTTGACAAAAGAAATTTTATTTATTTGCTGAAAACTTAAATAGTTCCGCTTCCAGGATATCACAATCTGGCTTCTATTTATTTTTTAATTATACAAATACTTCGTCAATTAATTGTTATTGGATCTGCATATTTTGTTGATTTCTTCAATGAAGTCTTCGTGTTTATCCGTCCAGGCGACAGTGAAATATAGTAACCAATCTCTCTAAGGCATGGGATTGTTAATCAGTTTATTCTCTCAGCACTCTGTTAGCTCTTTTTTGCCTAACATGGAGATCATGTTCTATATCGTTTATGTAATTCTGCCAGTTTTCTCACTTTTTTATTTGACCCATATTTTCTACTGTAGGATTATACAGTTGTATCATCGTTCCATGTTTTTTAATCCTCGTCTAGTATGTCTTTTTCTCAGTTTTGTTGTTTTCACATAATTGATCAATATTACTTGGCATCGGAACATTTCCTATAGCATAATAAAGTCTTCGTTGGTAGAGAAAAAGTATACTTTCTTCTGTTATCAAATGTTCTATCTTGCAGGTTTTGTAATTTGGCTTCACTTCTACCATCTCTTTGCCAATTTTGTAATAAATATAAAGTGATCAATGTATTCTCATTAGTTTAAGTGTAATCACAAATCAGTTATTGGTCTATTATCTCGGCAGCACCAAGTATATCTTTATGTCGAAAAATGTATTTGTTAATTTAAAGTTATTGAAACTGGAAAAATCAAACAGTAATTATTCTGCTTCTTCACCATATTTGAGATCGGCTGCCTTCAGTGAGTTTAACTCATCGTTGGCCTGGCCAAATTCGGAGCTGTGGTTTTGTAGTCGCATGCCCTTGTACTGCCGGGTCGTAATGGGGGACGTGATGTCTGTGAAAGATGTAACTACGTTCAGCGTGTGATAAGTGAAAACTTGTATAGGCGCATTAAGCGATGTTTGGAAGGGGATAAATCTATGAGTTCGCATTAATGAAACATTTCTTCAAGGGATTGCAAAAATAATCGCTTGTTGTTTAGAAGGTATGAGCTTTAAGGAGAAGCATAATAAATTACAGAAGAACCAATTTTGAGTGACAGTCTTTATTTACACATTTGAAAATGATTTCAGATGGTATCAGGTGTTTGTATAATTAAGGCACTGTTTGATTTAGAAATACGGCTCATTATACTTTTTAAATTCTTAACACTGCCACACACAATAAATGTTTCCTGAAATTCGAATTTCGTATGTCCTTTACAAATAAACAAAGAGTATTTTAAAAAGACATGCAAATACTCACAATCAACAATTACAGACACAATACCCTCACTCTACAAGAAAACTACCATATACAAAAAGCAATAAAAATGGCAAGCAGGTATTGAATGACCACATAAACTTAACAAACCAAACACTGTTCAAGCTGGTAAACATACAATAACCCTACAGTAAAGAAATAATCCTAACAAATACATGCACTCACACACTTACATAAAATTAGAAATAAAATCTCCCTCGCAATTTCAAATCTGGCGCCGTCAGCGCATCACCACCTTTGACAGTAAGAAAATAAGATGGCCACCGAAAACAAGCGAATTGTAGATGACGCAATGTTTATATCGTGTAAACAACAGCAAAGACAAATGGCTGTAATGGAAACATGCTTTCGAGAGAAAGCAAAGATGTGTGGTTACTATCCTGAAATCCACTAATGTAAATAGTAAGTGTAAAAAATAAGAAAATGTATCAAATACATGTCAAATAAGTTTGTAAACCCAATGTAAATTTTAAAATAGATTCGTCGCTGGTGATGCCTCGATGAGAGGCGAAACGGGTACGGCAAGAAAGCTACATAATACAGTTGTATTGGCGTCATTTTATTAATTAATTTACTGAGCAACTGCGGAAAAATGGCCTACAACAACATTGGACTGGGAAACAAAGAGTATTTTGTAAAATACACATACCATAAAAAACATACTCATTAAGCATTACAAACTATTGTGGTAGTTCATTTATTTTTAATTCTCTTAGTTTCAATGCGAGGGGAGTGAACAAGTGAACAAATATACCGAGTTTCATTTGATTGCAGCTTCATATAATACACACCTGTTCTATGACGGCGTTGTTGACAAATGAAACATTAATATTCGAGCATCTTAATATACTGTATATACAAGGCTCTGACAACAGATGGCACAGCTAACTGAAAACCACGAAACACGAAATCTGATGATCACATTCTCTAAATCAATAACTGCCTTACTACAGTCTCTTAACGTATTATGAAACAATATTGTTAATTTCTTGGTAATATGATAATCTGTTTAGGCTGGCGCAGTGTCGTTTAGGCTGACATGCTGATAGGGATCGTACTGCAAGGCCTAAGCAACTTAGAAACTATGATAATCTGTACGTTCCTACACCTAAATTTATCTTTCACATACCACTCTAATTTAATCATGACCTATGTCGATATATTTTTATGGACAGGAGCTACATGAAGTTAAACACTCCTTGCTACGGAACTACAGGTTTTTCGAGAAAAATTATTAACTTGTGAAAATGAAGTTGTGAATTGGTTGCAGGCGCTGTCCCCAGGCGTGGAGAATGTGGTGTTCGCGCCGCTGGGCGTGACGTCAGCGATGGCGATGCTGCTGGAAGGCGCCGCGGGCCCCACAGCTCAGGAGCTGATGACCGCCTTGGGCGTCACACCAGGCGAGCGGCAAGCTCTCAGGGACGGCTTCAAGGCGTACTACGACACCTTCGAGGTATTTAGATGCCCTGTTGTAGGGTACAATAAACTACGGATGGGTTGACTGGAAAGCTACGCTGGGCTACGTGGTGGAGGGGGGGGGGGGGGGGGGAGCGTGGAGAGGTTCCGAGCCAGGCCACGTAACTTTTCATTCATATTATCTGTCACGGTTAAAATGTACAGAACACTCAACAGCATGTGAATGCTTATTTTCGTCATTTAATTATCTTCGTATGTAATTTTCGATAGTCTGACAAGAGAAAACAGTACCAAATGTCGTCTGGAATCAATAGGGAAAAAAAGCTACGTGCTACGTGAGGGGGTGGGGTAAGAAAAAAAAGCCACGTCGGGCTACGTGGGGGGGAGGGGGGAGTTCACAAGACGCCAAAATGGAGCTACATGGTTTATGGACGCTCCTTTAACATTATCTGTAATTATCGATAGTATTTTAAAATGTACTTTAAATTTAACACTAACGCTTGCATATTAACAATCAAGAATAGTAATAGTTTCCGTAAAAATCGGTGTAATGCAAGTTATAATTTATGCTATTGACTAATTATTGATAATTATAACTTTTATAGCAATTATAACAATTTGTGTAATTAATAGATTTGCACAAAACTTCACATTTTCCAATTCAATATCAGATTTTTGTCCTATTTATGTTTACATGTTTAAAAGTATATTTAAGTATGTTATGATTTAATACTCAAGCTAGTTTAAAAGTAATTTATTAGCGTTTAGCTAGTGGAAGTTTGATGATATTTAAACAACACGGCCAATCGTTGCAGAACAGAGATGTACTCTTCTCAACTTTTTCACCAAAATCCGGGGACGCTTTCGGCATTTGTCCTAATTACGTGTTGTACTTTTATAAGTGATATCATTAAAGTTTGGGTTAACTTAAAAGCCACATATTTTTTATATTTTGTATTATAAATGAGGATCACAGACAGCCATGTTGAACACAGCAAGGAGACTTGATTTTCCAAAGCTGTTGTGTCCAAGAAGCAGTATCCTTGTAATTTTCTTTTATTCTTAGGCACGTACAAGGAAAGAAGTGCGCTTCATATCTCTTCCTTTAAACAAATGTATTAGCTAATCAGGGCTTTTAAAGAAGTCTCGCTTGATTAAAAAAAATTCTGAGGACAACAGTAAAAATCCGAGGACATTGCGGGGACGAAATCTGTCCGGGGACAGAGAGCTGAATGCGGGGACGTCTGGTAACCCTAGTTTAATATAGCCCGCTGAGCGTTTTGGATTAAAACCAAAATGACAAAACGATGGCTGCCTCGCTGCTGTTTAAAATAAGCCGTTATGTTGAAAAACATTATCCACTCCACATTAAATGAATCTTTTCACGTTATTTCCATTAATACTTTTACAAATCCATCCATTACGCTTTTAATCAAACAATCTCTAGTACGCGACCCGACATTTCTTTGTAACAACTATTACACACTAATTTTGATAACGTCAGCTAATATCATTGTATAGTCATTTCTCTTACAGGTCAGCAAACTTTATCATGCTAAAACCGTTCCATCATATATTTCATGTTTCACTACCTCTATGGTTGTTATCTCACAATCAGAAGGAACTGTTATTGCATAACGAAACGGTGGAAGGAAGAATCATCGATGACCTCTCTGATATTCCGTTAGTGGTAAATTTCATTATTCAAGCTATTTCTTGCAAATTAAATCAACCAAGAAATGAGAATTCGTACTAGTTCCAGCAACGGATGGTTAAAAAAGGCGCTATCTCCCCTACGAGTAGAAATGAATGGTTTAGAAAGTTATTTCCAGTGGGTGATTATATCAATTCCACAAAGATGCCGTTTACTTGTTATTCAGGTATCCCAATATTTCCTTATTCTCTCTTCTGTTCACAACTCCAGCTTATTATCTCTTATCACTGATATTAAATGAGCAGATGTCTTTACATCTTATACCACAGCACAAATAACTATACCATCCTCGGTTATATTCTACGAAATCAAAAACAAATTATTATTCAGGAACAAGATGGAGCGAGATGGAATTGTCATAGGAACGCAGAGTTTCTTGACTATTGATACAACATTCCCGCAGCGTCAGAGAGTATTCGATAACTTCCTTCGTTCTCACTTTCAATCGAACTATTGTGAAACGGCTACGGTACCGGCAGTGTATGTAGCGAACGTGCTGTGAGGAATGTGATGCCCCCTGCTGCCGGCATGCATACTTTTTTTGTGTTTACTGCTTAACGTCTCTTAACAGTGAGGTATTTAGAGACGGGAAAGGATGGGGGGCAAGGAATGGGAAGGAATTCGACCACGGCCTTTTGAAGGAAGCATCCCGGCATTCACCTGGAGTGATTTGGGAAACCATGGAAAATCCAAATCTGGATGCCCGGACGGGGATTTGAATCATTGTCCTCCCAAATGCGAGGCCAGAACGCTAACCGTTACACCACCACGGTCGGTGGCATGCATACTGTTCCAATACTCCAGTTATGCCGGCGCTGCGGTCTTCGGACCGTGGGTAGGAAGGAGTTAAAGGAAGTGGTGGGATATAGCAAAAAGGAAACACTCTGACCGGTAGATCCTGGTTGATCTGAAGACTCGAATCAAAGTCAGTTGTGCCCCCTACTGCCTATATGCACCCAGTGACAACACCGATGGCGCGGAGATGGGAGGACTTGTCCCCTCTTCTACTGCTCCCGGCAGTAAGACCTTGCAAGTTTTATGATTTCGTGTTATTGTTCCTGTGTCTATTGCTATGTTAGTCTGTATGGTTTGTAATTTAGTCTTACTATTTCAGTGTGTGTGTGTTTTTTTTTTTAATGTAGTCTGTAACATTTGGAATTTTGTGTTAGTGTTATTGTTTCTATGTTTTTGTTTCAAACGTAGTCTGTTATGTTTGGAATTCCATGCCATAGTTTCCGTTTTCTGTTTCAGTCTGTGAGGTGTTACTGGTTCTGTGTTAGACTGTAAATTTTTCTGGATATTACTGATATTGTGAAAATTGTGGTACAGTATGTAATTTGCAGATATGGCTCTGTAATGTACTAGTCGTATTACTAAATATCAGAAAGAAACACCATGTGCAAAAAAAAAAAAAAAAAAGATATATATATATATATATATATATATATATATATATATATATATATGGTTTTAAAAAATAATAAAATAATATATATATAAAAAATGATATAAATGATAATAATAGTAGTAAAAGAAATGTATATATTTTTTAAAAAAAGGAACTGTAATGAAAGACTAAAAATGTTAAGATGTTATTACCTTTGCATAAATGTCATGTAAAACCCAAAATTGTTATTAGCTTTAAGAACCAAACTATAAGAAACAGGGGCAGATGTCACAGCAAGAGTGACAGGCACCTCTACCCATATACAGCTAATCACACAAAAGGAATTAGCAGAAATTTCATGCGCTCGTCTCGAAGACCTTGGGTGCGTGGAGGTGACGTGACCCTGCTGGGGGGAGACGGACGGTACCGGTAAGCCGACAATCACTGCTGAAGGTGGCGGTCATCTCCGGTTTTCGTATGTGGCTGCTGCTGAAGCGAGCGTTTTGGTGGTCAAGTGATTCGGTTCCCCTTGCAACCGGTATGCACAAGACTCTTGCTGTCATAACAGGTTCTCTATATAACTGGGGATTGGTAGGGCATGAGTACGAACATTTGACTCTGGTGGGACAGCACATCTTTTAAGTGTTGCGGAGTCCTTAGGACTGCTGCGACGTCATCGTGCACTACAATGGCGCTCTGTGAAGATTCGACGAGTGTGCGGGAACCTGTGTTAGTCAGTGACGCCTGGTGTATCGGTTGGAAGAGGGGGAACGCGCACTAGGAGCGCGTCCAAAGAGGCGTTTGGTTGCAACGGCTACCACCACGTCCCCATATGGCCCAGGTGCACAAGGGAACAAGCAGAAAGGCTTCAGCTATAAAGCCAGGGTTTGGAGACTATTCGGCTTGGTTCGTGGTACGCGCGGCTCCCCACGGGTACCTTTTGAGGTCGGGCCACACTATACCGTACCCAGCCCGCACCGCATCCGAGCCAACACTCGACCGATTGTCGGCTCGCTCTACTCTCGTCCACACTGGTCCGTAGCACGGCCGTGTGACGGACGGGTTCCTTCGCAGCCTTCAGTCTCCTTTAACGTATACACTTGGTTGTTTCACGAAATTAATGTTAAAAAATTACCGTAAGAGTGATTTGGGGCTACCACACGTACATTATTATAGAGTACTGTACTTTATTTTGTGTAGGCGTACTTTATAACCTACGAAAGTAATAAAGTATGTTAAAATATTTTTTTTGCCTGTCTCCTGTTATCACCTCACTGTTGGATCTCTAATGCACAAAAATAGTGCCCCAACGCAGTTTTAAAAAATGATCGTCACACTATACTGAATTGAAAGATTCTCTACATAGTTACAATGAAATGTCAAGCGTCTCTCATTTCACATTTAACGAGTTTGTTTTGGTTTGCGATTTCTTTCGATTCACTCAATATTTTTTCGAACAAAAAGAATAAAATTATTATACATTTTAATTTAAATACTGACTTCAAAGATTCTGTAAAATAATAATAATTTTATGTGATCTAAAAATTCCAATCACTGAGTTTCTTTTCAGCCACTTAGTACACCTCTATTGCTCTCACTTAATTTGGAAAGGAGACCTACAGATTAACGTGAAATTCGAACAACGGAGAGTCCTAGCATCTTAGCATTAACAAATCAAAGCTTTGACAGAGGTCAATTTTCAGACCCATAAAAATTACAACCGAGACAGTGATTTGAACCAGGGACTTCCAGTACCCTAATCGTACGCCGTTATCATCTGAGTAAAGAGACAAATCTGAATGTAAAGAAAAATAAATATTCAAACATAATAAACATACTTTTTTCTATATAATTAATTTTTGTGATCCCAAAACACAAATGTATTTTTATATTACTGAATACACATTTATCAGTACTTCTGGATTCAAATGCTTGCGGCGTGTGATTTGGTTACGGAAGGTCTCCGGTTCAAAATCCGTGTGTCGGATGCAATTTTTACATGCCTTAAAATCGACCTTCACATTTGGCAAAGCTTTGATTTGTTAAGCGAACATGCAAGGACTCTACCTACATTTTACGAACATCTGATGAACCTGAAGTGAGGCTGAAAAAAAGGACACCTTTCTAAAAGAATCAGTAACGCTAAAACAATATTTAGTCGTAAAGAGCCGGAAATTTCAGAACTCTTTCTATACACTTCTCAAAATCGACAGCCCGACAGCAGCCCGATACCGGCCCGCACCGTCAAAAAGTAAACCAAACTAATCCCGGCCAACACACGGCCAAGTGTCGGCCGACACGCCGTTCGTTTGAACTTGCTTCAATCGAATGAGCGACAACAATATGAAAAGTGACGGTGCGGTTCGGGTGCGGTGCGGTCTAGTGTAGCCCGACCTTTATGGGTGACGAAGCGCACCTCACATTGCCATCCCTGCTGCTACAGCTGGGTAGTTTTTGAAGTTGGGCTAGACTTTGATGACCGAAAGGTCGGGTACTCTCTTAATGTCACCACTTTCCTATAGGATAAAATTCAATATAACTACGTACTACTGTTGTGAAACGGCAGTGTCAGACCTAGTGGCCGTGGTAAGGCATCGTGGGGCAGGTTCCACCACCGCTGTAAAAAAAAAAGTCAAAATAGCGCATCACTGACGACTATCAAATATAGACGCCATCAATGTTGTTGATGCATTTCCGCTACGCTATTGTCTTAATCAGTATTTCAGGCCAAGATTAACTGTAACCACAATCACTATTAAGCAAATCATATCAATATCTTCCATGACTATGTTCTCGAAATCATGGAATCCAAAATATATATGTCACTCAATAAAGTTATGCTCTGCCACAGCCGAATTATATTCTGCCTCACGTATGACAGGGGCATTCCACGCGGTGTTGAGTGTATCAGATGTAACTTCGATCACGTTCTTACACATAATGAAGTAAATTTCGAGGTTACAGAGCCCTAAGCCATCATTCACATCATGAAACTGGTTTTAGAGCTACTTGAATACATAAATTTCTTATGGTAACTTATTTGCCGGTGATTTCAATATTTAAACAGCAATCAGTTAGGAACTGAAGAGTGGGCTACATTTTTTTATTCATTTAGTTGGTTTACAAGCTGGCTCCAGTAACTTAGTTGCTTGCGCGCTAGTTCACATTTCGAGGATTTCCATTTCGAGTCCAGCTTCTTCCAATAGTGTTTTGAAATTGATCGTTGTATTTGTTACGTATTATTCGTACAAGATACGTGTTATAATGACGATAAAACGTTGAATTCACTCGTGTAAAGAAGAGGAAACGGAATTACTTCTTGAAACGCTGAACGTCTTGGCACTTATTATGAATATTTTTTCGTTTTTGAGATTTGTATTGTCTTTGTTAATAGCATTCCGCTGACACGCTGACGGAAGAGTCTGCGGGTGCTTTCAACGTGGCGGAGGTGCGCAGTACGGGGCTGCTGTCACCGCAGTACAAAGCGCTGCTGTCCAAATTCTACCGCGCCAACATCACAGACGCTGCGGCAGGCAGCATACCAGCAGGTAACATGCCCCTATTACTGAAATCAACATCACAGACTCTGCGGCCGGCAGCGTACCAGCAGATAACGTTCCCCTATTACTGAAATCAACATCACAGATGCTGCGGCCGGCAGCGAACCAGCAGGTAACATGCCCCTATTACTGAAATCAACATCACAGAAGCTGCGGCCTTCAGCGTACTTGCAGGTAACATGTCCCTATTACTGAAATCAACATCACGGAAGCTGCGGCCTTCAGCGTACCAGCAGGTAACATGTCCCTATTACTGAAATCAACATCACAGTCGCTGCGCCCGAAGGCGTACTTGCAGGTAACATGCCCCTATTACTGAAATCAACATCACAGACACTGCAGCAGGAACGTACCAGCAGGTAACATGCCCCTATTACTGAAATCAACATCACAGTCGCTGCGCCCGAAGGCGTACTTGCAGGTAACATGCCCCTATTACTGAAATCAACATCACAGACACTGCAGCAGGAACGTACCAGCAGGTAACATGCCCCTATTACTGAAATCAACATCACAGTCGCTGCGCCCGAAGGCGTACTTGCAGGTAACATGCCCCTATTACTGAAATCAACATCACAGACACTGCAGCAGGAACGTACCAGCAGGTAACAAGCCCCTATTACTGAAATCAACATCACAGTCGCTGCGCCCGAAGGCGTACTTGCAGGTAACATGCCCCTATTACTGAAATCAACATCACAGACACTGCAGCAGGAACGTACCAGCAGGTAACATGCCCCTATTACTGAAATCAACATCACAGTCGCTGCGCCCGAAGGCGTACTTGCAGGTAACATGCCCCTATTACTGAAATCAACATCACAGACACTGCAGCAGGAACGTACCAGCAGGTAACAAGCCCCTATTACTGAAATCAACATCACAGTCGCTGCGCCCGAAGGCGTACTTGCAGGTAATATGCCCCTATTACTGAAATCAAATTTTACCGCGTTAACATCACAGATGCCGGGGAGCTGCGTTCCAGCAAGTCATATGCCACTGTTCCTGAAATTAAAATATACTGCGTGAGTGAAGCAACTTTTTGATCCCACAATTGATCATCAAAATTAAATATACATTTAAAGATTGTAATGATTCATAATAATTTAATAAGTCAAATTATATATTTCGTGACTATATAGAGCCACTAAAATGGGTTAATGGAATCTTTTAATCATGAAATGGAAATATTTATTGGACACTAACATGAACAAATTTTCCCTTCAACAAAATTACAAAACAATTTATTGATCGTACAGGTTCAGATTAGAGCTAAGTTACGATTCTCAAGAAGTTAAATTCAGACGAATGTCTTTGCAAAAGAATTTTTACTCTTGCGTTGTGGAAGTGTTGCACAGGCGAGGTCAGTAAGCGACCGCCTGCTAACTGCGGGCGGCTCTGCACTGCACAGAGAGCTGCAGTTCACTGGATGTTATGCTCCACCAAAATGTCTTTTCATCAGTCCGTCATAACCGAAGAAAACTCAGGTTGCTCCGCTGTTGCGAATGCGTTGCCTATAATAGAGATGTGCGCTAAGCAGTCGTTTTCTCATAGCCTCTAATCATCGAAACTAATTAAAACATTTTATAATATTGTTAACAACCGTCGTCATTCGTTCTCATTGCACACGAACTTTGAGCCATTTATGGGAGACAATTAATTTCTTGTCCCAAATGACAGTTCGATCAGGTAATTCACTGACTGTTGGCATCAATTAAAAAAACAAAAAAACACAGACACACTGGCCCTTCGGTCTATCACCACGTTAGGCAGGATAAAGAAAATACCTTAACACTCACTGTAACGAGAATTCATTACCCGCGTCAAGATCACAGACACCGGGCTGTCAGCGTTCCAGCAGGTAATGGGGCATCCATAAATTACGTGAGGTGAAATAGGGGAGGGGGGGGTCCGGCGAAATCTCACCAGATCTCACCAAGGGGGAGGGGGGGTCTACGGAAATCTCACGTGAGATTTTGCGAAAAATTTGGGGACAATAGAGCAAAAAAAAAAGGTCTACAATTTGCGGCAAAGTCGATTTTAGGAGGGTATTTCGGTTAGGGTGTGACCTAAATAAAAAAAAGAAAAAATGGTCTATAAAAGTTTCCAGGGCGATTTCTAGGGGGGGGTTCTCACGGACCAGACCTCACCAGAAGGGGGGGGGGGTCCGGCCAGATCTCACGAAATCTTACCAGGGGGGAGGGGGGGTCCAGAAATCCGGAAAAACACCTCACGTAATTTGTGGATGCCCCCTAACATGCCACTGTCACTGAAAGCAAATTTTACAGCGTTAATATCACAAACGCCGGGGCGGGTAGCGTTTCAGCAGGTAAGATGCCCCTATTGCCGAAATCAAATTTTACCGCACCAACATCAAGTGGGAAATTTTCTATTAGGAAACGTGCCACTGTTGCTGAAATCAAATTTTACGGCTTCAGTATCACAGACATCGGGTGCCCACCGTTCCAATAGGTAACATGCCACTGTTACTGAAATCATATTTTATCATATAAACATCACAAACCGGGGTGAGCAACTTTCCATTAGGTTGCTGAATTCAAAATATTTCGGCATCAGTATCACAGACGGCTTCCGTCTAAATGCGCACAGATGACATAAGCGCACAAGGGTCTATAATCCATTATCATCCTGGAAGGTAGGTGTCGCCAGAAAAAAAAAAAAAAAACACATTCAAGCCCTGATGGCATCTAAGTTTAGGCGCGCACTTAGCATTTACAGTAGGCCTATCATTATTTAGTCACGCAAATGAAACACTTAGTTTTCAATTAGAACCATGTACAGTCGGGGACACAATTCGCGAGACCACTCGCCCTTCGATTATGCTTCGTTCTAGACACGAACACCGCATGGGACAGCATAACTGGTAGGTGGTACACTAAATTCATGACAAAATAGACCTCTCATACCCAGAAATTTACCCAAGACTATAAAAAATGAGCCCGCCCAGCAAGAAACACGCAGACGCTTAGAGGCAAAGTTCGGAGTTCTAAAATTAAAATAACCACGAATATCACCATTTTAGTAATAATAATTATTGAAAAAACCAAATAGATTGATTATAGAGGAATGATAAAACTTTTTTCGTAATTTTGATAACCATTGTGTATTTTTTTTTCCTCGAACAAACAGTTGACAATTCGCTAGCAAACGCAATTATATGAAGAATACCGAAAAGAATTGCTAAATTACGCGTGGAAAACCAATAATAGAGCTTGAATGGAATTAGTTACACTTTCTAGCGCTGCAGCATTATAGATCTGTGTGTGACAAATACACGCAAAGGTTGAGGGTAAGTAGAAAGATAAATTATGAAAGAACTCTAATGGTAAACTAAGTCACGAAATACAAATAAACTATTTCTAGGAAATTAAATAGTACGGAATATTAACACCTTAATTTTGTTTTCACCACAACATTTTTAGAAGGTAAGCTTAACTAGATTGCAGTAGCAAAGGTTTTATTAGTAATAATAATAATCAATAACAGTAAATAAATATACAAATCCGTCTGCATTGTGAATTAGCGGTTCCACATTTTAAATCTGGAAAATAGAAGCAGGAAAACTTTAATAACTCTCTTTGTTTCTAACTAACTCTGTTACTTCTATAAAATTTTCGGTCAAGCATGACTTCCTACCTTCCAAGCCCGATGGGTTATAGGTAAAACTGTTGCCTGGCATTCGGGAGGACGCTAATTAAAACCCCATCGGGCATCCAATTTCAGTATTCCACGGTTTCCGTAAGTCTGTCAAGCTGAATTCAAGAAAAGTTAGTTCAAAGACCCGTGGCTGAAATTTCCCGATCCCAGTTTCTATACTATCAGGATATCGGGGTTCACATCACATTGGCATCGAAGATATGAAGAGGTCGAAAAAAAAAATAAAAAATAAAAAACAAGAAAAAACAAAAAAAACAACGCGTTGCGTATGTGCTAACAATCTAATCCGGTTTTCGGGAGGTCGTTGGTTCGAATCCCCATCTGACCATCAAAGTAAGCGTTTTAAATGGTTTCCCCAAATCACTCCAGGCGAATGCCGGGATGGTTCCTTCAAAAGACCATCGCCGAATTCCTCCCCATTACTTGCCCCCAGTCCTTTCCTGCCTCTAATGACCTCGATAAGATGTAAAGCTAGAAGCAAAAAGTAATTTCTCAAATAAAAATAATTACATCTCAGTGGTGTGTTTTGGATCTTTCCTTGTTGGATTTATCTTATTCAATGGCCGAACATTGCAGCGAAGGGATTAGAGTGCTATTTCCACATTTGTAAAGTCTCTACTCCGGTGTTGTTTTAGGGCTGGTCGACGTCGAAATCACTGTAGATCAAAAAGGACTGGGGCATGTTTGGGGAAGGAATTCAGTCATGATCATTTCACGGAGTCATCCCGGCACACACCGAGTGATTTCGGTTAATCACGCAATAGCGTAATACGGACGGATGCACGAAGGTTTGAACCCCTGTCCTTCCGAATGGGATGGCTTGAGCGTTACCGGGACGCTCGGTCACTGGTGCGATTCCGGTCAGTGGCATGGGTGTTAAAGTAGGTGTTGTAGTATGTCTTGTGTCGTCTTTCAATTGTATGAGCAAAAAGCACTTGGAAATATATCAGTACACAGGATAATCACACAAAACGGCTTAATTGGATGAATGGCTGTCGGGAGGAAAGCCATTAAGAATTTAAAGATAATTATATTGAACCAAAAGGATATTGGTCGTCTTCAAAAATATTTCACGGGTCCATCTCATCTCACAAAAAAATATTCTTTGTTTGGTGCCAACTAGTAACATGGCCAAGTTGTAAAATGTGTGTAAGGATAAAAAAATTGCAAAGTAGGCGGACTGTAGGGAAGCTTTTTAGTACACAGGGAAGGGTAATTAATTTCAGATGAGTGTAAAGGATTTTATCTCTTTAGAACCATGCGTGGCCATTACGTAAGAAGAAATTCTTCGTGCGGGCTCAAGGAAATTACGGTTCAGACACAAGAAGGAAGTAACTGATCTGACAAACGTTTCGAGGAAGTATTTATTTACCAGTGGCTCTGAGGAAGTGAAGAACACTTGTTCAGTAGAGTTAGCTCTAATAAGGTTTGTGAATATGACCATCCGTACTCGAAATATGCCCCTTTTCAAATTACGAGCACCTACAAATACAGTGACAGCCGTTTTCCGAAAATAACAGAAACAACTTCATATAACATATTATTAAAATTACTTGATCATAGTTAGAGGACCGATGAAAATGTTGAAAAACAACATTGAACTAATATGTATTAGTCATTAAAAATTGCTGAAAATTATTTCTCAAGGATTTTGACTTAATCATACTCTCACTGAATATTGCAATGTTCTACTTGCACTATTCGATTACAAAATAAATTAATCACTATTCCGTAATTAATGCGCATTTTTTATATATAAATAATACTAGAAGTGTACGTTAATGTAAATTAACCTACCTTCGTTTGTTGATCTAAATATTTTCCGACCTTTAGTGCCTTTAACCATTTAGCCTGCTCCAGTTTATAGTTTTCTGACTAATGTGTCAGCCTTTGCTGAGGTAATATGGCACACTGTTGTGAATTCAACACAAGACGAACACTACACTCATCAAAAGCAACCATATGGGAGAACGGACTGGAATTGGTGATCTTTACAATGCGATGACAGTGTTCTAGCCCCGATACTGCTACTGCCAGCTTAAGTATCTTGGTCGGGACTCAATCGAAGGATTTTGTGAATGTGTCTGCGGTCGTGGTTTGCCAACACGGGAGATAATTCCGTAGGCCCACAGAACAAGGAAATTATCAGACATTTCAGGCATGCGATTTTCCTCATCCTCGTTCAACTAGCTTGCTTATATCGCTATCTAAGGCTGTTGTCTCACACAGTTAACAGACGAAAGAATTATACGGGAATAGAACCGTTTATACACGAGGAACAAGGGCTTCTGAACTTTTTTAAATTTGTTTCCAGCTTGACTTCGAGGTCATTGGAGACGGGAAATGACTGGGAGATACGAATGGGTTTTTTGATTAAACTATCCCGACTTTCGCTTGGAGTGATTTGTAAAAACCGTAGAAAATTCGAATCTGGATGGCCGGAAGGGCATTTGAACCTAAATCCTCCCGAATGCGAGGCCAGAACATTATCGCTCGTCCATAACGCTCAGTTTTTTTTTTAAATTGAACGTGACATGTAGATATATAGGAACAATAATTACAGACTGACTCCGCCATGAATCTTTTTTATTGTATCTAATCTTGCAGCCTCGTAGCAGACACACAAATATTTGATCAACTATAGATTTCAGATTAGTTTTTCGAAGAAAACATCATTTTACTTTTACAAATCCAGCTTATTCCAGTTTTAAAAGCAGTCATCCTTTTCCTTCAAAATGCAGGCATAAGAATTTTAAAAGCTCCACTGCATACGTCACTAACTGTAAGACGGACAGCGGTCTTTTTCCAAGACCATTCTTTCTTATAGAAAATGCCATGGTGGCTCCCAAAGTGAGAAGAATTATTGCGCCGGTTTAAATTCCCGTCGGCTATCAGATTTCGTTTTTCCATGTTTTCTCAATATATTTGTAAAGATCACCGATTCCAGTCCGTTCTCCCATTTGGTTGTTTTTGAAGAGTGTAGTGTTCCTCTTGTGTTGACTTCACAATAGTGTGCCACATTACCTTAGCAAAGCCTGACACAATAGTCAGAAAAATATAAATTGGAGGAGGCAAAATGGTTAAAGGCACCGAAGGTAAAAAAGTAATTAGATCAACAAATCAAGGCAGGTCAATTTTCAATAACGTGCATTTCAAGTTTTTTTTTAAAGAAAAAAAACGGCAAAAGCGCCATAGTTACGGAACATTGATTAATTCATTTTATAATCAAATAGTGCAAGTGGAACATTACAAGATGCAGTGAGAGTATTCTAAAGACAAAATCCACGAGAAATAATTTTCAGAAATTTTTAATGACTAATACATATTAGTTCAATGTTATTTTTCAACATTTTCATCGGTCCTCTAACTATGATCAAGTAATTTTAATAATATGTTATATGAAGTTGTTTCTGTTATTTTCGGAAAATGGCTGTCACTGTATTTGTAGGTGCTCGTAATTTGAAAAGGGGCATATTTCGAGTACGGATGGTCATATTCACAAACCTTATTAGAGCTAACTCTACTGAACAAGTGTTCTTCACTTCCTCGAAACGTTTGTCAGATCAGTTACTTCCTTCTTGCGTCTGAACCATAATTTCCTTGAGCCCGCACGAAGAATTTCTTCTTACGTAATGGCCACGCATGGTTCTAAAGAGATAAAAATCCTTTACACTCATCTGAAATTAATTACCCTTCCCTGTGTACTAAAAAGCTTCCCTACAGTCCGCCTACTTTGCAATTTTTTTATCCTTACACACATTTTACAACTCGGCCATGTTACTAGTTGGCACCAAACAAAGAATATTTTTTTGTGAGATGAGATGGACCCGTGAAATATTTTTGAAGACGACCAATATTGGTTCAATAAAATTATCTTTAAATTCTTAATGGCTTTCCTCCCGACAGCCATTCATCCAATTAAGCCGTTTTGTGTGATTATCCTGTGTACTGATATATTTCCAAGTGCTTTTTGCTCATACAATTGAAAGACGACACAAGACATACTACAACACCTACTTTAACACCCATGCCACTGACTGGAATCGCAACCAGTGACCGAGCGTCCCGGTAACGCTCAAGCCATCCCATTCGGAAGGACAGGGGTTCAAACCTTCGTGCATCCATCCGTTTACGATATTTCATGATTAACCGAAATCACTACGTGAGTGCCGGAATGACTCCGTGAAATGGTCATGGCTGAATTCCTTCCCGAAACATGCCGCCAGTTCTTTTTCCGCTACAATAATTTCGACGTCGACCAGCCATAAAACAACACCGAAGTAGAGACTTTACACATGTGGAAATAGCAATCTAGCCCCTTTGCTACCATGTTCGGCCGTTGAATAAATTAAATCCAACAAGGAAAAGGTCCAAAACACACCACAGAGATGTAATTATTTTTATTTGAGAAATTAGGAATTCGGTGATGGCCTATTGAAGGAACCATCCCGGCATTCGCCTGAAGTGATTTGGTGAAACCATCTAAAACGCTTGCCTGGATGGCCTGATGGGGATTCGAACCCACGACCTCCCGAAAACCGGATTAGAGTGTTACCACATATGCACTGCGTTTTTCTTTTTCTACTTCATTTCTTCGACACCAATGTGATGATGTGAACCCTGATAGTATTGGAAACTGGGATCGGGTAAGAATTTCAGCCACGGCTTTTCGAAGGAACTTTTCCTGAGTTCAGCTGGAGAGATTTACGGCAACTATGGAATACTGAAATAGGATGCCCGACGGGGTTTGAATTCGCGTCCTCCCGAATGCCAGGCAACAGTTTTACCTATAACCCATCGGGCTTGGAAGGCAGGAAGTAATGTTTGACAGAAAATTTTATAGAAGTATCAGTGTTAGTTAGAAACAAAGAGTGTTATTAAAGTTTTCCTGCTTCTATCCTCCAGATTTAAAATGTGGAACCGCTAATTCACAATGCAGACGGATTTGTATATTTATTTACTGTTATTAATTATTATTATTACTACTAAAACTGTTGCGATCAAGTTAAGCTTACTTTCCAAATACGTTATGGTGAAAACCAAATTAAGGTGTTAATATTCCGATCCATTTAATAGCTTATTTGTATTTCGTGAATTAGTTTACCATTGGAGTTCTTTTGTAAATGATCTTTCTACTTACCCTCAACCTTTGCGTGTATTTGTCATACACACTTCTATAACGATGCAGCACTAGAAAATGTAACTATTCCATTGAAGCTCTATTATTGGTTTTCCGTGCGTAATTTAGGGATTCTTTTCGGTATTCTTCATATAATTGCGTTTGCTAGCGAATTGCCAATTGTTAATTCGAGGGATAAAAATACACAATGGTTATCAAAATTACGAAAAAGTTTTATAATTCCTCTATAATCAATAGATTTGGTTATTTCAATAATTATTATTACTAAAATGGTGATATTGGCGTTTACATATTTTAACTGTAGAACTCCGAACTTTGCCTCTAAGCGTCTGCGAGTTTCTTACTGAGGGGGCAAAAACTAAAGGAAGGGTAGTAGCCAAACTACGAGGGGGGACCCAAAAAAAAAACGGGAAATTCGTCATAACGTCTTTATTTCTTAATATTTTTACACCAAATTTTTATCACCTTCAAAGTATTCTCCACTGACCACAATGCAAAACTTGAAACAATCCTTCCATTGTTCAAAACAGTTTTTAAATTCACTTATCGGGATGTTATTTATGGCTTCCGGCGATTTTTGTTTTTCCTACTCCACAGTGGCAAAACACTTTCCTTTCATAAGACTTTTGAGTCTGGGGAACAAAAATAAACAACAGGGGGCTAGATCCAGTGAGTAAGTGGGGTGGACAATCTGTGTCATGCCGTTTTTGGTCAAAAACTGCTTTACGGAGAGGGCGATGTGGGCCGGCGCGTTGTCATGATGGAAGAACCAGTTGCCTGTGCGCCAAATCTGACCTTCTCTTCCAGATACTCTCCCTCAATCTTTTAAAAATCTCCAAGTAGAACTCCTGGTTGACAGTTTGACCCGGGGGAACGAACTCCGCGTGCATAACACCTCTGCAATCGAAGAAACAAATGATCATTGTCTTGATGTTTGGCTTCACTTGGCGAGTTTTTTTTGGGATGAGAAGAGCACATGTCTTCCACTGGCTTGATTGCTGCTTTGTTTCGAGGTCGTATCCATAGCACCACGATTCGTAATCAGTAATCACTTTAGAAAAAATTCTTTGAGCTGATTTTGAAGCTCAAAACATGCATGAAGTCGACGCTCCCCTTGCTCGTCTGTGAGAAGGCGAGGGAAAAATTTAGCTGCAACCGTTCTCATGTGGAAATCTTCGGATAAAATCCTCTGAATTGAGCTCCATGATATTCCAGGCATCTCACAGAGTTGATCAGTGGTTCGGTGACGGTCTGCACGAACGAGGGCATTGATTTTGTCTACGTTTTCGTCTCTTCTTGTCGTTGAGGGGCGTCCTCAATGGGGTTGGTCATCAATTGACATTTCTCCATTTTTAAAACGTGAAAACCACTCATAGACTCTGGTTTTACTTAGGGCAGCATCCCCGTAAGCAGTCTTCAGCATTGCAATAGTTTCCGCGGCCGATTTCCGCAACAGGAAACAATATTTCACAGCCTCGCGCTGCTCTCGACAATCTGCCATCACGTTTTCGCCGAAATGGAAAAAGTTGTTTTAGTAAAAAAACTATCACGGGCGAACTGATGCACTCACAGCGACACAACTTCGCACACTGACTCAGGTGAGATGAGAGTAACAGCCACCAGATCGAACAATGGGTTCCCCCACTTTCCCTCCCCACCGCAGCCCAATTCCCGTTACTTTTGGGTCCCCCCTTGTACATATAGGGATAGCTTATGTCATACAGCATGATATAGGAACTTTTTTATCCGGATAAGTTACAAAGTTTCTCATAATACAGAGTCCCGAACCCTTAAATTTTGAAATTTCTGTCGGTCTGTTCGCGCATTTCGCAAAAATTAATGAACAGGTTTTAAGGAAACTTCACATAATGATAGCTTATGTCAGCAGATAACATATAGGATAACTTTCATCCAGATTAGTAACACAGTTCCCTAAAATACAGAGGTCATACCGTAAATTACGGAATCTCTGTCTAAGTGCGCGCCTCACGAAAGGACAGTTTGTTATCAATTACTATAAAATCTTCCGAATTAGTGGCGGTTTTAAGGGATGGTAGAAACAAATGCTGCGCACAATTTTGTTTAAAATATTTAGATATAACCTAAATTTTGGAAAGGAGGAGATCCAAGAAAGAGAAAAATAGAAGAAAGCCATTGAGTTATTTTTCCACGTGAAAAATATACATATATTTTGGATAAAATAACTTTTTTCCTTTTTCTTTACAGATTTTCTGCTTCTTCTTCAAAAACTAATAAAAATATTTTAGAATATGCGAAACAAAACAATAACGCTTTATCGGAAGTAGTTATTGCAAAAATTTCATTATGCATCAGTAAATTATGCAGGTCGCAATTGATACTTTTCCACCTCAAATGAACTGAAAGCTATTTGCTGGTATCAGCGTGTGTATGCTGGAACAGTCTGTAACCTATGATTACGAAGTTGTGCATGAGCGCATAGCTCTTCTACATGAGCAAGAATCTTGAAGTCACCAGCTTCAAACACACTAAGATACTTGGACTCTGGGTTTCTAACGAAGCTAGAGAAATTCATTTTAATGGTTACGACTCCATGATGCTCTCCTTCAAGGATTTCATGCTGATTACGTAGACTCCGTGGTCGTCGTTGTCAATGTCTTCTTGGTTTTCCGGATGGACGCGTCAATTTGCTGACTTCTTTTCGTTTTTGAAATGCAACATCAGTTTTGGAGCTAGATTAAATTTCTACTCTTGGACTAAATTTGCAACATCAGTTTTGGAGCTAGATTAAATTTCTACTCTTGGACTAAATTTGACTACAGTTTGGAGGTCATCAGCAATCGTAAACACTGCAACTCAAATGTCTTCTATAGTTTGAGCGTGGCTATATTACCAAAAAAATAAATTGTTCTGCAGACCTGACCGAAAAAGCAAAGCTGTTGGTTAGGTCTTTCGAAAATAAAGCTTCCACCAGCATTCGTCGAAAGCTTCAGTGCCGATACAACCAATCATTCACTCACGAACGAGTATGATACTTCTTCTTTAACTACTGAAGCTAGGAGCAAAACTCCTTTAACATGTGAACGATGCGATGCATCACTGAATATACGATCCTTGCCAGAGTAGAAATTTCACCTAATAGTATGCCGCAGCACATTGGTCGGGTGGTTTGTAAATTTATGCACCGTCTTTCCACCTACCTAGTTGCTATGGAGAGCTATTATTTCCAACTTGGTCCACCGCTGAGGATGTAGAGATTTCATTTGGCCGTTCCCAACATGGAGAACTGACACGTTTTGCAGCCGCCCATTGAGTGAAGAACAGATGACGTATCGTGGATGCGCATGTCTTCTGCTCATCTCAAGGAGTCGTTTCACCATCTAATAGTCAAAGATCCGACTGCATGATTTTTACACGCATCTATTATTTGATTGAAATGCAATTTTGATGTATAATTATTAGTAGCAGATTCTGCCAGGATGCCTATCCAAATATAGCCGCAAGTATTTTTAACCGACTTCAAAAAAGGAGGAGGTTCTCAATTCGTCTGAATTTTTTTTTTTTTTTTTTGATCTATGTACAGCGATATCTTCGCCAATTTTGAACCGATTTAAATGAAATTTTTTTAGTGGATAGAGTATACCTCCAAAGTGTTCCCATATGAATTTCATTTAGGAACCACCCCTTCTACCCCATTACACCCCTTAACTTTTATACAAACCCACACTTTTTATCCGATTTTGATGGAACATTGGAAATGTATTGTAAAAAAATAAACAGAAAAATACTATCAACTTTTGGTTTGAAAATCGTGAACCTCTCTCCCCCTATCCACCACTTAACATTTGCCAATGTTTTTTATACAAAACTATAGTCGAGATCATTTAACTGATCTCCATTAAAGTTGTCATATACATGTAAAATTTCATGGAGAAGGTTTCTGACCAAAAAATAAAAAAGCCACCCCATCTCCCCCTTTACACCCCTTAATTTTATAGAAACCTATATTTCATACCTGATTTTGATTGAACTTTGCCAATGTATACTTTCAAACAAACAGAAAATCTTGTCAACATTTGGTTTGCCAAAGCTCAACTCCTCCACCTCCTATCAACCCCTTAATTGTTGTCAATTTTTTTAAAATAAAAAGCTACAGTCGCCACCATTTGACCTATTACCATGAAAGTTGGCGCTTATATGAATTTTTTCACGAAGAAAGTTTCGGACCAAAAAATAAAAAACCCAACCCCACTTCCCATTAAATCGTTTAATTTTTATACAAACCCACAGTTTTTATCCAGTTTAGATAGAACTTAGCAAACTTTTACTGTAAAACAAAGAGAAAAATAATGCCAGCTTTTGGTTTGCAAAAACTGAACTACTTTCCCCATTTCCGCTCCTTGACTTTTGTCAATTTTCTTTTTGAAAAGCTACAGTTGACACCACAGGCGGATCCAGGATTTTGGTTTGGGGGTGGGGCTTGACTTGAGTGAATTTTGGTTCAGAGGACTTCCCTTCAGTGGATTTTGGTTTTGGGGGGGGGGGCGCTTGAGCGACCATGGAGTAGTCTTTTTTAGCCTCCTCGGGCCTCGAATCCGTAGAGCTTAAAAAAAAGGTCGGGGGTGGACCTAAGTACGGGGGGAGACTTGAGCTCCTTAGCCCCCCCCCCCTGGATCCGTCCCTGGTTGACACCATTTGACAGATCTTTATGAAAGTTGGCACATATACGTATTTTTTTATGGAGAAGATTTCTGACCAAAAAATAAAAAGCTACCCTAGCTCCCCTTTTACATTCCATAATGTTTGTACAAACCCACATTTTTAATCCGATTTCGGTGGAACTTCGCATGTGTATACTTTAAAGCAAATAGAAAAAGAAACATACTACTCACATTACTTTGACAAAAACACAAACCCCATTCCCCTTTCATCCCCTTTAATTTCTCTCAATGTTCATTATATAAAGCTACAGTTTCTATCTGATTTTGAAGAAAGTATGCACATGTATACTTCAAAACAAACAGAAAAATACTGTCTGCATTTGGTTTAGAGAAGCCAAACCTCTCTTCCCCTTTCCACCCCTTTAATCTACACAAAGCACAGTTTCTATCTAATTCTGAAGAAAATTTGCACACGTATACTTTAGAAAATACATAACAATTGTGTTTAAATTAGGTAGCAGAAGCCCAACCCCTCTTCTCTTCTACCCCCACCCCTCCTAATTTCCAATGTTCTTTATAGATACCTACCGTTTTTATCAGATTTCGATGGAACACTGCAAATGTATACTTAAGAACAAAGAGAAACATTCTGTTTACAAAACCCAACCGCTCACTCCCTTACCTCGTTTAATTTTTGTAATTCTTCTTTACACAAAGCTACAGTTATTATCTGGTTTCGATGGAACTTTGCACATGTATACTTTAAAACAAAGAGAAAAATGCTGTCCACAGTACATTAACAACAACCAAACTACTCTTCACCTCCACACCCCCTAATTATTTTTTTATACACACCTAAAAATTTTATATTATATTAATAGAAATTTACAAACATATACTTTAAATCAATCAGAAAAGACAGTCTACATTTGGTATACAAAATCCCAATCCCTCTTCTCGTTTACCCACATTATTTATAATTTCCAATGTTCTTTACAAAATCCACAGTTTTAAGAACCGTCAGAATCAATTAAGCTATTTTGAAGTCACTGCAGAATATTTATAAAATGTATTTGTCCTAATGTCTCAACATGTACTTCAGATTTCAACTTGGACCCCGAGCTTTTACTTTGTGCAAACCATTAAATATCTATATTTTCTGTGTGATGCCGGAACAAATAGATATATTCCAGAGACAGATTTGTGTATGTGGTATGTATTAATGTCCAGATGTTACATGTTTCGATTATCGAGTAGCAGCTTTAACAGATGTTATGATTAGATCGAAACACAGCCTGGACCACAATATAAACTGACATTCCTTAACACAGCAGCCAATTCATCCCCATTCTGACAGTTGTTGTAAAGACAGATTATTATTTTTTTTAATGTATTCCCTTCAACCACTGAGCAACCAGGAAGTTCGCAAAATGACAACTATAATACCACTAAAAATTTGAAAATAAAATAATTGTTTAAAAAACATAAAAACCGCCTTCAAAAAAGGGCACTAAAAATTTAAAATAACTTTATACCTTGCTTAGAAGAAAGTAAATCTAAATGGACAATATTTTACATTACTGTTACTGAAATTTTTACATTAATTAGTTATTTTTGGAGTCGGTGCCAGCCAAAACAAGAAAAACGAAAAGATAAAAACAATAACAAATAACAATAATAAATAAAAAATCATGTTACTACTTACCTACAATTAATTGTAGAATCATTTTTCAACAAAACTGAAACCTATAGATTATACACCGATATTATTCTAACTATAAAGAGTTTACTGCATGATGCAGCCTACCAACTGACACTATAGCGCCAGAGATATGCCTGGATGATGAACGAGGCCGAGCCGCAGATAACATACCGTTAATATGTTTCCCTAAGCTATCTTCCTCACGACATGCTGTAAAATATTTGGAATTTTTGTTCGTACTCTCGGTTCGCCTCGAACACCAAATAAAGTTCAGTAATTCGATCTGCACGATCTGACAGTAACAGTAATGTAAAATATTGTCCATTTAGATTTACTTTCTTCTAAGCAAGGTATAAGGTTATTTTAAATTTTTAGTGCCCTTTTTTGAAGGCGGTTTTTATGTTTTTTAAACAATTATTTTTAATAAAATTTAATAAAATTAAAAAATTTGTTCAATATTTTTTAAATAAATTATAATTTATTTCAAAGAGAGACTTGTAAAGAACATAAAAAGTGGCTTCAAGTAGGGGTTGCCAGTTGTTGAATATATGCAAGAGAGAGTTATCTCACTACACCGTCTGTCAGATTCTAAAATCAATATTCCTTCCATATAACGACATAACGACACCGTTATAAGACATATCTCGGACACAAATTTCGCATAAAAATGTTCAGTTTGTAATTTGTGACTTACACTCGGGAGAGACGTATCAAAACAATAGTCTATCCCCAGGTGAAAAAGCAGAACTTATAACATACGATATATCGACACAGAATGAATATGGACTAGTAGCTGACTTTCATAGAAACACATTAATCTCACCCCAGAGAGACTTCACGGAATGATGCTCTAATATTATACTCATGCCAGCTCAAAACTAAAACAGAGGAAAAGACATCATGTAATATATATACATATTACATCAAACTGACAGACACGAATTCCAATCCTGATTTCAATTAATACCGCAGTGGTTCCTTTTCAACAATCCTCTTCCTGTTCAAACGATCACAACGAGCCTTAAGAACAACACACACACACAGTAGGTATAAAAGGGTGGAGCGAGGCCACAAGCCCCCTAGTGGCGAATTCGGAACTAATCTTAGCCACGCCCCTTCTATTGTTCCAAGTGGATACATTGTATCATTCTATTGTTCTCTCCCCCTACTATTAGGACCACTTGACTATCCTCAGTTTCCCCTCTATTGTTCAATTGTTATGCTAATTAGGCCACTTGACTTGAGGGCACTTGACTTGAGGGCCACTTGACTAACCTCAGTTACAACCCCTATTGTCTGTCGCGCCAGCTGCCCTCGCGGTCCTTTGTTCTATTGTTCTCCTCCCCTACTATTGTTCTTTTGTCAGGCCACTTGAGCGACCTCAACCACACCAGGTGTGTAGCGCCAGCTGCCCACGTGGTCGTTTGTTCAATTGTTCTCCTCCCTTACCATTGTTCTTTTGTCAGGCGACTTGAGCGACCACCTGCTCCCTCTAACCACACCAGGTGTGTCGCGCCAGCTGCCCTCGCGGTCCTTTGTTCGATTGTTCTATTGTCAGACCACTTGTTTGAACACCTGCCTTCACCGCCCTAGCACCAGCTGCCAATTCTATTGCTCTTTTGCCAGGCCACTTGTGTGAACACCCGCCTTCCCCAACTCTAGTACCAGCTGTCCATTCTATTGTTCTTTTGTTAGACCACTGCGGTGACCAACTGTTCTCCTTAACCCCAGTTTCATCGTATGGGGTGTTATGCCTCTTCGTGAATTTTACAGGCGACAGAGCATTTGGGGAACCATGGAAAACCAGAATATGGATGCTCAGATGGGGATTCCAACCAGCACCCTCCTGAATGCGTGGTCAGAGTGTTACCACTCACCCTCGTACAGAAGGGCTTTTTCTCGTCATACAATATATTAAGGCTTCGTTAGTATCTCCTAAACGGGATTGACATATTTATCTCGGATAAAATTGCATTCTACTTATCATGAAAATTACCAATTTATAGTGGTATCACATGTAACAATGTACAGATGAAGTAAAAATTCGCTAAGATTTCTAGGCCAGAACTGCGGGGGAAAAAATAGGGTAGCGAGTATATCTAACTGAATACAAAAACTTTTCATGATTGTATTTCGGGCGGCTATATGTTATTCACTTGAATCTAAGCTTATTTTTTTTGTACTTGATCTGTAGTGGTGTGGAGACTTAGCAGGCGTACAGGCAGTTCCCATCAAAGCTGCATGAAAATCACCGTAACATTAATGTCTGGCACCTATTTGAAGTAAAATGGTGTCGTCATACGTGCGGTCACCTTAATTTATTAAACACATGAGAAATCCATTTAAGCAGATGGCATAACAGCACTGAGATATATGAAGTCTGTCGAACACAGAGGAGACTATGTTGAATCTCACGTGTATCAGTGTCAGGCCACGAACCTAAGAGATCACCATCGTAAGTGGATATATTATTATTATTAGCGTACCAGTATGGCTTTACACCTCGTTGTCATTAGAGGCGGGGAAAGGATAGGTGCAGGGAACGGCCAACTGGAGTCGTTTGGGGAAACCATGGAAAACCAGAATATGAATGCTCAGACGGGGATTCGAGCCAGCGCCCTCCCGAATGCGTGGTCAGAGCGTTACCACTCACCCACCACGCTCGGAAATTTTCGCGGACAAAACTGAAAAATATCTATTCTGAGAAGTAATTTTTTTTTGCATGGCGTTTCGATAATTACGAAATTTCCAACATCCGAAATGACTGGTTACGCAGATATTGCTGCTACCAGAGACCCAGGGAAATAGTGTGAATTTTGACAAAACATCTTTAGCTGGGACGCTACATGTTGCGTGAAAGAAACGGGATAAGTAGCAAGATTGATATGATAGAAAGTTACTGTACAGCGATGTAATGGAAGCTCAATTGTAGACACGTAACTACATGTTTTGTACTGCCGTTATTATATCAGAAATAGAACAACTGTAAAGCAACAAAAAATTCGCAATAGCAAGCATGTAGAGTTTCCGCACACATATCACAGGGAGAACAGTTGGTCACCGCAGTGGTCTAACAAAAGAACAATAGAATGGACAGCTGGTGCGAGGGTTGGGGAAGGCGGGTGTTCACACAAGTGGCCTGGCAAAAGAGCAATAGAATCGGCAGCTGGTGCTAGGGCGCTGAAGGCAGGTGTTCAATGAAGTCGTCTGACAATAAAACAATCGAACAAAGGACCGCGAGGGCAGCTGGTGCGACACACCTGGTGTGGTTAGAGGGAGCAGGTGGTCACTCAAGTGGCCTGACAGAATAACAATAATAAGGGAGGAGAACAATAGAACAATCGAACAAAGGACCGCGAGGGCAGCTGGCGCGACACACCTGGTGTGGTTAGAGGGAGCAGGTGGTCGCTCAAGTCGCCTGACAAAAGAACAATGGTAAGGGAGGAGAACAATCGAACAAAGGACCGTGAGGGCAGCTGGCGCGACACATCTGGTGTGGTTGGGGTTGCTCAAGTGGCCTAACAAAAGAACAATAGTAGGGGAGGAGAACAATAGAACAAAGGACCGCGAGGGCAGCTGGCGCGACATACCTGGTGTAGTTGGGTTCGCTCAAGTGGCCTGACAAAAGAGCAATAGTAGGGGAAGAGAACAATAGAACAAAGGACCGCGAGGGCAGTTGGCGTGACAGACAATAGGGGTGTAACTGAGGTTAGTCAAGTGGCCCTCAGTCAAGTGGCCTAATTAGCATAACAATAGAATAATAGAGGGGAAACTGAGGTTAGTCAAGTGGTCCTAACAGTAGGGGGAGAGAACAATAGAATGATACAATGTATCCAATTGGAACAATAGAAGGGGGCGTGGCTAACATTAGTTCCAAATTCGCCACTGGGGGGCTTGTGGGCTCGCTCCGCCCTTTTATACCTACTACACGCACACACACTCACAAAATACAACAGCCATATAACGTAAGTCACAAGAATTGCCTCAGTGAAACTTGTGGGCAACTCCCACCATCTATATCCCTATATCCCCGGTTACTCCTGCTGAAATGACGTATATAGTTTTCTTCAAAAAATTCTTTCTACCAGCAGCGAATAATACGGTAAAAATATTTCCGAAGTACCCCAAAATTGACCAGCCACTTAATTGAGAGATTATTCGTTGACCATATAAATTACTCCTATAAATCCTACCAGGACGTAATTCATATATACAAAGACATCTTTAACAGTTTCAGAGAATAGATAAAGTGTGATGGAAAATTGTCTGAAACATCTCTACCTGACTGACCTACCAGATTGCTTTTCAAATAAAAATTTTCCCTCCACAGACACACTGTTGTTTAGGATCGATCATGGTGGGTAACTGTAAGGACTGTGTAGCTTAGCTCTGCTGTATAGCATTCTTGCTTGCTTTGGCATTTCTACTTTAAGTCTCCTTGTCAAACAAAATGGAAAAAAAAACCTGCTCAATTGACGGTGACCACAAGACTTACCTTTTTCTATACCACAAGCACTCTCAGTATGAAAATGTTCTGTCGGTTTGGTAAATTGGACAGCAAAAGTATTTACCTGATCGGTGAACGGTTAATGTCGGGGAGGACGTCGTTCGAATACACGTCTGCCCTTCCAGATTTCAGGTTTTCCTGATTTCCTGTAGGACAGTGATTCCGCTGGTTGGTAATCGACAAGGTTTATCTTTCGGCATGCAGTCAACTTTAGAGAGACCATAAGAGCGCCAACATGTGAGTGTAATGACACCCATTTCAGTTCCACATTAATCGAAACACCCACACATATCCTTCACTCAGGTCAATGGTAAAGCTTGGATCTGACTGTTGAAGACGCGGTTCAAAACCCCATCCACCAGCCCCACGCGATTACTGGGATATTACCTTCAAAAGTCGATGGCCTAATTACTACCCATTCTTTCCCTCACATTATTTTCCAGATCTAATTACCTTGACGTCGACGAGACCTCGATACACATTTAGGACTTCACAAACATTATATTCAGCTGGTAACAGGATGCTACGATGCGTACTGTAGCCTAGTATATCATGTGTGTTGCTTCATGGGATTTAAACTTGGAATGCAGAAAAATGCAGTCGAAGAATGAAAGTTCATTGACAGTGTCACATGATTCATATCGTTCTGAGCGAATATTGGCCCCATTAATAAGCAAATTAACAACTGCATTCTTTATGAATGTTTCTCCGGAAACAAACCAAGTAATTTTAGTATTTATACACAATATTTCTGGGAGACAAATAAATACTAATAATTCGTAAATAAACAAAGCCGAGAAAAACTGCGTTCATTTATAGCTGCATTCTTAGTGTCGCCACTACTATACTTTTGAGGTGAGGAGTCTATAAAAAATGTTCATTTTGAATCATCAACACTAGATACGCGTAGCACATTCGATAAATGCAAATTTAAAAGCAGAGTATGCAAGGTGAGCGGCGACACATGCTGGGATTTGGCATTCGGGAGGAAGTGTGCTCAAATCCTCGTCTCGCTTTAGAACGTTCGACACCAGTAATTTAGAGTAATGAATTCCAAGTCTGCTGTGTGTGAATGGGCGAGCCTTTTATTGAAGGAAATTAGCGCTATGTACAAAATGTTGTATTTCTGCAAACGCTTTAACACTAGTCTGAAGAATAATTCAAACTGAACTTACACATGTAAAAATGTTTTGTGTACAGTATGTATTAAGTGAATTATAACCTGTTTCAAATAGCAGTTATTTAGCTAACAGTCGCAACTTACAATTAGAGCCATAATGGAGCGTGAAATCTGCGTGTGGTCGCGGTCTGGCTTATTGTCTGCATGCAGTGAGTCAGCAAGGGACTTTTCGTAAACAAAGTTTGATATACAATATAGTTAAGTGAGAATAGTGTCTCCTTAAGGAATAGATAAATTTAACTTGCATATATTGCACTCTATTCCTCATGAAATTACTAATTTATGGAGATGTTATACTACACATTATAGCTATAAATACATCATTTACGATTATTTAGCAATTCTATTGAACCAAGGATCATTTGCATGCAAAAATCATGTTGAGAACTAGCTTTTTCAGTACGAATATTCATTTTTTCTAATAACTGGTGGTGAATACAATCACTGAAGTATTAGATCCATCCTCTAGGTAATATGGTACTATGAGCTAGGGGAGGGGGTTGAAAGCAGGTGCAGTGTGCCGGTCAAAAAGTCATAAATAAAGCTTACTGACAATAGAAGGTGGCCTCCTTTGTATTTTGTCACAAGAAACTACCCTAACTGAGGTTTGTAAGGCACGTATTTCGTGTAAACGTAGCAATTATTATCTCATTGCGTTGACTAGGTGCAAGGACTATCAACAGGTCATTAACATTGCTTACTGACAGTAGAAGGCGGGCTCCTTTGTATTTGGCAACAAAAAGCTGGTATAACTGAGGTTGTGAGCACGTGTCTCATGTCAAAATAACATTAAATAACCCATTGTGCCGACCACGTGTAAAATCTGTCAACACGTAATTAATATAGTTTACTGACAATAGAAGGCTACATCTTTTGTAACTGCCCCACAACATTGGATACCGTAGATGCATCCATTATTCTGATAACAACTCCAAGGGGGTGGGGGAGGGGTTCCACTAGGCAGTGAATTGGGTTTTCCTTACAATAGAGGACGCGGCCGGATGATTGACATTATTAATTACCTTATTGACACATCTTTTGTTTGGTTTCTGGTATTTCTTTCCCTACTACTTTTATTAATGAAAATAACATGCTATAAATTCTCTGTACCTTTTTTTGATTAATCTCTTAATTTTGCACAATCAAATTAAAAAATATCTTAGCTGACATCATTTTATATCCTACATAAAAAAAATCTCATTTGAACTGCTCTAAATATTATTAAAGTGTATATTTTTGTTTAAGCAGTACCTATTCTCCACTTGGCAAATGAAAATATGCAATAAGAATTAATATCATCAGTGTCTTCAATTTTCGGGGAAAAAGAAGTGCATTATTGGGTGTGACTGAAAGACGTGAAGCGTATAAATAAGGTGTACAAAGCGTGTATTTGATGATTATTGATAAAAGAATTAGGAGTAGTACATGGAACCACAAGCTGACACTTAATATCAGGCGTAAGAGAATGGGAAAATTTTCTTTTGTAGGTAATATAGACAGGAATTGTACTAAAGAAATGCGGGAAAAGTTAAAAAATTTACCAAAGCATTGAAAGAGTTTAAAATTCTTAAAGGGCAATGTAGATGGGTTGTAAAATGACACTAAAAGAATTCAAAGTCAAAAACAAAATTGTGAAATCAGAAAGTAGGTGTGTATATAAATTGCCACTGGGGAAAATCCAGCATTGTGATTAAATTAATAATTCAGAGCAAAAAATGAGTTCGTTATATTGTGTAACTCTGCTTTAGTGGCTCATCTGATTATTTGATTTCCCTAGAAATAAGTATATATGTTAGCTCTAGTTCCTGATGTTGCGAAACATCAAAATCTGAAGTGATGTAATTTGCGATGCTCTGTAATGTTGTTGACAGGTAGCCAGCCACTGGAGATCCGCACGGACACGGGGGTGTTGAGCCACTGGCAGGACTACGAGAGACTTGGGGTGTTCACCTTCCTGTCACAGCGACAGGCGGTCCCTTTTCAGCGCAGTGGGCGTGTCGGAGACACTGTCGACGTGCCAATGATCCCACAGGTTGGGACATTCCGTTCCGGCAGAGTGGCTCCCCTCGGCTGCAACGCCATCGAACTCCCTCTGAAGGTGAGGTTCTCAAGCCCACAACACCGTCTTAGATTTGTTAAACACAGTACAAAACATACGTTCAGTAGTGGTACCACTGAAATGCAGAAAATATAGAAGGGACACAAAATATGAAATTTCAATTTTTTTCTCAAATAAAAGAAACACGAGTAGATAATGGAATATTAGGGAATCTGCCTTGTTCTTTAAGCCGGTTTGATGGGGCGGCATCCTGTATTTAGTTGACACAGAAATTCTAATCCTTGAGAATGGAGGGGTCTTCTTAAATAGTACCATATTTCAAATCCAATGTCATGCACACAGTTTCACCAGAACACTGAAGTTTAATGACAGTCCTTCCTAAATTGACCACTTCTTGTTGAAAAGTCCTTTAGAGCTTCCATTTGGTTAGAAATTGGTATGTGTGATGCATTGAAAGCAATGAAAACTAGCATAGTGAACACGGCAGCAAAGACAGGCTACCCTGGTTACCAATAGTGCACTTGTTACATTTAGTACAATGAAACAAAGATACTTCAACCCGTAATTCAGATGTTTGGTTTTAATAGTCTCTAATGCATTAAAATAATACTTATCTATTCTGGTTGCGTAAATCTAATTTGTTTCGTTTGTTCTTTATTTTATGTTGTTATGATAAATCTACCGGATATCGTAAGATTCTTTAGTTATAGTGAATGATAATCATCAAATTTTTATTAAATATACTGTATCACTCTTTACTGATTCCGTAACAGGCCTAGAACTTTTCAGGCCACCATCGTAATAGTAGGTATTGTTAAGGCTTAAGTCATCCATATGTACTTAATAAGTTGTACGAGCGTCATTATTGTACCTGATGAAGCTAACAGCCACTGAAGAGCCAACTCCCATCCCGAGACTGAATGCCATGTCGTGACGTTGTGGCTGTATCATGCGGTAAGGTGGAGCAGAGATGCAAGGGGAGTCATTCTAGCGACAATACGGTTGACAAATGGAAAAATCCACTTTGACAAAGGATATATTATTATGGCCAGGCGCGAGGCTGGTCAGCTTTCCGCATGCTACTGTAGTGGTCATCTATGTAAAGTGGCTGAAGGACGATGAAACCATGAATAGGCGACAAGGTGGTGGACGTCCACGCCTCCTCGCGAAGTGTGTAGTTTGACGGCTTACTCGCTATGTAAAGCAGGATAGACCGCGATCTGTGGCAAATCTGAATTCAGAGTACAATGCTGGTGCAGGAACAAGAGTTTCGGAATATACCGTTCAGTGCACATTGTTGAACATGGGGCTCCACAGCAGAAAGCCCCTACCTGTTCCTATGTTGGCCTAACGACATCATCAATTATGATTGCTGTGAGGACGAGATCATCGAGACTAGACAATAGATTAATAGAAACGTGTCGCTTGGTCAGATTATTCACCTTTCTTGCTACACCAGGTGGACAAACCCATCAGGGAAAAGCCGTCTTCTAGATATATAGAGTAGAAATGTTTTTTTACTTAAAACGAACATCGTAATTTAATAAAATATGTACACATGTCCATGAATTATGCGATTTATTGAAACCTTATCATTTCACTAATGTAGTATTTTTTCTTCTTCTCGTCATTCATTCTACCGGTAATGTTCTTGGATTGTAACTCTTTCCTAAAATATAATTATTATCTTTCAGTAAATAAGTTCAGCATTGGTTAGGTTAAATTGTCTGATAACAAAAACTTCTGTATAGTTTGGCAGGCAGACTTTCTAAAACTGTTTCATAGATATGCTGATTCTAAAATGATCACCAACTCTGTGCTATGCTGCAATGGTAGCCTTGATACGCTTGTAGAAAGTAGTGAATTGTCTTTGTTTCATCTTCATATTATTATGTCGTATTGAAATTGCAAATTAATTATGGAAGTAACTCAGATCAGTGATGTAATCCATGTTTACTAAATTCTTTCCAGTTTCCTACTTATTAGATGTGTTGAGTCGTTCCAACTTTCGACGCCTTCAGATGACCAGTGATTGATACCATTGCTGTTCACGCTATGGGAGTCATGTATTTTATAAATACATGCAGAAAAACTAAGCAATATCAAATTTGATTATTGATAGTCAGTTTTTCAGGGAAAATGAAAAAATACTTTTATTTTTCAAACAAAATGTTCGTATTATGGAAAATTGCGAAAATAAGTATGTGGAATCGAACATGAGTCTGCAAATCTGGACTCGATTGCTAAAGTCACAGGTATTTCATTTACACTAATGGCATATAAAATTATTGCTAGGTCAAAAACTATAGATTTGTGACCCCACATTTGTTAGTTAAACTTGATGATTTTATTTTTTATATTTTTATTCTATCGATATCATTCTTTCAGAAACAGATCCAACGCCATGTCATTTGAACTTTATTAAGTGGGGGGGGGGGGGGCTATGTAAACAAACACCGGCATACGTGTTCATTTTATTTGGTTGTAGGCCTGTGTCAATGGGCATAATAATCGGCGATCCATATATCTGGAGCTCTCTTGTAAGTTTATCAAGTCATTTCATATTGAAATGTGGAGTTCTTTAATCCTATTTTTAACCAAGTCAGTCTTTCTTCCATCCCTCTCAGTTTTGTTATTGAGAGTATTGTACCATCAACAGATATTTCATAATTATTAGACCTTTCTTTAGTATGTATGTGTTATCAGGAAATTCACCCTGCGTAACAATATATCAAACTAGAGTCCCACTGTAGTTTTTAATTCCTTAACAAATGAAACAATAATTATTTGTGAATTTTTTATCAATGTATTGCTTGTATGAGGAACCGTCATCCTCGATGGGGGCTTGTTAGTGTTGAAGAACTTTATCTCGGCAATACAAATCCGTTCTTTTGTAATGTTCACACTACCTCTCTCTTGACTGGTAGCGAACAAGTCCTCTTAAACGTGTCCACATTTGTAATGACACCTTTAGAAATTGTACCTAACTATTTAAGCATGAATTTTTCCTAGCTGTTGTTACGTGTACATTCACAGAGGCAATTTAAACCTTCAAGTAGGATTTTATAATAATTTCGACACTAGTGCGCGGCGTTGACAAAGACATCATATTAGCTTATATCCACCTTATTTCCCTTTGATAAAATATCGGTTCCTACTATTGCCATCAACATGTTTTTTGTATATGACTTGTCGTTTTCGGTGGGGACAAGTAGAGCGTTCAAAAATTTACCTCTTCTATCGCCGTTAATGTCCTGTCACTTTCGAAGAAGTAGTAATAGTACTCCCATAGTTGTCCATACTTGTAATGATATTGGTGCCAAGTGTGTTTTGCTATTTATTTAGAAACAAGTCTTAACTATTACGTTACCTCCCATGATGCATGTTGCAGTCCTTGTCAATAACCAAGAATCACCGCTTTCCGGCATTAGATCAGTATCCACATTCGTCTCTAAACTCTTTTAATAACACGTCATTGTGATGCGGTCGTTGCAGGTGTGTTTGAGCTTCATTTTGTTTTTGGGCACTGTGTTTGAGCTTCATGCCATCATTGGTTATTGTGTTTGAGCTTTATGACATTATAGTTAAAGAGGATTATCAGGTAAGCGTAATCTACCTTTTCTCGATATTCTGGGGTCGGCTGTCTTTGATGAGTTTTACTCATCATTAGCAGGGACAAATTTGGAGCTTTGGTTTTACGGCCGCCTGCCCTTGCCGACGCCATACATTGTATTCCTACTGCCTGGTAGCACTACGTACTGACTGTGGGAGTAGCAGTGGAGCCCACAATTATTGATTATCCTTGTTTTAACATTATTCATTTCCTTGGTATTTTTCTAAGTTCCATGTTGTAATTTTGTCATCACCCGAGTTTTTTTACTGCTGTTTCATGCCAATGGCCATGGCACTAAAGAAATACAACGTGACCTACAGAATTCTTTGTGGAGGCGGTAACAGTTACATAAGACAAACTTTAAGGACAACAGAAGACATTGGCCCATACACAAGGAACGTTAGATATTTTAAACTCGAACAGACGGAAAAATCTGTAATGGTTGAACATGCAATTGACAACGGGCAAGAATAATTATTTGACAAATACAAAGACAACCGATATTAGTGGTCAGGACAAACCGCATGTCTTGTTGCCATTCTGCAGAGCAGAAACATATAACATTAGGCTAGGCTCCTAAACAAACAGAACATCCATTCAATTTTTCGTCCTCCACCCAGAATTGGGCAGCTATTGTGATCCCCAAAGGATAACTTTAAATTTCACGACATGTTTCAAGGGCTACTATGTTGTGGTACGCCGACAATATTGTTCATAGATTGGACTGTCCCAGCCAGAGTCCTTACCAACCCTATAAAACTTCTTTAGGATGAATTGGATCGCCAGATGAGGGCTCAGCAGCGGGCAAAAGTCATGACATGGTTGCAAGAGGAATGGCACAGAATCCCAGTGAATGTCCTGAAAACACTCTTAGATAGGTTGAGTACTATTCTAGCTGAAATAGGTGGCCCTAAAAGATTCTAACGGGGTCACAACCACCGATGAAATATTGCGAATAGTTAGCCAATTACTTTTTGGTATACAATGTAGTTTAAATTATGTGGTCAGGTAAACTGGGATTTGCTCACCGTGATAATATGGTAAGCTACGTTCCGACGTAATCATATACCTTTCTTTGGGGTATTTCCCAGCTGAATGTGGTCACATTACAATGTGTGCGTACCACCACCTGTTGGCCAGGCGCAGAAACTGTGAGCATGCTGGAACCATGGAAGAAGGAATATATGGAGACGACGCAAGGGACCTTCGCCACATATTGGAGTGAAACCGGGTGGAGACAAGTGAGGAGGGGAGGCCGCCATATTGCTTGACCAGAGAAACACGGAAATATGCACAAAAACCTCAAGGGAATCATAAGACAACCGTAGCACCGCAATTTGATGATGGATTATTATGTAACTCGACGAGACACATCAAAAATGAAGAATAAAATTTTTTGATATCGTGCTTAGTTCTCAAGATATACTGTCTCAAAAGAGTGGAGTTTCTGGTTGAAATTCAGAAGAAACGTGTCCCCAAAGTCAAATTTGGTGATAGATTCTTATGTAACACGACGATACAAATCGAAAATAAAGAATAAAATTTTTCGATATCTCGCTTAGTTCGCGAGATATACTGTCTCAAAAGTGAGGTTGTTAGGTTATGAGGGGATTCAACTATAACCGTGGCGCCGCAATTTGATGACGAATTCTTGTGTAACTCGATGAGGGAAACTGAAAGTAAAGAATAAAATTTTTTGATATCTCGCTTAGTTCTCGAGATATTGACCTTAAAATTGATGTGGTTAGGTTGAAATGCGGCCTGGACCAGAAAAAAACTATCGCCATATCCATATTTGATGATGAATTCGGACGTAACTTAATGAGCAGGTAATTCTTTTTAACTTGACTAACAAACTGTTTATTTCTACAGTCCTTAAATTTTAGTTGATGTTCAAATAGGTTATATTTTCACATTCTATTTCAGTAATTGACAAGGAAGATTTCAAAATCTAGAAATATACCTGTAGACATATTTACAAATAGAAACAAGTCATATCTGAAATTAAAAAAAAAAAAGCATAAGTCAATGTTTAGAGCTTTAAAAAAAATTAATACTTCATAAAACCTCATAGTTTCTGAGCTTACTTAGAAGATATTGTACTGGTAGTGGCCTATATAATTTTGCTAGAAAAATCAGTACATTCAAAAATCAGAAGCTAATTGTTGTTTGTTCTCTTCAGGTATACACCGCATTTAAACCTGCCAACATTTGAATTAATATTGCCGCTACAAAACCAAACTATGTAGACACATCTAAACACAAGAAATGCATCGCAAACTACATTTCCGTCAACAAAGTTTATTTCATCACGTTTAGTAGTTCGCACATCACAAATTATCACGATTAATTTCATCGTGCAATTTCAGCGTAAACTTAAACGTGAGTAATGCATGCAGAATACCATATTCACTGTGTCGCGATGTAAACATGACCCGTTTAAATTAAATTTCCAACATTTGTCTACAATAAGGCTAGCTTTTCAGGTGCAAAATAGTAACATATGCTAATTGTCTACACTACACCAACAAAAATTTGAGAATAATATGATCCTATTGAGGGCAATGAATAAATTTATAGCGAATGGTACTAATGTTGCGGTTGCCTGTCAGATACTTCAAGAACGATAATTACAATGTGACTTACTTATGAAACGCTATTCCATGTTTTTTCCTATCTCGTCTGTTTGTGCAACCATATGCATCGCAACTTGGCATTATAGAAAACTTTAGAATATTAGAAAATGAAATATTCTCAGCAGCTGACACAGTGCAAACAGCCCAATGTTTTGGTACTCCTACGATGTCCGCCGCGCAGGCACAGTTTTTTTCACGAGGTTTCACGGATTTCGCGTTATCTCGTCTCCATATATTCCTTCCTCCATGGCTGGAACCTGTCTTCAGTACGACTCTGTGGCGTAGCATAGTCAGTATGCATGCAGAGTGCAACTCATGCGCTTAATGATATCCCTCTTTTCCAGTTGAGGAATTTCACCAAGAGAAAATATTAGAACTCCTTAGGCCAATTAGGACGTGATCATAAAATATTGTGGTTGATGTATATAAAACATAGTTGTATAAAACGTGATAACAGTTATAATAACTTTGAATTACATGGTCGCCAAACTGGTAAAACAACATGTGACGTTATCTGGAATTGACTTCACGCCAAAGAACTTGAGCTGTGAGTAAAGCAGGTGAGTGGAATAACATCACTGATTTCAAAGATAATACTGATACTGAAGTGTCGAGATAGAAGTACTAGTAATATTGTAGATTTTAAGAATGGTGTGTACTCTTCTACCTTTCCATATTTGTTATCTCATGGGATAAGGGAAAATTACTTAAAATTACTCATTACATGTGTTTCAATTATGGATGAATGCACTGACAAACTGTAGCATTAGTAGGCCAAAGACATGAAAAAGCAGTGCAAATTTGTCTCGCCTTTGAACCTTCCAAAGTGAAGAAATCCTTAGATACCATGTCCAGCGCTTGTTAATTCGTAATATGGTTATAGTATACGGCGTAGTATTAACAGGAATGGAATCCATCAAGACAACACGTTCCTTCAATCTGATCAGCTATTGAAAACCCTTACATTCGGCTATAATATTTTGCAGCGCCTTAGATATTTTATCCCTAGTCTTTCTTTTACCTGAGATAAAACCACTTCGGTGTAAATGGTTTGATCATAAACATAATTATTGAAGTATAAAAAAGGGCCTATGGCATTGTTGGCTGGGAGACTGGGAAGGATAGTTCGGGTGCCGATTTGCCGTGCATGTACCCTGCGCCCAGAAGCGTAGCTAGGTTAACATGGGCCCCGGTGCAGAAAAAAAAATAATACTGGGGCCCTTAGTCCAGATGGGCGACCCCTGTTTTTAGCTCTTCCAAGTCGTGTGAGGTTCCCCGAGCTTTGGGGGCCCCTTGAGGTAAGCTTGGGGCCCCCTGAGCTTCGGGTCCCGGTACATGGCACTGCCTAGCCCTCCGATAGTTACGCCATGGCATGCGCCACTGCCGTGGCTATACTAGATACAATGGTTCTCAATGCTATAAAGAACTTTTATAGTTAGGGGTTGGAGATGTTCAAGAAACAGTAGCAAAAGTGACTCAGAAGAGGAGAAGAATTTTCGGTTTCTACTGAAATATACGGTGCCTGTGAGATTACTTTCCACCGCGTGAAATGATGACGTTATTGATGACGTATGGTTCATATTAAGTATAAAAAGAATATATATCACTGGAAAAACTTCAATATTTAATCAAAAAGTGGGTATTATTACTGAATCGATAATATTTACAACAGTTTGAAAAGAAATAACCACACATTTGAGCGAATTTTTGTGTGGTATTATGTTACGCACGCCATATTTGAGATCGAAATTGCTTTGAGTGCCATAAAATAGTGCGGCGGTATCATACTATTCAACATTACTGAATTATGTTCCATGTATAACATTGCATGTTTGGAACTTTACAATAACACGTCATACATCTAAGTCATATTTAAAATTAAAATATTTGCATTATTGTTAAATTAGATACTACCATGCTCAACAATGCAGATCTGCTGTCCATTGTCTAAATTTTATCACCCTACTTGATGTTTCAGGTTGGTACCTTCAGCCTTATGATACTGCTGCCGGATGCTCCTGATCATATGGATGAACTTTTAGTGAAACTTCCCGGAATATCTTTCCAACAACTTCCGCATTGGCTTAGCTACACCGAAACAGAAGTATCTCTTCCTCAGTTCACTACACTTTCCAGTGGACTTGACCTGACGCCATTTTTGAGACAACTTGGAATTCGAACAATCTTCAATTCAACATCTGCTGATTTACTTCCAGCTTCAGGAAATCCATCAATGCCTTTATATGTGAAAGCCATAACCCAAGATGCATTCATTTCTGCATCTTTTGTAGCTGTAAATTCCGTTGGATCTGTATCATCGCATATAGGTAAGTTCATCACAACTTACACATAGTCTGCTTATATTTAAAACTATCGTGATCCAGTAAAGGAGCTAAGGCGGAAACCATTGAGGTCTAGCCCAACAAGAGACGCCTTACTAATGCCCAGAGATCAGAAACAAGACCACAACTGAAAAAAAAAACTCTCCCTCAATGAGATGGAATGATAGGTGGATAGGATGGCTGATAACATATTGCTCTCGAAGAGGGAGAAACACCTGAGGTGGTTATAGCGTGGAGCGTTTTTTTTTTTTTTTTTTTTTTTTTTTTTAATGATGTGGCTAGGAAATGAAATACTGCATTGTATTTGGAATGTAGTTGTATAGAAAGGATGCCTACACGAGACTGATACATTAATACAATACACTATGATCCAAGGGAATGGATGTTGGTGCTTACAGCTGGATAGTTAGAGGCTGCAATGCTCCGGTCAGAGCTTGTGTATGAGTCCCTGGGCCGAACAGCCCACAGCGATGTCTCTCACCTACTCGACTGTTCTAACTCTCCAACTGATTACAGCTGTTCCGAACTCTTAGCAACTGACTTGTCCTAGTTGCCTGGCAGCCTGTATAGCCAACAGGTCCTCCTCGTGGTGCTATACATGGTGAGGGCCCGAAGGCATTGCCTTTTCTGGCGACACGGCCTGTCCTCAGCGTGACCGCGGGCTTTACTGTTAAAGATTCCGTGATACTCGAGAATGTCCGTATTTAGTAATGATCTTAATACAAGGACCTAGGCACCTCTCCTTCCAAATGAACCCTAACTGGGATGGTGAGCGTAATCACAATTTATCGTACACCTCTAATGGTCCCTAACTGGCGACAACTGCAAGCACCAAAGATTGTGCTGGACCTAAACTCTAGATATAGTTCCATAAATTTACAATTTCAGTAGTTTACAACCTTATAATTAGGTAGTTGAAAATCCTCCAACTAGAAACAATGTTTCGACAACCAAATGCTTCTATATTGATCATAATAACTTTGACAATCCATCAATCAAATGCTCCTTCAGCAATTACAAAGTATACTTTTGGAAGCTTTTCCGAACGCGTGATGTTTCATTACGGCACCCCTGATAACTTATGCGCTACCTTCCACGGTCATGACTCTGTCCATCTTACGGCTATTCTTTCTTACAAGGAATACTTAACACCTGCTTCCTAGTCGCAGCTACATTAATTAATCCTCTATTATAATTGTACACTCTTTACAGGATGTCTACACCCCGATATATCTTTGATTCTCTTTTGTTCCAACCTTAGCAAAGGAACTTTCCCCATATATTAATTCAACCATTTTTGGTAATTGTTTATCTTAAACATCTACCTTTTAATGGTCTAGTTTCACCATGGCGCCGTTGCTTCTGCTGACTGTTACATCCTCTGCGTCTCACGTCCTCGATGACAGCACGGGAGACATCCACCATCCTCTGCCTCGTCGCTCGCTCACAGCCCGAAAACAGATTCTGTCCACCTCTCGCTGTATGGAGACCAATTGCTTCTGGTGCATAGCGGCTTCTAGCAGCTACTCCGAAACATTTTAATCATTGCCTCTGACGAATCTCTCGGCTCAGACAATCTTGACCTATCATCCTCTCTACCTTCTGAAAAACCATATTTCTTGTCTTAGCCGACAATCTTCTCCTGGCTGTGAAACTTTTTGGGAAAATAGAAGAAGAAAGTTACAAGATCCACGCTAACCATAAATTGAATGCTTGATCAAGGGTTTGATACTGTTGGCTTTTATCACATAAAGAACCTCTGTGGTACTACTGTTGGGATCGACTGGACAGTTGATACTAGAAACATGTTGGTCTGTTGGTTTTAGGGCTTAAAACACAACACCTTACGCCACTTATTTTTGTGTTTTTGCCACAATTGCTTATTTCCTTTAGAGTTCAGCCCTCCTAGCTGCTACCAGAAAAATGACTTCTATGGTGGCTAAAACGACAGTGTGAATGACCTTAGGGATTGAAACACTCAGCGTACACCATTATAATTTGTCTGTTGGTTTCCTGTTCCAAAGTAGAAGTTCAGACCACATTAACAGACTACGGCCAAATGATCAGCCTTGACAAACACCCACTGGCGGTGTGGTAACCATAAAAATCTAGCACAATATTATGCGGCTTGATAATGACCAGAAACTAGAAAACAACCAGAAGCCCTGATTGGATGGGATAGCGGGTGGATAGGTTGGCAGGTAACATATGGCTCTCGACGAGAGAGAAAAACCTGAGGTGTTATAGCAGGCTCTGGGCCCGACGGTCCACAGTGACATCTCAACCCTACTATACTGCTCTAACTCTCCAACAGATCCAACTACGCATCTGCCCCGTCCTGGTGCCCTGGTGACTTAGTCCTTCACAGATAGCAATGCGCTCCTCGCGTTGTTACACATGGTACCGGCCCAGACAGCATTGTGATGCCTCCTGTCCCCAGCTTGGCCACGGACTTTACTGTAGAAGGACCCGCGATACTCAAGAACGTCCACATTTAGTAGTGGTCCTAGGTCTGGAATAAACATAAACAGAATAAACAATTTAAAATTACAATGTACCCTTATTTGGCTGGCTTTAATTACTTCGAGATCATATATATAAGTTTACAGTATATATATGGCCAAAGTCTTCGTTCCTTTGATGTTTTTACCACTATCATTTGATTACTGATGTACAGCTCTTCCATTGTATTACGATTACGTGAACAACATGCTCCTCAGCTTCATGGATGGTGTAGGGTTAAAACACTTACATTTTATCATATTTGTCATTTTTATACTTGTGGTTTGTCTACTTCGTGATTCTCAGCATCTAAAGTGGGATATCCAAGATTGAAACATGTTAAATAACAATCGGATTTTGAAATGTTAGTTAATTAACTTTATATTTTCGTACATTAACTCCAGTCAACTATCTTTCAGCAATTAAACATTAAACTTCTTTTATGTAATCGCACACACTAATTTAACAAGTCACATAATTCTCCATACAACTGGTTAACTACAAACTTTAAATAATACTGTTTATCTCTCAAAATAGTATAAAATTGAAATATTAAAGCTGTTATTGTTCTTCCATATCACATTTACCAACTTCACTTCATTCGATGTTTCCTTTTCCAATTTGTCATATGTTATACACATCACTATCATCCATAAAGTTTACTGGCAACCAAATAGCAACTGAGCGTTAGCGATATTATTTCATTATTCTCAAAGAAATCGCACACTGCGCTTAGGTTTCACTAAGCATAAATAATAAACAGTTATTAGAACTTAATACAAACACCTAAGAAATAATAAGGACATGTTCATTCACTACCTATCAGTAACCACTACGTTGCTTATATGACTTCCTGGCAAAAACGTTTGTACCGAGTCGCTGACATGCCAAAAGTTTTGAGAGTACCCCTCTAACAACATATAGGGCTTTCTACTGCAAATATAAGAGGTGCATTTCCACAAGGCATGGGCTCAACTAGCTGACAGAAATCTCCAGAAGGCCACTGATTTAATAGCCACCTATAGCGGTGGATACTGGACCTCGTTCAAAAACGGCGATCCAAAATATGATCCAGGGGCTCATATCTGCTGATCTAGTTGATAAAAATCATCTGCTGGAATTGTTAACAATTTTCTTCAGAGCATTCACACGCAATCTGGGCCCCGAGCCAGGCTAGTTTCATCCTGGAACTTCCCTCCTTTATCAAGGTATGTGCAATTAATAAAGGGCTACAAGTGGTCTCCAAAGAGCCGAGAATAATGATGTCCTGTCATAAACAGATTTTAATCACAGAACCCTATCAGTGGTAGGTAAAAAACTTCCCCAACATTATGTAACCACCAGCAGGTCGCACAATGCCTTGTTGACAAGTTGAATCCATGGGGTTTGTACCGCACTTGAATCCAAACATTGGTGCGTACAAGCCGAAACCGTTACTCCTCGTACCAAGCATCTTCCAGTCAAGAACAGATGAGCCACTAATGCTGATGTTAGTAAAGCCCCGATTTGGTCTTCTGCTGCTGTATTCCATCAGTGCCAAATGTCGTTGCACAGACACATCCTTAGTGAGTAGCTGATTAATTGTGACAGTCATGTCATTCAATGTCAGTTGATGTTTGCTTGGACGCATCTGCTTAGTTGCAATCATTTATCACATGTGGCAGTCCAGTTCCCCTATTCCATGTTTGAGGCAATAACGACCACAAACTTCACTCGGTACACCCTCGACTCCATGACGTGTAGAACAACTACTTTCGAAATACTATGCACCATACGTCAGGCTTCAACTTCCATTCTATGTTCAGACTATTAATTCTCATTGACCATCACAGCAATATTCAATTAAAAAATAACATGGTACACAGTTTTTTCATTAGAGAACATGTAGACCCCCCTAAAATAATGTAGGAGTTCATCTTATCAGAAAAGTATTATAATTCAGGACTAACACTCTAAAATAAAATGACAGAAGTAAAAAATGCTTCCATTTGATCATTTAAGTAGTCACTAAAGGCATTTATAATGAGGCACAGCTTTTATTATAGTAATGAATTTATGAACTCGTAAAAAAATAATGCTTTAGGACTTCTGATTTTTTTGTTTATTTCTGTTATTATCTTGTGCCTAATATTTTATATTCTTGTTTTGCTTCATTTAAACAGATACATAATAATTACCCCATTTCGCATTTTATATGCAAAATATCCAGTGTCCGGTGTGCATACTGTGCTATTAATTCACTAAGTGGATTAATAAATATATAATCTATGCTAATCACCATCTTATTTCCTTTCAACTCTCCGAGTGTGCTTCATACTGTGCAACAGCTTTTGACATGGCGGTGTATGTAACCAGCAAGTTACTGCGCTATGACGCACTACACAGCCGCACAGATTAAAATTTTTTTTATTTTTATTTTTTTAATAAAAAAGATATGTGACAGAATCCTACTTATCATACCTATTATCATACCTACAACCATTCTGTTAGTTCACTCTAGATTTTTTTTATTTTTCAAGAGTGGACACATTACTAGAGTTGTGCCATTATAATGAAAAAACCTACATCTGTGTGTAGGCAGTAGCGTAGCAAGGTCAGCAAGGGCCCCGGTGCAAAAAATTTATTTATCTTGGGCCCTCAGGCCAGATGGGGGATCTTTTTTTGCTTTGTGTTGCTGGTAGGGGGCCCCTGAGCTGAGACTGGGGCCCCTGAGTTGTGCTTGGGGGCCCTCTGAGCAGTGAGGGCTCTTAGTGAGGAGGCTCCTTGTGTCTCAGGGGCCTCCTTAGACGACGGGGTAGAGCTAAAAAAAGGCCGCCAGTTGCCGTCTGAACTGCGCTTGGTATGCTTGTGAGCCCCTGAGGTATTGCTTGGGGGCCCCCTGAGCGTAGGGGCCTCGGTGCACTGCACCGCCTAGCCCCATAGTAACTACGCCCCTGTGTGTAGGATAGGCAATGCTATTAACTACGACCGTAAACTGCTCTTCACTGATACCATGTGCTTATGAGTGGTCTGGTAGTTCAGTGGTTAAGGCGCTTGCTTTCAAAATGCTGCTTGTGACCCGGGTTTGAATCCCGGCAGGCGCAGGAATTTTTAGAGTTATGTTTGATCATATGAGCTATGCCAGGACGCTCCGTGGTTCTGATTCCATGTTAAACTGTAGGTCACAGAGGAAAGGAACTGACCATCCTACCTCTGATACAATGGCTTAGTGTGCCTCCTTCGGATTGTGGAGTTAGTTTAGTTTATATAATTATATTGTCTTTGCTCATTCTTTAACTGTCACACAATTGGTCGCCACCTTCCTAATAAATAAAATTCATTAGTGAATCATTAAAGTCTGTGTAGGTTACTGCTTGAAATAAAATTTGTAAAGTTCTTTAAAATGTATATTCACATCGATCCTTAGGTGATGAGTGTAGGTTCAAGTAGTAAAATAATTCTGCAAGTCCAACTAACAATGGGTTGGTTACCCACCAAAAATTCCAATAATTTCTCTTAACACATTTATAAAATCACTCTCCTCTAAATGAATGTCTGGCACAGCAATTACTTGGACATTAGTTTACTGAAGTCTACACTTATCAAAAGTTTATGTCTTCTACCCGAAAATTCATACGCAAAATGTTATAGATGGCCGCAGAATATCACATTGTACCATCAGTGATGTTCTATATCACTCCGCCACTGCACGAGGCCCATGAGCCAAGGGCTTACCGACACGCAACTGTCCGTTTTGAAAAATGCTAATACTGAGTGACGGACCATGTGACAGGATTCCTATTATACAGTTGTCCTACTTCTTGTCAAAAAAGTGTTTCAGTACTCCCGGTCTTTCTTTTTAACTGACTTGTTATGCCTTCAGATGATAAGTTATACTTGAAATTATTCTACATATTTTAATAACTTAAATTGTTCGAGATAGGCTAAGTTTAAATAAGCACTAGTTATTATATGTTTTTATTCTTCTCGTTCTCTTGTTGTCATAGAGGTACAAAAATAACAGTAAAAATTCTCACCTTCAACTGATCTATTTGAAACTTTCCCAATTTACAGGAATGATATTTTTTCAAACAGTTTATTCCTTAACACTTTTTTAATCGACCTTTAAAGTTCGAACACTTTAAGAATTTTTATATTACGGTTACTTTTTAAATCATTCATCCCAGTTGGAACAAAAATTATTATTTATGAATCTGTTTTTCTTTTCTAAATTCCGCCCTTTATTTTTAAAACTTCATGGTTATACGTTTCCCAATTTCCACTTGTATGCTTCAAATCAGTAAAAACTTATTAATTTTTGTCTTATATTTCTCCTCATGTATTTAGATATTTTTCAATATGCATAATCCGAATTTATAGTTTTTTTACAGTTTCTAATTGCTTTGCTGTTAATGGAATGCTTATGTAATACTGGAGGTTTTCTCGGCACTGATTACAATTAAAATCCTTTTGCGTAACTAGCCGAGTGAGTCGGTTGATAAAACACGAAGTTTCAGCCGTCATTAACTCTGCTGCCATTGTCAACTCAGACAATGGCGGCAGAGTTAATGACCGCCAAAACATCCAGTGTTATTAATGGGCTCACTCTGCTAGTTACCCAAGAGGATTTTTTTTTTTTTTAAATGAAATGTTGTTTGTACGGATCTATTATATTCTGACTAATTTTTTTAAATTATGAAATCTTTCTTGCTCCCAATATTTAATATTGTAAGTGTGTTCTCTGAATTTTCCCGTTTTACTTAACTGTATTACCGTTTTATTCCTTTGCCATATCTAATTAACATCATGCTATTTCATCACTTGTGAAAAATTGCTCTTTTAAATTCGCAATGTGTTAAGTTTCAAATGAAGTGAATTATATATGTTCTTGTTCTTTATTACATTATCCTTTATCATTTAGACTTCAATTCATTTTATTTATGATTTTATAATTCCAACAATGCTGCTTTTTTTGTGACATTACAATCTTAAATTATTTTCATTCAAGACTTTTAGAGTTTTAAGGCTTTTAATAAAATGATTATTTTATTCTTGTACTAATGTTATTTCATCGAGCCTTTGTTTATTTAATCAATTTTATTTTTCTTAAATTATAATAATAATAATTGATAAAATTGTGATGGAGCGCCCACTCCGGTGGCAATCTCCCTACACCCATGCCCCTTCCAACCTACTTATGCCCTCTACTAATTTTTACTTTAAATTCTTTCAGTGTTTCCATTAAGTTATCATCAATTCTCTTTACAATTTATTCCAGTCCCTCACTCCCTTTCCTACGAAAGAAAATTTTCCCGCATCCTTATGTCCGAAATCAAGTGCCAGCTTGTGGCCGTGGTCAACCTTACCCTTTCAAACACCTCTCTTAATTTTCCCACCAATATCTTTCCATGATTCATCACCAGTATAGGCTTTGTACACTCCCATGACTCTCTTCACCCTCCTTCTATCCTCCAATCAATCCCACTCCAGCTCCTTTATCATATTAGTTACCGATTGTGTTCTGTGGTAATTTCCAAAGACAAACCTGCCAGCCCTCCTCTGCACCCCCCTCCCCCCAACTCCTGTATTTGATTCTCAAAATGTGGATCCCAAACTACACCACCATATTGCAGCAGTGGTCTGACCAAAGTTTTGTACCCCAATTCCCTTACTTCTCCAGTGAAGTATTTTGAACCCTTTCCCTACTACCTGTCCAGTGTGTCCTGCCCAGTTAAGTCTGCTGTGAAATGTGTTACCCAGGTATTTACATTTCGAGTCTTCAATAAGTAGTTCCTTCCGCACTTTATAATTGTAATTAAACTTTAGCTTTTTATCTGTGTACCTAATAAGCTGACTGTTCTTTTGATTTATCTTCATCCCATGTTAGCTCACCCAGCTAGTTATCCTATCTTGATCACTGAAATTGTTCTCATCTGTCACGTGTTACCATTGTTTCTTTAATGCACGCAAGATAACTGCTTCATTACACTGTATAGTGATTAAAACTTTTTATTCAAAATAAGAATGGTCAATATTAGTTCAGAGGCAACAATTTTTATCATGATGTGTAAGAAAATTTATTTTATGTACATTTACTGATTCATAATGTAAATGATTTTCTTTTAGCAAAAACAATTATGAACAATTCCATTAATTTCTGCAGCTGGTTGAAGATTCTGGCTAATGACTATTATCCAGAAAATTTAATACATATTTTTAAAAAACCACTTGCTTTACACTGAAAATCCATATTATTTATTACATGCCTGTAGCATTTTACCATCAGCTAAATGATGGTCAATGCACAAAGAATCTGAAACCAAAATATGCTATGCAACATTTCTACATCCAACACTGTTGCTACCTTTTTAACATATGCCTCATTAGATTATATTCTTGTTTCCTTACTTAACTCTTGCATTAAAACTCAGTTTCCAAGCAAAAACATTGATGTGGTGTGAGTAATGGCTTCATAGATTTGCACTCCAGATTTTTCTTTTTTTTAAGCTAGTATGTGAGCAGAAGATGAATGGAGGTAATGGGTAGGCTAATTTTCATATCAAGAGCCTAGAGGGATTTCTTTTTTTATGTATTACTCTAAATAAAGGAGGTGTGAAAATATGCATTGCAACAACTGGGTATATAAATTCTTTCTCATGAAGGAACTCTTTCGGTGAATAATAATTTCTGCAGTAGATTGAGGAGCAGATTTCAAGTACAACATGGTGACACTTTTTAATGGAGCTGATGTGTTGACAACACACATCTCAAACAAGCATTCATATACTTATTTTTTCTCCTTTCATGCATTTTTAGCAAGTTTTTGCAGTTCTATACAGAATTATGTAAATCAAATTTGTCATTCACATTCTGTCCTCTTCCTCCCCCTGCCCCCCCCCTCCCCAAATTTAACTATTATTAAGCCACATATAAGACTTTACTAACAACTATTTGATATTATTTATTAAACCTGTTGTCACTGTGAAGGTCTATGCTAGGCCAGAAAGCAAACTCATTTCATATTTATACTTTTCAGTCACCTTCAGTAAATCTTTTTTTTAACATAAATAATCATTTTTTAGTCAATATACATATCTGCCTTTGTATTCTGATGGATTTTCAATATAGATTTTGCCCATTTCTCCCAAATTGTTATTTTCATGCATTTGGGTAAATGATTAATGTGGGCAGTATAATATGGAAGTAAATGAAGAAGTTATCAAAATGCTAGTAAATTAACAATAAATAGCACAATTTCAGTGCTATAATATCCACTACCTTTTCATTTAGTACAAAACAGTCTTACAATGAAAAGTTGAGAATTTCTTATGACATGGATCATTACAGTACAACATAACTTGCTTTTCAACATATATAATAACAATTTAAAACTTTTGAATTTGAAACTAGAGATGTAAAGTAGAAGTAACTTACATGAGACTAAAATAATTTTTTAAAAGATGAAAGAAAACTGTTAAATCATTGAAGGTGCTTTTAACTTTGGAAGAGAGGGCTTTCTAATGGACGGAATACATAGAGAAACTCTATGATGGGGATGGGCTGAACAAAAGTGTGCTGGAAAGAAAAGACTATGTTGGCATTGATTTAGGAGATGCTGTAAGGACAAAATTTGACAGTATTTTGAAAGATATTAACTCAAAGAAGACAGACGAAAGTAAATGAGATGTCTGCAGAACTTCTAAAATCTCTAGGAGATGTAGTGATACAATGATTATTCCAACTGATATCAATAAGGTAGGAGAAAAAAGTATCTTCACACTCCCAAGAAAAGCTGTGAAAAGTACCCCATAGTAAGTCTCTTAAATGATTTAAATATATATACCGGATAGATCACTGTGTATGCTATTGTGGCAACAACAATAAAATAAAGCTTCTAGGGCCTCTAGCAATATCAATTTGCATTGCCTGACAATGTTTCAGAAGCTAGCATTGCTTCTATTATCAAGCCACTACTCAACATCAACTGAAATTGCTGCACGGTAGTCCATAACACAGGAAGGGGAATCTAGCTGGGCACTACTCACCTAGTGACATCATGTTCGGAATACACTATGCCATAATATGGTGCAATTATTACAAGTTATTAGTGATGAAGCTGGCTGTTGGAATTTTGTGAAAAATATTTCAAATCATGTGATCACTCCATATCAGGGCATAGCGTGTCTCAAACGTGATGTCACAAGGTGAGCAGTGCTCCCTCCCCTCTCTGCTGGCATCTGTATATAATACCATATATCAAACTTCAGTTTATGTTGAGCAATGGTTTGACAGTGGAAGTACTGCTAGCTTCTGAAACATTGCCAGATGTGAATTTGACATGGCTAGAAGCCTGAGAAGTTTTATTTAAATATACAAGATAATACACAGAAGAACAGAATGGATACTAGAAGAGATATTGGGTGAAGATAAGTTTGGGCTTAAAATCCAAGATACAAGAAAAGCAATTTTGATATTATGATTAATACTGGAAGCATGGAGCAAGAAATATAAGGTTATATTTTATAGCATTTATTGACTCAGAAAATCTTTTTGATGATATCAGATGGGACAAGATGTTTAAAATTTTAAAGAAATCATCTGTGGACAGATGTAGTATGGAAGAAATGTGTTTTGGAAATGGTGGGCAAGGAAGGAAGTTTGTGGAAGTGTCGCAGAAGGATGGGACAAGATGGTGGGTAACAATAAAAGACACACAGAATTAGTTACTTTCTTAGTGGAGGGAATAGATCAAGCAAAGAAGAATTAATTAAAATCTACATAACAATCTGATGGCCATAATAGAAATAGAGAGCCATTTGAGACCTACACCGGTCAAAAGGTTGTGAAATAAGATTATGATCTATTCCCAATTATACATATTCAACTTGTATGTAGAGGTAACAATAAAGGACGTAAAAGAAAAATTGTGTGGTAAAATAATTACTAGAAACAATAGGTTTGATAAAATTTGCTGATGACATAGTTCCGTTTACAGAACAGACTGAGGATATTGAGTGGTTACTTAATTGCATGAACAAAACACTGGATGAAGATTTTGGACTAAATATAAACAAAATCAAGAAAAAAGTAATGCACTGTAGCAAATATGATAGTAATAGCAGTAGATTAAATATAGAAACTAGATCACATGTAATAGGAGAAGTAAATTCTCTTGTATAGGAAGTAAAATTATACTGATGGTAAAAGCAAAAATGACATTAGAAGCAGAAAAACACTAGCCAAAACACCTTCATCTTCATCTTAGAACTATTAAATAAAACATTAAGTATGGAGTACAGCACTTAATGACATAGAAGTATGGGCTTTAAGAATGCCAGAAGGAGGGAAAATTGAAACATTTGAAATATGGTGGCATAGAATGACAATAAAATTAAGTGGACAGATAAAGTATGAAATAAACGTGTTTTGGAAATAGTGGGTGAGGAAAGAAGTTCGCGAAAGTTTCACAGAAAGACGGGACAAGATGGTGGGTCCCATTAAAAGACATGCAGGATTAGTTACTTTCTTAGTGGAGGGAATAGTTCAAGCAAAAAAAACTGGAGAGGAAGACAAAGAACACATGATCAAGAAAAACAGAGGACAAAGGTTGTGAGGGGCATGTTGATATGAGAAGGTTAGTGAAAGATAAAAAGAATTGCATCAAACCAGTCAAGAGTCTGATGACAAGAATAATAATAATAATTTGGGTGTAGACATAGTCATGCAAGATATAGCAACAGGTCCTTTTTTCTCTTACATAATTTTATCTTAATTTACAATTCACTTCCATTTCTTATGTATCTATGACAATCATAAAATTTATATGGATAATGGAGACAAAGAAACTGGCATTAGGAACTAAAAATAAGATAGGATAGGAAAAACAACCCTTCACTTAGCACAGTTGAAAGCAGGAGGGCAACACAAAAACAAACAACACAAACTACAAAATATTTTGGTATGAAACCTTAGTCATCTCTGCAGCAACTAGTGAAGAAATATTAATAATAAAAAAGAAATGTAATTTTATTTTGGTCAGTTATAGGGGTAAATAATTAATATATCTTCACCAGTCATCTCAGAGATTATTTTGTTCCACATTTAACACTGTTCCATCTTTACCCCCCCCCCCCTCACCCCCCTGGCCCTTCCAGCATCACCCTGTGCGTTCCACCTCTGTTTCATACATGTGGCAGGTTGGGATGTGATCACATCTTTCACCCCACAATATGTCTCGCCTCTCACATTACTAAAGTTTCGTACCAAAATATTGTGTAGTTTGTGTTTGTTTTTGTGTTTCTCCTGTTCATATCGCCCTCCTACCTTCATCTGTGGTAAGTGACAGGTTGTTTTCCCCTATCCTATCTTATTTTTAAATCATAAAATTTAGTGTTATGAAATACTTTTTATCACATACATAGATTACTTAACCAAAAATAATTTCTCTGCTCTGAATACCTTCTGCTCCTATCAAGACACAATTTTGTTCATTATAAACTTGGCATGAAAATTTTTAGAAAGTGTAAGAACAAGATGTGCACTAGGGTTAGATGCAAACAGCTTTGTCATAGCTTTAGCCATGTGTAGCCTTGGATGACCAGCTATTGCTTTATAATAATACCAGGTTGCCACTTAGCTTTATTTTAACCAAAAGCTAAGGAAAGGTAATAAATAAATGATGATTAAGAGTCCATTGTTGTTGAAATCACTATATTCTTGAAATCTTACTAAGGCAATAACTGAATAGGCAAGCAGACAAAGTCACAGAAGGAAAGTTTGCAAGTTCGATTAACTGAATCGATCCAAACTATACCTAATGGTTCACAGTACCACTTTCTAGTTGGAGAAATTGAATAAAAGTGAGTCACATGCTTCCATTGTTCAACTGGTTGGTTAATGCCCGAATTTAAGCAATATCGAGGCCCTATATGGCGTAATACTCCTTCACTGTTACATCATAATAAAACTTAAATACGCGAACCTACATTATGCCAAAATAAGACTTGCACAGTAGTACTTGATATGAAACTTACAGGCCTACTAAGCTACATGTTGTCAAGTTCATGGTTCCAGACAAACTGAGACTGACTGAGTGAGTGCACGAGTCTACATCATATCACGCTCACTGCTTCTCGTAGACTGGCCACCGAGGGAAAGTTCTTGGTGTCTACCTGCTCTCTCACGAACCGTGGAAAAGTGTTCATTTCCGCATTCACATGGTTAGATTCTGGAGCTAATCAGATGTCAAATCTCGTGTCAACATGGATTTGTCATAAAACTTTGACCTTGACAGCAAAAATAATGCCTATCTCTCTGAAATTTTACAAATTGCTAGATCTTGTAATAAATATCAACTTTAGTTATTATAAAAAATTTCGTAACTTTAATAGTTAGGCTGAAAATAAATAATTTAGATACAAACTTTTGAAATATCATTCCAGGCGAATGCTTAAAACTGATGCAATGCAAAATTCTATCTCAAAATCTGTAAAAATCTACTTTCTAGCCTAAATTAACATAGAAACTGACTTTAGAAATAAAATACAATATTATCCAATCTAACTCGCAGTTCTGAGAATAAGATTTTGTCACGCAGTTACAAAATTTAATAGATACCTGCAAAAGCTATATTCTTTCAGTAAACAGTTATTATTAACAAATTGTAATGATCAGTTGATGAATTATAATTCAGGGGGAAATGTTTTTCCTACTGCTTTGCTGACATACTAATGAAAAATTGTAGTTTTAAAGCAGTTTTTAAATCAATTTCTTCCAACAGTTATCTGAGATTGTATTCACAGCTATACTATTGGATATGGCCTAAGTTATAGAAATATAAACTGCAAAGATGTATCATAACAAATGATTTACCTCAAAACTCCATTTTAGTAATAGGATACAGTTGTAAGTAAGTCTGGACACTGTTGGAAGCAAGAAAGTTCCTTTTCACTGGAAATTTGCTGACCTTTGTAATCTCAGTCTCAAGCATTAGGATTAATTGTAGGATTCCAAGGGGGGGGGGGGGGGAAGCTACTAACTAAAAACTGTAAAAATTACTAGTTAGTCTTCTTTAAATGTTATCTCTGGCACCAACAAGATAAAGATAAAATTTTATCTGAAATTTGAAAGTATAAGGAGAAGGGATAAAACTATTATATACACAATGTATTTTTCAGTCAACTGGCTAAATAAAATACTTTTTCTTCCAGGAACAAAGAGACCAAAGAGAGAGACTTCAAGCTTTTTTGTGGATCAGCCTTTCCTTTTCTTTCTCATACACCGGGATACACAGTTGGTACTGTTAGCAGGGAAAGTACAAAACCCCACTCAGGTTCCCTGATGTGAGATTTTATAGTATGGAGCATATTTTTTTTATTATCATGACAAAAATCTATTTATATATCTCATCCATCCAACATTTACTCCACATGGAAAATAATAGAATAATATGTTTGTTATTTTGACAAAAACATTGTTAAACTAAGGTGTGGGAATGCTGATGTGTGAAACATATGTGCAATGGACAAATGTGTTGGCATCTCACAATTACATGTAAACTTCATTCGCACTTAATTTTATGTATTCCTTTTACATTTAACAAATGTTTATAGCATTTATTATAAACCAATGGACAGAATGGTATTATTATCTACCATGCTAAATGTACTTTTTGGTCAAAGCTACAGTATGGTATGTATGTACATGGAAAGTGAATAGAAAAATACAGATTTCACTGTCAGATGTGTACAAACTGGAATAGAAATACAGCCAATATAAGTTTGTTTCAGTAGGCATATATTTATCATTTTCAGTATATCAAAAAACTTGTTATATAAGCAAATAATCAACGGCAACACAGTTACCTTTAATGATGTTTATTCAACTGCAACACAGTTACCTTTAATGATGTTTATTTACATTGTAAATTATTTGCTTATATAATTGAAACACTTAAGTCCATTTATTATGGATAAAGTAAAGAAAAAAAACTTGTTATTCTCAAAATTCATGAGAATATGCACTAAAACCATTACTACTCAGTATTTAAATGTTGAAGATAAACATTATTGTATTATTACAGAATAATTTTGACATTATTTGAAGTCTAAGAAATAAAATCTAAAGTTTCCATAATCCATCCAAATTACTTGTATAATTTGTTGGATAGTTTGACACATCATGTAATGGACCAGTGTTTTCTTATATCTTTATTGTTTTGTTTTGTTCCACATTCATCTCATTTTATAATGCTCTTACAATATTTAAGTAACTGCTCATATATCCTCCACTGATTCCATTCAGTTTTAAGGATGTTTACACACAATATTAGTACAGTAGTTCAAGATAATTTTTATTAATAGATACCCTGAATAGGCATTCACAATATTATAAAATCCAACGAAATTGTTATTAAGTGCATTTTAATATTTTTAAAAAGAATACAACAAATTTTTAAAAGTTTAAACCATCAACCCAACAAATAGTAAATTTGTTATTCAGGAACAAAAGGGTACTTTTTAGTATAGTAATATTCAGGATAGAGAGGCAAGCCAAAACTAGCCACAGCAAGGGGCATGGCTGCACAGAATCCACCCTCCTCCTTACTCCACACACACAAGCAGTCCCCTTTAGTTTTATTTTTATCCAACATTTGTCACCGAGAAACTATTCTCTAAGTTTTCACAATTGAAGAATTCTATCCCGATTAAGAAAATGTGATATTTTGCATGTTTATGCTGACAAAATGTAAACATTTTCCAGTAGCAATGTTAGGTCACCTACCATACTAAAGTATGTTGTGTCACAAAACCAAAACCTTTCATTAGTAAGGATGATAGTATCTATATGGCTTGTAAGGATGGACTGGGAACCTTGGGTAGTTAAAAGATGGGGGAAGAACAATTTGTATCTAAATTCTTAATTTTATTTTTTGGTACATTTCCAACTTCATTAATGTCATCTCTATTAAAATTTACAATACACTGAGAGGAAAAAAGAAACAACAGATAACCAAAATTTAACACAAACTACTTTATGAGAAAAGTAAATGACTATCACAAATTATATAACTGATACTCCATGCATATACTAAACCATTATCAAAACACTGTAAATACGATGGAAGTGAAAAAATGGAAAATCCTATCCAACAGTAGGCTACTTTAACATTACCATTTTGTGGAGTCTATAATACAGTGACAGGGTATTTACAAGTGTTTGGATGTTTTAGACAATGCAATAGTTAATATGATTTTGATGTTGCTGAATAAATAACCGTTGTTCAGTAAGTTCAAATATTAATTTGCCATCACACTTACATACTGTTTTGTATTAAGAATATTGATGTAGCTTTAATCTGTTCTGATATTTGAACTGTGCTGAAAATAGAGTTTCAACACTAATACTGGTGAAGAAACAGAAATACAAGTCTTGTACTTCTCTTTGAATTAGCCTCTTGGTACATTAACTCTTCCCATAAACAATGGTATTTTATTCACTTTGTCAGTAATTGTGAATAGGAAAGGATGATCTGCAATAAACCTGAACTCATCCTCATATGAAGACAGACTCAATGTATTCACAATTATTGCTGAAAGTAAAAAAAGTTCACAAAATTAAAAATTCATTATCTGAATTTGCCATCATTAATTACAAATTTAATAACTGAAACCTTAAAAAAAATATCCCACAGTACAGTTAAAAATTTCATCATTTTCATTAAGCTTGATAGAATAGAAAAAAAGTTAAATTTTAAAGTAAATAGTCATAACTGCTAATTAATTTTCTACTATCCATCAGAGAAAAATTATATGAACATGTGTTTTCAAGTTAAAAAATATCAACCAAAATGTAGAAAATCACCTGTTGTAGCAGCTGCAATACTTCCTTGCTCATTCACTTCAATTTCAGCTCTGTGTATTATATCGTGTACCTCAAGAGGGCCTTTCTTCTTTGAAATTCCACTCAAATCTGAGTATGCATTGAACAAATCGGCCAGACCAAGCTATTGAAGAAATATGTTTATAATACATATCACACACATTCATATTTTTTTTTTTTTTAATTAAGGGTATAGCGAATATATAAAGTCCTTTTTTTTCATATACTTTCTGACAGTAATAGATGAATATGTTTTTAATGTTTGAATTTCCAACAAATAGAAAAAGGGTCCAAGACATCTATTACTAGTTTGAGATATGTTCTTATTTGCTCCTCCTCCATCAACCTTAAATAAGAAACTATCTTTAAGAAGTAAATTTGTGTTTGTAATGCTAGAAAGGCTGCAATAAGATAAACATAAGTGGAATACATATAAACAATGTATTAGGCAGCTCCCTCATCTAGAGAGAGTAATAATAAAACTAAGGAAGTACAGGCTTAACAGCATTACCATTACAAAAATTCTTCCCAGGTGTTCTGCCAGATAAGATCTTCTGCCATACATGACGTTTCGACAGCTTCCTCTGCTGTCTTCATCATGTGGACTGAAGGTCGAAGTTGCTACTGCAACAACATGTCCCCAACCATGTACGCCTTGCAATTCTGGTAGTATAAATACCCTGCAGTCAGTGGACACATATGAGACCTGCTATGGAAGCTGCTTTCCGCTCCTCTCCAACTGGTCGCTGCATCATCTGGGTCACATACGAGGCCTGTATCGCCTCTCTTCCAGCACCTGTGTCTATCGCACTGCTGATAAGCTTCCATGCTTCACTCAAGAAAAGACCACCATCTCCATCGATGTTGTTGGTGCTCAATCTAATCTTGAGTGATTCTCTAATTATAGAATCCAAGAAACATGTGGCAGAAGAACTTATCCGACAGAGCATCCGGGAAGGAATTTTTATCAGCAGTACGCCAGAAAAGAATCAATTTTAGCATTCCCACTGTCAATGTTATAGTATTATCGAAGAGTAATAATAAGCTATACATTTGTGCCTTTAAGCAAGACCACTCATCACATGTTTTGGTGAGTGAGAGAAAGTGCAAGAATGTTTTAAGTTATCAATGCTCTGTACCTTCAGTTTTTGTAAGTTACAGATCTAATTTCCCTATTCATGATTGAATCTATATTTTCTTATAACCTTCTTGCTTTCTGTTGTTATTTTATTGGTAGGACAGGTAAACATCCATGCTGAAATGCCAAAAATTGAACTAGCATTCATTTTGCCATGCTCCACTCTACTTCAACATGTATCACCTGCAATGAAGTTGGTAAATTATCATATCCTATCAGCCCTTTTACAGTAAGATGTTTGAATCTATAAATCTTTTTCATCACAAACAAGAATTGGACAAAGTGTATATGCTGCTCAAGATTACTGTTGATTCAGCTTTCAGATTGCTACCAAAAAGGGGATAAAACCATTGTTTCATCAATGTGTAGATCTCTGGATAGATTTCATTAATATGTGCTATTTGTAATATTTTAGTTTGAATGAGATAAGGCACTGATGTCAATGCACAATGCCTTAACTGCTACTAGAAACAGAGAAAAAAGTCAGAATATGTTTCAAAAATGAAACAACACCCTTCATCAAATAACATGTTTGGAGCAAAACAAGTGCCAAATTTTAAAGCTGTATGCAGTGTTCAGATTAAGCAATATATACAGGATGTTATGGTTTTTATACTTATATGTGAAAAAAGTAAGTACAATCATTTCTAAAAATATGATAGTAAAATCCTTTGAAGAAAGGCAGAATAAATCGGTGGATTAAGTAATTATATAAGATGATGCACTTACAACAACACTGAAATATATATATATATATATAATATTTAAAGTCATCATTATAAACAACATCTGATAAAAAGGACACAAAAACTTCCTACAATATGCTTTCACGTGCCATTCAATATTTGACAAGACTCCTCTATCCAGGCGGTGAAAACATAATGTTCCCACAACTGACAGCAATTAACAGAATACAACTGAGATCGCTAAATCTTCCAACAGATCCATCTCATGTCCTGACTCTAGTTCACGAGATTTTTGAGATCCTGTTTGATCCTGAAGAAACATATAAGCAGTTAGTCATGACCCATGGATGCATTCTGTTTGATACAACACTACCTTGGCCCCAGTGCAATAGACATACAAAGCATCCATACCTTCCATATTAAAAGTTACTCAACTAAATACTTGGGGAAGTGTCATGGTTCTACATGAAATCAGTAGGGTGCCAAGTCTAGATACATCAATTGTTAGAGGAACTTCAATGTGTTCTAGAGAGGACATCCTCTGAGTGACCGCTGAGGTATTCTAGGAGGTCAACTCTTGAGAGCCTCACTCTGTGGCCAGCATAATCTCCCCAAAAAATATGAATGCAGGTGGAATCAAAATGTGGATGTGACAATTGGTGGTGGTAATATCAGTATTAGTAGTGATAGTTGTATTGGTAGTAATAGAAATATTAGTAGCAATAGCAGTAGTAGTAGTAGTAGTAGTAGTAGTAATAGTAAAGTAATCAAATGATCTTGCATTCATTGTTCATTAAGTGAATATATTAAACATATAAGATATAAATATAAGATAAAATAAGTATATATGCATGTAAAATATTGGAAATAAGGACCCAGATTAGATAATAGGTGCTGGGCTACTTGTATATGGGGAAAAATAAATAATAATAAAGATGTGAGCCAGAGATACAAATAAAAAATTTTAACCGGGGAGGCTGTATGTGGGGGAAGAGGGAATATATTTCTAGGAAATGGTCAATGGCACTGAGGGTTGAGAATGAGGGATGCTTGTATACAGGAAAGTGACATCAATGGAGACAAGAAACGAGTTTGTATGGATGGGATTGAGGTCTGAACAAACACAGTTGGAAGTGTGCAACATCTGAATGAGGGGACGTTCTGTACAGAAGTAAGAGATATCGATCCTTCAAGGCAGAAATCAATTTCATGGGTGGTCCATAAGCTGTAACTATTGGTTGCTCATATTTGCTTGATCTGGCAAGAAGGTGCAGGTTATCCATACAAGTAGCCCCAAGAGTAAGAAATGCACTGATCACAGTTAAAGTGTGTATTTCCTTAAAAAATGGAGCTTCTTGGATCTGTAAATTTTTTTTTATTATTATTATTATTATTTTTTTACTTATGGCTTTGCACCTCATTGACGTCAAGCTCATTAGAGCCGTGATGGGACTGGGGACAAGGAACAGGAAGGAATACAGCCATGGCCATTTGAAGGAAGCATCCTGGTATTTGCCTGGAGTCATTTGGGTCTATAGATGTGACCACAGTGGTTAAGCACTTGTCAGCTGGGCAGTTCTCTGATGGCTTAGGTTTAGAGAACAATCCAGGGATAAAAATATCATCATCCTTCCAGCAGATAAGGGCTCCACCACTGTGGTTATGGACTGCAGTGACTATGATGTTAAGACCCTTAGACCACTTTCTGATACCAATTCCTATCGTGCACACTCCACATACCCCACCTCTTCTATCTGCCTTAAAATGTGTTCCTTCCTTGACCTCCGGGGTCCCTTACAAGCCCTCTCTTCATAATCCTTATCCCTTCTCAAAATCCCCATGCACCTACAGGAGAATACAGTTTAGGATAGATTCTGAGGACAGGGTGGATGTGAGGTTACTCCTTTAAAAAGAAAGAGGGCATGTTTTGTGGATGGGTAGGTGGATCCATTTGAGTTGGTGGTCTGAATTGCTCAAGTCTTGACTCAATCTCACTCTCCACTGTGGTAACAAAATGATAATGGCAGCAGAGTGTGTGGAGAACACTAATGATTCCTAGAACAGAGCAACACAATCATACTTTGGAGTAAATTTGAAAGAAAGTTCCTTCAATAGGAAAGAAAGTTATTCAGACAGAGAAGCAATGTATCCACATTTGAAGCAGTGGCTCGAGAGGTGAGTGGTAAGGGGGGGGGCATTAAAAATGTGGGCAAGACAAGGAGCTTTGGAAATTAGTGGAGGAGATTGTGTGTGCTGCATGCAGGAAGAGTATTGATTGGTAAGGGAGAGGCAGGCCTAGAACAAGATAGCTTTTCAATTTAATGGATAGCAGATGTTTTTGTGCAAATTTGTGTTGCAGTTGCCTGCAATTGGTAAGAATTTGTTGAAGGTTTGTATGACAGGCAAAAATTTTTTATGGAGGGATGGAAGTTGGGTAGTATGTTGGTGGGATTTTAATACATATTGATGGAGAACAATATGGGTAAAATTAAAAGACAGTGTAAAACAAAAGGCATGGAGAATTTTGTGTAGTTGTGGGTTGCAACCAGAGACTCACAGTATTATGGTCAGATCATTCAGGAATATGGTGAAGTACAGGGAACAAAGAACGAGGCAATAATATTTCCAGAAAAACAGCATTGAACAGAAAATAAACTACAAAGTTAATACACAGACACAAAACCACGTCAGTCCATAATGAAAACAGCAGCAAAAGTGAAGAAGTCATGTACGTAATTAAAAAAATGAGACTACAGATAACAAGAGTTGACAGTGTTTATACGTACGGTTATCTTGTCATATATATATAATATAGTACCATGGCTCCTTCTCATGTAGCAGACTGTTTGACCTGCAATGTGTACTTTGCCATCTCCTTTCCCATAGTAGTCTGTGCAACTTGTGATATTTCCCAACTTATTTACAAAAAGTGCCCTGCATTATATAAAGGTCTCGCTACCATCAGTTATCTTCTAGGATAAATAGTAACTGACAAACAACACTCATCCAGAATCATGGCTATTATGTTATGTCACATGCAACTCCACAAATAGTGACAATTTTAATTCTTGTTTCATAGTTATTCAGTTCTTCTGCACTTAGATATAATGAGTACTAGGTACTCATCTGGCCTCAATGAGATAGCACATCACTTTCTAGTCCTTTCCTCACCCCGTTCCCATCCTCCCTCTCATACAAATTTTCTTTCTATAGATACACAATTCATTAAGTAGTGTACTGACAATCATTTTCTGTAATAATTTCTGGGTAATTTAAATCCAGTATTGGCAGTGTACTCCATTATACTTTGTACTCTCTAGATCAGCTAATTTTGTCACTGTACATGTTAAACTTTAATACTAGGGTTATTATTCAGTCCATTAATTTAATAGCAGGCATGCTGAGAAGAAAATCATTACTTATGTATAGACACAAATTTTATGGAGACGAAGAACCATATCAACAAAAACCTTAATAGCATCACTGAGTAAATACTAAATCTGCAAACACCAGCAGCAGTGCAATATATTACCAGAATCTAATAATGTGATTTTTGAATGAAACAAAGCTAGATATAAATAGGCTAAAATTATTCACTCTATAAAATTCGGAAGCATTATAGGCTATTTGACTATGTTAAAAATATATTACAAAATCTTGTTATGTGCATAGATTACTGTTAAAGGAAGATAATTTTTTACAGAAAATATGGGTTATATATAACAAAAACATATAATTAAGTACAGTTGTTTTTCACATTTGGTCATGTGACAGAAAACACTCTACGATTGGTGGTCACGTTAGTGATGTCATGTGCCTGTAAATGCTGTGGCAGTGAATAGAGTGTTCCCTATTATCCAGGTTTTCAGCTATTTTTATTGTTTGTTACTTGCTTTTTCTCATTATTACTTCATTTAATTTTGAATACAAAATGGAGAACAATTTTGTGGTAGCCTACAGCGGAAAAATCCCAAAAATAGATTCCATATTTGTTGGCTTAAAAATGTACCAACTTCAATTTAAGAATGATTAATATTTAAATTGCAAGTTAGTAATTAACAGACACCATTGATATAAATGACCAAAACTATGAAATAAATTATTTGTTTTAGGGTTTATTGATGAGAAAAATGCAAGCTATAATGTAGGTATAAGGTAGACGCAACAATTAAATTGCTATATGCTGTGGTCGATTTTTCTTAATTGCAGATAAAAAATTGTAAATAAATGATGGAAGTTTGTTTTTAAAAGAAACTGAATTTATTATTTATTTATTTTTTTACTGACTGCATTTCACTTCATCTCATGAAAAAACTAATATTTTAAGTGTTTATTATTACTTGTAGAGAAGTAATTAAGTCTAAGTGTCCGGGTAGCTGCATGGTTAAAGTCGGAATTTAGAAGGACCTAGGTTGGTATTAAAAAAAAAATTAATTATATGCATTGTATTTTGTTTCTGTTTGTTGTAATAAGAATCATTTTCAAAAATTCATTAAAATATTAAATTGTTTTTATTCGAAGAATTCACAAATTTTGGTTGATAAGCATCATGCAAAAGTTTGAAACATTAACTGCCATACAAGGAAACTTTTATGAAAAGATATCCTTCCATAAGTATATATACATATTTTTTTTAATGGAGAAGCTTATTTCATTTACATTTCTAAATTATCTTTTTTTTTTCTCTTTTAATTTTGAAACATAACAGAAACACTCTATCATGGCAAGAACTAAAGGTGCATGGTGGTGAATAATGGAATTTATTTTAACAGCAACATAACTTGAAGAAATTTCACTCTAATCTTGCAACAGTTCAGGAATGCTTTGAATCCCTTTTGACAGAATTTTTACATGATGACACGATTGCAGATTACCTTTCCAGCATAGATGCATCTATTTAAGCGCTATTACCAGTATTAAAAAAAATACATATCAGTGTGCAAGTAACATCTAGTTTCATTTTCGAAGTTTTCTTCTTTTATGCTTTAAATGTTATTAATATGTTTACTATCAAAAAAAATTGTGAAGCCTTCAAAGAAAAACAAATCAATATTTTGGTGGATTTTCGAAAAAAATTAATATGTGAAGGTACCAACAGTAACTAGTATCAAAACATCATGCACACACAAAACAAAAAACATATTTCAAAGCAAGGATTGATACCTAATGATCCTAACTTCACTGATATTGCCTTAAACCACATGGCTATTGGTATTACGGTGAATTATAAGAGGTGTCACATACGATACATCCGACTTTTTTGTTCTCGGATGCCGATTTCGCACTAAAGATCTCTCTCCTTGTTAGAAGCAACTTCTGAACTAATTTTATTTGTTTATTTAATGTGTAAATGTCACTACTTCCTTTTAGAATTACACTTAACATACCTAAATCACAGTGTAAATGATCTTCACAGAAAATGATATGTGAATTAGTCTCAATATTGTGCGGGATTATACAAGCAAGTTGCAATGACTTTTATTCATATTTCAGCTATTGTGGGAAGGAACATGCATAATTTGTTTTAGGGAAGTTTTTATTGTGGTTTTACACTGGTGTACTACACACTATTTATAAACCATATTTCCAATCATTTATACACAAATTCAGAGAAACAAACAATACTTTATATAGGAACGAAGTCTTACTTACTCGGCTAGTCTCCCGAGAAGACTACATCCTAACAATACTTTATTTATCTAAAGAAATCACTTGCTGGCACATGATGTCCTGCACCAGGTAGCAAAAGAGCATTTTGGCAGGCTTTTAAACACTTTAAATTTTAATGTTAAATGTTATGTAAAATAATTGTCTGTCAGAAAGTAAATTGTACCGGGTGAATAACGTGTATCAATGAACAATTTCCCAAAAAGTCAAATAGCCTGATAGGCGAAACAAACAGAACACCTTTCTATCTGTACTTACTGTCTGCAGTGTTGAAACAAGACTGCCCTTTACATCAATCTTGAAGCGTGGTAAGGATATTAAACATTGTCTTGTGGTATGGGTCCTAAAGATTTTTAATAGCTCAGCAGGAGTCATATTAGCAATAAAATCATCCAATCCATATTTATTAGTGGGTAGTATTAACACCATCGAAAATTCTTCACCCTTATAACAGAAAATATTAAACAACAAAACAATTATGCAATTTTTTAAAACAATTCTTTGTCTACATAAAACATAGTATGATCATTGGAGTGGGTATGAAGACTATTAAAGTAAACAAAAGTAGGCTTCAGGATTTAGGTATTTGCCTAGCAACATACAGCAAAACTCTACGTATTATTGTATACAGATATTTGTTTTAATAAATATTTTATGGATTATGCCTAAAATTGAAAGAAACAGAATAATCAGATTTTCATATGCGAATCCTCTGTCGATACAAAGTTGTGTAAATTGAACATGAATCCAAAAAACATTATCAGCTACACAGAGTGGTGGCTGAGGGTACCGATGGAGAAGGGAAATTCATATTAGGAATAGCAAAGGGAAAAGTATGTGAAATTAAGTATAGCTCCCAAACAACGATAATAAAAATTAAGAAATGACAAATTGAGTGGAGAGAGTAAAGAGTATTTTGATTGCATGAACAGTAAAGCAGGAATTGAACTTTTTCATATGTGCAGAGGTATGTGCAGTAATAGGATGGTGAGGATTCTTGGCAGTAAAAACATCACTCACCACAGATGGAGACAGGAGTGCCATGATGAACACTAATCCACTTTACAATCATGTAGCGAGTCTCAGCGTGTACAGATTTGATTTCCTTGATGAGTGTCTCATCTCTATATATGATTTAAGTTAAGTATTGTAAAGATACAAGGCAACAAATAAAAATGATAATACTGATAGAGGAAGAAACTTCCAATTGCCAAAGTTGATAGTATGATGATACTGACAGTCATGAAAGATTTTCAGGTGTAAATCATTCCTCAGCGGAAGAACTATGCCCTCGAATCCTGCTCTGCAGCAGCTCACGTTCTGCTGATGAGAGGTTTACGTACAAAAACTTCATTGCTTTGTGTATGTGTATTTACCAACTTTATCAAGTGACAGTTATATATAAATTAAAATACAAGAAGAAACTATCACCTTAATATCTCTGTCCATACCACTTCAAACACACCTTAAAAGTATGTCTACTTCCACAGTTTCCATCACTTTCCTACTGTACAAATATTCATAATGGACAAGTATGTTCCTTATCTAACATGCCAAAAAAATCCTTAAGCTTTGATATCATGGAACTATCCATCCAGTGTGGTACACAAGCAAATTTTTCCTTCATTCTGTCAAGTCAGTACAATCTAACAACTGCCCTGCAATACTGTCTTGCCCCACATTTATTATCAGCCTTCAAATAATTGAAATGTGTATTATAGAGCTATGATTCCTCCAATTCTGCCTTGAAATGAGATTTCTTTTGCCAAAGACTGTACCAGCACAACCCAGAAAACATGCCTTAGAAGAACCCCTAAGCAGGTTTTTTTCTGATTAGGTACATCCTCTGTGAATAGGTTTCCATCAAAATTAAAAACAACATGATACCCTGCATATGGCTTTACACCTCGTTGACATCTAGGCCATTAAAGGCAGGAAAGGAACATGGACAAATAATGGGAAGGAATGCAGCAATGGCCTTTTTAATGGAAACATTATGGCATTCACCTAAAGTGATTTGGGGAAAGTAAGGAAAGTCCAAATCTGGATGGCCAGATGGGGATTCAAAACCGTATCCTACAAAATGTGAGGCCAGAGCGTTAGTGCTGACCACCATGCTTGGGTTGACTGAACTGAAATCACAGCTGCAAAGAGATGCTCGCAAATGCCTTCATCATTACTGTCATAATGAAATTCTTAATCTGATGGCTACCACAGTATTGTTAGAAATAATGGAAAAAATAAGAGCAACTGATATTTTTTCTGTTTCAATAGATGAAACTTCTGATATTTCCAGAACTGAACAAGTGTCAGTTTGCCTAAGAATCATTTCTGAAGATCTCATTGCAAACAAATATTTTATTGGATTGTTTTCAACTGTGAACACCAAGGCAGAAATGGTATTTGGTCTGGTCATTGACATTTTCGCCAAGCACAATTTTCTATTATTAAGAATCGGAGGCCAATGCTATGATGGGGCTTCTAATGTTTCTGGAAAGATAACAGCATTACAGTTATGAATACGCAAAGAACAGCTTCAAGCTTTACTTGTGCACTGTAATACTCATAGTTTCAATGTTTTAGTACAAAATAGACGTGAGAGAGTTATAACAGTGAGAAAATTCATTGGAACAATAAAATATTTGATAAACTTTATATGAGGTTCACCAAAACAGCTTGGACATCTTAAGCAACTGCAAATCAGAATAGAAAAAGGTATTAATGATTATTTGTGTTCTGTTGCCCACAATGAATTTATTAAGATTACAAGCTTATTATAATTATTTTAGCGATGGTTTTCCATTAGTAAATGTATTTGTTCATTTTTTACAGATGGTTAGCAAGAATCTAACCTCTTAAATTGGCAAGAGAAAATTATCAGCTTCTAATGCAATTTTTATTTGACCATTCTGTAATAAGAGAACTAGATAGCTCTGTTGATGCTAAGGCTCTGGAGTTTACTCCTACATGGAATCATTTAACAATGGTGAAAGATATTTTTCATAGCATCAAAATTTTGAATGCAGATCTACAAAAATCGAATCTACGGGTTATTGAATCGTATGAGAAGATAGAAGCATTCGCTGATGTATTGTACAGTGCTTGAGATTCAAAATTTCAAGAATTTGGTGGAAAATTGTCTAATCAGAAATCAAGGAACAACAAATCCCACATCAGCGTCAAGTTCCCAAGCTCCTAAACCATGGTAAGAGTAATAATCTCAGATTCAAACCCGCTCAAGATTTTTTCCAAAAAAATCTTATTTTGATTTAGTACTTTTGGAATTAAAGAGACAATTTGACAACAATTCCACCCACTTCTTCAAATCATAAAAAAAAATATAGATATCTATAACCATGGCTCTCACCAAGAAAGAGTACCGAGGGGTAAGGACATGTTTTCGCGAATTTTGAAATGCAGGCAAACAAATTGAGAGGGGTTGTACAAATGGACTAGAGAACTCATAACAGAGTTTGTGTGCTTCATTTGACTCATCACGGTTCCTGGGTCATCCTTTTTTATGAACGAAGTTTGTCTGTGTTTTGCCAACTGAAGAATTACCTGACACAGAAAAAGTTGCAAGATTGAAAAAAAGTATCACAATATTACAATGTATAAAGTAAACTCACTGATAAACTTGACTTATAAAAATTGTTGAATCGGCTCATTTCAAAATAAGCAAAGCACAGTACAGCTTTTGCATTGCACAATTAAAACAGTTCAATATATGTCATTTATATACAAAATGCAATAATAATACTTCTGCGCTGGAAGGGTACGTATGTATTCCTGCATTGTAAAAAATCTATTGATTTATTGATAAAATATAAGTGCCAATTGCTTATGGTGAAGTTGTATGGGTTTAAAATTGAAAATAAAAACCCAATTCCAAATGCAGAACTCAAACGGATCATCTCATCAACAAACCAGTGATAATGTAACTCGGAATGTTGGTGACGATAATGCAATAAATTCTACGCATCAGTGACAGTTGCCAAGTCCACGTTTCTGCACAGATTTCCATCAAGTCAATAGCTAATTGTCAGGCGGCAAGGCTGCACGGGGGTTTGCAACACCTTCACCTGAACTATGAAAATGAAGTTCGTGACCATGTATAGCCCTCTGGTACCTATAATATTAAATAGATCAGCCGCCACGCATTCGTATTAATAAACCCCAAATGCGAAGAAACAAGATAAAGTCATTTAACACAGTTTGATAATAACACAGTACTTATATTCTTGATAATAGTTCACTCACACATTGTCGGTACCAGAATCGTGAATAAAGCATCGGACGACAGTTTCTTTGAAGATTGCAGATTAAGTACAATTCTATGAGAAGACAAAAACTCACAAAGTCCCCCTAACATTAGTGAGTACTACGGCATGTTGAAATTTGCCTAAACTGCCACCCTAATTTGCGCCGCTAACTAGCGCGAAGTTGCGCGATCACTTTCCGGCATAAGAATGAGACAACGTGAGCTTACAGCAAGGTCTTTTATAGACTTAACCAAGCCTTTGACCTTGGCGAATCTTCCTTTAATTAATATCTCCAAAAGTACATAATGGTTTAATTTGAAATTTTTACAAGGACTTTCTATTGTCATGTTCTATCTGTTTTAATTTAATTTAACATTCCAAAGGGTTTCTAAAGTCTTAAAACTAAAGTCATCACATGACCAACTTGGCGGAATTTTTACGCGCTTCAACAACAATCCGCGACAATCTACTTTTCAAAAACTTAATTACCGAACAAATGCTTAAACTTTTTACCGAAACCATTATATCTTCATAATCGTCTCAATTAGGGCTATCTACGGATATAAATTTCAAATTTGTATTCCTTTTAGTTAAAAAGTTCATTTTTTCTCTTAATTAAAATTGCTAATTAAACTTTGTTAAATTACTTAATTTTACTACCAAAATATCCTGAACAGTGCTGACTATAGCTGGTGATAAAACGTCAGCTGTAGCTTTACTCAATTTAAAGATATTTCGAATCTTAGATTTCTACTTTTCCGATCGCGTGTTTTAAAACGTGAACAAACGGGAATATCTCTTAAACTAAACGTTTCACAATATCATAAATACACTTTAAAATGATTTTTATGGTGAATTGTCCTTGTGGGAAAGATTACAGGAAAATTCCTTAAAGTTGACAACTATTTTTTCTCGGTATTTCTAAGTCCAACATCGGCAACTTTACAATTGATCTATAGAATATTTTACTGCTGGGAATAGCTAGTGGGAGTACTTTTGGTGAACTAAAAGGTACTTTACATAATCCTGGCCGCTTTCTTTTCATTACATACTGCGAATTTAACGGTCTCTCATTCCAGTTGAAAGGCTGTGAAAATAAATACACTTGTCCGAACTAATCAGTTTTGTTCCAACACTGGATGACAATGCAGTGAAGTGTTCTGGAAGCTACAGGGACAAACAAATAACAAATCTGATGAAGTTTCCCTTGTGAAGCTCTGAAAAAAATTAACAATACATTAATATAGAAATTGGTACTTTGTCGAAGACTTTCATGAAAACAACTTTGTTTACACTTGCAAAAGGTGAGAACTACTTTACAAATGAACTGTAATTGCCAATGAGATCAAGTAACAATAGTTGGAAAGGAGCCATTAGAGAGGTTCAGACATCGAGTTTCCTTGAGGCAGTTTTGAGAAACAAACTGATACATAAATTTCAAAATCATTTTTCAACACAAATCTCATCAGAATTAAAGCATTTGCTTACTGTACAAACAACTTTTCAATTAATGTCTCATAGAAGTCTGACCTTGGGATTGGAACCACTATATGACAGCTGTCTGCTTCTCTGCATAGCCTTGAAAATGTTGACCAAACAGTGATTTCTTGAGATGTATACCTTCTGCATTTAATTGGCAAGGTCAACGTACTGCACTACCCATCACGCATATTTCATCGAAATGCACTAGTGAAGCACCATTTCTTGCTTGTGAGTTTCAGCTTGTTTGTCAGGCAAAGCTGAGGAATTTTGATCGTTGCTATAATTTGGTGGTTTAAGAACCTAATCATGAACAAACCTTGTATTGGGTTCATTGTACAATAAGAGCAAACATCGTCAACCGTGAAGCGAAGCTTTGGTGAGTAATCAGGCGCACACGATTGTCATATCATGCACTGCGTTTCTTATGCGGCATATTACCCTCTGGATGTGCCTTAAACCCCAAAATGCAGAACAGTGTATTTGTCTGGTATCTTAGTTGGTGACTTTAGAATTGTCATCATAAGGTAAATAAATTTATAAAGCAACCATTTACATCCATTCCAAAGCACCAGAAGAACCAATTGATTGCTTTGTGTTTTAAATACTTGGTGCTTACTCTGAAGTTACTGGACTGATATTACCAAGTACAAAATCAGGTGTTGAAATTTTGCTACAAAATGGAACAATGTCCGCATGGACATTAAGAAAATTACATTTGTGAAATTTACAAAAACCTAATTCAATCTGGATGGTTGGAGATCAGCAACTGTAATCCTTTTAATGTATGCATACAGCTCCGTTTATTAGAAATGTTTGTAATCAAACTATACCATAGGCACCATATTTTTATATCATAGAAAAAACTAGCAGCTGTGCCCCAATACAACCACCTATTATTTATCAAGTTTAAATTTATTTGTGTAGTTCACATCCATTCCCTTATTTGCTTTATCTTATCTTTGATCTTTTCTCTTGTTCCAAATTTGAATACCCCCACACAATCTACCCTCTTAAGTTAATTTCTCTTGGACATTCTCACAACACACAATATGCTCCACTGATGAAGAGCTGGCAAGATTTTTTTTGTAGAATGTTTATTCACATCGTAGTGTATCCATGTTACACTTCTATCATATTGTGGTTATTGTTGCTTTTTCCTAACTTTACTTGAATTTGCTATTAGTTTTGAGAAATGCCATTTTTCCCACAGTTCAGAAGACATGTTCCTCTTAATGTGCAATGTGCTTTTGTCCATCACTGATGAAGAAATTGCAAGAATATTTTTTTTTTCTTGCTTACTGCTTTACGCCTCATCAACATCGAGGTCGAGGTCATTAGAGGTGGCAAAGGACTGGGGGCAAGGAATGGGAAGGAATTCGGCCATGGTCTTTTGAAGGGAGCGTTTGCCTGGAGTGGGGAAACCATGGAAAACCCAAACCTGGATGCCCAGGTGGGGTTTTGAACGTGCATCCTCCCGAATACGAGGCCAGTACATTAACCATTCACCCACTATGCTCGGTTTGTCCACAGTTCAGAAGACATGTGCTTCGTAATGTGCTCTTGCCCATCAGCTGCATAACTTTTTGATCTGAAGATCACATGTTTATTGTCAGTTTTTATGATATGGTAAAACTTTTAAAAAATTTCGAACTAATCAACACACATTATTTTGCGCAATAGTGAAATACATTAATGCGGCAAAGTGTCTCTCTGTAGATAAAAAACTTTAAACATATTGAGAAATTTTCACATGCCGGTATCATAAGAAGTAATGTTTACTTTAAATGAAGAAAATTCAGGTCTTTTTTAATATCTGAATTTTCAAAAGGTGTTCTAGAATAAACAGACTTCTCCGACTATACAAAATTTGAAAAGACTTTTACTTACATCGAATGGCAGCTCTAGCCATTTTACACCGAGGACATTGTCTTCGCCAGCCCGAAAATGAGATAGTTGGTGCATCATGTTTACATTTATCTGCACACCATGCTGCGGGTAGAATGGAGCAATGTGTGTTCTATTCAAAGCAAATTCTTTCAACCAGGTTCCCTTAAAGTAAACTGCATTAGAAAGGATCATCTCAGTTGTAGCAGTTAAGTCATCTGTAATCATAATGTATCTCAATCAATTTTCCTCAATTAATCAGGATGGAGATGAGTAGTATAATCAAGCAACAACTGCCTTCAATTTACTATAGTAATGGTTTCTATCATTGCTCTCTATAAAAAAAAATTGAACTATTAGAAATGATTATGAAGGATGAAGAAAAATAAAGCTTTAGTTGGAAGTGCTGAATAAGAGCATTATTTATAATGTGTACTTACCTGCAGTCACAATTTCTTTTATCCGGTTCTTGGTAATTGAAGATACCCAGCTATTGATCTTTCTAGTTGCTTCTGTAGCTAATTTAAAATTGACAGGAATGATATCTGCTAAAAATGTTCGTTGTACTGTTTCCTTGAACTTTGGAGCAATATCTAAATCTGAATTCAGGAATACTGAGCTTCCATATTCCAAGATCGATTTTGATTTCTGCTTCTGTTGAAATAAATATGAATTGTTTTAATACATTTAGTAAAAATGTCTTTAAGAATCCAAAATGCATCTGATGTCTTGATAGACATATGCATAATCAAATGTAAATAATAAATTATTTGATTAAAGTCATTACAAGAATTGTACAGTCAGATTAACTACCTCAAGGTTAATTTTACATCTGAGCAACAACGTTCTTGGGCTAACAAATAACAAACACAAGTAAAAAAACAGAATTAAGAATATATGGTAATATTCAGTAGAAAATTCTAATAAAAGAAATGTTTCATACTGACTCTGTAATATGGTCCTACCAGAAACTTAATACTAATACTGAAACAAACATTTTATAAACCTATGAAACCAGAAACTATTGTCACTCTCAAAATTTGGGAAAAAATTGGCCTTGAAACTTCAAAATACCAGGTTGGTTATGAAGGTAGGCAAACACATTCCTACTGTCAAGAAAAATATCTACCAAACAATCACTGTAAAGCAATGTAGTCTTCACGGGTGTACCGCCGGATAGTGTTGTGGAAACTCAATATTTCGACGGCTGGCTCTGCCGTCTTCTTCAGGTGTAGAGACATCTGTAATGGTCGGCTGACCCACAGATACTGAGATGGTTCGGGTGCCGCTCTTCCTTATATACATGTCCGCGTGGCCTCGGTGATGGCTTACTATGAGCCAGGCCCGCAACCAAATGGTGGTTGGCTGCCCGTGGGCGTGGCTAAGGTTCTTGTTCCAGCCCGAGCTAATATGAAGCCCTCTACGGCAGCAGCTGTACGGAAGTACAACGTTCTCTGCGGATATTTGCCAAGGCAGGTTTCCATGCCTCACTGAGACATAGACCACTGTCTCTGTTAAATGTGTCGGCCAGTCGAATTTCGATCGCTTCTTTGATGACAGATTCCCAAAAATGTGATGTTCTAGCCAATATCCTAACGTTATTGAACTCTACTTTGTGGCCATGGTCGTACACGTGCTCGGCGATCGCTGATTTGCTATACTGTCCCAAGCGGATGTGGCGTTTATATTCTTCACACCGGTTTTCTATGGTGCGGATCGTTTGACCGATGTAGGTCTTTCCACACTCGCACGGTATGCTATAAATCCCCGGAACTCTTAGGCCAAGATCATCCTTGACTGAACGGAGGTAGCCCCGTATTTTAGCTGGTGGTCGGTAGAAAGATTTTATACCATGTCGTGCGAGGATTCTGCCGATTTTCCCCGAGGTGTTTCCGGCGAAAGGCAGAAAGGCGGTGGCCTTGGGCGTTTCTTCCTGTCTTCCTGTTGGACTGGAATTTTCCCTGGCTTACGTTCAATTGCCCTTTCTATCTGCCTCTCGGAGTAACCGTTCAGGCGGAACGGTTACTCCGAGAGGCAGATAGAAAGGACAATTGAACGTAAGCCAGGGAAAATTCCAGTCCAACAGGAAGAAACGCCCAAGGCCACCGCCTTTCTGCCTTTTGCCGGAAACACCTCGGAGAAAATCGGCAGAATCCTCGCACGACATGGTATAAAATCTTTCTACCGACCACCAGCTAAAATACGGGACTACCTCCGTTCAGCCAAGGATGATCTTGGCCTAAGAGTTCCGGGGATTTATAGCATACCGTGCGAGTGTGGAAAGACCTACATCGGTCAAACGATCCGCACCATAGAAAACCGGTGTGAAGAACATAAACGCCACCGTCGCTTGGGACTGTATAGCAAATCAGCAATCACCGAGCACGTGTACGACCATGGCCACAAAGTAGAGTTCAATAACATTAGGATATTGGCTAGAACATCACATTTTTGGGAATCTGTCATCAAAGAAGCGATCGAAATTCGACTGGCCCACACATTTAACAGAGACAGTGGTCTATGTCTCAGTGAGGCATGGAAACCTGCCTTGGCAAATATCCGCAGAGAACGTTGTACTTCCGTACAGCTGCTGCCGTAGAGGGCTTCATATTAGCTCGGGCTGGAACAAGAACCTTAGCCACACCCACGGGCAGCCAACCACCAGTTGGTTGCGGGCCTGGCTCATAGTAAGCCATCGCCGAGGCCACGCGGACATGTATATAAGGAAGAGCGGCACCCGAATCATCTCAGTATCTGTGGGTCAGCCGACCATTACAGATGTCTCTACACCTGAAGAAGACGGCAGAGCCAGCCGTCGAAATATTGAGTTTCCACAACACTATCCGGCGGTACACCCGTGAAGACTACATTGCAGTCATACGCCGGAAAGTCTTCGTTCTTACAATCACTGTAAAAATTCCAATGAATAATGTTTTATATACTGAAACATGCAATTTATTCATAACCTCTGTGTAGTGCCTTTGTGAACCAATTTCAGATGTGACCAGTTCTCGGTTCCATTTCACAGAAATTCTGTACTACACAGACAACATAATGTAGCTTGTAATGCAATGCTAAAACTTTCTATTTCATGAATTCTCAATGGAAATCAGATTATGTGAATGTTTAAATTAACTGTTGAACCTTCTGGCAATTTTGATGATATGGGAAAATTTATCGAGTTCTAAATGGCAACTGCTATCTAGAAATGGAAGTTGAATATGGATTTTGCCAAGGAGACTTAATACATAATGGCTTCTTACATGCACCTAATAAAAATTTCAGGATCCTGTAGATGCTAGTAAAGGGCAAAAGTAGGTGGGAAGAGGAAAGGTGAAAGATGGGTGTATAGGGGGATTGCCACCGAAGTGTGCGCTTCATCACAATTTCATCAATTATCATTATAGTTATTATAACACAGAAAAACAGTTTATCTCCTTTAACCCTCACCATATTTGTAGGACCACAGTATGATAATCCTGTCAGATATTAAAGAGGTAATACAGATACAATAGAAGACACACTTCCTTTCACTGGTAAATTGTCCCATTTATTTCTGGTTTGCATTAAAATATCTACAATGAGGTGCAAGCTGGTGGCATCAAAAATATTTTAATTATAAACTTTACTCTCCTTTATCCAAATAGTTCTCTTTGCTATCTCATACTCATATTTTCAATCTATGTGTTACCATTTTATGGATATCTTCTATGTAAGGAAAATATAAGGACTGTTATTATTTAGGAAAATGTGACAATATGTGGACATGCTCACTGGATGTAGCGTTATTGAGTAAAGATGAAATGATATTACTGTTAAAAGATGAAAATTCCAGGTTTAGAAGATAAATCTGAACAGCAACTGGAACAGTAAAATTTTTGGAATGACAAAACAGTGATGAGGCCTTGGAGTAGTGGGACAAAACAGCAGCATATAATGCATAAATTTTTAATTACAAGGAAAAACGTATTTAGTGTACTGGATGGTACTGCGGGAAACTGTGTGAATCAGTTTCATTGCAGCAACGCGGAAGAACTGATAGAGACTAGCAGTGACTTGCCTGTGATGACTGGACATCATCTACAAAACAAAAAGGGGATGAGCTGTTCCAAAGAGAGAGATAAATATTATTTATTAGTGATGGTAAATATTAGGGCTCCAATGAGATGCTAAGTACAAAATTATGACCACGTAATAAGGTTCAAAACACTGTAAAGTCAAATGCTCCTTTAAGAGAAATTAGAATGAAATTGGACTGAAAACTAAAAACTTTGAACAAATGAGTTAATTGTAATGAGTGGATCAAATAATCTTGATACATAAAACAATGGCATTCTTGAAGAAATAGACAACATCTTAACACAAATGTTACCCTTAACATACAGAGAAAATGTTATTTTAAATACAAGACCTTACAGATAGAGTACACCTAAATTTAATGATTTAATTGAGAGAGCAAATAGCTACACGTTGCAAATGGCAAATGTATCCAAAATAAGGAAAAAATAGCTATTAGCTTTGAAAGTGAGAGAATTTTCAGAAACCAATTTACAATGCATGGTCTTCACATAAACTGGTGTGGAAAAAATGGTGTAACAAGTTAGAAGATTTAATCAAGACTTTTGAAAGGTAGATGGAAATTAAAGAGAAGAATAATAAGAAATGGATGAAACAAATATTATTAGACAAGTGGGTAGTCAAATACGATGACAATTCCTCAGAGGATACTTTTTAGAAAAAGTAAAAAGTTCTAAAGTAGTCATTGCTTTCTCTAATAAAGAGGATAAATCATTTAGATATTCACAAAATTATCTATCAGTTAGCAAACCATGGAAAGGTGTGTAAGAACAAAAAGCTTGTAGTGGGGCTTGCATAAGGCTTTCTCTTAACTCTGACCACGTGTAAGCCTTGGATATTCCAGCTAGGGCATTATACCAATGATACAAGGTCGCCACTTGACTTCAATTTTTTTACTTCCTTAAGTCAAGGAAATGTATAGACAAAATAAATGTTCGCAAGTTACTTGGAATTAAAATCACTATATTCTTGAAAAATTTGTAAAGTCATTAGCTGGATAGGCAATCAGACAAAGTAACAGAAGTAAAGTTTGCATGTTCGATTAACCGTTCGGGTCAGACCATATCCCAAAGTTCACTGTATTACTGATTATTACTTGAAAGTACATATGGAAAGATCATCACATGCTTCTATTTGTGCTTTTAGTTAGTAAGCGCCCAACACTTAAACAATCCCGAGGCCCCATATGGCGAAATACCATCTTAAAATAAGATAGGATAGGGAAAATAAACAGCTACCCGTCACTTACCACAGATGAAGGCAGGAGGGCGAGACACGTAAAAACACAAAAACAAATGAATTGCACAATATTTCAACTTTAGTCTTAGTCATGTGGGAGGCGAGACATATGGCAGGGGGAAAGATGTGGTCACATCCCAACCCGCCACATGAATATACCATCTTAACACAACATTATAATAAACTTGTATGATCTAAGCTGCATGTTGACAAGCCTACGGGTTTTCAAAAACTAACTGACTGCTACTGCTCGAGCCTACATCTTGTTGCATGCACTGCTTCTTGAAGACCCCGGGCTACTGACTGCTCTTGCTGCTACTGTTGTGAACAGGTTGGTCTGCCATTCATACTCCTTTCACTCTCTCATACTTATTCCAAAAAATTTTTCAAAATATCATAGCATCAATAATATCAAATCAACACTTTTAAATTGTTTCACATATTTGACAATTTTCAAAATATTTTTGTTTCAGTCAATGTTCATTTTAAATGTTCATTTTAAATGTTCATGTTCCCTAAAACTGTCAGAAAACCACAAAAAAACACTCTTATTAAATATCAATCAACTGCAAAAATGTTCATTTTAAGTGTTCATGTCACTTGCAAATACAACAGAAAAAACACAAAAATCACTTTTTACAATACCACAAAATGGGTCAATTTTGCTATAATTTCACTTATCCCAGTCCTGTCACGGTTGTGACCATAACTGGGGCGAAAAGAATATAAAGCAAAGCTCCACATGTTAGCTGTTGAGTAATAGTCCTGTCCCTGGTGCCTGTCACGGCAGGCCTGCTTTAACAGATACCTGACAGGTGACAAGCAAATGTGGTACCCAAGTAGATCTTCACATAATGGTCACTATTTCTATAAATCTATTGACAAATATCAAGGAAAAAGGTAATAAAAATAGAGAACACCAGGTCAGTAAAGAAAAGAAGAAAAGGAAAATAAATGTAGACAATATCAGAGGGGAAAAAGAAATAATATTGATTTTTCAATAAATTTACAATTTATAAGAAATAAGCTGAAATGAGATAGAAGCTTTTCATGTTAAACCAGGGCATGAATGAAGTTACTATAGAAAAAAAATTGCTCATGGAGGGATAACAACTTGTTTTAATAATAATAATGTTGATATATACCATTCTGCATTAAATATGGAGGGAGAAGAAAAATTATTTGAGGCAGTTGGCATAATGTTATCTAGAATATAGTTGATAATCATCTCCATATATCATGTATGAGATTCAGGTATCAACATTTCTGCAAAATGCCAAGAACAGTTAATCCACAACAGAAATAAGTGAATTTATAGATTATTATGATTAGGGACATTAATATAAATATGCTAGTGGAATCAAAATCCAATAATTTTATTTGTGACTACTTGAGATCTTATAGATTCTTCCTCATATATGACCAGCCAATTAGGAATGATGCTTGCTCAGACAATATCATTAGTAATATACAAAAAGTAATATATGGGGCTATAGATCTGTTACTTTCTGATTATTGTGGGCTGTGGCTTAAACTCACAGTAGTAGTTCATGTATATAGTAACACGAATGATGTTACAGTTTTCAGGACAAGGCCTAAAGATAAAAAAAAGGCAAGAAGAAATCATAAATTTCAAGAATTCTGCTAAAACAATTGAAAGATTTATGAGTGTATTAAGCTCATACCTGAGTAAATTATGCCCAAAAGAGTCAGATAGTACAAAACCAATAAAATAAACAATAATGTAAATGGTGTACCTCTCATGAAGAATCTAATCACACCCCTCTATAATACAACAATACAGGGCAATTCATAAGGCAGAGAAAGGTATAAAAACATAAAACAAAAGTATAGGAGAGAAATTAAATAATCAAAAATAAGAGACAGTGAGAACTTTATTAATAATTCAAAAGAAAAGTACAATGTTGCTTGGACAGTTACAGTAAAAAAAAAAAGGAGCTTATAAACATTGCAACCAACAACCCAAAAGACTTTCTTGTGTATTCAGTGAAAGAAATTGATAACATCGATGACAATTTATTATGTATAGAGAAAAATCAAGCTTTATCTATGGAGATGTTGGGTAACCATCAAATAGGTACCATAGCTAATACAGAAAAATTTAAATTGTAACAATTTACATTAAAAGAGGTCTTTAGAATAGTGATTGAACTAAGCAACTACAATTCAATTTAATTTTTTTTCAGTTGCGGTAGGGCACACATATTCTGGTGGCAATGTCTCTCCAACACAACCTTCATGTGTCATGGGTTTTTACCACTCACCTATCGATGTCCTTTACAAATTCCAAATTCTTCTTTAGTTTTGGTTAACTGTACATTATTTCCCTAGGCAATTTCTTCCAGTCCCTGACTCCCTTACTTACAAAAGAAAATTTTCCCACTCTCTTTTGCCTGAATTCGAGTGCCATCTTATGATTATGGTCATCTCTTCCCTTCTATGTACAACTCCTAATCTCTCTACTAATATCCATCCTCCATTATTCTGATTCCAATGACTCTCAGCCCAGCTCCATCAACAGATCAGTTACTGATTGCAATTTGTGGTAATATCTGCAGACAAATCTAGCTATTCCTATTCCCTCCCCTCCAACCCATAATGTGGGTTACACATGACTCAACCATAATCAACAGTGGTCTGACCAAGGTGTCGTAACCCAATTCCCTCAGTTGCAGTTTTGCAAACTAAATATAATACTTGAAACAGGTTTGATTTTTCATGTTGTGGATCTACAATTAGTATTCCTTTGACCATCAATCTCTATCCCATCACCAGCAGCCACTAACATTAAAAAGGCACAATCCTGACACCATCATAACTAGAAGTGGGCTCCCTTACAGCTTTAGCCAACACCTTGATCTATGCAGATGATATTACTTTGATTACAGCAGGTAAAGATATGGATAAAGTGCAAACTCATAAAGGAATTATTTTTTTTAGGAATTTTTGGTATGGCTGCAGGAGATAAACTGATAGTTAAAAGTAATAAGACATAAGAAATTTATTTCTGTCTAAATAATATAGCTCTTGAGGAAAACAGTAAATCAGTGAAATTATTGAGAGTCTATTTAGACATAAAAATGAACAGGAATTTTCATACATAATATCTTTGTAAGAAACTATCCTAGGTGACATGATTACTACAAAATTTTTAAAAAAATGTCCTGGAGAATAGAAAATGTTATACACATATTATGTTTTTAGACATTCATGCCTGATGTAGAGTTCAAGACTTTGGAGAAATGGTACTGAGACACAGGATGTTTTTATATGGCAAAAAAAGAGCAATCATGTGTATAAAGGGATTGTCAGGTAGCAATTTGGGGTAATGACACTCCCTTGAAATTTTCTATAGGCACATAACAGGTACTGAGGAAAGTATGATTAATTATGTAGAAAGAAAAGATGTACACAAATATAATACTAGGAAAGGAAAGGGTGTAGAAATACATCATTTAGATTAAAGAAACCTTGAAACCGCCACAGTATTATATAAGCAATAAATCATGAGTTAAGCTTTGTGTAGAATTTAGATACAGACCAGAAAAATTGTTCAACAAAACCTTTAAAAAATTGGCTGTGGGACAGTATTATTTATGAAATAAAAGAATATGAAAAAAATGTGAACCTTTATTACAAATAAGACAGTATAACTGTGTATAACAGGTGTCTCTTAATAAAATATAAATGTTAGACTGGTACAGGGTGCAGCAAAAAGATCTGACGGTTTTAAAGTAAAAACAACATGAAAAATAAAAGTGATGCAAAATATTTTATTACTTATTACAGAAGGGTGTTCATGTAAATTAATGAAAATAACATCAGAGCAACAAATTTCTTCTGTTTATGATGTAAAGATATTGTCATTTAAATGATGTCCGTCTTTGACCAAGCATTCTTCCAGCTTTGCACTGAAGCTGTTTAACACCTGCTCTAACATTGCATGAGGCAGGTTGGCGATTTCCTGGCGTATGGTTTCTTTTAGTTCGTCCAGTGTGCCAGGTTTGTTTGTGTAAACTCTTGCTTTAAGAAGCCCCCACAAGAAAAAATCACAAACGCTAAGGTCTGGAGAGCGAGCTGGCCATTCAATGTCTCCAAAACGCAAGATCACTCGTCCACAAAACTTGCTTCTCAAAACGTCCATAACCTCATTGGCAGTATGGGCAGTTGCCCCATCCTGCTGTAACCATATCCTCCTGCGCACTAAACGATTTCTCTTACGTTCAGGGATCAGGAAGTTTTTCAACATCAACAAATAAATTTGTGAATTGACCATAATGGTTCAACCACCCTCTTCAAAGAAGTATGGCCCAATGACACACGTTTTCGTTACACCACACCACACGGTAACCTTAGGACTTTGCAGTGGACATTCATGCAGTTGTCCCGAATTTGTAGCCGACAACTAATGAAAGTTCTGTTTGTTCACATAACAATCCAGATGGAAATGTGCCTCATCGTTCATCATTAAAAAATTTTCATCAGTCAGCACTGCAATTATTTCTTCTGCAAATGCTTTTCACTTTGCATAGTCATTTAGCTTTAGCTGCTGGACAATAGCCATTTTGTATGGGTGGAAGTGCAGATCGAAACGCAAAATTTGTCTTACCCAGCGGTCAGTAATGTGCAAAGCAGCAGCTTGTTTGTGGACCGACCGCCAAGGACTGGCTTCCACAGCTTCTCTTACTTGATAGATATTCTCTTGCGTTCTAGATGACCTTGGTTGACCTGTTGACTTCTTTTTTAACGATGAACCGGTAGCTGTGAAGGTGCTCACCCATATCATAATGGTGTTACAAGTTAGGCCTCTTCCCCTTGGACCCACATAAAAACGACTACGGAACTGCCGCTGAACAGCAATGCACGAATTGTCACTTTTAAAAAAACGCTAAGACATCGAATGAACGGTGCTTACCCGACCACTGCTCCATGGTTGCTACAAATGTCCATGTGTGGGCTCTGGAATGCGCCTACCCCCACCACCCCCCACCATCTACTCGCTCGACAATACGGCAGCGAAAACCGTCAGATCATTTTGCCGCACCCTGTATAAGTAAGGAAACAGATATTATTGTTCTATCACTTACAAATAAAATATAAAGATTGGGGTACAACTTTTTAGATTATATTTTTATTAATATGTAAGGAAAACTTAATTCATCTGAATAAATACTTTACAATTGTAATAGACCACATTCATTAATTAAAATTTGGTTAAAGACAAAAAATAAAGAATAAATATATTCTTTAATAATTTCTCAAATATTCCCCACAAAAACTCAGTTAAATCTGCTCAATGCAAATTTCATTCACTGTGAAACTTTAAAAATAGAAAAGATTGAAGAAAAACTGCAAAATATCTGCATCCTCTAGAAATGTCAGCTTTACATGTTTCTATAGCCAGTTCATGTTCAGCCCCAACAACTTCTAACTGTATGAACTTTCAGTGCACTCAGGTTACTGTTATAAAATCTTTTATTCTAAATAAGAGGAAGTAGAAAGAAAACTGTAGCATTTACACAGCCACAGTTGCTACAGATATATCGGATAGAGTGTAGTTGCCACAGTTAACTGGACACCTAAAATTTAACATTTGGTGCAACTAATGATATTTAGTCACATGTTATTCAAATAAATTTTAATTTATTTTTAGAATAGTTTTATTTTTATGTCAACTGATTAAATCATTTGTGACATTTGCAATTAAGGACACAGTCTTTGTATTTACAGCATACCTATCATCTTTGTAATGGAGACGCGTTCTTTTTTTATATGAAAATTTGAGTTTCACCAATATCGGGGTTGTTAAGAGCAGTTTATTTGTTTGAAGAGAACCAGCCTCCTAACTGTGTTTGGTTCTGCAGATATTTGCTGTGATGTATGATTTTGAGGGGGAAATCAGGGAATACTTGGCATTTAATTAAATTTAATTGTGATGGCACATATTCACAACAAGACAGTAAGTAAAAACCTAAAAACTATGTTCAGCACCAGTGACGCAATTAAAACCCTAGTGCCAGTATAGAGTCACAATTTCTGGATCCAAATAGCTGGTTTACATGAAATTTACATTATTTGAGAGTGAGAGAAAATAGTCTCTGTAACCATTTTTTTTCTATTGCAGTAAATAACAAAGGATAGGGAAAATAACATATCATTTACCAAAGTTGAAGGCTGTGATGAGTATCCAACACTCGAGATGAACACAAAGATACATTATTTCAGTTTGAAACCTTATCCATGTAAGGGGAATCAGGCCATTTGACAATGGAGTTGTGCAAATGGCTCTACCCTCCAAACATGAATAATGTTTTAAACCAAATTACTGTATGTTTGTATTCATCTCATGTGTTGCAGACTTGATCTTTGCTGAGTGATGGATTGTTTTCCCTATCCTTTGTTATTTATATTTCCTCAAATCTGTTTCCTTTTTCCTCAATATCTTTTCTATTACAGTGACTGCCAGGACAAACATGTAATAAAACAGTGACTTGCTTGGAAAACAGAGTATTACCTGGTAGCACCAGGAAAATATTTCTGGATGGACATTTGAATTTAGCAGTGCTTTCTTCCAAAATACTTACCAGAAGCTGTTGTCTACCACATAGAAGTAGTTTTCAGCATTTGAGTATACTGATGGCATTAAAGAACCAATAATCTTTCATATCGTTAGTGATACTGTGATGGTGAGCATGTGTACTACAGTTTATCTTAATTATCAAGACACAGGTTTCACACATAGCCAAAATCATCATGACACATTTACAGGGAAGAATAATTGCTTGCAGAGATAGTATGCGAACAATAAAGAAGAGTGCCTGTGGCACAGCAACAACTACAAGATATTCTAACTTAGTGGCAGTTAACGGTGGAAATATCAAACCCCTTGTGTGTGAAGTCATGAGTACATCTAATACCTAACACATCAATACAATGGAAAACTCAAATTATTGTTTTAATCAACATGATAATATGATATTAAATTTTCACATTCAGATTAAATATAAATAATTTAGCAGAAGAAGTATTACATGTACAACAGTTTGTAACTGATATGATTTCAAATAAGTGGAGAAAATGAATTTCATATTAATAATTTCTAAATCAATTATAAATTAGTATAATTTACTCTCAATCATTCATTCAATGCTATAAAAATGTATGGGATATAAACATTTATCAATTTACAGTATACATGTTAAAATGACTTTCACCATGAACATGCCTGTACTGTATACGTTAACTGCTTGCCAATAGAGGTTGTAATCCACAATTTTTGATAAGTCCACTGCAACTGAATTTCTTGATCAGACTGGTTATACCATTACTACTTGAGCTACATTTAAATTAAATTATCTACCAAACATTTATTGAGCCCATGTCCACAATGTTTGCTTGGAAGCTGTCATTCCATTAGAATCACCTAGACCCACCTCTTGTGGCTATAACAACAGCCAATCAGCCTGGCATGCTCTCTAAGAGTGTCTGTAGGACTTCCAATGGGATTCGTCACCATTCCTCTTGTGACCATTCCATGAGTTGTGCAGTGGATTTTATCAGCTCCTGAGGAGTCCTCACCCAGGGATCAAATTAGTCTCAAAAGATGTTCTTCAATATTGAGGTTGGGGTTTTTGGTGGGTTAGTCCAATTGGCGAACATTTTGTCATCATACCACTGCACAGTAGCCCTTGAAAATTGGAACCTGGAATTGCAATCCTGGAAGTAACACAAGTCCATTCTGTAAAAACATCGCAATATTGGAAGCATTTCACTATCCAGAATGTTACAATAGACATCTGTGTTCATGCTACCCCAGAAAAACACCAGTGGTTCTGCACTGAAGGCAATGAAACAGTCTCATACTGTCACACCACGAACATTGAATTTCTTAGTCGGCAGTACCATATACATTCCCCAACAGAAGCCATTCCCTGGGTAGACGCCACACCAGTACACAACCATCAGACCTAAATGATGTAAATTTCAACTAATCATTCCACAGAACTTGTTTCCACTGCTCCAGTGTCCAGTTATGATGGTCCAAACAAGCATTATTGCTAATTGTGACGTGGCACTTATGTGCAGATTCTCTTACAAATTATCCTTATCAGTGGACCTCTGTAATCAATGATGCAGTCGAAACCAATACTCCTTTTGCTGCATGAAACTCCTGTTTGATTATAGCCATGGGTTGTACCATATTTTTGAAACTATGTTTCAGAGCCTGTTGGTCAAAAGTAAACATTAGACATTGTCCAGAACATACATCATTGACAATACACATCAACCTTCTGCTTATGCAGGATGAATGCAATCAGTAATTTGGGCCTGTTAACCCTTACTGAACTCACCTGGCTGGGCAGCCTACTGGAATTGCAGCCCACAAAAATGTCTTTATTGAAGTTTGATATCTCTGTACTCATGCCACCTCCTTGTCAGCTGGTTTTACACTGTCCTGCATCATATGGCGATCACACAAGCTAACTGACATACTGAATTACCTATCTTCACAGATTCCCAATTACTTTTTGGCAGACCACGTAGAAGGTCCTCAAAATTTCACTACTCCTATATGCAAACCTTCAAATCTATTAATATTTGCAGTTCTGTCTACGAAGTTGTAGTGAAATATTTGCAGTGAGCAGTGTCGGGTTGTCAGAATACCATAATTATCCTGTATCAATGAGAAACATCCACTTCTCAGTAACCATCAAAAAAATGCTGCTAATAACAAAAATAATGATGAAATTATGGGGAAAAAATATATAATAGCATCATTGCACTGAATAGTCTGTCCTTTTTCTTCTAGGGAAACTGGTTTAAAGCTCCTGAATACTACCAAGGTAAAGTTGTCATCAGAAAATTGGGATGTCCACCGTTCATGACCTTAACCATTACTGTTCTGTTTCATATTTGTTGATTGCAATGCAAGTATGGGGGAGATTTGAAATAAATGAATTGTGTATTTAATACAATTTATTGCTATAATCATCTGTTAACCAATATAAATAATGTTTTCAATAAATGACTGATGTCAAGATAATTCATTTCTTGTAACATGTTGGTTCCTTTAATTTATCAGCCTTTATTTCTAACTGCACAAATACTCATCCACTAACATGAGTCACTGATATTTATGTAGACATTTCTGGTACTTATTCTAAAAAGGAAGTAGTTAAATGTGAAGCACATGAAGTTGTGGATATTCTTATATTGAGAGACTATGAATTAACATTAACTGGCATTATCAGCACAGGAGAAAATGAGGAAAGTCAGTCTCATAGGTCAGTACTTTAAGGAATAGCAGAGCAATAGGCAGAAAATTCCATCTACTTCCAATTAAGTATCTTCTAAAAAAATCACCCTTTTTAATTCTTCTAAATATGATAGGGAATGTGTGTACAGCAGTTTCAACCAAGCATGGTGGGTGAGTGATAAACATTCAGATGGAGGCAGGTTTGAATTCCCATCCAGCCATTCAGATTTACATTTTCCATTGTTTCCCCAAATCACTCCAGGTGAATGCCATGATGGTTCCTTCAAAATGCCATGGTCAAATTCCTTCCCTTTCCTTCCTCCATCCCATCCCACCTCTAATGATTTCAATGTCAATGAGGCATAAAGCTAGAGGCAAAAAATAAAGAAATAAAAAAGTTTTTTCTATACAAAGAATTTTTTCACATAGATTTTTGTGTGAAGTAAAGAACAAATCCTCCTTCAAAATTCTGTTTGAAATACACAGCAAATTAAAATATTCCACTGATAAGACATGAAAATGGAGAAATACACCTTTTTTTTTGTTTGAATAGTGATACCTTTCCCCTATTTGCATCCAAAACTTACAGCATTTGGTTTCTCTGAAAAAAATTGAAATTTTTCCCAAATTTTACCAAAAATTATTGTATATCAGCATAGAATAATTTCATTAAATGTTGATAACTGTTACCAATTTCCATGTGTGTTTGTATGTTCCTTTCTTAGATGGAATTGCTTGATTGAATTAATTATTCTTATACACCAAAAATCATTCAGTAATGACTTAAGGTTGTATTTTTTGTTGGGATTTGATCCCCTAATATTTGATCTGAAGGTTTTAAAAAATTAGAGACCTATCTTGTTAATATATAGATTAGAAAATAAAACAATTCTACGGCTTATACATTTAGATAAATTTTATTTGTCAGTAGAGAAAAATATGAATGTTTTAATGCTTTCTGAACAGGGCAAAGAGTTTTTTTTATTATTTGAGAAAATATCAGAAATATTAAACTGATCCTACCTTTAGACTTTGAACCATATGACCATAAATATTTCTTGATGCATCTGGTGAGAGTTGCAAAATATTCTGCAGTTGCAAACTAGTGTTTCCTGATGCTCCTTGCTGCAGAATTGCAAGCAATGTTGCCACACTCAGTGGAGAAAGAACCACATTAGAGGCTTGGTTCTTCAAGACAATCTGAAATTGAAATCTAAACTTTATTCTTTAATGAATTAAGGGTAATGAAAATGTTTGTATATTTACTTCAAGACTCTAATTTACATATATAGATTTACACAGTATTTTCTGAAAATACAGACATCCCTAAAGTTAAATGTAATAGCTAAAATAATTCAAATGCCCGCAAAGGTAGGAAATTTTAGAATGCTTGAAAACCTCTCGGGCATGTGGCTGGCTCAATTGATTGTAGATGAACAAATTTTCGACGGCATAATGTGCCATCATCTTCAGGTTGCATCCGCTGGTCGGCATGAGGAACGCAGTCCAGGATGTGGCTGCTTGTCTGGTCCAGCCACGTCAGTATTTATACCCTCCGACCCATCCCCTCCACTCCCACCACGGAGCTCCGATAGTGGTGATGGGGGTGGTGCACCCCAGCGCATTGAGCAATGACCATCAGTCTGTATGCCACCTCTGTCACACACTATTCATTGGCTCTGGTGTTTGCGGAGCGGCTTCAGTGCTGGGTTCCAAGCCTGGCTTAGTTGGAACCCGTTATCTCTATTTATGAGGTTACTCCGTAGCCGGATCTCGATGGCTTCCTTGTATATACAGTCCCAGAATTGAGATGTGTTTCTCAGAACTTCAGTGTCCTCATATTTAATAGTATGCCATGTCTCAAGACAATTTTCAGCAATTGTGTATTTTGACGGATGCTATAGCTCGGTGTGGCATTTATGTTCTCTGCACCATTCTTCAATCGTGCAAATGGTCCGCCCGACGCATGCTTTTCCACACTCACGCTGTATGTAATATATGCCAGGTTTACTGAGTCCCAGATCATCATACTTGGCTCAGTTAAAGATAATCTGGAACTTAGGAAACCTGATGTATATCACATACCATGTATATCTCAACAAGTTAATTATCATAGCACACTGAATAACAGAGAAGAAAGTAAATGACAAAATTTAACTGTGTAAACACTTTTAATGAACTTCTTTATACTGCTCATATTCTTAACTCTAAAAAATAGTGACTACCTCATAAGTTGATTCTTTTCTTATAGCCCATTGATGTAATTAAATCTGTCTGCACTTATCAGGCTATTATATATTGCAGGTTTTGATAAGCCAGTCCAAGGTGTGATACATTACTCTATCTGTCCTCTTTAGCTACATACTGTATCAGTTTGCACTGATATTGCCTTTACTGCCTTACCTTCAATAAATTAATTGAGAAAATTCTAGTAGCCTCCACATCATCATCTGGTGTTGCTGAACAAGAAAGACATAGCAGAATGACTCCTATTGCCAGCGAGTATCCTATAAGAAAGACAGCAAATGATGAAATTTATTCTTAAAAATATTGAGTACAACTACAAACCTTATAAACTGTTGAGGGAGCATCTATAAACCACGCAGTTCCATTTTGACCTCTTGTGAAACCCCCCCCCCCCCCCCCCGCCCTCCCTCCCACATAGTCCTATGTGGCTTCTGCCTCTACCCACTCCCCCCCCCCTTTCCACATAGAATGTAGTTTTTTCAGAAGACATTTTGTACTGTGCTCAGCGTTGAACATGATATAGATGAAAATTTGTAGTTGCGTTATGAAATTAATATTTATTTTTCGAATTTGCCCATAAATCCTCGAAGGATTAGGAAATAAGGTAGATGATTGCTATCGAAAAGACAATAATGACAACTAGTCATAGGCAATTCTTACTGTCCAAAGTACGTATGAAATAATTGATTCTAGGTGAATCGAGTAACCTGAGAATTACGTAACCTGTTTGGATTTGGGCCATAGAATTCTGAAATCGTACTGTACCATGAAGTGTCTTTGAAAGTTGGTGGCTTCCGCTAGTATTGTCAACTAGTATAGGCATTCAACAAACAATAGCCGATTTTAACAAAACACTGGAATGGAGAAAAAATGATTTTAAAGCGTACTTGGTTTCCAGAGCTAACAAAAAAAAGTTACAGGAAGCTTTTTTCTAAATAAAGTATTTTGTATTAAATTGTTTTTGAGAGTTTCTAGAAATACGTCCTTTGAGGAGTTCCTGTTAGCAGCTATTTAATGTTTCACACCACCAACGAAATGCTGTTTACAAAGGTGTTGCTGATCGCTATAAAAATTTCTTCTACTTATATTTTTCATACTCTAATGTTTCCAGTTTTGAGTCAATTCCATCTCCATTTATTATGACTTTCAAAATGTTATACTAAGCTGGAAGCCATTTGCATTCACTCTTATTTATCTAAATTGGAGAAAGTCGATCTACCGTTTAAAGATACAAATTGCATCCATTTCAAATAAAACACCAGCGCTTAAACAGAAAGAAAGTTAAGACGAGATAGTTTAAACGCCAGGGACCCTGTTTGCGCTAATGATAAAGTAGGAGTCGTGCCTTCTGAGCTGCTAATAATATGTAGTTTGCCATAGTGTTAAACATTTGTAATGATTATTATTTTTAATTCAACTAACATAACAACTTAACTGACAAGTTATGGAAAAGAAGATCAGGAATTCACTATGGGTAAAGTTTACCAACACTTTTTTTTTTTTTTAAATTTAACCGTCACATCTTCGTTATTGTCAAAGTATCCGGTGATGAGTCTTAAAGCCTCTTACATGGACTTAGAATGGTAGCATGGCTGTCGCCGATTGAAAAAAATGTAACCAGAGAGAGTGGTAATGACCAGCACAATGCGGGCTAAAATAAATTGTGGACAAGCAGAGAACAGATTTACTGTGGTTAAAATAAAAGCTAACGGAAAACCGTACAGTCAATATAGAGGAAGGGATCGATACTTTCACTTCACGCAGAACTCGTCGTTACTTAGATCTCTAATTGCAGAACAACTAGGATGTTCCAAAGAAACATTACTCAAATTTATTTAAACTTGTTTTATGTCTATCCAACGAGAATGCAGAAGAAAGACGCCACGACACTGCTCTCGAGTTTTCCTCCGTTTGTACTGCATCCAGCGCAAGCCAAGAACTTCGCCAGACCACATGTTGAGACATTCACGGCTGTCGAGACCTTGTGCTGCACCTCATCACTTATGGTAAAAACGCTGGTATAAAAGAGAGACGAACCCTAACATCACTTAATTTCAGTTAAATTTTTGTACCTTCTAATATCAAAAAAATAATTTTCATATAGTTAATTAAAGAAACGAACGCACTGAATAAATTAATCAGGATGTGAACCAATTTTTACTAAACCTAGTTGATCCCAAGATATGTCATTGGAATTTATGATAAATTATGAATATTAGCGAGATTAAATTCTTTTGCACTTTGTTAATTAATAAAGTATGGTCCAAACGTAACAGTAACGTTTCTTCACACAAACTGTATACTAAAATTTATGACTCTTTTTCAACGTGAAGCAATATTTACAATTAAAAATTGCAAAACATAAATCCAATACAAGATCATTCAGAAATAGCTGGAACGCTAAAATCGTTGCATCATTAAATTACGTCAGAAAATTGCAATCAACAGAATAATGTGTTTAACACTGCACTGGATCTATCTCCTCCGTGGCAAGTATTAATATAGTCACCCTACTATTGAATATGGCTTGGTAATGGAAAAAAAGGTCTTCATTATTACTATAGCGAATACTTATTTGGAATATTTTAAACGGAAAATCAAGACAGGTGATAAGATTTTAATATCAGGAAATGGTTGTTATAATTTTCCTTCTGACCAGTAACATGAATTAATGTTTTGAAGGTACAGTACTTTTTAAGATGAAATAGTGTATTTCGTAGGTTTGTTAATTTCATGTTTGGAGAATACGAATATGTAGCTAAGAACATGAAACATTGGAAGCTTATGTCCTTATGCCTTGTCGACGTCGAGGTAATTAGAGGTGGAAAAGGAGTGGGAACTAGGAACGGGAAGGAATTCGGCTATGTCCTTTTGAAGTAAGCATGCCTACATTCGCCTGGAGTGATTTAGGGAAACCATGGAAAGCCCAAACTAGATGCCCGGACGGGGATTCGAACCCATGTCCTCCCGAATGCAAGGCGCTACCGATCACCCACCATGCTCGTAAAAAAGGAAGAGAAACTGATTTAACAATAAAGAAAAATGAAACATTGCCTATTCGTGTCATTAATAGGGAATTCTGATCCTAGAGTTTACCGTAGATACGAAACGACTGGATATAAGAGAGTGTTACAGTATTTCGAAGTATTTGTTAACAAAATTGAACGTTCTACATGCATAGTACAAATTTCCATTGTTTCTACAACAGCTACTAAAGGCAACAATTGTGAGAAAATTTCTGGATAGAAAGTTAAACTCTGAAAAATTCGTCTTCTGTACTAAAAATGTATATGTGCCGATACGAAAATAAAACGCGAATCCAGTCTGGCACCAAAACAATCCTGAGGACGCTGTGAAACCGGATTTCCCGGCAATTTTGCGGTCGCTGGAGCCTTAAGCACTTGCGTAATGACAGCCTCGGCACATCGCAGTGGGCTCTTCAAGGCTGCCAACACTTTAAATGAGTGTTCGAAGAAATCGCAGAAGCGTCAGGAAACCCTTCAGATATTACATTTCATTAGTACTATTTTGCAGTTAACAATCCATCGCAACGTTAAAGGTTCAGTACGTTTGAGTTGAAACTTAGGATTCACTGTCTACTGCAAAGGGCATGTGCCCAGCAGTGACAGGATCTGTGTGTAATATATTCTGCCTGTCATTTGCATTCAGAGCATAGAGATTTTACTGTTAACTGTATGGAATATTTTGAAAGATTACTCTACCAGATAAAAATTCAGAAAAATCAAATTAAAATGACGATTAGTGACAAGTAATTGATTTAAGCACAGCTAAGTCTAAAAATAGTTTAATATGGACTAGGAATTAGTAAAGACTTCCGTCTTCGATGTCAATATTGAGAAATTGTGGTCCTTAAAACATTAAAAAAATATAGCTATAAAGCTTTTGCAATTCTGAGTGCGGATGTTGACAGGCTACCGATACTGAAAAGAAAATTGAAGAGATAAAGACCTTGAATCAACTGACGTGAATAACCATAGTGAGGATAAAAACTCATGGGAATTACTAATTTTTTGCGTTTAATTACGCTAGTTAAGAGGTACTTAACGTTCTGCACCGTGTGTGTACGGGCGTCACGCGCCCAACAGGCAGCGTATGGCACACATGAATCACTCAGATAAAAAGGAAGTTTCCTAATAAAAACACAGTGATGAATAAAGAAATTCGTATTAGAGCTATTAAGAGAGAATGGGTTTTCACCATCAACATATCACAATGAAGGATTCTTGAAAAAATTTTGAACGGAGGGAGAAATAGAGCTGTTTATGCGAGAGAGAAATAACTTGTAGCTTTACGACTCATCGAGATAAAAAATCTGAATCAGCAGAGTTTTCGTTGAATAAGTAACTAACGTCTAAACTCTCGTATGTGACGATGCAATTAGCCTTCTTAACGAGCCATATATCTCTCTTTAGGAGTCTAGAAAAAATAATAGGCCTACACTAAGGAAACGGATGCATTCAGAAATAAGCTGGAATTTTGGTCCAGTAGCTTACAAGGGGAAGATATAGATAGAATGTTTCCATTACCGGAAGAATTTTTACTGCTGCTGATCTCAACCGGATCTTTCCAAACAGTTCAGAAATTTTTTAGTATCCTCAGTCTGTTTTGCTAATAGAATAATGTCATCATCACATTATAGCATAGTTATTGTTTCTCCTTGAATATTTTTAAAGGCATTGGCTAAAAACATTTTATTTTTTTCCGTCATCGGCCTCTCAACTATTTTGATGTTATCCTCCAACTCTTCTTGTCTCTAGCTAAACTCTTTATAGCATATGTACTCAATTAATTGCTTGATACATCCCAGTCTTTGTATTCCTCTAACGTTTTTTCCTTCAGTTTTTCCTCCACTAACGAATTAAACATTCTAACGCGTATTAAAATGTGAGGTTCCAACCTGTCTGGTTTTTTTTGTTTTTTTTAGACTCTTCCACAAAACATATTCCCTCACCCGTTATTTACAAAAAACGTTCATTTCTTACTTTTTCTGGCCACTTATTTCTCAACTCCTAAAGCATCAAGTCTCAAATTCATTCATTTTCCTTCTTTCTGTTATTCCAGGCTTCACTATTATAAAGTGCTCTACTCTATACATTAAGTTTTAAAAAGTTCTTTCCTAAACCTAGGTAAATATTTAAAACTAAAAGATTTTTCTTTGTGTAGAAGGTTCTTTTCGCGAGAGCTAATTTGTTCCACGGTGACAGAATTCACTTACTTCTTCTATCACATCTGACCCTATTTTTATATTCAGTCTAGTATAATTGAAATAATTTGTCACATTTCATTACTTCGTCTTGCTTTGGATTATATTTAATCCAAATTTCTCTATTTCATACACGCAATTCAGAAATTTTTCTAGTATCCCCAGTCTGTTCTACTGACAGAACAATGTCATCATCAAACATAGCATTGTGATTGGTTCTACTTGAACACTTACGCTATATTCAAGTTTTTCTTTTACTTCCTTTATTGCTTCCTCCACACACACGTTGAATATTAATGGTATTAGACTACAACCTTGACTTACACCCGATTAAACTGATGCATGTTTCTCATGGTTTTATACTTTTATTGTAGCCACCTGAGTCTTATATATAATGTAAATTATTAATCTGTCTCGACATTTTAGACCTGATTTCACTGAAATTTTGAACGTCTTTTCCCATCTGATATCATCAAACTTTTTTTTTTTCCTTACAGTGCTATAAAAGTATCCTTGTTTTTCTTGATCTGTACTAACAGTATTAACCTTAAAGCCGGAATTACTTCTCTTGTATCCCAGTGTTTCCTAGACTCTAACAGGTTTTCGCCTAATATCCTCTTGTTAATGGTTTTAGAATAATATATTGTTTGTATTCTTTAGTATTGTATTGGCGTCCATGAAAATGAATATTTGTGTAAAGGAAAACTTTGATTTAATAAAAGCTTCTTAGAATATATATATATAAAAAAATGGTCATTTGATTCTCGTAAAAATAAACACTGTCCGCGTTTTCTCAATACATTCTAGTCCATTCATTAAATGCAATCATTGTTTTATTTTACTTATAACTCCAGAAATTTTTATCTCAGATGGTCGTCCTAAATAGCTTTTTTTTTCAAAGTTCCTATTCCTGTGAAGAGATTTTAGCCTTTTCGATGGTAAAAAACCAAAAACAAGAATCCAATGGATTTTAGTGAAGGTCTTAGTCTCAAAAACAAAGCTTGATCCCTGTAAATAAAATACCACCTCCATTGGTTTTTATTTCCTTGTCATCAGTTGTTTTCCTAGGGTGAAATGCTTGAACAGTGGTGTAGTTCACGTGCAGGTGGCAGACGCAAATTAAAACGGCTAGTTGGTGAAATATTTTTGAAATTTTTGCAGTTTTATGCTTAGACTTACAGCCATGCTAATATAGGTTCTCCATGGTTTTCCTAAATCACTCCAGACGAATGTCGGGGTGGTACTATGAGATAACCCATGGGTGCCACCTGTCACCTGTTATACGCATATGCATTTAGAAAGTAGGATAGGGGCAACGCACCCTCTTTTGAAAGGAATCCCCAAGCAATTATAGCACTGGAGATCACTGATTAGTCAAGGACTGTCTAGGAATAGGGACACACAGGAACTGAAAATATTTTTATGCTTTAATTGTTTTTGCCGAGTTCATTTCGTTGCTCTGTGGATAACTTTATACAGTGTTATTTCATAGACATACAGGCGTTACTCTGGAGTAGTAATTCGCAAATAATGTCTGCGTAAGTAGCGTAATACAAAAATATAGTGTGCCACCGTATTTCGTATTAAAGTTTTACCTAATACTCCAATTGTATTACGTATATAAATCGTTACTTGTAATTTGTGTTAAATTATCCAACATAACAGTATAAAGTTAGAACTTCAGTATCACAATCAACATTGATATAATAACCGAAGCGGTAAGATTGGAACTCACATTTTATTCATTTGTGTACCTTCCAACCTGATTTCTTTATTAGCATCATTTTTTCGAAATTTCTGGATATCTATATTCTCCACGGCACAGTAGTAATCGTATGAAATGATGGAGTAATTTATGTGTATGGAGTATATTGTAATATTCTTTGTAGTTGAAAGATGATTTGCTCTATGGTTTTCGTTGTTACTGTCAACCATTTCTCCCTGGAGACGTAATGGACAGGAAGCTAAGACACCATTACATGGAGCCAATGTTTTGATTAGGCCACAAGGAGTAAATTACTGAGGTAAATTGAAGAATTCTTACAGAAGTGAAGAGCAGAGCATACTGTGCGGGTAAATTTATTAGGAAACTGTTTCCTGTAAAGATGTTTCCGAACAATTTTAAAAGGTTCAAGGTAATTACTCCAGCTACATCCTGAGATGCACAATGTGTCTGATTCAGACTGAGTATCGCTATATCTGGCAACAATCGAGTTACCATATTGGCGGTTTAATGTATTGCATTTTTTCTCCGAATCGCTTAAAAATAGTTTTTCAGTAGTATTCCAAAAGGTACAATGTGTTGTAATAAAACTGACCGCTAGCGTCGGATTCTATATCCCTAAATTCTTAATATGTGACAACGTTATACACGTCATGTAATACAAGGAAACAGGAACGCATTGTAGCCCCATTGGCCATATTTCATACAGTGCCTTCGATAATTCATATGATTTGTTTCATAAAATTATGGGAAAATAATTGCGAGATTAAGCTCCGCCCATTGAAAAATATGTTTGGAGGAATATACATCATCAAACCTTGTAAACATATGCAAGTTCTTCCCCAAAAAATTCCCTTGCGAAGATTTGTTCACCATTTCACCACAAATGATAGACTCATTGCTGCAATTTATTTAATTTTACAGTGATTAGTTTAAATTGCAAAGGTGTTTAACTTTGAATAATATTACGCTTCACATTCTTAACCATGTGAAGTACATAATTACAACGGAAATGTCAATTCTTTGGAATTTATAAATTGTCTAATATATTTGACGATATGGAAGGGATAGTTAAAGAATATTTAGGCAAGACACGCCTCTAATTTTTTGGAAATATTTGTTTCCTTGTTACTTCACTTATGCATTGGATAAGAAAGTTTTTCCTGCAAGGCATCGCGGCCGAGTGGTAATGCGCTTGCGTGGCGATGCAATGCTTGAATGTTCGAAACTAGTACCAGTTCTTTTTTGTCGTTTTTTATTTACTTTACACTTAATATAAAATACGTTTCATATGTGAATGAAATGAAGCGACTACATACAGGCAATAATTAAATTATTTGACGTAAATAACCAATTTCACTTCTTGGCTAGAAACCATATTCTATGAAAATTGTAACAATAAGTAGCCTTACCTAAAGTTGACCTACAGTATAAACAAAGAGAAACAAATCGTTATTCTTAACTGCAATAAAGCTACCAGTCGAGTTTAGTTGGCAGAAAAAGAAATTGTAAATCCAAGTTTTGGTTGTTTTTCGTAGGCAATATTTTAGTAAAGTACTTGTCAAAATATATCGAATACATTCATCCATGCATGTAACTTACAGGAAATTCAGAGGAAAAGCAGAAAATATGTAGAACACAATTAGTAACTGCTTACGAATCAATAGGAATTACTATAAAGTGGTTACTGCTTCAATAATCACATAAAGCAGTAAATATGCAAAATAAGTTGAAATTTCTTGATGCCTCAGGATTCAGAAAGTTGGTAGCAAAACGCACTATATAGTACAATAGTGTTAGCTTCCTTAGAATTTTGCAAATTCTAACAACAAAGTTGGGTTACAGTAGAACAGGCATAAGTGAAAGACCCGATACCGCAGCCTTACATCCAACTACGAGTAAACTGAAGCAGTAAAGTTAACTAAACAGTCAATACAGAGAATAAACTAACCTTAAATAGTATAAAATCAATCTTTAAATAAACCTAAGTAGGTATAAATTGTATGTGCGCTCTCACAAAGGATGCCGCTACCTATTGTTCTAGGCCACGCCCCCTTCTATTGTTCTCTCAATCATACCCCCTCCCCTTTCCCTCCCCTTCACCAACCTCAGTTTCACCTCTCTTTGGGTGCACTCATGCGTCACTAATTAGGTCACTTAACCGTCACCTGCCTGTTGATCTCCTCCCCTACATTTATGCCACATTCAAATTTTTTTTCACTTCCTTTATTGCTTCTTCTACTTACAAGTTGAATATTAACGAGGATAGACTACAACCTTGTCTCACACCCTTTATAACTGATGCATGTCTCTCACGAGTCTCTACTCATATTATAGCCACTTGATTTTCATATAGTTTGTAAAGTATTCTTCTATCTCGATATTTTACACCTGAACATCTTATCCTACCTAACGTTATCGAAAGCTTTTTCTAAATCAACAAACGCCATAAAAGTATCTGTCCTTGTTTTTCTTAATCGGCCCTTCAAGTATTAATCTTAAAGCCAGAACTGCTTACCTTGTACCGCGGTTTTTCCTAAACCGAAACTGATCTTCACCTGTTATCTCTACTAATGTCCTTTCTATTCTTCTGTATAATATTCTGGGTAGTAATATTGAAACATGTAATGTTAGGCTTATGATGGAATAATTCTTACATTTGTCGACTTGTGCTTTGTTTGGAAGTGTGAAGATGATACTTTTATTAAAATCACGTTGAATGTTTCCTGTTTTATAACTTTTTTGTATCAGATGAATATGCTTTGGATTCCTTCTTCTTCTTGGGATTTCAGAAGTCCTGCAGGAATTTCATCAATTCCAACTGCCTTATTTGGTTTCAAGTCAGTCAAAGTTCTACCCAATTCTGTCCTCAAAATATGATCTACTAAGTCATCAGTGTCAATATTGCCTTCCTTTTCCATTATTCTATTGTTCAAGTCATCCCAACCATACAGTTTCATAGTGTAATCCTTCCTTCAGTTAGCTCTGTCTTCTAAGATTAAAAGAGGTTTCCCATCAGCAGCTTTAATGATTATACATGATGTACATTTGGTTCATCCTCCTGTATGCCACATCTACTTTACCTATGATCATTTCCTTTTCTACTTCTTCAAACTTCTTGCAGCAATTTTTCTGCAGCTTTTTTGTATTTTCTCTTTTATTTCTGAATTGCACGTATTGATCTCTTCCTGCTTCATCCTAAGCATTTTTATGTCTTCTGCTCTGATCCATCAGCTCCAAAATTTCTTCTGCGATACCCGGTTTTTGGTCAGACTTTTCCCTAAAGCCTAGTGTTTCTTTACCAGCTTTTATTATCTCTCTCTTCAATGCATTACATTCGTCCTCAGTTGAGCTTTTTTTAGAGTTAGTTCTTAAATCCACGTCTGCTATTTTTTCTAATTTTTCTCTCGTGTTAGATTCTTTCAATTTATACACTTCCTATCTATTCTGCTTGTGTTGCTTCTTTAATCTCTTAAATTTCATTCTTCACCTCATAACGGTCAGATTATGGTTAGAATCTATATCTGCTCCTAGATATATTTATAGTCTAGAACTTCAGCCCTAAATCTCTGTTTAGCCATGATATAATCCTGCTTATATCTACCTGTGTCAACTGGTCGTTTCCAGGTGTATGTCCTTCTTGCGTGATCTTAAATAGTGTGTTTGCCACGACTAGTTTATATCTTTCACGAAATTCTAACAACCTTCTTCCTCGTTTCTTTCTCCTGGACCAAAACTTCCTATTACCTTTTTTCCTTCTCCCACTACCGTATTTTAATCACCCATGATTATTACATTTTCCTCCCCCTTCAAATATTGCATTAATTCTTCAATTTTACCGTATATTTTCCCCATTTCTTCGTCATCTTCCTGTGACCTTCTCATATGCACTTGTATTAACGTGGTTGTGGCGGGTTTAGTTTCTAACTTCATCAAAATAATCCTGTCACTAAATTGTTCACCCACCCGTTTTCCTACTCTCTTGTTCATTACAAATCCTTCACCACTAACTCCACTAACAACTTTTGTATTAATTATTCTGTGTTCCCCAGACCAGAAATCCTTGTGCATCCTTCCACTTCATGTCACTAATCCAAGTGTCATCATACTTAAGTAGTTCATCTCCCATTTTACGTTTTCTAGTCTACGTGCCCTATACAGACTTCTAATACTCCATTCTCCTACACTGTTTCTACCCATTCTAATGACTCCTCCCTAAGCAGTCCCCACACAGGCATCTTATTAACGGACTACTTTACGCCCGGAATATTTTAACTATGAAGAAGCGATCATACTATATTTAATTTTAGAGGATTCAAAGGCTTCGTGATACCCTTAGGACTTTAAATGCACTGGCTTCCCATTGCCTTTTGCATCCTCATGTCGTTGATCATTTCGGATTCAACTGCCTTTAGGGGCCGTTTCCAACACCAAGGGCAAGAGGGAGCCTTGGACTGCTCCCCGTTCTTCCGTCCTCCTTTAGGAGGCCGTTGGCAAGCAGTGGGTGACTCCTTATACCGAGAATCTATCAGTCGCCAGAGCCTCGTCCGTGCAAACTGGGTTCACCACGTGAAGGAGAGGTTGTCATTTGGTTGGCATAGGCTAATATAGTCTCTCCAAAACCCTTACACCCCATGGTGTTAACGGACACACTTGTCGGTTTCTTCGGACCTGTTTGAGAACTTTACGGCTGTGTGTTAGGAGGAAGACACAATGAAACCCTCCTACTAGATCACATCTCCAAACCTTTCGTAGCAGACTGTGTTAAGGAGCATGCACGTCGACGTGGACTTTCTAAAAGATGACGACATGCTGCTCTTTTTCGGATGACGAATTCGCAGTGGTATTTGCCAGCACAGCCATATGTATGCCAGGGCAATTAACAGGTTCACGCCGCAGTACAACCGCGTGCTGCCTGAAAGTTTTATGTCAGGTACTTCGTCGTCAAAAATTTCTATGGCTGGGTATGTTAGAACGTCTGTCCTGTGGAAGGTTTTGGTGGCTACCAACTGTGCAGACTGCTAGTATAGATTTGACTACTGTTGAAGTTGGCCTAGCTAGGGGTACCATTTTGGAGGTAGACCTGACGATTTTTCAATATAAACAAAACTTTCTAACAGACCCCTCCGCCATCACCTAGTTCTGCTTTACCCAAGTTGAAGAATACCCTATGTGACAAGGTTCTGTATATTCATTATAGTTTTCTGCAGCAAAAAAAAAAAAAAAAAAAAAAAATGACTTAAGGGATGGTGGTGCGCAAAAAACACTGGCTAATTTATTTCGACCAGTCACTGTGTTTGAAATACTACATATCCCTCAACAGGTGTTCTAACCGTTTAGCTCAATCAGTCAGAGGGGGCTTCTAAAATTTGGTTAATAATTCTATATTCGGGAAAACAACGGAGAACATTCACTAACACTGCGATGAGGATTTGTACACTACCTTGGCTGTCCACCGCACTTCAAGGAGGCTACTATTTTCACCGAAGACTTTGTGGCCTTGGAGATAGCTTCAGTTTAACTTTCTGAATTGAGGATGTATTGTTTTCATCATGAATTCTCTATCCCTCCGTTGAATTTATTTGGTGGAGGACTGGTATCTATAGGAAGTAATAAGATGCAACAAGGTGGAGTTCAAAACTTATAGATATTACACCGGCAACCGTTTTGTGATAGAGTCCTACAATAAAAGACGATACGGAGTTCGATGATTTTATGAAAAATGTATGCATTCTGACCTAAATACAGGCTCTCTAAATTGGGTGTTGCTGGTTCCTTTACACAAACGCTGCACATGGAAGATTGTATAACTGTTTACATGGAGAAAGGTGTAAGTATCATTTGCAACAGCGAATAGTCTACGCTTTGTATAGACCTTTCTGAAACCCATAAGCAATATATTTTTGCGATGGTATGGAGACCATACGTTCGGGAACAATTCAGTACTCGAGTGATTATATGTAAATAATTCCATTATTGAATGTAAATACATATGAGTGAAGATGAAATATACCACTTGTCTATATGATGGTAGAAAGATCGCAGTGCACTGTATATAATAACGAAATAAATAGTATATAGCTGCTGTATTGCATACAAAATATATATTATTTACTGTACATAGTGTAAAAATGGCCATATCGTGTAGTAAATATTGCTGCAAAAAATTGATATAGTCGCTTTACAGTGTATATAAATTTGTGTAAAAAAAAAAAAAAAAAAAAAAAATGTAAATTAAGAAAACTGAAAATAATTTTTTATAGCAAAGTTAAGAAAACACTTAAAAACAATATTTATATAGAATTATTTTGTTCAACAACGATAGAATGTCCCACAATTCAGTATAACTTAATCTTTGAATAAGCTCAAAATAAAAAAAAAAAGTTACTGACGAAAAAATTAGCTTTACTGTAAAAAAGCACGGGGTGCTAGATATCAGTTGCTTTATATATTTAATTACTAGCTATCCGCAAGGGAAATTAAGAACAGAGCACACTACTCTTTTTTTACATTAAAGTCAATTTTGTGATCTTTTTTAAAATATAAATTTAATTTAAAGGTTTTGAACCATATTGCTAATAAAGCTTGTTTTCAAGTGTTTGATTTTTCTACAGCAATGTTCTTTTCCGTTTTGTTGTAAATTTATCTATAATTGTTATTTCCACCATTAAAGGACAACTAAATGGTTGATACCACCAGCGGTCCGACGCCAAGATAAATGTAGAAGACAACACTTCTATGCTAGTACAAACTAACTTAAACTGATGGGAATACTCACTGCTTAACATCGGCTTTAATCAATGTAAGTTTCACGGGGGTTCAGCCGGATAGTGTCATAAAAACACAACGTTTCGACAGCTGACTCTGCTGTCTTCATCAGGTGCCGAAAGCTTCAGGTGGTGTGAGCCAGAGGTCACCGCCTAGACTGGCTTAGTATAAGTCCGTTAGTTATATGACGCGACATGATCCCATAATCCTGGTAGCAAGTTCATAGCTCATTCCAACCCAGTTGCATGAAATCTGTCGCAGTACTGGTAGTACATTAGCCAATAGATCTTATTTTACCCATCTTACTAACGCAGAGGTATTTTTCTCCTTAGGTAAAACCAGTTGTTCACATGGCACGATTCTTGTCGCGGCAGCCAATGCATCGACGATCGACTCGTATAGGTCAGTTGTATTGCAACGTTGTGTGGAAACAATGGATCTTGATGACGAATACGTTATACTTTTACGGTAACTTTCACGGAAGAGGATCATGAGTAGAGAAAATGGTACTGCTTTCGCATGATAATTTCTGGATATAGTGAACAAGATTTTTCAACACTGTGTGAACTCAGTTGAAATGATGAAATTTTAATGAAAAAATTTACAAGGATGTCTCTATCCTGTTTTAGCGTTGTGGAACGACAAGCAGCTTGCTCAACTGTCAACAGAAGAGTGACGTGTCGAGTCGACAACCACGAAGCATCAATGTCGCCGAGAATTCATACGTCGCCCTGTTTTTCGTTCAATGAAATAACATTAATCATCTGTCGACAACCACCGCGCTGGATAAAAACCGCACAGATCCATCTGTTTTCGACCAGTATTTACTAACTCTTAATGCATGTGCAGAGTGCAGAGGCCAGCAATAGATAATAGAAAGGCCGCCATGCTTGGGGGAGCGTGTTTTGGGGCTCCCTCAGTATAGCTTTCTAAAGTTCGAACTGCTGATGCCACTTTCTGAACTGCGCCTTAAGTAGTTCGATAGTAACTATTTCGATCAGTTCTTCTTGTAGTACGATACGCCATTCTCCACGGAACCATATGCATCGATAACCGAGTGCGGTAGTTTCATAGTCAAAACATCCTGAAACCTCGTTTTTAAGCCTGTTAGAAGGACATTTAGGCTAAATGTTGAATATAGGCCAAAACGTCATCATGCTCAACGTTGGAGAAATGGGAAAATTCGTGCCCTTCAATGTTTTGCTTGTATAGATTAATTCTGGCTATAAAAGATTACTTTATGTTCTTTATTTCACTAAATTAAAAATTTCACCTTTTAACTACTAATACTGCCTGACAATGCAGAAAAATAAGTTTTTCTGCATCACAATCTACCACTCCTAAATTTCTATTATGATGATTCAGTGAATAGGTATTAAATATGTTTTTTAGTTTTTCTTTGACATTGTGGAAGTTGATTATGCACGATTATTTTTGTAATTACAAGTAAACTAATAATCATTAATGATTCAATCGTTTTATTTCTAGCAATTAATCAACTAAAAAAAAAATTCCCAAGTATTCGGCTATCGGCCAAATGGTACCTAGATATTTAGCATTCGGCTGAATAGGGTAAAAGTGGCCGAATAGGCCAAATACCGAATAGTTGCAATATACTATACTTAAAACAAATAGTAAAGTACACAGTTGTGACCCTAGAAGTAAAAATGATCTTCACAAGGATTACAAGTCATTCTTTCAAAAAGGGGTCCGATATTCAGTGGTACATATCTTCAATAAGATCCCAACGAATCTAAAACATCTATGAGGTGATAAGATTAAATTCAAGAGAAGATTGAAATAGTTTTTAATTAATGATTTCTTCCAAATCCTTACTTTTCTTTGTATTAGAGAGGCTATTGAGATATTCAAACAGCCAAACACCCGCAACAAGGATGATGGTTATAGTCTTAGCCAAGCTTGGGAATGTTTGTTAAATAAATAATTAGGGCGAGCGAAGCGAGACCTTACAGTAGGCGACGGATTGTGAAAACCTAGTGGTACACTTTTTGAAAAAACTGCCGCACCTAAAGACGTGAAATTGAATATAGTAATTCAAAGTCAATTCTAGATGTGCCATCATTAATTATTTTTGCAAAAAACAAATAAGTTAGAATTATTTTTATTCGTGCATGCTGACAAGGAAAGGTCTTCAGTTTGGAAATCGCTATCGTAGAACGAACAAGTCTGGTAAATAGTACATCAATTGTGGCTTCTCGCCCTAAAGCAGTTCTGACTGATGGGGTTCCATTTTAAGAGAAATTGGGGATTAAAAAGTGTAAATATTGTGTCTAAATGAGTTATACCACTACAGAAGACCACTTGTTAATAACGTCGGTTACGCCGTCCATGTTGAGGCGGTCGGGTGATGAGCGGGGGGTCCTCAGTTCGATCGCACCACCCGCGAAAGTTTTTTCGGTTTGTATTTTTATTGCTATTTGATTTTGTAGCATTTCAAATTTGTTTTGAAACAAAGTCTCCAAATTATTTATTTTCCTTTGAGAAATACACAATATGTAAATCATAGAAACATTTGAAACAAAGATTATGTGCACACCAAGAACATTTTATGATGTATACCCTTCTACAGTCACTTATTCTCCAGAAAGTGAAATATTAATTTAATTTTTTGTATTAACGATTATCTGTGGTTGTTAAATGTTCTTTGTAAATAAATCTGTGACTAGGGTAAATGTAGATGCATCGTTTTTGTAATTATACAATAAAATACCGCTCCTTCCCTAAATCAGTTAGTTAAATAACTATATAATTTTACTGAAAGACTATATCAATAAAAATAAAAATTAAAGCATAAAAAGAAGGTACACCTAATTGGTACGCTTCAAACTTTAATCAAAAATAACGTTGCCACAAACTGAACTATACTGAGAAAATGAACTTATGCTCTAGAAAGAGAAATATTAATTTATTTTTGTATTAATAATGATGATCTATGGTTGTTGAATGTTCTTTGTAAAAAAAATTCTGTGAGTTATGTAAATATACATGCAGCGGTTTTGTAATTATACAAAGAAATCCCGCTGCCTCCCTTAATCGGTTATTCAAATAACCACATAATTTCAATGAAAAACTATACAAAGCTTAATGACAATCAAAATTAAAGGACACTCTACATGGAGATTTTGAGAACTGTTTAACTGGAGAAATATGTTTCCACGTAACTGAAACAAACCAAAAATGCATGCAGGTCGGTAGTTTAATGAAGCCAAACACAAGAACCATAAAATGTTTAGTAAAACGAGAGGTCTTACTATGCAATGGAATCACCCAGAATCTGCTTCAACAACACTGTCTGAATTTCGAAGATAATAGCTACGTCTCCAAGATCACCGAGCCTCTGATATCGACCAGTTTCTTTCGGCGAAGTGACTCAACGAAAGCTGTTTTCATCACCATATCTTCATAAAAATATTCCGCAATTTTCTGTATTGCTCCCCTCTCACCACGAATTCCTAGTCGGTTAATTCTCTGGCCTCGCATTCTGGAGGGCGCGGGTTCGAATACCCGTCCGGGCATCCAGATTTGGGTTTTCCATGGTTTCGCCAACTCACTCTAGGCAAATGCCGGGATGCTTCCTTCAAAAGGGCATTGGCCAAAATTCCATCTCGTTACTTGCCCCCAGTCCTTGCTGGTGTCCCACTATTTAAAAAAGTTCTTCAATTAACCACAGCCAGTCAACTACGTGTTTCAATGTGGAAGAAGGAGCGTTTTCTGTGTTATTGCTATAGAATTGTGTGTCATAGATTTTTGATGTAGTGGAATGACTAGTTGTGATAAAGATATTCGAGTTTTACGAAACGATTCGGATAGAGGTAAATAACAACAGCTGATTATATTTATTTGGCGATTTTCTTTGACAGGAGCAGTTTCTGTATTATATGAGTGCAATATGTTTGTAACTATTCAGTTTTCAGACAAGTCTACTGACTTATTGTAATACAAGCACAGTGGCTTTCATCTTTATCTGCCACTGCTGCTTATAACTTTTTGAGGAATTGACGAACAAAATTTGTACCGTAGGAGCAGCAAGGCACCTGCATATTTTCTGTCCTAACCACACTTCAAGCAGTCACCTTCCGTAAACCTTAAAGCAAAACTTTTATTTGTCTACTGAAAACAGAAAAATAATAGGCGTCCACAGTTCAGTTGATAGTACAAGAAATTGTATAGATCATTCGGTAGGGAATTTCGTTTAGCTAACAGTAAAAATGCATTATATTAAGGTTGCACGTTCCGTATCTAGTGTAAAATTGTTTGAAGGTGAAAGCAACTGAAAACTTGATGAAATTTCTGAACAGAACTGGAGTTAAATTTTTTTTAAGTAGTTGAATTGGTGTGATGTAATTTCAGTCATCTGGTGCATTTTCCCTTGTGTTTGTGGTTCATATTACACACGTTCTATGATTCTCCACTTAAATAGGACGCGTGTTGGATACGCAGTCCAGAATTCAATTCTCTGCTCTTTTTTTTTTTTTTTTTTTTTTTAGTTGAACGTTCTCTGTACTGTAATGAACTTACGTAATCCTTCAGTTAAAAGGTGTTTAAAACGGCTAACAATAATTTCACTGTTAGGTTTGCATCGCTTTAAGTAAATAAAGAATTTTTAAAAAGAAAAATTAATTCGTTTGATCAATCGAGTTTTCCTTTAAGATGGAAGTAATGTACGAAAATGTTGCTATGAAATTAAATACACGTTGCACATAATTACCTTAAATATTAATTCAAACTTTCCTTTTCGGACCGTAAAAACGAAGAAATATTTCTCACAATGAATTCATACCTAATGAAAACGCGTTCAATGCTGGCATTTTCGTTCTTTTATTACTATTCCTGTGCTGGAAAACCGATTTAATATCATTCATCAATTATGTCCCATTAAAATGTTTCCGACCTGGACATATGTGTCCGCAAACTTTGTAAGTCAGGATCTTTCACTGATCTTATTAGGGCGAGTGACACTAGCCGACAATTTTTAGATTTTTGTGGTAAACGTTTTGAAGAAAACCACTGTACCTCTAGACGTGAAATTGAACTAAAATTAGCTCGCCCTAATAATTCAGAGTTATCTCTAGATGTGTCATTAATCATTATTTTGCAAAAAAAAAAAATATTTTTTTATTAGCATATATATGTAATGCCTTGAGTGATAATGTTTCGTTTTGAAAATTATTTTTATTCAACTCATGAAAATAGTGGTTGTGTTCCGATTCCACCGACAGCTAAATTTTGTGAAATACGGAATATTACTTGTACAAGAAAAAAAATTTCCGTTACAACTAGCTGCTGCAATCACAATTCATAAAGCTCAAGATTTAACATTAAATAAAATTGCTGTAGATGTTGGAGAAGAAGAAACTTTTGTTGGTTTAACATATGTTGGGTTATAGAGTGTAAAAACTACAGGCTAGCATTAAATAGAAGATTTCCTTTTGACACAATAAGTAATATTAAAAATTCCAGTGTGTTAAAATGTAGAAAACAGGAAGAAACTTGGATGTGAAATTTTGTATCTGATTAAAAACAAATTAAATAAATTGATATTTTAAATACTTAAAGATTGCGCCTAATTATAAACGTGCCTAATTTTTTTTCACAAACTAAAATCACGGATTTTGATAGTAGTAGTTTCTTTAATTGTATATAATATTTTGTATAACAAAACTTTGCGAGCCACCACAAAGCTGTGCATTTAGCTAGTAATTAACTCTGGACCCTCAGATACTTAATCGTAAACAACATATCTCTGGATAATCGAAATTGTCAATTTTTTAAATTTAATTTAATTTAATTTAAATGGAACACATGCTCCGGTGACAATTTCCGTACACACCCATCCTCCCCCTATCCTGGAACACCCTACATTTGCTCTGTACAAATTTTAACTTTAAATTCTTTCAACGTTTGCGGTAAGTTATTCATCATTTCCCTTGGTAACTCATTAAAATTCCTGACACCCTTACCTAAAAAAGAGAATCTTCCCACATCCTTGTGCCTGAAATCGAGTGCCAGCTTGTGGTCATGGACATCTTTTCCATTCCATCCACTACTTTTCATACGTATTCCAATATCTTTTCATGCCTCCCATGACCCTCCTCCTGTCTTGCAATGAATTCCATTCCAGCTCCTTTATCATATTTGTCACTGATTGCATTCTGCGATAATTTCTAAAAACAAATCTAGCAGCCCTTTTTTGTACCCTATCCAACTCCTGTATTTGATACGCAAAATGTGGGTCCCATACTACACTACCATATTCGAGCAATGGTCTGACCAAAGTTTTGTAACCCAGTTCCTTTACTTCTCTCGTACATCCACTCATCATTCTCTCCAACAAGTGCAGAATTTTGAAACCGTTTCCTACCACCTGTCCAATGTGTTCTGCCCAGTTAAGCTTGTTATCAAATGTAATGCCAAGATATTTACATTTCAAGTCTTCAGCAAGCCTTTCCCCACCTTATATTCATAATTAACCTTCTGTTTATTATTTGTGTATCTAATCAGCTGACACTTCTTTGCATCTATCTTCATCCCATGTTTACAAACCCAACTAGATATCCTGTCCAGATCACCCTGCAACTGTTTGCAGTCTTCTGTCATTTTGATTCTTTTATATAGCATTTTGTCATCTGCAAACAATCCTCAGGAAATTTCTAGATGCATCAGTCAATGGTCCTCCTGCACAGACAATACTCTTTATAAACCCATCTTTAGCTACTTTCTTTGCTGTTATTAAGTCCTTGTTTAGTTGTTTTAAATATTCCCTACTATCCTGCTGTCTCTTAACTGTGTTTTGTTCTCTTAGTACCAACCTCTTTAACCTCCTCACTTCCCTATTATAGTACACAAGTTCTCTACTTCTCTTTATTTTCTGCTTTGGAATAAATTTTTCCGCAGATCAAATACGTAAACAACCTGGTACGCCAGCCTCTAGCACAGTGTTTTTCAATCTGTGGGTCGCGACCCCTAGGGGGGTCGCGAAGCTTTACTCGGGGGGTCGCGGGCTGAATGAAAAAAATCAAAACACAATTTTAGTGAGAAGGATGGGCTTGTTTATTTTTCAAAAGTTTATCAAATCGTCGTGATATTTTGGAAACGTTAATAATCAAATTCATTTTCTAATTGCAGTCTATTTCTCTTTTTAGTTTTAATGTCTACCATTGCAGAAAATGTTAGTTCACACAAGTATGAAGTGGCGAATGGCACTAATAATTTTAGAGCTTCCCTTGCCAGCTCTGGGTATTCATGTTTTCTTTTCATCCAAAATACGTCGATACTTTGCAAATTAAATTCCATTTTAAGCATGCCATCAGCAGCTAAATCTATAAGACATTCATTCATATTTGTGGTGACATCAGCCAGATCTATTGACTTGTCTAAAAAAGGGTTTAAAATCCATCTACGCCCATTGTCAGCTTCAGAATGCCAGTCTGGAAAGTATGTCATATGTTTCTGTTGTAAATTATGCAAGCTCTGTATCATGCAAGGAATGTGAGCCCTTACTACGAGACTTTGGTCTGATGCGTCATCTTCAACAATCTTCTGAACACACGGAAAGACTCGAATATACTGTTTTGCAGAGAGGTTAACCACAAACGAAGTTTTGCGTGAAATGCTTTGACTTTATCTTTAGCTGTTAAAATATTTTCTTCTCTACCTTGGAGGTTCTTGTTCAAATTATTAAGGTGGCTAAAAAGATCTGCCAAAAATGCTAATTTCAAGAGCCAAATAGGGTCAGAAAAACGATTAGCATATTCAGATCTTGTATCTTGTAAGAACATTAACAATTCAGCTCTCAGTTCTAGAACTCTTGTCAATACCTTTCATTTGGATAGCCACCTGACTTCTGTGTGATAAAGGAGATTTTGATGAAGCGAGCCCATATTCACAAACGATTCTGAATAGCCTGGTTTGCAAGGCTTTACCTTTGATAGAATTCACAATATTTATTACCTCCTTGAGCACATCATTTAAATCAGAAGATACTACCTTAGCAGCTAGAGCCTGTCGATGAAGAAAACAGTGTGTCCAGGATATGTTTGGCATTATCGATTTTAATTTCGCAATGAGTCCGCTATTTTTTCCAGTCATAGCTTTAGCGCCATCGCTACAAATAGCGATACATTTTTTCCAATCAATATCGTAGTCGCAAGTCGTACAAACACTGGTTAAGTGTTTGCAGGAAGTTGTAACAGCCCTCATACCTGAATTTTGAATAGTATTGTACTGTATGAAGTATTTGTAGTGAGCTAAAGTTTGCTTGAATATGATCTGGTATGTTTGTTTAGTAATTTCTTGTAAATCAGTGTATATAGACTTTGTTTTATGTAAGAAAATTATTTAAAGTCCATTTAATATGTTTAAGAACCGAATGGTGCAAGAGAATTTCTTAAATGTTTGTAATTCCATGTATTAATGTAAGTTACGATGTCTACAGGACAATTTTCTACAGTTTGAAAGGATTTCTGCAAATAATTTTGTATTTAAGTATCTCTAATTACCATTTCTGATCATTTTGTAATGTTGTTAATTAATTTTGTATTAATTCCGATTGTTTTTAATATGTTTGAGTGATTGTTAATGATCGAGAAATATCGGGCGGATGCCTTTGAAGAATTCTCGTAATTTCGATAGAGACTATATAAACAGATCGGCTGGACAGAGCAGTGAGTTGACATCGTTCATTCAGTATTCAGTGTTACAGAGAGTTTCATTCATTCATCCAGTTAGTTTTCCAAGTTGAGTTCACAGAGATTATCCTTGCGACTGTTCAGAAGTGCATCTCTGTATTGTATCTATGCATGTGAATATCGCTGACTTTGTTTTGGAAACAATAAACAACTCTTCAACATAACCTTTTTGGTGGACTTTTTAATTAATCAATATAGTAATTAAACCACCGAAGAACCTAATAAAGTGCTTTGCAAAATAAGAATTCTTCCATGATATTGTCACCTGCTTCAAAGCGCACAAATACTACAAACTGAGCACAATCGGAAACATCTGTAGATTCGTCAAACTGCAAAGCAAAATGTTGGCTGTTCTTTAATTTTTCGATTACTTGTTCTTGAATATCATTGGCCATATCGTTTATTCTGCGTGAAATAGTATTATCAGAAAGTGGTATGTTTTTTAACTTGTTTGCCTCCTGTTTACTGACCATAATTTCAACCATATCAAGAGCTGCTGGCAAAATAAGATTTTCGGCAATTGTATGTGATTTCCCTGCTTTAGCAACTCGATATGCGACTTTATAGCTAGCTAATAATGCTGACTCATTGACACTGGATGCTGAAAATAAACCAGACAATATAAAAGTGAGTGTGAAATAGTCAATAAAAATTAATCATGCGAAACCTTTGCAAACCAAAATTAAGTATAATGAAATTTGTATGCAAACAGCAAAGAAATAAACATAATAAGACATCAACAGTAGAGATAGCAACAATTACAATAAACTCGACTTGATTCGGTTATCCATGCTAAAATTAAATTAATAAAACGATTTTATTACCTGAATTATAGTATTTTGCTGCTGACTAAGAGCTTTCAACTTTCGTTCAAAGAAATCCAACGGCTTATCGGTTTCTTTTTGATGCTTGGTTGTGAGATGCCGCATAAGCTTTGACGGTTTCATACTCTCACGTGATAAAACATCGCCACAAATTACACATTGAGGTTTATTATTTATGACTGTGAACCCGTATTTCAAATAACTGTCATCGTAATGTCTATTTTTTTTTTCGGGTTTGATTCACCACTACCGCTATTGACACTCGTACCACATGTTGAAGGCTGCGATCTTTTGAGAAACTTATCCATTTTACAAACGCGCGGAGCAAGGGAAAAAACCAAAGAATGACGTCCTTACTTGTTGACTGCACTTAATTGAATTGAGTGAGCTGAGAGTTGAAACAAAAGAACATTGCGGTGTGGCAACGAGTATGGAAATCAGAGTCGAATTTTACCATAAAATATACAGATGGTTGCTGCCATGCGGCAGATTTGAAGACCTGCACCGAGCACTTAGAGACCCGGCATTCTCTAAACTCGCGATACCAAGACGCGAAGAGGGGGTAGAACCAGAAGAAGAACTAGCCTGGACTAAGAAGGTTCCTCTACCGCTCGTCTTCGCCGAGAACTTCCGCGAGAATGAGTATCTGGAGAAACTGCAGAGTAACTTCACACCACCACCAACGCCAGCCTCAGTTTCAACAGCACCCTCAACGCCAAGCACAACAATAGAAGGGTCATCCCATAGACTGGATATGGAAGCAGCCCCTTCTGCAACGAAGGACCTCAGATGCATCTTAGTGACAACACCATGTACAGAGACGGTGAAGTCGACCCGCGCGCATACAAGCATGGAGGAAGAACCAGCCACCGAAGAGGAAGGAGGCAAATGGGACCACCTCTACATACGCCGATGTGACATGGAGGCGGCCATCAGGGTGCTTCAGGACGGAGGCATCCTGTACCAGAAGCAACAGCCGCCAACAAAACCAGTCGACCAGGCGGGCCAAGATCATCAGCCAGCACCCAGAAAAAGTGAGGCGCCAAGAAAACAAACAGGGAAAAGAAGGACCAGAGGCAATAAGAAGACTACCACGAGTGTACACCAATGCTACAGGTGCCAGAAATTTTGGCACAACGCCGCAGACTGCCGCTCTACCGAGCGTTGTATCCGCTGTGGCGGAAGCCACAATGTCAAGGACTGTGGACGCTCGAGGACAGACACCCCAACATGTGCCAACTGCCAAGGGCTTCATTCCGCTGCATATGAAGGCTGTCCTGTGAAGCGCAACCTGCAAGCTTACGGAAGGCGAGAAACCAACAATGCCAAGACTGAAGAACTGCCAGCCAAGCGGAACAAGAACTCGCCAAGGGGAGAAAGAGAGAAGCTCCAAGCAACAGGCAGACAGAAGACCAACTATCTCCCTACATCACTCAACGCAACAACACGCACGAAACCCGTCAACAAGGAGCGATAACGCCTGCCAAGAGAAGGGGTGTTGCCGACACCAAGATTGGACGGAAGGGAGTCAACGACAACAGCTGACCAAGCTGCTCCAAATGATGACAGAACTACTATCAGTCATGATCCCCCTGAGGGATCAATGAAAATCAAGGACATTTGTAACACATGATGAGTCAAATAAAGGTTAAAACCCAAAAAACTGCACAAGTGTAGATCTGGATAATATTAAAATGTTCCAAAATGGAAAAAAACAACATTTACGTAGTAATTTAATTAAATTATTTCTTTGTCTTCTATGATGTGTCGCGGGAGAGGGGGGGGGGCGCCAGAAATTTTCAACTTGTAAAGGGGTCGCGAAATCAAAAAGAATGAAAAACACTACTCTAGCAGATTCGAATCTCTAGCAGATTCACAAGGCGGCTAGTCCCCTGAAGACGACCTAAGCCCTGGTCGAAACGTCGGGAAGAAGGAGTAGGGAACATTTCGACGCTGCAGAATTTTTCGTTACGATATTCTGATCAATCGTTTTCTCCCAACCAAAAATTAAAATTCTGTTCCAGTTTTGCTAAACAGCAGCCCCTTAGCGAAACAAAAAACTCAACTGCATTCTATAATGAAAACGATCACAGGGTGTATCAATTGTATCACATCTAAAACATTATTTTGGTTCCTAACACTCCACCACAAGATCTGCTTCTGCGAAGAAGTTTTTTAAATCCAATAACTAACTGCCGACAACTTAAATGTGAATAGATTGTGTGTACGGATGAGAAAAAGTCACACCCGAATCTAAAATCTCAATTCTACAACCACAAAAACCCTCATAGTTAGTTTTGAAATTTGTCGGATACTTTGGAAAGAGCTGAATAGTATCCGTATCAGTCACTGAATATTTGCGAATAATTTATGAACTGTGAAATGTGATTGCGGATCTTTAAACCAAACTATTAGCCAAATAGTCCAGTCTCAGAGTGAACATGGTTGACCCCAATGTCTTCATCTATACAACAGCGACGTGCCTGGAATGGATAGCTATACGATGTGCTAAAATTTAACTCTTTCTGTAAGATAGTATATAAAACTTGAAATATATACTGAAGTGCCAAAAGTCTTGAGATAGAAAGCTACAAATAGCAAGATGGTGGTAGCACTGCGTGAGAAACGTTTAAATGTGCCTGCAGTGTCGAGGATTTCATTTTTATTCTCGTGAATCGTATGAAAGTTTTTCTGATGTGGTTATGGCCACAAGACACGAATTGAACGTGAAATGGTATTTTGCGCTAGACGCATGGAGATGTCTGCACCGAAGTGTCATTGTTGACAGACAGACAACACTGCGTCAAATAACAGCAGCACTACATCTGGGCCGTGCGACAGACGTGTCAGTGCGGAAAGTGCAGCGAGAGTTGGCGTTGAGGAGATATGGCAGCAGAAGACCGACGCGAGTGACTCAATTGATCAAATGCCATCGACTGCAGCGTCTCTGATGGGCTTGTGAACAAATTGTTAGGACCCTAGATGTCCGTAAAACTTTTGCATGTTAAGATTAGTCACGATTCCAAGTGGTAAGAGCTAATGGTTCCATTGTGGTGCACACCCCACAAGGCATTGGACCCAAGGCACTGTACAAACCCTATCATGGTAGGTGCTGTGTTTAAGTGACATGGACTGGGACCTCTGGTCAACCTGAACTGACCACTGGCTGGAAATGGATATGTTCACTACCTGCAGCCATTCTTGGCCTTCATTTTCCCAAACGACGACGAACTTTCGGGACTATAATGAATCGTGTCACCAAGCCAAATCCGTTCACGATTAGCTTGAAGAAAATTCTTGGCAATTCTAGTGGATAATTCGGCCACCGAGATCGAAAATGTCTGTGATATGATGGAAAGGTAAGTTCCTGCACCGGCAACACTGGAAGCCTGGATGACTGTTTAGAGGACTTGGGTCAATGTCACATTAGATTGCTGTACTTCGCCAGGCCAACGGGGTTCCACACGATGTTAGGAGGTTTTGGTACTTCAAAGTATATTAAACAATGGTATATCCATATATAAATAATTTGACGTGCTTCATAAATAGTTCAATCGTTAGGCCAAGTTTAACGTATAGTTTAATATGCCAACAATAGCATACTATTTCTCGTGTTTAATAAAGTAGATCCTTAGTTCAAAGGTTAAATCGGTATACAGACTGGAACAGATAGCCTCGTCTCCTACGAGAGCAGTATTGGAGATTTTAAACTATACAGTATACTGAAACAATAAATTAGAAATGAATAATTGTCCGTTTAAACTATATACACCTCGTACTGATAACTTCCAGAGTGTAATTCACCATCAGTATTTATACCAGACTTTACGCTCAGACCAAATGTACATTATTTTTCTAAGCAGCTTAGGTGTATATAGTTACAGATGATTCTTTTAGAGTGAACTTTTTAAGTAAACGTTTAGAGGAATACTTTGTTTCACCTACGCCCAGAAAATAATAATAATAAAAAAATATCTGTCATAGTTTCCATAGCATTCCCAATTATTTAGCAGAATTTCACAACGAACACATTCAAACGGTTTGATTAGATTGCAGGAGGTTTAAGGCTATCTTTTGATATGCTCTCCCTAAAGACAATATCAGTCTTTGCAAATACTGAAATCTCGCCCAAAATAAAACTGAATATTAATGAACAATACATGGCTATGTAGAGGTATACAATTTTTTTTTATCGTCGTTTTCTTTCAAATAGTTTACAGAATGTTTCCAACTGACATTTGTCTACAATGTTCGAACGATTAGCTATGTAAAGTTGTTTCTTAGCGGGATAGTGGCATTAGCTGATTTTTTTTTTGCTTTTGATTCACTTAGAAGTTTTTTTTTTTTTAAGTATCCATCCATCAAACTATAACAAGTGGTGTTTGATATTTAAGTACTGACCGATCGTATGAAACCAGTTATAAGTTAAATACCAGTATCACTAAGCTTGCAGTCCCAGCGTTATCCGAATCAAGGCGTACAGGTGAGCATTTCTAAAACATTTTTATTTTATCCATGATAAATGGACTTTTGAAAGTCTGTAACTGTTTAGAAATATAAGGTGAGCAAATAATTATCCTGCAACACAGTTACTTTTATTAAAAGTAACTGTGTTGCAGGATAATTATTTGCTCACCTTATATTTCTAAAACAGTTCATACTTCAATATTATTTCGAGCAAGTAGACAATGACAACATTGTCTTTCAGAAACGGGCTTAATATCTGAAGCATGATAAGCGTGGCCACACTGCCTTCCTGACAGTACTATATGCCAAACACCCGCAAACTTTGAAGGCAATATTACGGGGGAAATCCCAAATATAAGGTCTCCAAAGAATTTGAGATACAAAATAAATATATTTTCTATATATATACATCATTTTAAAGGTTGAACAATTATTTTTCTACATAATCACCATTACGATCGATACATTTATGTAAACGCTGTGACGTACGCCTATATCATACCAGCTCACCGCCATGTCCTTGAAGCATTAAACTGAATTGCCTTCCAGTCAAATGTTTTTTTCAGCTTAGGGAAATGTGGTAGTCACTGGGTGCCAAGTCCAGACTGTAGTGCCGGTTTTCGATGATGAACAAACCCAAATTTTGTAGAACAGCGACGTTTTGACGGGCGACGTGTGGGCATGGAGGATTCTTACGCCCTTATTCAACATTCTTCTTCGGTTCTGGATTGCCCGTCGGAGTTATTTCCAGTGTTCCACAGTTTCTGAAAACGTGAGCATGCAAACATTTGGCCGGAAGTCGATTTAGCATCGACAGAGAGGTAAAAGAGGAAGTTCAGAGCTTCCTAGAAGACATGGCGGCGAGCTGGTACGATTTTTTTCTTAGGGCTTTACGCCTCGTCGACGGCTAAGGTCATTAGAGGCGGGATGGGACTGGGGACAAGGAACGGGAAGGAATTCGAGCATGGCCTTTTTGAAGGAAGCATCCCGGCATTCGTCTGGAGTAATCTGGGAAAACCATGGAAAACCAAAATCTGGATGCCCGGACGGGGATTCGAACCCACGTCCTCCCGAATGCGAGGCCAGAACGTTAACTGTTCACCCACCACGTTCGGTGAGCTGGTATGATATGAGCACACAAAAACTATCACTACGTCTACAAAAATGTATCGACTGAAATTTTGATTATGTAGAAAAATAAATAAATGTTCAACCTTTAAAATGATGTAGGCCTATACATTATAGAAAATAAATTGATTTTGTGTCTCTAAATGCTTTGGTGACCTTACTTTTGGGATTAACTGCGTTGGAGATCCCCTTCCTTCTCCTTTGAGTATTTCTCCACCATGGATAACTTTTACTTTATTTTCCATCACCGACATAAGGTACAGTAACATATCCCAATCCCTTATTTTTCCTTATACCAAAGGAACCCACGTTTCCCGATTACATTTGTTAATACTTGGCAATTGACAATTATGGGGTGCCGTGATGTGTTTTTCCGGACCCCTTCTCCCCCTCTGGTGAAATGTGGCCCCCCCCCCAAGATAACGTGACTTTTTTTCCTCTTCTTTTTTTTTAGCTCTACAATTTCAAAACCTATTTCATCTCACGTAATTAATGGATTCCACATTCACACACAAACATGAAAACCTTTTCTTGTATCTCCATTTCTTTCACTCGATATACACACCGTCCTATTTTGTTCTATCCCTTATTAATTCATGCCTTTTCTACCATACCCATCCCCTTTGCCAGACATCGCTTACAATCAAATAAAATGCCATGATATTTGCGTTAGTGGTTCTGGCAGTTCTTCCATTAGTTAATATTTGCAGTTACCATTAGCGGCTGGATATGCTTGCTTCGTAACTATTTTAAACGAGGAGTGTAACTGTGAATCATGTTACGAATGTTAACTGGTAATTTTTATGTAATTTCTTCTGACTCTTCTTTCTATTTATTTTAAAACAATACCCGCCAGTGCACTTATGTTCAGGTATGCTATCCAGGTTTGCTGTTTTGTAAACACCACCCTTATTAACAGAATAACCTAATAACTAGTAGCAGTGGTAGATACTCATTTCTCCGGAACTTCCATTTTTCCTCCCACCTCCCGGCTCCTAACCTTTCATTCCTTACATGTAGGAACCTCTTTCTTAATCGTTGTCCATTTCATTTGCCACATTTTCTACGCAACTCTTGGACTGAAGTCTGTATAATTAGCTTCAGAAACGTGATGCTACGTTGCAGTAACATACTTTCTGATACAGCAAGACTCTTGTTAGTCGCTTGGTATCTGTGTGCCTACACATTTCTGGTGTAGTGGACTACGCCTCGTATTCCACCTTATACTGGTATATATATGCTTAAACACGACTTCTGCAATGTACCTCTATTCAGCGTTGAGATATGTAGTTTCCTACCACAATCACGAACTTATTTCTTGGAGCTCCTATATAATTGACAGAAGCCGAAATAATTAAAACTTCGTCGTTTTTATATTGCAACTGATAACCATTATACTGCGGGTTTGGCTGTCCAAATATTGTCTCCATCACTAACATATAATTAAAACAACAAATTGAATTAAATAAGGCACTACATCTCGAATTTAGTTCAAAGCATAATCACAAACTATTTTAGAATCTTGAACTCACTTAATTGTATTGTTAGGAAAGCGGAATGTCAGCGTAATATTCCCCTTCCGGTGCATTATTGTTTGTAAGTTTTCCAAAGAAATGAGTATTTTCAGGAATGCCAAGATGCATGAGGAAGGTTATATCTTTCTAACACGTTTATTAAAAAAAAAAAAAAAAAAAAAAAAAAAAAAAAAAAAAAAAAAAAAAAAAAAAAAAAAAAAAAAAAAAAAAAACAACACTTCTATTGCAAAGCTACCCCAACAATATTTAAGCTCATAACCCTTTTCCAATTCTGATATAGCAAATAAGTAAACGCTGAGCCAGGTCGAACAAAGTTGAGGTAGTGAAGGCCACTGCACGATCAACAAGCCATTACCCCAAGCACTAGCTGGGGAATGGAAATACCCGAAGCTAACACGATCGTGGGAAATGGATGTTACGAACTAGGACAACTCGAAACACGATCTCAAAAGTATTTCAAGTGTTATAGCTCAATATAATCCGTACTGATGTGGCAAGAATAATGGATAAAGTTTTGTGTTGGGTGGAACAAGTAATATGTCATAACTGATTCATGTTCGATTTCAGTATTGCGTGGATTAAAATAAATTTGACAGTTGTGCTGGACATACAGCCTCCCACCAATATCAACAATTACAAAAACTGAGGTATAGCCTACTTATACTTAAATATCTTTGTTACTGCTTCTTATAACCATCTTTTGGTTTAAAGGTGGTAATATCAATGCACGAAGTTAATTATATTGAAAAATAATAAAAACTATTATATTTAACTATACAATTACACAAATGTAAATAAATCTGCATTTAAAACTCGTAATAGATCTCACCTACAAAATATGGCACCTCTCTGGACATTAGGTAGGCATCTACAAATAGAGATCAACGAGAGGGAAATTTAGAAAACCTTCCCTATTTTGTTGTTAAAAGTGGAAAATAATTTGTAGAGTTAGTCTTTTTCCATTTATCCAGTATCCTAACATTTGATAAAAGTTAGAAATCCTCAGGTGAACTAAGTACGCAAAATTAAATCTTGTCCTACGGAGAAAACAAAATTGTTGAAACAACCACTTTCGCCGCTCTTAAAATTACTTTTCACTGAATGTAACAAGCCTCGATGTTTTGATATCTGTTAACATTTATTTCAGCTGTGCGGTATATCAGAAAGTAATATATCAGCGTATTTCATGGTATAATTACAATTAGGATATCAGAGTACACTGGTTATTCGTATGTGTGTAACGGGCGTCATCCACAGAGAAATCTATAATCCCCATGAGCGCGGGGAAACACTAGTGACGTTCCTCTTCCGCGCTCTCTCCAGGACAGTAACGGAAAAATACTTGCACAATGTCGCTGACTAAACTGTGAAATACACCCGAGGACAACACTGCGCTACTGAGTACAGAAACAGTGGCTTACCCATGGCGACTGCTGGCTTACTGCGGCCGATGCGCCGTCTCCTTGATGGAAGTGGAGCCACGTGACTCGCTGGACGTTCACCTTGAGACTGCGAATCGCAGTAACCTAGACCACACATCGAAACGATGTAGAAACGAATACAACATTCTGTGACTTTATTTATCACTACAACAACGTCATAAAAGTTTTCAGTCTATATCCAAAACATTTGCCAAGCCATGGAGGAATACTGTTCTAAAACGAGGACTATACCAACACACAATGTTTGATTCAATTTTATATTCAGATGACGCTATTTTGATTACTGGAAAGGAATATGATTTACAAAAGAAAATTTGAGTAACTAGTTGAGAAGTGACCAATCATATTAATATGTTTTCGTAAAAAGTGTGGAGAATTTTCATAATTATGTGGAACGGTGAATCGGTTGCGGAAATGATGTCCCTACAGTCCTTCGGGGGATATACAACAAGAGATAAGATAAGGAATGTTAATATAAGAGAAGATTAGGATTACATAGGGAAAGCAAGAGACAGACCGCCAAGCGAAAGATGACTAAGAGACCAGTCAGCTTGGTATAGGGTATGAAGAAGAACACTGAACAATATGCGAAGGAACTAACAACAAAATAGCAAATTGTAAATTAATTTTTAGAACTGACAAATTTGCGGCTTTAGGGCGCGTCAACATCGAGTTTATTAGCGGGAAAATTTGAAAAATCTGAAATATTTTACGCAGAAAAACGAGGGAGGGAACTCCAATGAAGTTCTATGAAGTTATGGTAGGGCCTATTGTGTTGTGTGGATCGGAGGACTGCACTGCAGCACAAAAAGATATCAGTAGAAGTCATTAATCAAAAATTAAATTTTTGCAAAAAGTCAAATGGTACACGTGCGAACATAAAATAAGGAACGAAAAAATCAAAAGTCATTTCCATATTTGCTCGCTGAATAACTAGATTGAAGAAGTACGAGTGAAGGTTTTACAGGAATCTGCTTGCGATGAATTCTCCATGGGCGTGCCGACGCATTGTTTCTTAAAAACACATTTAGATAAATATCTCTGTCGTCTTAAACACGATATTTTGATCGGTAGCTACACAATTTTAAATCCGATATTTCCACGAATAACTCTACATTTTTAAACACTATATTTGTACAGGAAACCCTACAATTTTAGATTCGATATTTCCACGGATAACTCTACAGTTTTAAACATGATGTTTTGATGGATAATTCTACAGTTTTAAACACGATATTTCGACGGATAGCTTAACAGCATTAACACAATATTTCTAAAGCTTTTTCTATCGTATTTTTAGGTGTGATTCACAGCCAGCCGTCGAAATTTGTTTTCACAACACACTCAGGCAGGACACCGTGATGATTTCAGTGCATGATTGAAGACTATCGAATTAAATTACTTTATCATAAGAAATTTGGGAAATAATTATTATCATATAGAACGAGAACCAATACCTCGGAAGATATAGTTTGACTTTGCGCGCCTTTACAGGCGGCATAATATCACCTAATTCTTGAAGGTAAAAAAAGAATATTGAATAACGTATCGAACAACAGATACGTGAGGCCCTCAAGTATTTGTTGAACCTATTTCCACACAACCGCGGCTTCCGACAGTCGCTAGTTCGAAGGCGACCTCGAACATGTGCAGTGCTAATTACGGCCAACCCACGGCCCGCCGTAGGTCAACATGCGGCCAGCGGAGCTGGATCATCTATACTTTTTTTTTTTTTTTTTTTTTTTTTTTTTTTTGTAACAGTTTAACGTCCCTTTTTAACAACGTGGTCTTTAGAGACGGGAAAGGATGGGGGCAAGGAATGGGAAGGAATTCGGCCATGGCCTTTTTGAAGGAAGCATCCCGGCATTCACCTGGAGTGATTTGGGGAAACAATGGAAAACCCAAATCTGGATGCCCGGACGGGGATTCGAACCGCCGTCCTCCCGAATGCGAGGCCAGAACGCTATCCGTTACACCACCACGCTCGGTATCATCTATACTAATATTATAAATGCGAAATTTGTTTGTTACGTTACATGAGCTAAACGACTAATAAGATCGTGATGATATTTGACAAGGAGATGCTATTTGGCATTAGGATGGACATAGCATACGTTTTTCTGTATAAATAATACATGTTGTCATTTAATTTTGAAAAAACTACTGAACGACGGACAGACGCGTAGGAGGTGTAAGTCTCTGTAGTACCTTACCACATAGTCTTCTAGTAGCTCACTGGTTCATGCGCTTGCTTTCTGATGTTTGGAGCGTGGTCCCCAGTTCAAATACTGGTGGAAGCGATTTTTAAGAATTTTTTGTTCATTTGAGCCACGCCTGGAAGGTCGGTTGTTTGGATTCCATGTTAAACTGTAGATCCCACAAATTTAGGGGTACAATGTGTGGCAAATCGTAGGCGGTCTAACAGTGCCGTACTTTTTACGCTATATTGATCCCTGATGGTTTATTACTCTCGTAGTGAGTGTGTGTGTGTGATCTGAACTAATAATAATATAAATGCGGAAGTAAGTCTCTGCCTTTTTGTTACGTTTTTACGACTAAATGGCTATGCCAATATTGATGGAATTTGACAAGGAAAAACTTTGTATCTGTAGGAAGGACACAGGAAATTTTTCGGTATGAATAACAGTTTTAGTCACGAAATTTCGAAAACTTATCGAACGGTGACAGACACATGGATGAGTGTAATGTTACGTCGGTTGCTCAAACTGTGCTTCTCGCGCAGTCTGTTAGTGTATGATTTGTTATTAAATTTCGTTTAAAGACAAAACTTATTATTTAGTATAGATGTCGATTTGCTCTGCACTGTACTATTACTTTGTGTCTGCCTAAAAGTTTCTGGCACCAGTTTATTTTGTCTTCTTTTTTGACATGCCTTGCGGGCGTAAACCTGGCCTAAGGTGTAGGTCTTGAAGAGCACGAGCAGCTAAAGTTATTAACACCCAAGAATCTGATGCTCAAGCTGAAGAAAGAAGAAAAGATCTACCTGAAATTAAGCTGCCCTTAGTTAAACCAATCCCCTACCCCTGCACCTTCGTTTCTTCTATTTTTAAAAATATTGGAAAATGATTCTCTTTATGATACAGGTTCGACGGTAGAATGATACAGTGATGACTTTCCTGTCATATTATACCGACTCGGTGTTGTTTGGGATCAATCCTACGTTACCAACAGCTATCTATATTCAATTCTGGCAATGAAATTCCAAGTCCACGCGTACGATAGTTATATACATAAACTTTAACTTTCAACGGTGATATCGGTCATTACAGCACTCATCTCCACTCCTTTCCACTTCATCGCATTTAAATAACTATGTTTTTGATACTTCATTAAATATGTATGTTTCATTCTTAATGATTTCTTTCCTCCATAAAAATATTCAATTATTTTTTCCAAGAAATTAGTACGTGCGTCCCTATTGAAAATTCTATTTCTAAAATTTGGCCCGGCTGATGATAAGGTTGGCCACCACTGATCTAGGGCGAGGAGTGGGTGGCTAGAAAGCTACGCTGGGCTACGTGGAGGGGGGTTCCAAGCCATCCAAGTAGCGTTTAATTCATATAATTTGTAACAGTTAAAATAAGTTACAGAACGCACAACGGAGTGTGAATATTTATTTCCGTCATTTAATTATCTCGGTATGTAATTTACGATAGTCTGACAAGAGAAAACAGCACTTAATGTCTTCTGGAATCAATAAGGAAAAAAGCTACGTGTTACTTAAGGGGGGGGGGGGGTTAGAGGCATAAGCCAAGTCGTGTTACGTTGGGGGGGGGGGGTTCGCAGGAGACCATAATCGATCCACGTAGTTTATGGACGCTCCCTAATAGTATTAAAAATCTAGATACATATCAGTAAGTTTCAAATAGTATTTTAAAAGGCTCTGAGCATGCATTCAAAGCAGACTGCTATTCTCTCTTTCTCTCTCTCTCTCTCTCTCTCTCTCTCTCTCTCTATATATATATATATATATATATATATGGAGAGAGAGAGAAAGATAAAATCCATTGCCAGTTCCTTAAAACCCTTTAACAGCCGACCTTAAATTCCGTCTCTGATAAATTTCAAGTCGACGAACCGCAGTGTACCAAACCGAGCGTGGTGTGTGAGCGGTAACGCTCTGGCCTCGATTTCAAGAGGACGCAGATTCGAATCCCCGTCTGACAATCCAGATTTAAGTTTCCATGGATTCCCGAAATCACTACAGGCGAATTCCCAAATAAGATTCCTGTGACCTAACCACTGCACCACCACTTAATTGTAGAGTTGGTGACCTCCATCGAAATTATAGCTTTTATTTATGATGAAATATTTATTATTAATTTACTGATATTATTAATATTGAATTACATCGCATTTATCAATTGTAAGTATCCTGAATAAATGTGTTAATGTTTGTAACCGGGCTTCCACAGATTGTAGTTTGTTTAGTATAGGGGGTAGCATAGCTGTGCGGGCAGCGACTGTGGATTGGGCGCCTGCATCGTAGCATGGCAGGGCACGGCAGTGTGTGTGTTACGCCACTTGGAGAAAGTTGTTTGTTGCGAGTTGCTCTCTGTACACAAGCTAAAATAGCTTTTAAATGTATTTGAAACTTGATTGAATGTGACACAAGCGTTATAAAAGTTGTATCAAGGAACAATATTGATGAAATTCAGTAATATTTCGACCAGAGCAATGAATTTTGCATTTCTAGAAGTTCACATAATACTTTCAATTTGTTTGGCGGTTATATGCCAGAAAATCGTTATTAAAACTATCCGAGGGCTTGCATGTGTTGAGAGAAGAGAATTGGCCCGTTTTCATCTAAATAACACGTTGTCATCCACTAACGGAGTGGTTAGCTCCAATTGGCTGATCATTGCCAGGATAATTGGTAGCTCACATTTGGGCGAACCTGTCAGGATAGGTAAAATTAATTGGACCTAAACTTTGTCGCTTTGTTCCAGAGTCAATGGCACTATAAACTGTAATTCATAGGGTTTTTTAAAAAAATAAAAACATTATCGTATGGCACTGTTGGTCAGGTGATACCGAAAGACTATTGAGCCGGCGGTTGACAGAGTTTCCGATTCATCGTGGCGACCTGACCTAATACAGGGAATCTAGAGCATAACGTGGAATTCGAAACGCGGAAGCTTTCTGGAGCAAGTTCTCAGCAAGTTCTGCTTGAGGTGAAAATCCCAGGTTAGACCTTACTATCTCCAGTCTGACGCCTTAACCACTTAGCTACCACACCTTCCTCTACATATGTGATCATAGTTTATGATTCTGTAATGTCACCCTGGGGTGTAAGGGTGCCTCTTCGAACCAAATGTAAACCTCTCCTTTACGTGGTGCACTCCATTTGAACGGGCGAGGCTCTGGCGACTGAAAGATTCCCGGTATAAGGAGTCGCCCACTGCTTTCCAACGGCCTCCGAAAGGAGGGCGGAAGGGCGGGAAATGTTTCAGGGTACCCTCTTGTCCTTGGGGTTGGAAACGGCCCCTAAAGGCGGATGAATCAGAAATTATCAACCGCATGGCGATGCAGAAGGCAACAGGAAACCACTACACCCTAACAATATCCCGAGGCTATGTAATCTTCTCAAATTACATATATTATGATGGATTCTTCCTGGGTAAAATAATCTGGAGGTAAAATAGTCCACCAATCGGATCTCCGGTTGGGGACTACTCAGGGAGGAGTCATCAGAATGGATAGACACATTCTACGAGTTGATGGGTGGAATGTTAGAAGTCTGAATAGGGCGTAGTTTAAAAAACTTAAAAAGGGAGATGGAATAACTTAAATTAGATATAATTGGGATTAATGAGATTAAATGGAAGGACGCACAGGATTTCTGGTATAGGAATTATGGGATAATCAGCACACAAGTTGTCAATGGAATAACTGTTGTAGGATTTGTAATGAATAAGAGAGTAGGGAAAACGGGTGAGTTTTTGGGAACAGTTTAGTGACAGGATTATTTTGATGGGGTTAGAAACTAAACCTGCCCCAACCGCGTTAGTACAAGTGTACTTACCAACGTTACAGGAAGATGATGAAGAAATAGAGAATATATAGGCGGAAATTGAAGAATTAATCCAAAATGTTAAGGGGGAAAAATCTAATAATAATGGGTTATTGTAATGCGATAGTAGGAAAAGGAAAAGAGGGGAATACTATATGAAGTTTTGGTTCTGGAGAAAGAAATTAGCAACGAATCAGATTGTAAGAATTATGTGAAAGTTATAAACTAGTCGTGGCGAACACTCGATTTAAGAATCATACCAGAAGGATATACACCTAGAAACGTCCAGGGGATACAGCCAGATATCAGCTAGATTATTTATCATGGTCAAATAGAGATTTAGGAATCAAGTTCTAGACTGTAAAACATACCTAGGAACAGACATAAACTGTGACCATAATCTGATAGTTATGAAGTGCAGGCTGAAATTCAAAATAATAAAGAAGCAATAAGAGCAGAATAGATAAAGTAAATAAGCTGAAAATATCTAACATGAAAGGAAAGGTTGCAGAAATGGTAGACATAGGTCTAAGAAGTAACTCTCAAAAAGGGCTCATCTGAGGACGAATGGAATGGAATGCAGTTGAGCTTCCGCAGCCGTAGCAGCAGTAGCTGACTTTTGTGTGTGATTTGAATTGTGCCAGTTGTTGTCGTTAGATCTGAATATTTACTGTTTAGGTAGTGTTCCATTCACTTGTGCTTAGCAGCCGTAGCAGCAGTAGCTGACTTTTGTGTGTGATTTGAATTGTGCTAGTTTTTGTCGTTATCTTTGAATATTTCCTGTTTAGGTAGTGATCCAGTCAGTTGTGCTTAGCAGCCGTAGCAGCAGTAGCTGACTTTTGTGTGTGATTTGAATTGTGCTAGTTTTTGTCGTTAACTTTGAATATTTCCTGTTTAGGTAGTGATCCAGTCAGTTGTGCTTAGCTGCCGTAGCAGCAGTAGCTGACTTTTGTGTGTGATTTGAATTGTGCTAGTTTTTGTCGTTAACTTTGAATATTTCCTGTTTAGGTAGTGATCCAGTCAGTTGTGCTTAGCTGCCGTAGCAGCAGTAGCTGACTTTTGTGTGTGATTTGAATTGTGCTAGTTTTTGTCGTTATCTTTGAATATTTCCTGTTTAGGTAGTGATCCAGTCAGTTGAGCTTCCGCAGTCGTAGCAGCAGTAGCTGACTTTTGTGTGTGATTTGAATTGTGCTAGTTTTTGTCGTTAACTTTGAATATTTCCTGTTTTGGTAGTGATCTGCTGTTAGCCGCAGTCACCGACTTTTGTGTTTGATTTAAAGTGTGCTAGTTAGCTTTTGTCTTTATCTTTGAATTTTCTGTTTAGGTAGTGAGTCACCAGTCCAACTACAGCTGCCGTTAGCCGCAGTCACCGACTTTTGTGTTTAATTTAGAGTGTGCTAGTTAGCTTTTGTCTTTATCTTTGAATTTTCTGTGTAGGTAGTGAATCAGCAGCCGTTAGCAGCAATCTCCGTTTTTTGTTTTTTGATTTATTTATTCCGTTTTTCGCTGTTTCAAGGGAAATGACTTGTGTAATGTGTTCTAGTAGGCGTCTGGCTCTCGAGGAGATCCTTACTACTATGGCTTCTCTTCAAGCACATGTTTGGACCATCCAAGACGAGGAGCGTCAGTGCGTTGAAGAAATTCTGCAGCCAACCGTAGCAGAACCGGCAAGTCGGGATTTTCAAGAACCTGTTGCTGAAACCGTCTGGCACCGTGTGGATCGGAGAAAGGCGTCGAAATTCCCAGTTAGCCGACGGGAAAATGATATCTTGCCATTAAGGAATGCGTTTTCCGTGTTGCAGGAGGCCGAAGATTCAAGTGTCTATCACCCAGAAGAGCAGCAGAGAAGATTTGTTCGCAGACCCAGAGCGATGCCAGGAAAAGGTTTACTGGTCATTGGCAGCTCCAACGTCCGACGTTTCTGTTGCAGATATAGTGAAATCTATGGACAAATTGGGCAAGAAGGCGTATGAAGCCGCACGGGATAATTCGGTATCGTTGCAGTCCTCCATTTGTAGTGTCGTGCCGCGCATCGATTGTGGGGAAGCCGTATGGTGGAATATTTTTAATTTGAATTGCTGTTTGCAGGAGTTGTGTCGCAGAAACAACTGGGGCTTCGTTGACCTTCAACCGATGATAGCTGCCAGCTGGGACGCAGGTAGGGCGTCCACTACACACCGAGTATGGCGACCATGGTGGCTGCTATATATGGAACCGTCTTGATGTAAATTATTTTTTTGGAACACCATGAGGCCCGAGGATCCTTCAGTTCATCGAAGAGAAGGTGCCGATAACTTAGATCTTGGTTCTGGTAGTGACAGTGCGAATAAATTGAATGTCGCAGCCTCAAATACTTCACCCATTTCCCGGCAGAATGCAAATATGAAAAATGCGAAATTAGCTCCACAAATTATACAAAGCAGCTAAGGATAATGGTCCTAAATTTTCGGAGTATTAGAGGGAAAGTAGCCGATTTCCATGCCGCAGTGGCGACTAATGATGTCGATATAATACTAGGAACTGAGAGCTCGTTGACGCCACAGGTTGAATCTAGTGAAGTATTTGGCCCTCATTTCAATGTTTTTCGGAAAGACAGAGCTGTCTCAATGGGTGGGGGTGTGTACGTGGCCGTTAACAAAACCGTTAATTGTTCTGTCGTAACTGAAACTGAAAATTTTTGCGAGGTGTTATGGGTCAAGGTAAAAATTGGTAAAAATTTAAAGTTCATAATCGGGTCATTTTATCGACCTCCGGATTCTTATTTGGCTAACGCGGAATACTACAGAGAGTCACTTAATAAAATTTATAAGAAATTTGAGGGACATATATTGATCGTGGGTGGTGATTTTAACCTACCATCGGTTAATTGGGACACATGCACATTCAGGTTGGGCGGAAGAGATAGGTTAATAGCCGAAACGCTCCTAGAAGTATTTGCTGAAAGATCTCTTGAACAGATGGTTCAAGAGCCAACGAGGTGCGATAAAGGTTCCTCGTCCATTTTGGATCTTTTTCTTATAAGCAATCCTGATATTGTAGATACAGTTTGTGTTGAAGACGGTATAAGTGATCATAAGGCAGTTGTGGTAACTTTAAAATCTAGTATGAATTTGAAGCATGATAAAGACAAACTCGTATATTGCTTCGATAAGGCAAACGATGTGGGTATGGTTGATCACTTGACGAAAAATTTTGAAACATACATCTACATCCACATATATACTCTGCAATTCACAAAATTGTGGGTGGCAGAGGGTGCTCAGCACCAAAGCTAATCTCTTTGTTGTCCATTCCAACCCTAATGGTACGAGGGAAAAAAGAATTCATATAAGAATCATTGCGGCACCTTATTTCTCTAATCTTTTCTATCCTGTCATTTCGGCTCAAATAGGTTGGTGGACGAAGTATTTCACTACACTCATGAGTGAAAGTGGGAGTACGCATGTTTACCAATAAGTTTAAACGAAACGTGCGTCGTCTATCTACCAGAGACTCCCAGCCTAGTCTACTAATCAGTTCTGTGACGCTTTCATAAGGACTGTAGCAAGCGGTCACGAATCGAGCGGCTCTTCTCTGTACTTTCTCTATACTTTCGATCAACCCCTTACGAAACGGATCCCAAATGGCACAACAATAGTCCAAATGTGGACGCACAAGAGATTTGTACGCTATCTCCTTTGTTTGTTCATTACAATTTTTCAATATTCGACCTATGAATCGCAGCCTAGAATTAGCTCTACCTACCAACGAATTAATGTGTAAGTCCCATTTCATGTTCCTTTGTACTGTTACTCCCAAATATTTTATAGAATCGACCATATCAATAACTGAATTGTTTAACTCGTATTTCTGAACAATTGGAATCTTTTTGTTAGTTATGCTCATTGTCTTGCACTTTTTACAATTTAGCGTAAGTTGCCACTCAGCGCACCATGCCAAAATAATATCCAGATCACGCTGAATTTCTAAGCAATCGGCAAAATTCCTTACTTCCATATAAATAACCGCATCATCAGCAAACAATCTAAAAAGGCTTTTCACTTTGTCTCCGAGATCGTTTATAAAAATTAAGAAAAGAAGTGGTCCTATTACACTTCCTTGAGGTACCCCCGATGTAACATCTAGACTAGAAGAACTTTCTCCTTCAACGACGACATACTGCGACCGACCAGTTAGAAAATTCTTTATCCATTCACAAAGCTGATCCGATATACCGTACGCTCGTAGCTTCACTAAAAGGTGGTTGTGTGGCACAGAGTGAAAGGCTTTCTGAAAATCTAAAAAAATGGCATCTACTTGTGAACCTGCATCAATAACTTTCATACACGCTAAATACAAATGTTGAGGAACTTTGGTTTAATTTAAAGAAATAATATGGAACGGTTTAAATCAATTTGTTCCTAAGAAGCTTATTAAGGTTAGTAAGAACCTTCCGTGGTTCAATAGAGAAGTGAATCGATTGCTCAGGAAGCAAAGGCGTTTACATGCCATGGTAAAGAAATCGGGGGACTCGTCTAATCGTGCTAAATTAGTCCAGATACGAGCGGAAGTGCGTAAGGCAATGCGTGAAGTGTTTAAAGAATTCCAAGCCAGGAATTTGTCCGAAGATCTAATTACTGATCCAAAAAAGTTCTGGTTGTATGCCAAATTACTAAGAGGCTCTCGTAAGTTTATGCCTTCACTAATTAAGGAAAATGGGGAATTAATCGAAACTAGCGTAGAGAAAGCAGAATTCTTGAATAATATATTTAAAAAAGCTTTCACGACAGAAAACTGAGAAGATTCCGACATTTGCCAATCCTACCAACAAACTTATGAATGATCTCGTTCTTGATGTCGAGGGAATAACTAAACTGCTTATGAATGTAAAAACCAATAAGGTTCCCCGACCAGACGGTATTCCTACAAGATTCTACTCCAGGTACACAAAGGAAATTGCACCGTATTTGATGAAATTATATACTGCTTCCTTGGATCAAGGAAATATACCAGCCGAATAGAAGACCGCCTTCATAAGTCCAGTGTCTAAAAATGGGAATGTTAATGATCCCCAAAATTATAGACCGATCTCGTTAACATCAATATTTTCTAGGATTTTAGAACACATCATCTATTCAAATATCATGCGGTTTTTGGATGAAGATGAGCTTTTAAACCCAAATCAACATGGATTCAGAAAAGGCGATGCTGCGAAACGAAACTTGCACTTTTAATTCACGACTAATGCCGTATTATAGATGGGCAATCCCAGGTTGATATAGTTCTATTAAATTTTAAAAAAGCTTTCGACACTGTGCCTCACACTAGGTTACTTAGGAAACTTCGTGGCTACGGCATATCTAGCAAATATGCGACTGGGTTGCAGACTTTCTGAATGGCAGAACACAGTGTGTAGTTCTCGACGGTGAGAGTTCATCATTTACCGAGATGAGGTCAGGGGTTCCCCAGGGAAGCGTGATAGGGCCTCTGTTGATTCTCATATACATAAATGATTTGTGTGACGTAATAAGGGGAATGAAAAGATTATTTGCCGATGATGCTATTATTTATCGTGAAATCAAAACCCAGTAAGACAGTACTTTGTTACAAGACGATATTATGAAAATAATTACGTGGTGTAAATACTGGCAGTTGGAGTTAAACGCTAAAAAGTGCCAAGTCATGCATATAAGTAAAAAGATGACACCATTTAGCTCTGAATTTACAATTAATGGTACTGTCCTTAGAACTGTAGATTCCGCTAAATACCTAGGGGTAACATTTCGTAATAATTTGTCGTGGAATGAACACATCAAGAATGTAATTGGGAAAGCAAATCATATGGTCCGATTTCTAGGTCGTAATTTAAAACATTGCACTCCGGAAGTTAAATCGATTACATATAAGTCACTAGTACGTCCTCACTGGGAATATTGTTGTTCTGTATGGGGTCCCCATCAAAAGGGGTTAATGGAGGCATTAGAGAGGGTCCAGAGAGGGGCCGCCCGATTCGTGACAGGAATATATAGTTGGAGGGAAAGTGTAAGTGCGATATTGAAGGAGTTAGGTTGGGAAGACCTGGAACACCGAAGGCGTTGCTCTCGACAGAAGCTAATTGAAAAATTCACGACTGACATATTTCAGAATGACAGCAAAGAAATATTGCTACCAGCAACATTCGTATCTCGGAATGACCGTGAAAATAAGATAAGAGAAATCAGGGCCAGAACCGATTCCTTTCGGTATTCATTTTTTCCACGTGCAATTAGGGAATGGAATAGGAAGGATTTACCGGGCGAGTAAACTTAAAATTCGACAGGAGTAGCTTTCGATAGAGCTCTCCGGCCATCCTGATCTGGGTTTTCCATGGTTTTCCCAGATCACTCCACGCGAATGCTGGGATGGTTCCTCACAATGGCCCATGGGCGCCTCCTGCCGTATCCCGTATATCTCTTCCAAACTATTACCCTCTGCCACACACTTTTAGTGAATCGCAGAGTAATAGTAATAGTAGTAAAGATCGAAATAATGAAAGGTGGTAAGGAGACATTAGGCTTTAGGGAACAAGCCACTCGATAACCTTGGATCATAGAACAAATTTTGGAGTTGATGTATCAGAGAAGAAGGCACAAAAATGCTCAGGATGAAGCAGGAAAAAAGCAATACAGACAATTTAGAAAATAAATAAACAGGAATTGCAAAGAAGCAAAAGAAAGATGGATGCATGAAAAGTGTGAAGAAGAAGAATAAGAAATAGTCGTAGGTAAAGTAGATGTGGCATATAGGAAGATGAGACAGAATTTTAGAGAAATGAAGAAAATAGGTATAAATATTAAAGCTACCAATGGGAAATCTCATCTAAACTCAGAAGATAGAGCTAACTGATGGAAGTAATACATAAAGAAACTGTATGATAGAGATAAATTCAACAACAGTGCAGTAGAAAAAGATGTTGATGTCGACATTGATGACTTAGGTGATCCTGTTTGGAGGACAGAATTTGATAGAGCTTTGAATGATTTGAAATCAAATAAGGCAGTTGGATTTGATGAGATTCCAGCAGAACTTCTGAAATCTCTAGGAGAAAAAGGAACACAAAGATTATTCAAACATATATCAGAAAGTTATGAAACAGGAGAGATACCCATTGATTTTAATAAAAGTGTCATCTTCGCACTTCCAAAGAAAGCACAAGCTGACAGAAGTGAGAAATATCGTACTATAAGACAAACATCACATGCTTCAAAATTACTGACCAGAGTAATATACAGAAGAATGGAAAGTGTAGTAGGAGATATAGTAGGTGAAGATCAGTTTGGGTTTAGGAAAAACCGCGGTACAAGAGAAGCAATTCTGGCGTTAAGATTAATACTTGAATGGCGGATCAAGAGAAACAAATAAAATTTTATGGCGTTTGTCGATTTAGAAAAAGCTTTTGATAATGTTACGTGGGGCAAGATGTTCAAAACCATCTCTGGTTGTGTGATCGACTGGCTGTGTGTGTGGAAAGCAGCTCATCAGACTGCGATTTTGCATTCACGAGCTAAGTTTTTGTAGACCAAATTATTTTAAAATTTTTAATTATCATCCATATTCTTAGGATTATTGCTAGCGAGAAGAATTATTTAAGATTACTCCATAAATAACAATATTAAATTTCGCGTCATTGTTGTTAACGTTATTGCTAGTTATTGCACATTTTACTGAATTAAATTTAGCATAAGCTTGATAGTTAGATTAATTATAATACTATAGCATAGGTAAAAATAGTGGTTTAAGTTATTTTGTAGTGTTAAATTTCTTATATACCTTTAAAAAAAAGTTCAAATCACTAGTTCGAATTTCGATTATTAAAGTTTTTTGTATTGTCCTATATTAAGACTTTATTAGGCTTAAAATAACACAGTTTCTTAATTAATTAGTTCCGGAATAGTAATAAAATCAACTGGAAATAATAAATAATAAACATAAGTATCTATATATAGCATTTAATTGTTCACATTAGGTTAATACAATATCGTTATTAAAGTTCGACTATCGATATCACAATCAAGTTTACGAAAACAAAAAACGTAAGTTCTAATAATTAACCTGTTCTACCTGAAATTTAATTGTGTTTAATTGCCATCTAATACATAAAAATAAATTCCTACCATTCTTTTTTTTTTAAACTTTCATAACTAACTAATTAGTTGTTATCCACATTAGCACTAAATAGTATCGACCTTCCATGTTAAGTTTGTTTCGAAATTCATTAGCTTCAGATTGATTCATTAGTTCTTAAGTAGTTTAGTTACCTAGTCATTATTCAAAAAACTTCAATCAAATTAAATATATACAAAAAATTCAACACTTAGTCGAGTTAGCGCATATCATATTTAGTAAAAAAAACGTTAAAAAATATAGTATAAACTTTATAAGACTACTTTATCAAATAAATTGAAGATTGTTTAGAAGATGGTTGAAGAATTTGGGAAAATCATGACTGGAAACTTTGGCGCCTGTCGTAGGTACGTTGCGAAGGGGATGGGTTGTAGTTGGTGTAAGAAGTGGTTTCACTGGGCATGTGGGGAAGAGGAAACGGGGGAAATAAATGAGGCTTTCCCATGGTTTTGTTCATTTATTCTTAGGGATGATAGGATGTGGGAGATGGGCGAAACGATTAGGGAGTTGCGTGAAACGATCAGGGTTCTTGAGGTTCGTCCTGTGGAGGCTCAGCCTCTGCAGGCGTGGCCTGTAGTGGCCCCGCCTGTGGAGTTTCAGCCTGTGGAGTTTCAGCCTGTGGGGGATCAGCCTGTGGAGGCTCAGACTGAACAGGCACAGCCTGTGGGGGCTGAGCTTGTCGAGGCTCATGCTGTAGAGGCAGAAAGTAGAGATAGTGGGTTGGAGGAAATTGAGAAGGATGGGTGGGAGTTGGTAACATGTCATAGGAGACACATGGTTAATAGTATGAACAAGCCAGACACTTCAGTAATTGTGGGAAAAAATAGGTTTGACCTGCTGCAAGAGTCAGGAGGAGAAGAGCCTCATGTAGATGTATGAGTAGGTAAGATGATGCGGACCTTCAGGAATAAGGGCTTGCAGGGCAAGAATAGGAAAAAAGGGTTCTGTTGCTAGGTAGTAGCCATGGGAGAGGTGTAGGCCCTCTTCTGCAGTATCAGTTAGGTACAGGATACCAGGTCACAAGCTTTTCCAAACCTAGTGCAACATTAGGTCAGGTAATAGAGAATATAGGTTCACTTTGTAGGAGCATCACTAAGGACGATAGAGTAGTGATAGTGGGAGGTGCGGGAAATAGTATTGATAGAAAACCAAGTTATAGTATAGAGAGTGACCTGAGGAAGGTGGTGAAGGAGGCACAGCATTCCAGGGTGGAGCTAATGCAGGTCCTAAGTCACCATGATCGGTCACAATTGAACTATGCTGTGATTCGGGTTAATGTGGAAATGGAAGTGCTACTTGGGAATGGCATTAGCTTCTGTTTTGGGTGTTGTGCCTGTGAACACCATTGGTAGGTGGGATTTCACTAGGCATGGCCTACACCAAAATAGAAGGGGGAAAGGAGTACTTTCTGAGTTGTTAGCTAAAGCAGTGAGGGAGCTCATTTCCATTGATGATGGGGTCAGGACTGTGCCTTTTTTTAGGTTAGGGGCTGTTGGTGAATGGACAAAAATACCTTATCAAAGAGATAATGATTGCAGATTCATGATGGAAAAAGTCACAGATGTTAAAGAAATAGATGAAGTGGCTAAAACAATAACTGACTGGGGTAAAACTGAGAAAGAGGAGATAAATGTTGAAAATTTAAAGCCAGTAGTAAGGGTATTAATGGTAAACTGTAGAAGTATAATGAACAAAGTAATCGAATTTGCAAACTTAATTGAGATACATGACCCACAAGTAATAATTGGGGTAGAGAGTTGGTTAAAAGAAGAAGTACTAGACAGTGAGGTTTTTCCTGATGGTTACAGAATGTACCGCAGAGATAGAGGAGCAATTGGTGGAGGAATTTTCATACTAGTTAGCAAAAACTACCACAGTTCACTGGCGTTCATAGATCAAGACCATGAGTTACTTGGGGTAGATTTCTGGGGTAATAAAAAAGAAAAAATCAGAGTTTTGGCTGTTTACTGCAGTGGAAGAATGACACATAAAGATCAGGCTCTTGGGGAGAAATTAAATTCATACTCAGATTCCGGAGGTGAGAATAGAATGATCATCATTGGTGGGGGATTTAAATTTACCAGGTGTAAACTGGGAAGGAAATAAGATAAATAACATGCGGGAACAAAGATTAGCAAATATCTTAATAAGGGAAGGAGGATTTACACAAGTGGTTGAGCAAAACACTCGGGGAAAAAATATTTTGGATATATTTCTAATTAAGCCTGATGAAAACCTTGTGTGGTTTCAAGTAACTGAAGGAATAAGTGATCATGAAGCAGTTCTGATGGATTTTAGAGGATTCAGTAACCAGCAGCAAAAATTGAAGGGGGAAATAGGTACAATTATAAAAAGGCACAGGTTTCTAATTTGAAGAGATATTTCAGAAAACAATTCAGTAAATGGAAGGAAGGCACAAGTACAGTAGAGTCAAGGGGAAGAGAGTTCAAGGAGATAATAACAAAGGGGGAAGAAAAATATATTCCAAGGAAGAAAATAAAGAGAAGTAGAGAACCTATAAACTATAATAGGGATGTGAGGAGGTTAAAGATGTTGGTAAGAAGAGATCACAAAAGAGTTAGGATACAGCAGGGTAGTAGAGAATATTTAAAACAACTAAATAAGGACTTAATAACAGCAAAGAAAGTGGCTAAAGGGGGGTTATGAAGAGTATTGTCTGTGCAGGATGACCATTGACTGATGCATCTAGAAATTTCTATGACTATATCAGGAAACTGAGGGAAAGGGAGGGAGTAGAGAAGGCTTACAGATAAGGATGTAGGATAAGTTACTGAGGATTTGAAAAAGGCAGAGATTTTTAGTAACTGGTTGAGTGAAAGCATTAGGGACAATGATTCGGGAACGGAGGGTCTAATTCGGAGCACGAGCTTAACAACATAATTAGAAATGAAGAAACTAAAAAGTTAGAAATTCATCCTGAGGAGGAGAAGTGAATGAGGATTTGAAAAAGGCAGAGATTTTTAGTATCTGGTTTAGTGAAAGCATTAGGGACAATGAATCAGAAAGGGGAGGGTCTAATTTGGAGAACAAGCTTGACAACACAATTAGAAAAGAAGAAACTAAAAAGTTTGAAATTCATCCTGAGGAAATCATGTAGGAAATAAGAAAGCTGAAAAAACATAAAGGCGCTGGTGTAGCTAATATTACTACAGACATTTTAAAGTTAGCCAGATGTGACATTGTACCCAATCTTGAAATGTTATTTAAATTGAGTCCGAATACTTGTTGCTTACCACAGGACTGGAAAAGTGCAATAGCAGTACTGGTACATAAAGGAGGAATGAGAAATAGAGCTGAGAATTACAGGCCAATCAGTTTGACTTCAGTGGTAGGTAAATTGATGGAAAGATTGATATGAAAGCACATGAGACATATATGTGAGGAACATAAGTGGTTTTCAAGCAGGCAACATGGGTTCAGGCAAGAATATTGATGTGAATCTCAGTTGGTGGGATATATGAAAGATATTTCAGATGAAATGGACAAGGGAGGCAAAAATTGATAGTGTTGCACTAGATCTGTCAAAGGCGTTTGACAGAGTGAGCCATAAAATTGTAGTAAATAAGGTAAAAACTATTGGAGTGAATGAGAAAGTGATTTGCTGTGTAGAAGAATTTATAAAAGGTAGAAAACAAAAAGTTAGTGTAGGAAATGTAGTACCAAAAGAAGTGGAAGTAAAAATGGAAGTGCCGCAGGGTAGCATATTGGGACCATTGATATGCCTTATTCTAATAAATAATTGTATTGATTGTTTACTATCTGAAATTAGATTGTAAACAGTTGCAGGGTGATCTGGACAGGATATCTAGTTGGAATGGTAAACATGGGATGAAGAAAAATGCAAAGATGATTCAGCTTATTAGATACACAAATAAAAAACAAAAGGTTAATTATGAATATAAGGTGGGGAAAGAATAACTTGCTGAAGACTTGAAATGTAAATATCTTGGCATTACATTTGATAACAAGCTTAACTGGTAGGACACATTGAACAGGTGTTGGAACAGGTTTCAAAATTCTGCACTTGTTGGAGAGAGTGATGAGGGGATATATGAGAGAAGGAAACGAATTGGGCTACAAAACTTAGGTCAGACCATTGCTCGAATATGGTGGTGTAGTATGTGACCCTCATTTTTCGTATCAAATACAGGAATTGGAGAGGGTGCAAAAAAGGGCTGCTAGATTTGTTTCTGGAAATTATCGCAGAATGCAATTAGTGACGGATATGATAAAGGAGCTGGAATGGGATTCATTGCAAGACAGGAGGAGGATGAGGAGGGTCATGGGTGTGTACAGGGTGTATGCTGGCGATGAGGCATGGAAAGATATTGGAGTAGGTATGAAAAGTAGTGCTTGGAAGGGAAAAGATGACCATGACCACAAGTTGGCACTTGATTTCCGGCACAAGGGTGTGGGAAGATTCTCTTTTTTAGGTAAGTGTGTCAGGGACTGGAATGAGTTACCAAGAGAAATGATGAATAATTTACCGAAAACTTTGAAAGAATTTAAAGATAAAATTTGTAGAGGGCAAATGTAGGTGGGTGCAGGGTAGGGGGAAGATGGGGGAGTAGGGAAATTGCCACCAGAGCCTGTGCTCCATTGGAATTAAATTAAATTAAATTAAAATTTTTAAAGAAATTGTGTCTAGAATACCGATAAGGAAGGATACTTTATAATTTTTATAAGAATCAAGTAGCTATAATAAAAGTAGAGAATCATGAGAGACATGTATCAGTTAAAAAGGGTGTGAGACAAAGTTGTAGTCTGTCCCCATTAATATTCAACTATTCAACTTGTATGTAGAAGAAGCAATAAAGCAAGTAAAAGAAAGTTTTGAATGTATCATAAATGTTCAAGGAGAAAAAATCAGTATGGATTTGCTGATGACATTGTCTTGTTAGCAGAACAGGTTGATAGTAGATTAAGTATATAAAAAGCGCCAGATGCGATAGCAAAAGTTAGTGAATTTTGCTACTTAGGAAGTAAAATTACAACCGATGGCCAAAACTGAGAAAAAGCAGAATAGCACCAGAAAAAAGAGCCTTCATGAAAAAGAGAAATCTTTTAGTTTCAAATATTGATCTAGGACTTAGAAAGAACTTTTTAAAACTCTAAGTGTGGAATACTGCACTTTATGACAGTGAAACTTGGACTTTAGGTAAACCTGACAGAAGGAAAATTGATGCATTTGAAATGTGATGCTATAGAATGATGATAAACATTAAGTGGACAGAAAAAGTATGAAATGAACGAGTTTTGGAAATGATGAACGATGAAAGTAGTTTGTGGAAGAGTCTTACAGAAAGAAGAGAAAGGATGGTAGGTCATATTTTGGGATATGCAGGATTGGTTAATTTGTTAGTGGAGGGAACAGTTGAAGGTAAGAACTCCAGAGGATCACGGAGATTAGAATATATGAAGTAGATAATTGAGGACGTGGGTTTTAAGGGGTACGTTGAGATGAAAAGATTAGCTCAAGATAGGAAGGGATGGAGGATTGCATCAAACCAGTCAAAAGACTGATAACAAACAAAAAAAATTCACACTTACGTTTAGGGCTTTGAAATTGAGCAATACTTCACTCAGACCGTACACATGAGCTAACACTAGGAATTGTTTCAGACTATAAGTGTATGCTAGAAACCACGAATGTGACACATGTGCTTTAATCTACACTATTTTTTTAGATACAGCATTTGGTAGTTGCCTGAAAGCAACAGGATGGAAAGAAAGATATGATATGCAAACACATTATTTACGTACAGTAGTGGCTATATCATGTCGAAGACATGGGCTGTGATTTCTATTTATTGGTACTTTAACATTGTCTATAGTACAAACTATATGGGATAAGTCGAAATAGTCTGTACGCAGACTGACGCACATATACAAAAACACTATATTGAATCTCTGACTACAACTACCCAGAAGATAACAATGTCTAATTCTGTTACAAAAACAAATATTATAATTAAAAATATATAAGTAATACCTTTTTCATACTTTAACATTGATATTATGATAAATGCTGTTAAGGGTAGAGTCTTCGTTAAAAGAAGGAAAGCTAGACAATGATTGTTACAGATTGTATGACAGAGGAACCACTAGTAGAGAGATATTCATATTCATACTGGTTACCAAAGACCAGGGCTGTATTAAGGCTTTGTGGGCCCCTGTGGTGCGGGCCCCTGTTGGCAGTTTGCAATAACATTTCATGGGCGACCTTTTTTTTATTATTTTAGCACTACTACTGTCCTACTATAGTTTACTGGTATTCATAGATCATAACCACGTGTTATGTGGGATAGACATCTGGGGTGATAATTAAGATAAAATCAGGATGTTTGTTGTAGTGAAATGATGAAGATGAAACTCTTGGGAAGAAATTAAATTCATGGTTCAGAAGTGAGTTTCGGATGGTTATTATTGGTGGGGATTTAAATTTACCAGGTTTCAACTGAGTAGGAAGTAAGATTAATAACACAAGAGAACAGAGATTTGCAAATACCTTAGTCAGGAAAGGAGGCTTTACACAAGTGGTAGAGCAGAACACAAGGATACCAAACTTCTCCCTAATAAAGGATGCTGAATATCTTGTGGGGTCTCAGACAGCTGCAGGAATAACTGACCACAATGCATTCCTGATATAAGGGATTCAGTAAACCAGTGGCTATAAGGGGGAAAATAGGTACAGCTGTAAAAAGGTAAAAATTTAAGAATTTCAGGAATAATTCCAGCAAATGGAAGTATGACACAAGCACAATGGAGTCGAAGCTGGAAGAGTTCAAGGAGATAGATAGATAGATATGTTCACTTTGATCCCACGTGAGTATAATCTCGGTGATGTGGAACAGTACATACACTTATCAGTAATGTCAATATTACTATGTAATTAATAATATTATTATATATTGACAACAAGTTAGCTACAACTCATTAGTATAATCAATATCTCCTGTATTCTACAAATACAATCCCGAGTTAATTACTACTTATTATGTGGAACAGCGTATATATACTTGTTATCAGCATCTAATAACCAGTTATTTTCTTACCAACCAGTTACCATGATATGTTTCACTGTAATTTACGACTACATATTATATCATGTTAGTTACTATTTATGTGGAACAGTACACACACCTATTAACAATATCAATTATATTTCCAACAACTCATAAGCAGTCAATTACTTAAAAACTTGTTAGTATGATAATTTTTCACAGCAGTGTAATTACTTAATTTGTCAAAAGTTTCAACAGAAAGAAAAAACATACATCATTTTAGTAATTGTGGACAACTTTGTCACCTTCTTTTTCCATACACCATATATACTATTTTATCAGTCATTCTTAGTTGCCAAATTCCAAGAAGAAAATTCTTTCACAGAGTAAAATGGGTTCTGAAGCAGAAATTCTTTCAGTTTGGACTTAAAGTAGTTGGGTTTTCATAGATAACATTTAATTTCTGTTGGTAAGACATTAAATAAAGAAGTTCCACTGAATGTTATCCCTTTATGTACAATTGACAGTGATTTGTAATCCTTGTGAATAGAAAAGAATGATCAAAAACACAAAATCAAGAGAAGTATAGAACTTACATACTATAACAGGAGGTCAGGAGGTAAACGAGGTTGGTAAGAAGACAAGACAAAAGAATAAAGAGAAGGCAAGGCAGTAGGGGATACTTTTAAACAATTAAACAAGGAATTAATAATAGCACAGAAGGTGGCTCAATATGGTTTTTTAAGAATAAATATTATTGATGCAGGGGGACCACTGACTCATGCATCTAGAAATTTCCATGGCTATATCAGAAAATTGAGGAGAAGGGAGGGTGTTGAGACAATTATAGATAAAGCTGGAGAAGAAGTAACTAGGATAAGGCACAGTTATTAAGTAACTGGTTTAACGTGACCATTAGGGCATATGATTCAGGAATGGGAGAGCGAGATTATGCGCATACTAAAAAAAAAAAATGAAAATCAATTTGAAGATATCACCAAGGAACTAAGAGATCTAAAAACCCCAAAAGGGCTCATATAGATAATATTGCTATAGATGTATTAAAGACAACAGAATGTGACATTTTACCTTATCTTGAAATGTTGTTAAAATTGAGTCTGGATATCTGTTGCTGGCCAGATGACTGGAAAAGTGTGGTAGTATTACCAGTACATAATGTTGGGGAGAAGAATCGCATTGAAAATTACAGGCCAATCAGTTTGAACAATCGTAGGTAAAATAATGGAGAGAATGAAATGTAATTTGCTGGGGAGAAGAATTCTTAAAAGATAGAAACAAAGGGTTTGTTTAGGAATTGCTGTATCAAAAGAAGTGGGAGTGTACATGGGGATCCCACAGGGTGGCGTATTGGGATCATTGCTATTCATTGTTCTAATGAATGATTGTGTTGATTGTTTACTATCAGAACTTGATTGTTTGGACATGACATAATGGTATATAAAAGGATCAAAATGGTAGACAAATGTAAATAGCTGCAGGGTGATCTGAATAGGATATCAAGTCGAATGAGTCAACATGGGATAAAGATAAATGCAAAGAAGTTTCAGCTTATTAGGTACAGAGATAAAAAGCTAAATGTCTATTGTTATTATAAAGTTGGAAGGGAATTGCTTGTTGAAATGTACACACGTTGGCAAAACATTTGATGAGAAACTCAAGTTGGCAGGACACATTGGACAGGTATTAAGATAAGGCTTCAAAATGTTTGGAAAGAGAGATGAGAGGAGTTATCAGAGAAGTAAGGGAATTGGATAACAAAACATTGGTCAGACCATTGCTTAAAAATGGTGGTGTAGTATGATACCCACATTTTGTGTATCAAATGCAGGAGTTGGAGAGAGTGCAAAGAAGGGCTGCTACATTTGTCTTTGGAAATCACCACAGAATACAATAAGTAACTGATATGATATTGCAGCTGGAATGGTAGTCATTGGAAGATAGTGTAATAAAAATGGCTTACCTGGGTTATCGGGGGTTGATTTCATTACTGTAAATTAGTTTCGGGCGCCTTTTATAATTAATTTTAATGAACAGGGTTAATTTTCCTTCTAGATATCGATAACAGATTCATAATGTAACATCTGTAAACCTTACAATTTATTACTTTATTTATATTTGAACAAAAGACAATTACAGCTGAATATATCTGGCACACGTAAGCGTACAAAAAAAAAAACAATCATATTGAAATTCGGTGATTAGAAAATTGTTCAACCAAATTAAATTTCCGCTAGCTCAAAAGTATATGTTTTGCACATTCTCTACCTCTGCAAATCACTTTGTGGTTCGTTTTACAGGTGTCTACGGAATGAACTAGAAGCTTCCAGAAAGCAAGTCACTAACTCTTGCATTTACCAGATGGTCCACCTGGTCTTGATGATATCACCATTTTCAGTGCACTGTATAGTTACTATCTGAAACTAATAGCCGCAGTCTTAAGACTCATAAACTGCCTAATCATTAATAGAACTCATCCAGACTTTAGACATAGTGTGTCGCCACAAATCCTTCACAATCACTTGTCAGAGCGGGTCGCTCTGTTCTCTGCAGCTCTCAGGCACAAGATGTCCTCTCCCGGAGTACAGACCGCGACGCACCTCTGCTACCCATTACCCATTCTGGTTTTTTTTTTTTTTTTTTCAGTCGCCAATTTCCTTGCCGGATTTTTCCTCGGGTACATGCAACATTGAACCTTCTGTTAGTACCAGATACCGGTATTCATTGGTCAGTCTTTAAACAGCTCATCCTGACATTTTCAGAGTATTCCAAGTTTGTAAGGAACCACACGAACATTTCGGCAAGAATGGCTTATGTCTGACCTCCGTTGTATTCCAGCTGATTCGGTCGCATGTGGGGTGGGTATTACCGTGGCTGTCCGTCTCTTCGAGGTTTCCGCGTAACTGGCCCTAACGGGAATTGGGCCCAAAGGCAGACCCTTAGGAGCTGTTGTTGTTTGTTTGTTCTGTTTCTGGTGGCTGCCACTGTCTCCTACCCTTTCACTTATTTTCACTTGCTGAATATTCCTAATAACTCGCGCGGTATACCAAATGTGTCTCTGATCACATCTGTTACAATAGAAGGGTGGTGAAGAGTGTACAAGTTGCATATTGGTGATGAAGCATGAAAAAATATTGGTGGAAGAGTTAAGAGAGCTGGGTGAATGAGAAAATATATCCATGACCACAAGCTGGCATTCTATTTCAATAATAAGGGTGTGGGAAGATATTCTTTTGTAGGGAAAGGTGCCAGGGATTACCAAGAAATATGATGAACAATTTAGCATGATAGTGAAAGAATTTTAGGTGGAAATTAGTAGAGGGCAAAGGTGGGTGGGAAAAGGAAAGGGGAAAAATGTATGTGCAGAGAAATTGACACTGGAGTGTGTACTCCATCGCAATTGAATTAAACATTTGGTTTCCAAATATTCATCAGTACTGTAGAAACAGAGTGTCCTATCCCAGATTGGAAGCCACTTAACTTTTGGCCACAACCTGAAATATTGAGGACACGGGTTCGCTACCTGAGGCAAGGAGCGGCTCTCGCCAAAGGATTTTGGATGGAAAGTAGGCAGACAAACTCACGCTAGAAATGACAAAGCCAATTCCAGAACATTGGAGTTTAATAACTTCAAACTTATCTACAGACAGTTTGAAATAGGTTGTTAGGTAATGCTAGGTGCGGGAGAGAAAGTTACTGCTTCCCCAAGTCAGATCCGCTGGTCAACTACGGCAGCAATAATACGCAGCAGTACAGCGATGCGAACTGTACAGCACTACGTAGCAACTTGATGGTACTGGCCCCTTCCTGTGGTCTCCGTGATCCTTTATACTAGTTCAAAACAGTTAACCTCGTGTCACTTGGCTGAATCTTATTTAACCATGAACAGCAGCACGCCTGCTCGACCAGTGTGGTTGTAAACAAAACCAATGGGTGACACAAACTCTTATTTACATGATACTCCTTTTCCATCTGACCCTATCTGCAGCGCGCCTTCCTATACGGTCTATTGATTCCAAATGACCGTTGCACCCCAACGCGTCTGCCCGCTTGGCTGTCCAACACGTGTAGCCAACACAGCGTAGGCAATACACAGGCTACATCTAAATATCTTTTTAACAATTATATTTTACTTTAATATTGAGTATATTACAAGAGGCCAAACAAGTATTCTTCCAGTGCTGGTATGAATGCATCATTTTCTCTTGTATACTTAGTCCTATGAGACAGATTATTAAACAATTTGATTCCCATAAGAAGTGGTCCTTCTGATAGATGGTATTATTTGCATTATTTGTAAATCTAGTATTTGTCTAATATTATGTGCGTGAAACAGAAGTGTTGCTATTTTTGCTGTTGAATGTTATAGTTTCTTGTATACCAGTGGTGGAATGAGCATTTTAATGAATAAAAGTTTACAGGAGGTTCTACTTTGCACACTTTTAATAATTCTAATAATTTCTGTAATTTGAAGCATTTAATACATGGTGGGCAGTTTCCTAATATTATACTAATAATGAGTGCAAATACTTAAAATAAATATTCCTGTGAAATAAATTCCCCTTTTTTCATTCGTTATGCCAACAACTAATGTTCACAGCATGTAGCAGATGAAATTTAATTAGGTTATTTTTTTACGATAGTGTTCTAACATTACCTATTGTTTCAAAACGCTACTTATTATATTTTAATGTTAATTATAAAACTGCAAATTATTGTTATTAATTTTGGAAGTAGTTACATGATGAAGTTGTATTGTTAACACTGAGTAGATTTTAATTAAAATATTGTACATTTATTTAACTAACACAAACAAGGTAGAAAATTGACAGTTTGCATAAACTACATCCGAATAAATATAAAAAGAAATTAGTGGGACTTAGCATTTTACACATCATCATAAACCATGAATTACAAACTGACGAAGTACAGCAAACACATCGGCATGAGACTGAAAAACATCAGTCCTCACTGGCTCAAACTAATATTACAAAGTTTTAGTTTGACTTCTCTCTTAATTGTGACAGATTTCTCCTTAGGGCCACTTGGCGAACTGCTTAGGATGCTGCAAATATGTGAAAATGCTGTAGTTAATAATTAATTACTAATACTTTAAAAAATATTGTACGTAATTAAAAAAAACCTAGTTGCTGTACAAATGATGTACATACGTAAAGTCTGTGCAAAGTTAATTATTTTTTATTTATTTATTTATTTATTTTATTTTTATTTTTTTTTTTTTTTTTGCAGTGCACTATTTGTTTGTATTGAGTCCATAAGTGTACAGAAAAATCATAGCCTGAAAACATTGAAAATAGAATAGATGTACAGAAAAATCAGTGCTGTACACAGACTGTAAGTATGTTGAATGATAGGAGAACAGGAAAAAATCAACGCTGTACAAAGACTGTAAGTATGTCAAGCGATATACTCTGCAAAAAATCAATGCTATGCATAACGTGTAAGTTGACTTGTATAAATTCAACTGAAAAAAAAAAAAAATAGCTGCTAGGTGCTGCTGTTGTGCAGTAGACTGTATTGAGTGCACATTTCTGAGCGATATGCTATGTAAAAATAGACTAAGTGTACATAGACTGTAAGTTTGCTGAGTGATGTGCTCATTCGCTGGTCAACTGAAATAAATAATTGTAAAATAGGCTAAGTGTACAGAATAAATCATTGCTGTACATAGACTGATAGTTTTTTGAGCGATATGCTTTGTATATAGGTCAATGAATGAAAAACATCATTGCTAGAAATATAAGTTTATTTATTTAAAAAATGTACATTTTTTACATTTTAAATATTTTTTTTATGTATCCATGTGTTATGGAATTTATCAAAACCCAGCCACTTCACCAAGATCACAGTTTTCCTTCTCTTTTATCACTCGTTCAACCAAAAATTTACTTGTAAGTTTTGTTATTTGTAATTCTTGCTGGTAAAATGCTCCTGCAATATCTTTACCTTGATAATCTTTCAGTAAATAAGTTCCAGGATTTGTTAATTTCACTTTACTTATGGTGAAAATTTCAGTTTCTCAGTTTGGCAGGTAACCTTTCTCAAACATTTTTTTAAATCTGCTGATTCTGACATGATCACGAACTTTGAATTTTGCAGGAGTAGTAATCTCAATATGGCTGTACACTGTTGAAAGTAGTGAGTTATTTTTAACATCTCACGGATTCATCTTGATGGTGCTGTGCCACCTGTTGTTATAATTATCCATTAATTGAAGAAGAAGTTCAATCCAGGGATGTGAACCACTTCTACTGAATTCCTGCCACATTGCATTCTTGGTAGTTCTGTTGAGTCGTTCAACTATTAATGCTTTAAGATGTGTATATGTTGAGTAGTGATTAATACCATGACTAGTCAAGAGCATCTTAAAATTTGAATTGTAAGGGGGCGTCCATTAATTGCGTGAGGTGTTTTTCCGGAATTTCTGACCCCTACCCTCTGGTGAGACTTCGTGGGATCTGGTGGGACCCACCCCCCTTTAAAATGATGTGAAATTTTGATGGAGAACCCCCCCCCCCTGCTAAGACATTTTTTTTAGCTCTCATGCTTGCAAAGGGCGGTTATAATCCCCTCCCCCCCCTTGAGGTCGCTTTCGCGTCGTTTCTAGACCATATACTCCCCCATAAAGTCGAATTACGCGACATTGCCGTCGACCCCCCTACCCCTTGGTGAGGTTTCGTGAGATTATAATAATATACATAATTGATAAAATTGCGATGGAGCGCTCGTTACAGTGTCAATCTCTCCTTTCCCCTTCCAACCTCTACTAATTTTTAAATTCTTTCAGTGTTTCCAGTAAGTTATTCACCACTTCCCTTGGCAATTTATTCCAGTCCCTCACTCCCTTTCCTACGAAAGATAATTCCCACACCATTATGCCTGAAATCAAATGCCAGCTTGTGGTCATGGTCAACCTTAAATATTCAAGCACCTCGCTTAATTTTCCCACCAATATCTTTCCGTGCTTTGATTTTGCCAGACCCCCCACCCTTCCCCCGTATTTCACTTCGCGTAATTAATGGACGCCCCCTAAAACTCCTGCTGTCAGTATGTAAATTTTTAGAAACACAATCACCAGTTAGTATTTTCTTCATAGCGCCGGTAACCACACTAGAAGTCTTGTTCTTGAGAGGTAGAGCCCATGCAAACTTTGAATATGTATCAATCACCATCAGTATATACTTGTAGCCACTGTTTTTACGAGAGTATGGGATCATTTCTACAATATGAGAAGCCACAAATTGTCTAGACCTTTGATTATTATATGCCTTCTTGGGAAATTCCTTGTTGCCAGTATAGGAAGTACTGCTACAACTTGATCAACGTTACACGATAATGTCTCTCTTTTGATCTTCAATCACTGTCAAAATTTTGTTGGAGTACGCTGTAAGTACTGCTGATGTCGAAGTGGTAAGTAACTTTAGTCTTTCAATGAGTTCATTTGGATCGTACCAATACACATATTCCTTAATGGGAAGTAGACCAGAACCCGACTGATGATCAAGTTTAGAGAATATGTTTTTATACTTACTGGATGTATTTTTCAAAACTTTGCCAGATAGATTAAATTTTACTCTGTGGTCACTCGTGTTGTTTAATATTTCCAAATAGCTTTTCAAGTCTTTATCAGTATACTGTTTCGTTTTTTTTTTTTTTTTTTTTTTTTTTTTTTTTTTTTTTTTTTTTTTTTTCCTTTTAAACAGCAGCCGCATTACCCAAAGAAATTTTGGTCGTATGTAAAAAAAGTTAGTGTTAGTGACAACAATATGTCAGTTCTACTACAAGACGGCCGGGAAGTGGATGACAGCCGCGAAAAGGCTACCGTATGTAACACCGAATTTAAAAATTCTTTCACTGACGAAAACATGGAAAACATTGCCGCTTTTGCTCGGCGTGTAGAATTTGAGATGGATCCAGTTCAAATTGATAGTGTAGGTATCATAAAGCAATTAAAGCTCCTGAAGTGGGGGAAGGCAACGGCACGTCAATGCGGCAAGTTCTCTCGGCTCGCCCGATGTTCCAAGCCACTCTCAGAGCCAGACAGGAGTACAGTCATCAATCTGAGCGGTGAGGTAATGGACTCTGACACCATATCGGTGCTATATAAAGGACTAAATTTTGCTCCAGTACCGAAGTCCATACCGTATAGAGAGATTCTTACCGGCGTTGAACAGGCCGTCCGTGGTTTGCCTATGGAGGCTGCAGAAGAAATGAGACGTGAAACCTGCCGTATTTTATGCAAATCAAAGTCGCCACGGCCCAACATCACACCTGCCGAGAGGAGATCACTTCGGGCATTGCGGAAAAAACACAGGCATTATTGTCTTACCCGCAGACAAAGGTAACGCTTCTGTAGTGCTTACTATGGAAGATTATCGCCGAAAGGTGGAAGAACTCCTGAAAGACACATCCTATCGCAAGATTGCACGGGATCCTACCAACGCCGTGGTGAGAAAAAAGACAGCTCTTCTTAAGAACTCAGGGTTGCCAGAAGACACAGTTAAACAGCTACTACCCCGGGCTGCTGTTCCTCCAAGGCTCTATGGACTCCCCAAGATCCATAAAGAGGGTACACCATTGCGGCCAATAGTAAGTACCATCAGATCAGCTACATGTTTGCTTGCCCGATATCTAACTGGGCTGCTGACACCATTAGTGGGTAAAGGTCCTCATCACGTGACCAACTCTGCAAGATTTATAGACGTCATCAAAGAACTCCACCTGCAGCAGCATGATTTATTAGTGAGTTTCGATGTGGTGTCACTGTTCACTAGGGTCCCTCTCACTGACACTCTGTGTCTACTGGAACAGCATTTTGAGCCTGCCATATTGGAGTTATTCCGGCACACACTCCAATCCTCGTATTTCTTGTATGACGGGGAGTATTACAAACAGGTTGATGGAGTGGCCATGGGCAGTTCTTTATCGCCAGTTATTGCTGATTTCTTCATGGAGAACTTTGAAGACAAGGCACTAGCAAGCGCTCCTATGAAGCCCACCGCTTTCTTCCGATACATAGATGATACCTTTGTGGTCTGGCAACATGGCAGAGACAACCTTGAAGCTTTTCTCCATCATCTTAACAGCAGAAACGAAAACATCAAGTGTACGATGGAGGTGGAAGAAGAAGGCCGGCGGCCTTTCTTAGACATTCTAATAGAAAGGAAACCTGACGGGTCTCTAGGACATTCTGTGTACAGAAAACCGACGCACACAGACCTATACCTGAACGCGCGTAGCCATCACCATCCGGCACAGCGCAAGACGGTACTCAGCACGCTTGTACATAGGGCGCGAGCGATATGCGATTCGGACAGTCTACCCGGTGAATAGAGTCATCTGCGTCAGACCTTTCGACGCAACGGGTACACTGATTATCAGATAAGACAGGCATTCCGAGAGCCGACACGTAGTCTCAACAACACCAAGAAAGAGCCACCTGATCGTCTCGCCTTCTTGCCGTACTCTGGCGCCACAACGTCCAAGATAGGACGGATTCTAGCAAAAAGTGGAATCAAGACCGTTTTCCTGCCACCACCGAAGGTGAAGAACATCTTGCGCTCCCCCAAGGATGACCTTGTTTTGCGGACACCTGGGGTATATAGCATTAGTTGCGAGTGTGGAAAGAGCTACATTGGCCAGACGGTGCGGTGTGTTCACCAACGTTGTCTAGAACATGCACGACACGTTCGTCTGGGGCAGAAAGAAAAGTCTGCGGTGGCGGAACACAGTCTAGAACATGGCCATGGTTTTGATTTCGAAAATACCAGAGTACTGGCGCATACTGGGAGCTTCTGGAATAGCATCCTTACAGAAGCAGCAGAAATTCGTCTCGCGTCTAACCTCGTCAACCACGAAAGCGGGTACCAGCTGAGTGAAGCCTGGACGCCAATCATCAATACTATTCGTCGACAGCGCGACCGAGACGCATTACACGGCGCGTCCAGATCAACGGAAAGTTCGGTAGTAACATAAGCGAGCAATTTGTTGCTCAGGCATTAATGATCAGCTTATGGGTAAGTTTTTGCCTTCTGACTTTTCCTTCTACCGATCGATGAGTTACTACGAGGCAGGACCCCGGCTACCATTGGTTACAAATCTGACCAATCACGTGGCAGCATGGCTCAATATCAAGCCCGCAACGGATTCGTGTTGACCCATCAGTTGGACAAACAATTTATCGTGAAGGCTTTGTTTTCGGATATCTTCTTCGAAGGAGCGGTGATTTTAAGCCCATCCGCTATATGTCATGTGAAAAAGGACATCAAATCTAGCCGTAACTCCACCTTGGCATCGATTCAAGCCGCAACGAGATTTGACCCCTGCTACGACTGGTTCCACAGCCGACCAATCAGAGGTTAGCAGCGGGAATCTGGTCTAGCTCAGCAGCTTCGCATGTTCCTGACCTCACTTCACCGGAAGATGGCGCCGACGATTCAGAGCGCCGAAATATTGTGTGATTATTATAACACTTCTATAACTCGGCTAGTCACCCGAGAGCATTATTTGTAGCTTACACTTAACTGTAAAAAGTGCAAGGCAATGCAAATAAGTAATAAAAAGACCCCGTTTGCTTACGAGTACAAAGTTAACAATTCAGTTGAGGACACGGTCGATTCCCTGAAGTATCTAGGCGTAACAGTACAAAGCAACATGAAATGGGACTTGCACATAACTTCCGTCGTAGGCAAAGCTAATTCCAAACTACGTTTTATAGGTCGTATTTTGAGAAGCTGCAATGCTCATACAAAGGAAATAGCGTACAAAACACTAGTGCGTCCGCATTTGGAATACTGTTGTGCAATTTGGGATCCGTATCGCATGGGATTGATTGACACGTTAGAGAAAGTACAGAGGAGAGCCGCTCGATTCGTGACCGCTAGTTACAGTCCTTATGTAAGTGTCACAGAGCTGACACGTGGGTTAGGCTGGGATTGTTTGGCGGACAGACGACGTCGTTTTCGTTTAAATTTGTTGGAGAATATGCGAAATCTCTAATTTACGAGTGCAACGAAATACTTCTTCCGCCAACCTATTTAGGTCGCAATGACAGAAGGGATAAGATTCGAGAGATAAGATGCCGTACTGATAAATTTATGTATTCTATCTTTCCTCGTTCTATTCGGGATTGGAATACTCTAAAATAGGATTGGTGCTTAGCACCCTCTGCCACCCACAGTAATTGTGAATTGCAGAGTATAGATGTAGATGTAGATGTAGATGTAGAATACTTATGTTCGTTTATATTCATTACCATCTATTAGAATAACATCTTCATCAATAATCACAGGTGAGTTTCCAGTCATTAGTGAATCCTTATTCTTTCGGACACCATACACTGAATCATAATCTTTCTCACTTCGACTGAGCGACTCCAAGAACTCATTGATCAGGCAAGAAGACTGCTGCTGCTGCTGATTTCGTTGATATGAGAAAGCATTTTCCATATTATCAGTCACAGGTCTTAACGAATCCTTGAAAAAATTTTCAGAGTCGATGTGTTCAGTTTTCAGTTCAAGTAACTTGCGTCGAATAGCGTTCCTTGCTTTTATGAGGCCGCGTTTAGTTGTTCCTGCCTCCATGTTTAAACACCAAATGTGGGTGCTCACTGTAATAGTAAGTGACTTGTGCTGGAAATACTTCATAGGGTTTATATGCGGGGAAAAAACTAAGTTTATTGCCTCGATTCACATGGAGTAGCTTGATAGCCAAAATTTACTCAATTCAGTCTTACATCAAACTTTTTCGGTTTTATTACTAAGAGGAATTAAACCATCGACAGGGATTTCACTATAATTTAGACCCGTATCTAGTATCTCCTGAAACGTATCCGCTGCAACAATATTCTGAACTGTAGACATTTCTAACATTTGTTTTTAAAAAAATTAGACCATCATTGATTGCTCTGTTAGTGTATTTTTTAGTAACAAAGTCATCTTCATTGATAGGGTCAGCTACATGTTTGAGTATTCTACCCTGACAATTCAAACTTCCTTCTTTCTTGAGAAGTATATGTTGAGGTGGGAACACCAACACTCTCCATGGTTGTAATGATGACAGTACCTAGCGTGTTTGACTATTTTTTCAAATGACAAAATGAATCAAATCCGTTGGGGTACCGCCCATCATACATGTCACAGTCTTTTTCAATAACCACAAATCCATGCTCGTTCATATTCCAGAATCAAACACATAGGTTTTTAAATTCGTTGAAAGGCATGTCAGTATTAACGTGGTCATTGTAAATGTGCCTGACATTCATATCATCCTGTTTAAATAGCATGATCAAGTTAGCGTTGTCTCTAACCAGCTGTTTCGGTATCCGGCTATTTGTCTGACACAAATAGAAAGAATCATTTGACTTCTTCCCATACATTTTATTCTGCTTCCCACACGAAACATCTTCAAACACAAACACTGATTTTGGGAGAGCTTCACTTGGCTGGGTAACACACTGATTATCGCTAAATGTGAAATATTAATTTCTTTAATTGGTTTTAGTGTTTCACCTACCAACTAATACTTTGGTTGGTACAACGACTTGGAAAACACATACACATTTTCAAATCTAAGTCCGTTGGGGTTTTCCATCAGGGATAGCACAAGATTGGTTTTCCCATAGTTTGATAGTCCACACACCATCGCCCTAACTGACTCAGGAAGTATTCTTCATCCGCTTGTAGTTGGTGCCAACAATATCCACATTAGTTACGGGTAATGTTTCCCGCTATTTAACGAAACGCATTTTGGCAGGGGTTCGATGGTTGCTCTGGCTATATATATGCGCGCGAATATGTAAAATTAGTTAGTCGATAACAATGCCTCCTACGAGGAAGAAGAAGAAGGGTCGCGGATTCTTAAACAAGGTAATCGACAAAATACCATTTGAAACACACATTCCAACATACCAGTTCTGTGGACCTGGGACAAAACTGGAAAAGCAGTTGAAACTCGGTCAGACGGGGATCAATCCACTGGATGCAGCATGCAAGGAAAATGACATTACGTATGCGCAGGGTACTGACGGACGCAATGCAGACCGCACACTAGCGGGGAAGGCTTCAAACAGAATGAGGGGCAAATATGCAAAGTTCGGTGAACGTGCGGCTGCTTTTCCAGTTAAGGGTGCTATGCATGGTTAGCTAAAGTTGGGTGCAGGCATTATAAAAGAAGAAGGGTGGTATACTCCCTTTAATACCTATTTTTGGCGGATTGTCGGCTTCCCGAGCTCTTGAAGGATGAGCCTCCGCCATTGCCACAGCTGTTAAAGATGCTAAAAAAAGCAAAAAAAAGAGCACTTGACTGAACAGAAACGGCACAATGAAACCATGGAAGCAATTGGACTGAGAGGTAAAGTTCATTATTTGAAACTGTACTGGAAAGATGGATCGGGATGAATGGGAAAAAAAGTCGCTGCAGCCATTAACAGATGATGATATACGTATAACTAATTTTCGTGGCGTCTTTATGCGTCATGCATTACTGAAAAAATTCGTTAATGTGACTGTGTAACTGTGAACTTGGATAATGCTGAAAATACAGGAAAACACTGGGTAGCGTACATAAAGTACAAAGATGGTGTAGTGAAATACTTTGACAATGTTGGTGATTTATCTCCACCAATGGAACTGCAGCGGTACTTTGCAGGCAACGGAATACTGTACAATGTGCGATGGCACCAGAAATTTCGTACACTTGTATGTGGATATTTGTGTTTAAAATTCCTGTATCAAAATGTATAACATAAGTCTTGCGTGAATTTTAGTCGGGGTAACACATGTCTGTGACACTCCGCTTGTCCATCCACAGTTCGGTCTTAAGCTGTGATTACTTCCCACCTATAGATTTGAGCCAAGGTGAGCATTCAATCGGATTGGTAGATTTTCAAACATACAATTCGATCCGCAACATTGACGAGACAAATTGTAAATTTCATTATTCGAAGATTTGAGTGATTGATATACCTATAGGAACATACAATATTGACGAATTAGCAAATTATTTAGTTAAGCATACTAATAACGCGAAACTGGTGATTACAGTAAACAATAATTCGCTCGAATGTTAAATACAAATGCCTGTGGAAATTGACTTCACTAAACCAAATTCTATTGACTCACTGCTCTGATTTCCGAAACACGTGTTAGAGCCTGGATTTCATACTCCAGACTACACCGTGAAGATATTCAAAGTTAACGCGACACGTATAGAGTGCAGCATATATACTGGGAGTTACGTCCACAATAAGTTGGGTCATTCACTTCACGACTTTTTCCCAACAGTGCCGCCTGGGTACAAGATTGTTGAAGTACCGGCTAATGTGATTTATCTCCTCATCACGGTGAAAACGCTCAACAACATTCACATCAGAGTTGTCGACCAGGAAGGCAATTTAGTGGATTTCAGAGTAGAAACCGTTACACTGAGACTACATATAAAGGATGGGCGCTCCTTATAATAAGAAGCGGCAGACTCAAACAGTTATCAGTAGAGATTCAACAGCGAAACGGTTAACACCTGCTAACGTGATCTTCCTACTGTCGTTAGGCTATACTGTAAAACATGTATGAGGTGCTCGATATAACTTCCATTGTGGAATTTGACGAATCGGTGACGCGAAAACAGTTTGTGGGTTATCATCCGCATACGCCAACCATGTTTAATAACAATGACGAGATTCGAATACCTAATCAGAACCAAGATACATATATACAGCAGTGGGAAAGTTACTTACATATTGAAGGAAGATTCGTCAAAGAAGATGGAGCAGGAGCTACAACAAATTCACTTCTCACATCCAATGCGTTTGCGTTCCTATTTGAGGAAATTCGGTTATAACTTAATGGAGTTGAAATTGACCTAAATATAAATAACGGCATCACAAGCACATCAAGACTAATTTCTGGTGATCCTCAACAAACTGGTGTGTTGAACAACGTGGTATGAGGTACGCGAGATGTTGGAAATGGTTATTTCGTTGTATGTACTCCATTGAGAATGCTTTTGGGTTTTTGTGAAGACTTTAAAGGATACTTGCAAATGTAAAACAGGAACTAATACTGATTCGTGCTAGGGACCATAAAAATTCGTGTATGCAAGCAAATCCAAATCCTCAAATAGTAAATTCAACATCAGTACACTCACGTGGGTGATGTCTCACGTGCAAATAGCTGAACCGGAGAAACTAGCACTGCTTAAAATTTTTGACAGTGGGAAGCCAATACGCATTCATTTCAGAATTTGGCATCTGCTTGAGTATCCATTGCTTCCTATAAGTAAAACACAAATTTGGTCTTTGGAGACGCCAACGCAATTGGAGAAACCTAGGTGCGTGGTTCTTGGATTACAAACAAACAGGAAAAGCAACCCGGATTTAAGTGTGGCGACGTTTGGTCACTGCAAACTTACCAATGTCAAAGTGTTCCTAAATGATATTGCATACCCTTATGAGTACATGAATTTAAACTTTAATTAAAACAGAACCACAGTGATGTACAAGTATGCAAGATTCCAACACTCTTACTATGAACTAGATCATCCTTCGCCGCTACTAAAACGTGAAGAATTTGTTGCTACTGCACATCTTGCCGTTATTGACTGTTCACAACAAAATCAAAGTTAAGACTGGACTTGTAGATATTCGTATAGAGTTTGATAGCAGTGAGAATTTCCAGCCTACACCTGCGCCTATTGCCTAATCCTTCACGATCATGTTTTGGAATACATACCACTAACGAGTGTTGTGCGGAAGCTCACATAATAACAGGATAGCACTATTCACCACCACGCATAGGGATTCAAGACGAAAGATGTAACATTTATTTTCGAAGAAGTTGCCGTGTGTGTAGTACGATCAGACAACATTATTGTTACACGCTGTATCCCTGTATCCTCACCAAGACGTGGAGGTGATGATCCAAGTGTTAGGTGGATGACACATAATTACCATGGAATACCCTGGAATACTATTGGCGTAACCTTCAGTAAACTAACTATTCTACACGCAATCGCCAGTGAAAATGATGCAATTATACGTAATAAGGACGTGAGAAGAGTAGATTATCCGGAAGAAAGTCTGCTACTATATTAATGATTTGGGCTTCCTACCTCTACGAGAACTCAAGAAAAATAATTTGATAAAGCTTTGTAAAGGACAATTGTTTTGTAATGCTATATGTGCCGTTGAAAACATATTTTTATTGCCCAGTGGTGGGTGAAATAAAAGAAATCAAATCAAATACAATGTGATTTTATTTATACTTTACAAATACACAATTTTTTCATATACATGTATCACATAGCGCTTAATGTCCACAAATATCATATCCTGTATTGTAGTTCTTAATTACTACATTGTTCATTAGGCAATAGAAGTAAAGTTTTCTACGCAATAAGTTCATATTTTAGTAGATTATAGTCCAATGATGAACTGGATGTTACTTGAGCCACATAAACGTCATTAATATACATATCAACCAGTTTTTGCAATGTGGTCATATTATTGTCTCGTAGCAATTTACTAGATGAAATCTACACAAATTCTACGCAGTATCTTGCAACTAGGTATCCTCACCTTTTCTTGATAGCCAAGGCGCAGGACGCGCGTCGAAGAGGTTCTTCCAAGTCGAATCGCTGAAGAAGACGCCACTGGTAGGATAAGCATTTGGGTAAAAATATACAGTTTTCATCCCAGCAACCATACGGCAGGAAACGATGCGCTTGCCGTGTGGAACATCGGTGTTGAAGCTGTCTGTGTTGAACAAATCGGACACTATATCCAATACTTCAGTCAGCACTCTCCATTCTTCATACGTTAGTGTAACTTTTGGTACTCTGCCCCACTTTTCTGAGCACCACTACTGCCTCAAACTCATGTTTGGACGATAAACCTATCGTCAAACACAGAATCACCAACGTTGAGCTGATACACCGACGAGAGCAACACTACCGGTAGGGGCAATTCTGATCACTAACGCTAGCACGCCCCTAGTCCGTGGTTGTGGGAATAAACCTGTACAGTCCTGTCCATGAAAGGACACATGCTGTGGGCGAGGCAGTGGAGGTGGGGATAAGCCTGTTATATCCAGTGACACCTGCTACTCAATCCATCAATCTGTAAACGGTAGGAGCTGTGGGGGTAAGCCTGTTGCAACCTACTCAATGTGCACCCAAAAGTTACTTGTACCCTAATTAGCATAACAATAAGAGCGGTCTCTCTTGAATTAGGTCAGAAACGTTAGGTTAGTGAAGGCGGTGGGGCTGTAAGCCATCAAAGCTGTCATCACCTAAGGTCGGTCAACCTTAGGTTACCTAGCCTCATTTGCATAAACACACAGGCTCTTATGGATGCCGATTTCCAGACATACAGGTTGAAACATGAATAACTGTGTTGGTCAGAGTTGGGTGAAGAGGGGAGGGAATAGAGGGGAGGGAATGGAGGGGAGGGGAAGGGGGCCGAGCTTTCATCCATTAAAGCTGTCATCACCTACGGCCGGTCAACCCTAGGTTACCTAGCCTCATTTGCATAAACATACAGGCTCTTATGGATGCCGATTTCCAGACATGCAGGTTGAAACATGCATAACTGTGCTGGTTAGAGTTGGGTGAAGAGGGGAGGGGATGGAAGGGAGGGAATGGAGGGGAGGGGAAGGGAGCCAGCTTTCATCCAGCAAAGCTGTCATCACCTAAGGCCTATCAAACTTAAGTTAGTCACACGCTAATTAGCATTACAATGAATTCCAATGAATATGAAGCTATTAGTGATATCTCTATGCAGAACTCAGGAGACAAATAACTTTCCGAATGACTGGTTGTGGCCGACTTAAATCATCCTTAGAAACGAAACAGATCTGAAAGTTTGTCTCTATTTAGTAATGAAGACAAGATGTATGTCGTCTTCCTCAGCCCAATTTACTAAACCTTCACCATTTAGATGAATAGTCTCGTACATCCATCGTAGGATATGGATTCAAATCTTCATTCGGCCATACAAATTTAATTTTCCATAGTTGCTTAATTCACTCTAAGTGGATGCCAGAAGGGTTCCTTCAAAAAGACATGGCTGAATTCCTTATAAAGGGTTTACGATGATAGGGTGCCGAGGCTTTGAGTGAGCGGTAACAATTTGGTCCCACATTCGGGAAGTTGTAGCTTCGAATCACCTTCCAACTATACAGATTTCAGTTTTTCCATGCTCTCCAGAAAACACTCCAGGCGAATGTTCACTACACACTTTGTCAAAATATGCGAGAAATAGGAACAGAAACATACACAACACTTAATCAAAACCACACATGTCCTAAGCCTGACTTGAACTGATGACTCCTGAACACAAAGCAGGTACGTTAACATTACGCTGCCGAGGTTTAGGTGAGTCTGCTAAACGCAAGGACTCGGTGCATTAGAGCTATTATTATTTGAAAACTGAAAAGTAATAGGAGAGATTTTTGTCTTTCCTGAGCCCGACTGAGCTACCGCTGAATTAATTGATCCTAACAAAGACATTCTCATTTTTTACCTTCAACCCGAAATACCTCCTCTACCTGATAATAGTTTTTTCTTCTTCTTATGACTTTATGCATCGTCAACGTCATTAGGGGCGGAATGGGGACAAGAGACAAGGAACTGGAATGAATTCAGTCATACACTTTTGAAGGACGCATTCTGGCTTTCGCCTGGAGCGATTTGGGAATAAACATGGAAAACCCAAATCTTGATGCACGAACGGGGATTCGAACGGGTGTCCTCCCGAATGCGAGGCCAGAGCGCTGATAACCGTACAAAACCTTAACGTTTTCCTAGCATTAAGCTTGTTCCTTCCACCTCACAACAAAAAAATTCTAAGAAATGGAAAATTGACGTCAACTTTGTTGTGTAAATAGTGATAAGTATCATAATACTCTCCACAAGCTGTGATTAGACTCGGCACTTCTAGCTTATTAAAGAGCAGGGGTTCTAATCCCCGTCCAACTGTACAGATTTTGATTTTCTGTGGTTTCCTGAAATCCCTCCAGGTGAATGCCTGGATAGTTCATTCAAAAATGGCTTGTCAAAATTCCTTCCCATTCACGGCTCTGCCTTAAAATTATTTCCATTCCGAAGCTAACAGGCATCTTCATGTCCTGGTCGATGTTTTAGTGTATAAAGTTTCCGATTTGAATCCCTGTCAGGGAGCTGGCAACAAAGTACCTCAGTGTCCACAGCTAGGGACCGAAGAGCTGCATATATTGAATTAAACCTATAAATACAACATACTATCCGCAGATAAACCTTCACGGGCGTTTAGCAAAGTATAATTCATGCGCAGTAAACCAGTATTTGAAAGAAAGAGTCAGCACTACACAGTGATAGCCCCTCTAAGCAATTGAATAGGTGCATTAGAGCTAGCGGAGTATGAAACCAGGGCTCAAGATCATATTTATTGTGTAATGGTACAAATGTATTAAAAATTGCCCTCAACATAGGCTGAACCCATGATCTCAGTGTCCAGGATACGAACCCGTCTTGTCCTAAATGTTCGCAGTTGTTGTGAAACACTGTTGCCATGTTGCGGATTCCGCAGTTATTGTCAGCAGCGGGATATGAACCCACGACTCAACAATATGCTAATGTATTCGTCGTGTAATGGTACAATTTTTGTTTGAAAATCCCCTCAACAAGTGTATGAAAAGTAGTTAGCGTCCATTGGATTCGAACCAGGTAACTGTTGCAGTGACATGCCTTTTACCAGAGTCCCAGAACAATCTACCTACCTTAGGGACGAATGTTCTTCAATTCATCGTAAAACAGCATTCAAACAATTTTCTGTGGTTTAATAGCCGAATATCTTATTTATGGTACAAATCTTTATAATATAACATAGCTACTGGATTGCCAATTTGTAACTATGACAACTCCCATGAAGTGGTCCAGCAATTCGAAAGCCACGCTGAAAGAGGTTAATTAGGGTAAAAATCTGCACATGACTCAAGTCATTATCTCAAATACATCTTTGTTCTACATAGGTGCTTACGAAATTTATCTGTGGTATAAGCCCGGACAAATTGATCTCACTATTCGAAAATATGGTAATTATTTCAATAGTTACTGAATGTTAAGGAAATTCGTGTGGTCTGTCCTGATTATAATTTCAATTTGCTCTCTGGATACCGACCGACCGGGGCCCCTGCGGCATTTGGGTAGGTATGTATCCCCCGCTGTGGGGTTTTAATTGAAGGGTGGGACAGTGTGCCTTACAGGTGAGGTCAGCCGGGGCCTTTCCCATTATGAATGGGACGGGGGAGGCAGCTCCTTTTTAGTCGTAACCGGTATAAGATCCCTACTAATGTCTGTGAGGGAGCTTTCAAAGTATTTGTGACAATGTTAACGGTATGTATCCAGTGGAGAAGGGCTAGCTTTAAGGTATCAGCTCAACGACTGTAATGTTGGAATGTTCCTGTGGCAGGATAATGTCAGGAGGCACTTAAACATATCAATTTAAAGTGTGAAATTAAGGAAAGTGCCTTGTCAGATTGTTAATATGTAGTGCAGTAGGAGGCAATTCACACTATCATCTGAACGAGTGTAATGTACAATAGTGATTAGGACGCGGTTGAGTATGCAGTGAAGGGGGGTACACTGGGAAATTAACTGAATAAGTGTATAATGGGAATATTCTTGTGATACTGTTATGTATTTGGTTGAGGAAACGGCATTTTATAATATCAACTTAATGAGTGTAATGTAGTAAAGTGTCTTTGGCGGTGTTATGTATGTAGTGGAGGACCCTATGAAATATTGTAAGGTACCTGTGGAAGTGTTATGTATGAAGCGGCAGAATGGGCAGTTCAGCATGTTAATCGAAACGTGCCTGTAACAATGTTATATATGTACTGGATGGAGGAAGGAGAACTTTAACATCTCAACACAACGAGTGTAATGTATAAAAGTCCCTGAAACTGATAAGTATGAAGTAGGGGAGTGATCGCTTTGACATTTTTTAAGTGAGTGTAATTAAGAAAAGTGCCTCTGTTGGTATTATGTATGTACTGGAGTAGGGGAACTTTAACTTATTAACTGATCTACTGTAATACAGGAAAAATACATCCGACATAATTAACTATATGATGGTTGATAAGTGATCATGAAGCAGTTCTGATGGATATTAGAGGATTCAGTGAACCAGCAGCCAAAATTGAAGGGGGAAATAGGTACAATTATAGAAAGACAAAGATTTCAAATTTGAAGAGATATTTCAGAGAACGATTCAGAAAATGGAAGGAAGGCACAAGAACAGTAGAGTCAAGGTGGGAAGAGTTCAAGAGAAAGAGGGAAGAAAAATTTATTCCAAAGCAGAAAATAAAGAGAATTATGCCCCGGCTACACGCTCCGCCTTGTATGCCAAACTAGTTTGCGCATGCTAAACGGAGCGTGTGTACGGCAACACGGTAGCGCGTGCAAACTCGAAAGAGCGGCTTGTGCAATCGTTGACTGCACGGTTTTTGGGTTTGCACCGTTTTTTTTTTCAACAGTGAAATGGGTGGCATACGAAAATATTCAAAGGAATATGTAATTCAGTTTATAGAATTGTACAAATAGTTGCTAGCGTTGTGGAAGATTAAATCGAAGGAATATTTTGACAGGGGAAAAAAAACGAAGCTTATAATTTAATGAATGAAAAATTAAAAGAGGTATGTTTACTATGTATAGTTAATTATGCATAAGTACCTTCATTGTAATTCAAATAAAATTATTTTTGAACTAGTAAGTACATGTAATTTAGATTTGTAACAATGTTTACATTGTTATGTATTATTTACATTATCATGCTCAACACTTTTTCGTTTTTCAAAAATGTTATATTTATTGCAATTCAGGTGGAACCAAAAATACAACAAGGGACATGGTGACAAAAAAAAAATCCTTGAGAAGTTTTCGTCGGAAAGAAATGATCAAAGTTAAAAAATTCCAAGTCACGTGCCGGTACAGACAACATTTACCACCCATCCTTATGGTACTATGACTTGTTAGAAGTTGTAGATGACCAAGAAGCTGCTCGTACACCAATATCTAATTTTCAACAAGTCCTGGAATCCGGAGTAAATAATTATTGTGTTTGTAACAGGATTTTAGTGCTTTAATAGGACATGTTACTGCCACAGAGCTCATAATCTTTATTTTTCTTGTTTTGTTTGAATTGAAAAACATGGATAATGATGAGAAATCACTGCTAAGAATCTGAGGTACCTGTAAGTCCCGCCAGTTGCTAGAAACCTTAAAGTACAGGTTCTACATCTACATCTACATCTACATCTATACTCTGCAAATCACAAATACTGTGGGTGGCAGAGGGTGCTAAGCACCAATCCTAATTCTGCGCATTCCAATCCCGAACAGATCGAGGAAAGAAGGAATACATAAAAGAATCAGTACGGCATCTTATTTCTCTAATCTTATCCCTCCTGTCATTGCGACCTAAATAGGTTGGCGGAAGAAGTATTTCGTTGCACTCGCAACTTAAAGATTTTCGCATATTCTCCAGCAAATTCAAACGAAAACGACGTCGTCTGTCCGCCAAACAATCCCAGCCTAACCCACGTATCAGCTCTGTGACACTTACGTAAGGACTGTAACTAGCAGTCACGAATCGAGCGGCTCTTCTCTGTACTTTCTCTAACGTGTCAATCAATCCCTTGCGATACGGATCCCAAATTGCACAACAGTATTCCAAATGCGGACGCACTAGTGTTTTGTACGCTATTTCCTTTGTTTGAGCATTACAACTTCTCAAAATACGTCCTATGAATCGTAGTTTGGAATTAGCTTTACCTACAACGGAAGTTATGTGCAAGTCCCATTTCATGTTGCTTTGTACTGTTACGCCTAGATACTTCAGGGAATCCACAGTGTCAACAACTGAATTGTTAGTCTTTCATGAGGAGACATAGACTGGCGCATAACAGTATCTTTTCTTTTAATTATCGGTGTCACCAACCGCAGTAACTCTTCATAGGCTGCTTCATCCATCCTAAGATAACCACGCCAGTCTTCCGGATCGACTCTCAAATCTTTGATTAAGTAGACATGAGAATGTATGTTTCTCCGTAAAAACCACTTTTTACTCCACTTACTCCTACGGCGTCGCGTATGTATCTCTGGTTTCTTTATAAGCAAACAATGAAATAATGCTTCCATTAAAAAAAAAAACCTTCTGTTGGCCACATCGTCACAGACTCACAGCTGTCGACACACTCGGTTTGCACAAGCTTAACTGTACCGTGTGGCCACTCTTCCGTGTTCCGTCTTTTTGTACAGTTTTTCAAAGCGCAGTTTACCTGCACATGCAAGACGGAGCGTGTAGCCGGGGCATTAGAGAACCTGTGTACTATAATAGGAAAGTGAGAGGTTAAAGAGGTTGGTACGAAGAGAACATGACACAGTTAAGATATACCAGGGTTGTAGGGAATATTTAAAACAACTAAACAAGGACTTAATAACAGCAAAGAAAGTGGCTGAAGATGGTTTTATGAAGAGTATTGTCTGTGTGGTGGGACCATTGACTGATGCATCAAGAAATTTCTATGGCTATATCAGGAAACTGAGAGAAAGGGAGGGTGTAGAGACGCTGATAGATAAGGGTGGAGAAGAAATTACTGAGGATTTGAGAAAGGCCGAGATTTTAAGTAACTAGTTCAGAGAGCGCATTAGGGACAATGAATCAGAAACGGTAGGGTCTAATTCGGAGAACGAGCTTAACAATATAATTAGATACAAAAAATTAAATTCATCCTGAGGAAATCATAAAGGAAATAAGAAAGCTGGAAAAAAAACAAAGGGGCTCGTGTAGATAATATTACGATAGATATCTTAAAGATAGCCGGATGTGATATTGTACCTTATCATGAAACATTATTTAAATTGAGTCTGGATACTTGCTGCTTACCACAGGACTGGAAAAGTGCGATAGTAGTACCGGTACATAAAGAAGGGGTTGAGAAATAGAGTCGAAAATTACAGGCCAATCAGTTTGACATCAGTGGTAGGTAAATTAATGGAAAGATTGATATGCAACCACATCAGAAAAGTATGTGAGGAATATAAATGGTTCTCAAGTAGGCAACATGGGTTCAGGCAAGGATATTCATGCGAATCTCAGTTGGTGGGATATATGCAAGATATTTTAGATGAAATGGACAAGGGAGGCCAATTTTATAGTGTAGCACTAGATCTTTCAAAGGCGTTTGACAGAGTGAGACATAAAATGGTAGTAAATAAGGTAAAAACTATTGGAGTGGATGAGAAAGTGATTTTCTGTCTAAAAGAATTTTTGAAAGGTAGAAAACAGAACGTTACTATAGGAAATGCGGTATCAAAAGAAATGGAAGTAAAAATGGGAGTGCCGCAGGGTTGCGTATTGGGACCATTGCTACTCATTCTAATAAATAATTGTGTTGATTGTTTACTATCTGAAATTAGATTGTTTGCAGATGACATAATGCTATATAAAAGGGTCAAAACGATTGAGGACTGTAAACAGTTGCAGGCTGATCTGGACAGGGTATCTAGTTGTGTTGGTAAACATGGGATGAAGATAAATGCAAAGAAGAGTCAGCTTATTAGATACACAAATAAAAAACCAAAGGTCAATTATGAATATAAGGTGGGGAAAAAATTGCTTGCTGAAGACTTGAAACGTAAATTTCTTGGGATTACATTTGATAACTATCTTAACTGGGCAGGACACATTGGACAGGTGGCTGGAAAAGGTTTCAAAATTATGTACTTGTTGGAGAGAGTGATGAGGGGATGCACCAGAGAAGTAAAGGAATTGAGTAACAAAACTTAGGTCAGACCATTACTCAAATATGGTAATGGAGTATGGGACCCACATTTTGCGTATCAAATACAGGAATTGGAGAGGGTGCAAAAAAGGGCTACTAGATTTGTTTCTGGAAATTATCGCAGAATGCAATCAGTGACAGATATGATAAAGGAGCTGGACTGGGATTCACTGCAAGACAGGAGGAGGATGAGGAGGGTTATGGGAGTGTACGGGGAGTATACTGGCGATGAGGCATGGAAAGATATTGCAATAGGTATGAAAAGTAGTGCGTGGAAGGGAAAAGATGATCATGACCACAAGGTGGCACAAGGCTGTGGAAAGATTCTGTGTTTTAGGTAAGGGTGTCAGGGATTGGAATGAGTTACCAAAGGAAATGATGAATAACTTGCCGAAAACGTTAAAAGAATTTAAAGTTAAAATTTGTAGAGTGCAAATGTAGGTGGGTGCTGGATATGGGGAAGATGGGTATGTAGGGAAATTGCCACCGGAGCGTGTGCTCCATTGTAATTAAATTAAATAAGTGATTGCGAGAGTGTCATGTATATAATTGATTTGTGATAAATAAGCATCTGATATGGTCTTTCTTAATGTAAGAGTATGCCCGCGAGTGTGTTATGTAGTGGTGGAGGAGGGGCACTGTAAGGTAGGCAGCGTTACGTACTGTATGTAGTGGAGGAATGTGCTATTTATAACATAAGCTGAACAAGTACAATTTAGAAAAGTACTGTACAATTGATTGTGTTATGTTTGAAGTTGAATAGAGCGGATTTAAATATGTTTTTTGAATTAGTGTGATATGGTTGATAAGGATATGCTTTAACATATTCCTAAACGTAATGGAGGAAAGTGTGTTTGACTTATGTATATGTAGAAGGAAGAGGTTTTTTAACCTAATATCTGAATGTGTCTAATTTATAAAAGTGCCTGCGCATGTATGTAATGGAGGAGTGGGGACTTTAAAAATTCAGATATGTGTGTGTGTAATGTAGAGAAGTGCCTGTAATAGTGTAATATACATATATAGTAGAGTAGGGGGCACTGTAACGTATCAAGAGTACGTGTGTAATATAGAATGTGCCTCTCAAAGTGTCACGCATGTAGTGGAATATGTTTTACATTAATATGCCAAATGAAAGAGTTATGTATGAAAGTGCCTGTAAATATGATTATATTTCCATTGTTGCAGTCAACGTGTGTTGAAATATTTCCCACTCGACGAGAAACTGATCTTGGAGGGTCACCACTCTCTGGTAGGTAAGGGAATTCCTGGAGCCGGCTGCAAGGAAAAACGGAGTGAGGAACCTTGTCAGAATTGAATGGCGGCTTGTTTACGATGTGGACGGTGACCGTTCGACCGCTAGGAGTCACTGTAGTGAATTCACACATTTGTCTCTAACAGTTACGGAGAGTTCCAGCAGGGACAGTAATCCTTAATAATAAGTGAAAATGACGTGGTTCTAACAAGATGTATAGGACGGTCATTTCCACACATTCAAGGCAGACGGAGACAGAAAATGTGTGTGGCAGAAAGATAAATATTTGAATGATATTTAATATTACGGAAGCCCTACGATCCTTCCATCCAATCACGGCAAGTAAACGATGGGAAGTTTCAGAACGCATGGAAGAGAGGTTATGAGTTGTTTAAGAATATTACTGTTTATTTACAATTTTGTTTACATAATGAAACTTATCTAGTGGTCTGCCAAACGAAATCTACTCTTGATTGGAGGAACCAAGACGGGCCTGGAGAGGTAGCGTCGTGAAGACTGCTGGAGTGGTGTCGGGCTGGACTCGAGCTAACAGCTTTAAATAAGCGTGAAGTAGCAAAGAAAGTGGGTCTTTTCAGCCATTAGAGGCTGGACTTAAAACAAAATTTAACGAACGCCCTCATAACATTGCTAAGCTTCTGCATATTTGCTTTCTTACAGGATAGCCTTTTATCTGATGTAATAGAAGTTGTACAAACACTTGGGGACTGTGTTACTGGATAAGTAAATAGACGATTTTGATTGATTTTTTTAATAACAAAAACATTTACAAAATATATAAGTCAATAATTTGATGTACACTGATGAAAGCTCAAGTTAGGACCAGTTTCGCCGATTCTTAGCTCCATTTCTTTCACCTCCAGTCGAGTACACTCCAACCATTGCTCCAACGCTGGAACTTTATAGCGATAATCCAAAAATAAATAGCAACTAATCATCTAAGTGTTGTTCAGTAGTAATGCACTATCCATTGTAGGAAGCGTGCGTTACGGAAGAATATCCCCATGTCGGCTGGTCATTACAGTATGACCTGTCATTCAGAAGACATTTGAATGATTTAGCCATACGTACTTCGTTCAAGCTTCTATCGTTGTACAAAAAACGTTACATAAGGTCTTCCGATTACATTATTTTCAAGGTCATTACTCTACCATATGCCTTCCATTTAAGACTACCGAGTTATATTCGATTCAATATCTCTGAAAGTACAATAATATTTGAAGAAATGGGGAGTTTTATTATAACACTGATTACGAGGAAGGAACTGGCAATAGGCACTCAAGTAATTACCTGCTTTCTGGCGACTTCACCTCGTCACATTTTCTCGCTTTCTATTAAACTTCTCACGGAATTGGATGATAATTGTCATTCTAATGACTATTAATACACAACTGATACAAAGACCATACTTTCATTTTTAACCTAATACAGACCAGCCGTTATTGCAAAAGAGAGTCTGCCCACTGTAATAACTTATCAAAGGAATTATTGGCTAATTAATTCAGCAGTTAGTGAGAAATGTGACCATGTCTCTATTCGACTAGGTCAAGAGGTCAACAATCTGAAAAAAAAAATTACTCTCAGTCTTGAATCTTACACGAGATTGAATATTCTTCCAATGCTCACGTTCCACACTGCCTTTTTAACGTAGTCATTCAGTGTCACGGGAATGAATATGCGTCAAAGCAATTAAATAGTAAATGCTCCTTAGATGCGTAAAATATGTGAAAACGACACTAAAATGGAGCGTAGTGTGTTCAGTTGAGCTCAGGGCTGGGAGCTTGCGCTGGGTCCTCCACCTTGCCGGCTGCCACGATGAGGCCGTCTTTCATGTCGCGCACCAGAAACACAAACGGGTGATCAGCCACGACGCGCTCAGCCACCGGCGTCTCCCGGGACAGCGCCGCAGACGATGCTGAAAACACACATCCATTACCAACAATCACCTATCTAGCAAATAACAGTTTCACAGGTAGACTTAAACTTTAATGGTGCCCAATCTATTTCTCCATAACGTGGATAGAATTTTAAAATTATTTTATAAATTAAAATCGTTAGATCAAACACCCCAAGAAAAATTGTGAAAATAATGATAATGTAATCATTATAAGAAATGACAAAGGTGATATAGATTTAGTGTTTGCCATCAAGTTCACCCATATTTGGAGAAAAGTTTTCAATGCTCATTAGAACCACATACTGCTTACAAAATCTTCCACTTGAATACTCCAGAAAGTTTTCAGCGCTGCCAAAAATAATTATTACTGCATCTAATCACCACTGAACATATTTCAGAAGGAACTCCATTTAACAAGTCTTTGTACCACGGTGACGCAAAATATAAGGGAAAAGATTGCATTGTAGCTGTACGGAGAGTTTAATATAATTTTAAATAGTTTTGACAATACCATTACCTAAGATCGAAGTTCGGCGTTGAGAATTAATATAGTCCTCTGGGGTGACTAGCCTCGTGAGCAGGGTGTTTCAGCAATCGGAGACTCTGTCGCCATCTTCCACCAGCGATGGAGACGGAGGTCCGATCGCCGAAACTGCCTGCTCGGCTAGTCACTTAATACCATTACCCATCGCACGCTTTAAATTTTCTCCCTTTCTCATAAATTTTGCAATTCAGTGTTAAAATTTTGTTATTGAATTTCCCCTAACATTTTAATTTCACAGAACGATTGATCGTTTGTCTGCAACATGCAGTATGGAAAGCTGTAATTCACTTTCGTAAAGTTTGAAACGACAGCCTCATTTGGTCTAGGAAGCAACGAAAACTGGGTGATATTTAACAGATAATATTTCTAACATGTTTTGGGACAGTTTTAAGTTAATGAAGCATTGCGAAATATATTTGGTATTCAGAAGAATTTTATTTGGTAAATTATCCAAGTCTTACTCATTTCAAAGTTTGGAAACAAAACCTAGATAATCTAAATTTATATTTTATAATTAAGAGGGCTAGTGAAAAAATTGATGGGATTGTATAAGAAACAGGATTATGACGTCGGTTTGACAGTTAAATAATATTATTTTTTTTTTAGTGTATTTCGAGGTTTAGTATTACCGAAAAATGTTGTTGTCAAAAGATGACTTGTGTCAATTACTACAGAGAAATTAAGAGTTCTTACGGAAATCTGATTACATAGAAAGTATTTTTAGATTCAGCGTTAAATTTTGTGCGAGTTTTGTAAAGATTGGCAGCGGGATAAAGTTTCGTGATATTTCAAAGGAAAGAAAACCAAAAATTTAAAATGGCCAAAGTTTCAGATCCGTAAAGTTTAGCGCGTTTAATTAATCCAGAAAATTCTGGAGTTGATCAATTAAACTATCACATGGTGACGTATGAACTAAGTAATTAACAGGAGTACATAGTTGAAGCAGCAGTGGTATGTACTTGGTGGTGAAACCACGTTTAATGTGTTAGTCTAGATAGATGTCGGCCATGATGATATTTTCTGAAGTGAACAATGGAATAGTCCGAGTGTGTTGGATTTAAATATGAGAATTTCCGGGAGTATTTTTTAACTTCAATACTTTTCATACAGCCTTTTCTACTAAATTATTAAATAATTAACTGTATAAATGTCGGTAATCGTGTGTGAAACCTTTCCCGCTGTCGATCCAACCGATTCGAAGTCCTAAATTGTTCAGATACTTTATACTTTCAAGCACCAGATCATTTCATCTTGAGAAGCCTTTGCATTGTAATAAGTTACTTTAATCTTAAAGTGTTTTTTTCGTATTAATCAAGAACGAATCTTCCATAAAGTGCAACAATATTAACATTCAAATCTCACAAAATTTTAGAGCATTACCCCTACACTCTTATAAGATCTTTAATACTTTTGCTCTTCGGTACTGTTTTATTCAGTGGTTAACATGGTCAAAAAGCGGTGAAGTTGGGACGGCATATAAAAGATTACCAACAAAAACTGTATCAAAGAACAGTACAACTCCAAATTCTGCGACAAATACTTTAATTCGAAAAACTGGTCTGAAACTTATTTCAAAATGTATATGAACAAATTATGCACGTAAAGCAAGGTCTATATAGTTCATCTTTTTCATTCCACGCTCTCTTTCATTAAGCACACATTTTTGTGTTTGAAAATAATTCAAGTGAAAAGAATTTTTTTATAAATTAACTGACAGAGAAACTATCAGTGTTTTCATTTCTTTGAAGTAACAGTTTCAGATATGTTACGGAGATGTTCTAAGTCTGTAGATTAGGCTGTTGCTTCGTCAAGGCTGTTGAATATGATGTGGGAGTCTATAGTTAGCTCATTCGTTTAGCAGTGATTACCTTGCACCCTATGGAATGAGTCTGGTAGTTTTAATAAACTTATGCACTTATGTTCACTAGAATATTATTTCGCTTTTTAAAAGGGGAGTGGTGCTGTAATTTTTATATGGAATACCATCGCCACACAAATTTGAACAGCAGATTAATAAATATATTATCTTCCTCACTTTTGGGTTACAATTTTCAGAAAAACTTTACTAGATTTAATGTAGTTTAGTAAGATATTGGTTTCATCAATTTGGTCAGATGAAAAATTCTGTTGGTATCTATATAAGAGTCCTCCTAAATAAATCATGTCCAAAGTTATGGGTAATGTTCCGTAATCACCATGTTTATGAAGAAAAGATTCGTGTGAGACCAGACGTTGCAGACAAGTAGATGCTTCATCATGAGAATGCCCCGTGTCACACGGCTTTTTCCATCAGTGAATTTTTGACCTCAAAACGCATTCCTATTGTTCCTGTAAGGGAACCAGATAAATGCCCGTAATATTCAATATTAACGGAGTGAATGTAGCCGGCTTCTTAGCTGCACAGCCGTGCGAGGTAACACGAGCGCTGGCTCGCAGCTACACGCAGGCAGTACGCCTCGGACTCTTCAACTTAACGCACGGATGTAACGCGTGTTTCGTGATTTATTACCAACAATATCACTTTGTACTCCATTTCGGCAACAGGAGTCTAAATTCAAGATAACGGGGGTGCAGCTAACAAATTGCGTGGGACAGAAATTACGTTCTTGTGTTTGTGAAACTGTCTGTGTGTGATTTACGACAAATAAACCGGAACTATTTTGTAACTTCTGTTTCCTTCCGTAAAACCTTTCTGATTCGTATCAGGGTAACACCACTCAAGCCATTAAAATATTTAACATCTTTAATAGACTATAGTTGTTCTAGTAGCTATCGTCCTCGCAGTTTGGCAATACTGCGCTAACAACAATCGCCTGGTGTCAGTCAGAAGGCCGTTGTCGTGACAAGAAGAAACATCAAGAAGGCGATACTATCGGGCAGGTTAGTGATCACACGTCCGATAGTCAATCAGTCAATCAATCAATAACCACTCGGTCACCCAAAACAGAACTTTGGCGTCTTCTGCGGGACTCAAACCCTGCACCACACGCATATAAACAGAGTTCTATTACATTCCTCAACCCCTCCTATTCACCTTGTGACTTTTTCCTTTTCCCGCAATTGAAACATTTCTTAAAAGGACGTCATTTTGGAACTCTGGGGAACATTCAAAAGATTGTGATGGACCAGTTAACAGCCCTACCAGTTGAATCCTTCCAGCGCTGCTACCATAGTGGAATCAACGACTCCGCCGATGTATGGCTGCCCAAGGGAACTTACTTTGTAGTTGATAATATTGTTTGAAAAAATTAAAAACTTTGATAAGTAAAAAAAATCAGTCCCATTATTTTTCTCACACACCTCGTACATCTTACCTGAGAGTTGGTTATGTTCGCTGCTGTCTTCATCTACTGTGACGGTTGACATCTGGGCTATATCGTTGACGAAGAGACCTTCGTCCTTTGAGATACCGCTCAGATCTGCATTCTCACGACTGAACAAGTCACTCACGCCAAACTGCAAGCACAATAACAAATGTGTCTTGAAACTACAACATTAACATGATTATTATAACGAAGAAATATGAATAAACTCAGACGAGAATTGACCAAGCTGTGGAGACTTTTCATACAAATTGTATGCACCAAGTCTTAATTTTCCCCACTCAACAACTGAATAGCTTGATTAAAGTATTGAATATATTCGCTCACAATGCAGTGATGGATTAAATCAATAATTTGAATTTGTTTGAAAAACAAAATACAGTTCCGTGAAGTAAATTTAAAAGTTGGAAGTACACTCCTGGAAATTGAAATAAGAACACATTGACGCCGGTGTGTAAGACCCACCATACTTGCTCCAGACACTACGAGAGGGCTGTACAAGCAATGATCAAACGCACGGCACAGCGGACACACCAGGAACAGCAGTGTTGGCCGTCGAAGGGCGCTAGCTGCGCAGCGGTTGGGCACCGCCGCAGTCAGTGTCAGCCAGTTTGCCGTGGCATACGGAGCTCCATCTCAGTCTTTAACACTGGTAGCATGCCGCGACAGCGTGTACGTGAACCGTATGTGCAGTTGACGGACTTTGAGCGAGGGCGTATAGTGGGCATGCGGGAGGCCGGGTGGACGTACCGCCGAATTGCTCAACATGTGGGGCGCGAGGTCTCCACAGTACATCGATGTTGTCGCCAGTGGTCGGCGGAAGGTGCACGTGCCCGTCGACCTGGGTCCGGACAGCAGCGACGCACGGACGCACGCCAAGACCGTCGCATCCTACGCAGTGCCGTAGGGGACCGCACCGCCACTTCCCGGCAAATTAGGGACACTGTTGCTCCTGGGGTATCAGAGAGGACCATTCGCAACCGTCTCCATGAAGCTGGGCTCCGGTCCCGCGCACCGTTAGGTCGTCTTCCGCTCACGCCCCAACATCGTGCAGGAGCGTGTATGGAGGGACGAATGGAGACGTGTCGTCTTCAGTGATGAGAGTCGCTTCTGCCTTGGTGCCAATGATGGTCGTATGCGTGTTTGGTGCCGTGCAGGTGAGCGCCACAATCAGGACTGCATACGACCGAGGCACACAGGGCCAACACCCGGCATCATGGTGTGGGGAGCGATCTCCTACACTGGCCGTACACCTCTGGTGATCGTCGAGGGGACACTGAACAGTGCACGGTACATTCAAACCGTCATCGAACCCATCGTTCTACCATTCCTAGACCGCCAAGGGAACATGCTGTTCCAACAGGACAATGCACGTCCACATGTATCCCGTGCTACCCAACGTACTCTAGAAGGTGTAAGTCAACTACCCTGGCCAGTGAAATATCCGGATCTGTCCCCCATTGAGCATGTTTGGGACTGGATGAAACGTCGTCTCACGCGGTCTGCACGTCCAGCACGAACGCTGGTCCAGCTGAGGCGCCAGGTGGAAATGGCTTGGCATGACGTTCCGCAGGACTACATCCAGCACTTCTACGATCGTCTCCATCTGAGAATTGCAGCCTGCATTGCTGCGAAAGGAGGATATACACGGTACTAGTGCCGACATTGTGCATGCTCTGTTGCCTGTGTCTATGTGCCTACGGTTCTGTCTCTGTGATCATGTGTTGTAGCTGACCCCAGGAATGTGAATATAAAGTTTCCCATTCCTGGGACAATGAATTCACGGTGTTCTTATTTCAATTTCGAGGAGTGTATATTGTTAGGACTACCTTTGAGAGTGCTTCTACAGGCCTGGTGATGGTTTCGATGTTGAAGCAGGGTAGCAGGACTTCCGTCTCCTTTGCAGTGAGCTGTGCGAACACGTCCTTCAGGGGATACACTGTCAAGTCAGAGATTAGCTGTGGCAGGCCGTTGCGTGCATTGGGTAGGAGTACCACCAAGGAATACCGCTTGTCCTGCAACAGTTGTAAAAATAACTGACCGATCTTTAAAATGCGACCAGTTAAATGTACACACCAGGAATTCATGCATCTTGTCAATACTTGATTGTTCTTAGTTCTGCTTGAAAACTTGCACCTATAATGCCCGCGCCATTCAATATCTTTAGCTGCCTCCATAGCCTAAAGTCTAAGACGATGGAGCAAACCAAACAATAGAACATTTACCATCAATATTGCACCAGAGTATAAATACTTTTTGACTAACAATAGTGAGGTGAACCATAAATTCAGATTTTAATCTAAACTATATACTATACCGTCCAGAAGTCAAACTACTGAACCAACAATTCCAGATGAGCATTCAAAACTAATCATATTAAACGGTTTTCCGTGTTTTTCTCAGCCTCGCCCAAGACACTGTCTCCTCTTCAAAAAGAAATATTCACCAAAAGGAATAATACCATTAATTTTTTCAGATGCTTTGGCTATGCCTCTCGGATGATGACACACTTTATTTGAACAGCCTTTAATTTTGACAGCAAAAATAAGCTAAATTTTAGCAGTTCTATGAGTGAAAATAAATTTGCAGGTTTTCTGTAAGTATCTGCAAATTATACGAAAATTAGTACATTAAGATTTTTTAAAAGAAAAGGACACAAAATTATAGTCTAATATGTTTTAGGAATTGGCTTTGACTAAACCTTAAAACTTAAATTTAACAAGAACAGATATTCTCAAAAGTGATTCTCTGCCCAAAAAAATATACTACGGCCTACCAATACATTATACTGCAGAAGAATGGGCTTAACACGCGAAAAATATTTGTTCTACAATAACATAGCTGGCCGTTTACATATTTCTCAGGGAAAATGTATCTGTTGATTTAATTATCAGCGCAAATAATCTGAAGTAAACGCTGAGAACTAACATTTGCAAGAAGCTAATTTAAAACGATTTAAAACTTTCTTTTGTGCAAGCATATTGGCCAATAGATTTAAAAAGTGTATTGTAAACATTGCATACGTTGGCCGAACTGTGTACAACCAAGCAGTTATGCAGGAAATAACTTGGTTATCGCAACAGGCCTAAGTATGTACAATGTCTTCTGCGAAACTCCAATAACAAAAATTTCCTTAGCGACAATCGCATCCAAAATTCTGTATAAATGCAAGATTCGAAGAGCAGTGCAGTGTGGGAAAGAAGATAAATTGACACATAAAAACCAAGTTTCTCTCGGCGTTGAGAATATATGAAATGTTCTCTGGTAACTAGCCGAGTTAAAGTGTTATTACCACACGATATTTCGGCGATCACAACTCTGTCGCCATCTTCTGGTGAAGTGCCGGATTCTCGGCGTTCGAGTGCGTGCGAGCAGTAACTGCGGCAGCATGGAATACACCAGCCGACGGGGATCCGGAAATGACAAAAATACACCGAGAAGACCACCAACGGCAAATGAAGGGGGCAGATGTCGCAGAAAAGATCTACAGGCACCACTCGTCAAGTGCAGCCAACGCCCTCGGCGTTCCGGCACTTCACCAGAAGAAGGCGACAGAGTCTGTGATCGCCGAAATGTTGTGTGGTAACAACACTTTAACTCGGCTAGTTACCGGATAAAGTTCCATATATAGTATAAATTGATGTTGGTAATTGTAAATTCTGATTAGAATGATTCAGATTTCATTAATCCTCAACATCTAAACAAAATATTTCCGTTCGTGCAAAGCTGTAACGAGTACAGTAACTATTGCCGGTAACCCTTAAGTTTGCTTCATGTTAACGCAGCGGTTGTATACCTCGTATGGCAGCTCGACGGCTACTGAGTCGAGGTCTTTGAGCTTGGCGACGCCGAACGTTCCCGTGGCTGCCATCATGTGCACCGGCGCCTTGTGGGAGTCAGACTTGTAGAACGACTCCGCAGCGCCTGCTTTGCTGAACGGCACCGCCCAACGGCCGCGGAAATACATGCCATTGAACACCAACATCTGCGTCAGACTCTCTGAAACATTTCACCTTCAGCTTTCAGACAGTCCATAAACCTTGTTGCAAGTTTTCATCGAATATACACAACACAGGACAAAACTTTTGTTCCTAGGTCAGACTCTCAAGTGCAATGTATTATCCGGCTAAGCTTATGCAGTTTTACTATAGCCCAGTTTAAAAAATTCCACTAATGCACAGTGCCAGCAAGGGCAGTACAAACAGCTAATAGCCCCCCAAGCGGTTGGTCAGACTACTTTCAGCACTTGCCCGTTTGCTCGTATTGTACATTACAGTGTACATTTTCTGCATTCTACTGTAACCAAATAATTTCTATGGATTAGTACTTAAATATTATTAAAGCAAATATTTTTAAAAAAGTATCTTTCTCCAAAGGAAATTTTTATCGGTAGACGGAGGTATTTTGTGATACCCTCATGTTCTTGTACAATTCATGAAAACTTTTTCTAATTGATTTCAAATATTGTTCACTTGGTTACCCCAATTGAATGTTGGACCCTTTTGCAGTATACCCACAATCTCAGATGATTTCATATTAATAAATGAGCAATTAATTGAATTATAAACAAATCGGGAGCTAAAACCAATCTTTAAACAAGGATAGAAAAGCAGATATTAATTTTATATTCTACGTTATGAGTAACTCTGCAAAAACTGTTTACTGCTTTTCGTCTTCCTACATAGTAGAACATAGATTCAGTTTAGTTATAAGCCTCGTTAGAAAAAAATAGAAAATGACAGGAAATTAGTGCTCATAGTAACTTATGAATGTTATTCACGTAAGGAATCTCTTATGCTTACAGGTTGATCCATCTCGTTGGAAAAAAAAATGAATATTTTTGTATTTTAAAACAAAAGATATTTTCAATAAGTAGTACTTGAAATATCAAAATCTTTTATCTATATTTTATTTTTACTTCACTATTTACCAATCAAAACATCAAACTTAAATTTGTTATTTCACCTGCGGGTTCATGGTAAGGTTTTTGCACTGGTTTAAATTAAACTTCTCTTTGTGTTTAAGAAAATAAGTTCGCTAGCCTTTTAATTTGAGAGTGGATTTAATTGTTCACTAATGACATTGTCTGCTTTAGAAAATATCCTCTCTGAAGGCACAGATGTGGCTGGGACGCATAGATCGTAGTTCGCTACAGCCTTCAGAGAATTTTCCGTCAGTGACAAACGTGATAGGGCGTTTGTTGTTGTTGGTGAAAAGCTATCGCCAAATACTGTCGGAGCAGAATAGACGCATCCAGCCATAAAACCCAGCAAACTGTTGTCCTAAGATCCTGCCGTCGCCTGTTGTGATGGAGAATCCGTTACTGAGCTAACTCCCGAATCAGAAGATTTGTCGTTTGATATTAGCTTCCCCTTTTTTGTGTGGAATATGCGAGTTTCAACAATATCTAGTCAAATATTACTAAAAATCAAACTGAAATACGCAACTCAACAAATTTGTAACCATGAATTCGTAGTGAATACTAACATTCGAAAGTGTTTTGTGACACGGCAACTAGTATCAGAGTTTCTGATCTTTGATAAACTGGCAGCACCCGGCATTTTCAACGACATTAGATGAATGCACTTGAGGTGATCTAACAGATTTTAGGTTTCTCCCCCAGTTGATTATATTTCAACACTAAATTTTACACCTAATCGAATTCAATTTTTTGAGACAGTTTCCAAAAATTTCCACGTATCAGATTCTTGCTTAGGAGACATTTTTATATATAGAAGCCAAGGAACCAAAGAAGTACAGTTAGTAATAATAAAGTAACAAAAATATATACATACTTTAAAATCGCTCCAATTTATTTTTATCTAATTCGCACGCCGAAATGCAATCAACTAACTGAAACAGACAGAGCCGACTGGTTGCAATGTTCTGTTTACTTGCAGTAAATTTTCAGAAATCTGAATAGGGATGAATACAACCGCCCTCCAACCCTCCGCTTTACCCCCACCATACAACCTTCGACGGTAGTACTGGAGATCTCCGGTAGTGACGGTCCTGTTTCCTCAGATTGCTCCAACGGTTATACTCGCTCCGTTCCCCTGCTCTACCTGTCGTGGATATACAAGCATAACCGATTGTTTTACCATTAAAAATAAAGAAGTTTTCTAATAATCAGTTATCCCAAGTAGAGTGCACTTATTCTCTCCACAGAATCCATAAATGGTTCAAAGTAAATCACATTATCTTAAAGTAATAACGGCGTAAACAAAAATTATTTATTAGCCTACAAAGATTAATAATGACCAGAACTGTGTGTTTCATTATGGAGTGCGCAATACGAATGCATTCCTGTTCCCAGCGAGACTATTATAAGCAGTGTCGACGGTTACAAACATGGAGGAAGGAATATATGGAGACGAAATAATGCCAAATCGGTGAAACCTCATAAAAAAAAAACTCGTCTCCTACTGCGCATGCGCGGTGGCCACTGGCGGCCATAGAAACCCCAAAACATTGGCGGTTTACACTGTGTATGCTGCTGTGAACATTTCATTTTCTAATATTTCAAAGTTTTTTATAATGCCAAGTTGTGTTGCATATGGTTGCACAAACAGACAAGATAGGAAACAACCTGGAATAACGTTTCGTAATTAATTCACATTGAAATTATTGTTCTTGCAATGTTTGATAGATAACTGTAAGATTAGAGCCTATCGCTATAAATTTATTCATTGCTCCCAATAGGATGATATAGTTCTCAAATGTTTGTTGGTGTAGTATAGAAAATCAGCATATGTTACTACTTTGAACCTAAAAGGCTAGCCATATTGTAAACAAGTGTTGAAAGTCTAATTTAAGTGGGTCAAGTTTACATCGCGATACAGTTAATGTGCATGCATTAGTCCAGTTTCAGTTTATACTGAAAGTGTACGATGAAATTAATTGTGATAATTCGTGCTGTGTAAACTACTAAACTTCACGAAGCAAACGTTGTTGTTATCCGAAACGTAGTTAGCGATGCATTTCATGTGTTTAGATCTGTCCACATAGATTGACTTTGAAGCGGCAATATGAATGGAAAATGTGTGTAGGTGGAAATGCAGCCTGTACGAGAAGGCTATAAACAATCTATTTATTATTAGATTTTGGTAATTTCATAAGCACCACGTTAGAGACACAACGTGTATCGCGATGTAAACTACTCCCATCTAAGCTTCTGACTTTTGATGTACGGTAAGAAGATAAATGCACCGATGTTGCTAGCAAAATTACATAGGGCACTAACAGTACAATATCCTCTGAGTAAGTCAAAAAGCTATTAGGTCATTTGAAGAGTTCAATTTTTTTTTTATTTCTAAACGTTGGCTTAACCTAACCTAACCACCCCAATTTGGAGACAGCATATCTCGAGAACTAACATATCGAAAAAAATTATTCTTCATTTTTTATCTGTCTCGTCGAGTTACATAATAATGCATCATCAAATTTCGGTGCCACATTTGTCTTATGATTTCCTTGAGGTTTTTGTGCCTATTCCCCGCGTTTCTACGGCCAAGCAATATGCTGGCCTCCCCACCCCACTTCTCTCTACCCGTTTTTACTCCAGTGCGTGACGAAGGTCCCTTACGTCGTCTCCATATATTCCTTCCTCCATGGTTACAAACGACTGACGGTCAGTATATATGATACGAAGGCATGAAGACTTACTTGGAGCAGCTTTGTTGACGAAGTTGTTGGCGGAGAGACCAGAGGCGAAGTCTTTGAGGCTTGAGGGCACTTTGTCTTGAGCGAGGGCTTCCTCAATGCGACCAGCCTCCCCCACTGCGTCCAGGTTGAGAGATTCCTCCGAGAATGCATCCTCAGTCTGCATGGGCATTTGGCTGTCCGTGGGGATTATGTGCTCCATCGGCATCCCACTCGCCTCTTCCGTCTCAGCTTTCTCCGGCTCTTTGTTTTCTGTTGGCATCTCGCTCATAGCTGGCATCTTATCCTTCGTCGGCATCTCGCTGATAGCTGGCATCTTATCCTTCGTCGGCATCTCACTCAAAGCTGGCATCTTATCCTTCATCGGCATCTCGCTCAAAGCTGGCATCTTATCCTTCGTCGGCATCTCGCTCTTAGCTGGCATCTTATCCTTCGTCGGCATCTGGCTCATAGCTGGCATCTTATCCTTCGTCGGCATCTCGCTCATAGCTGGCATCTTATCCTTCGTCGGCATCTCGCTCATAGCTGGCATCTTATCCTTCGTCGGCATCTCGTTCATAGCTGGCATCTTATCCTTCGTCGGCATTTCGCTCATAGCTGGCATCTTATCCTTCATCATTACCTCATCTTTCATTAAGTTACCATTCATTTGCGTAATATCTTTCCCCATTTCGGAGTTTGTTTCTTTGTCTTTCACTGGTTTCATAGGCTCATTTTGCTTCATAGATTCCATATTTGAGTCTTTCTCTGTACTTTCAGATGGTATTTTATCCTCAGCCCCTTCCATTGGTTTCATGACCTCTATTTTAACTTTCTCCGCTATTTCGTCAGGATTTTGTTGTAGTCTGTCAACACTCTTTACTTCGGTAAGGTAGAACTCTTTGAGTATATTTCGGTAACTCTCATCAACAGTGAAGTTCCGGTACACGTAGAACCAAGATCGCAGCTCCGGTTTGTTCACAGTCTGCTTCACCTGAAAAAGAATAATTATTTTAGAATATTATAAATCGATGCAATTAGCAAATGTATTATATTTTTGATAATGTTATGTCTGAGAAACATTTTTATATCCATTTGTTGGAGAGTGTTATTGGATCCAGTAATTATTCGTTTTTAACACATGACCAAATATAAACTGAAGAATAACATATTATCAGTTCCATAATCCTAACAATAAGACTCCACTTTTTCGAAAATGGAACTGTAATTGCCATTTAAAAAAAAAATAGGATTGATATTACTTATAAATTTAGTTCTGTCACTTCTGTTTCAAAGTTAGCTGATTCCACGTAATATAAAGTTATCATGTTTCAATTATTGCGCAATATTTATATCATTTAAATTTTTAGAATAGGAAATGCATATTTCCATGAAAAAAGAAGCCAGCAATATAGTTCATTTCAAATACCACATACAGGGTGTCCAGGAAAGAAAAGATAATCCTGCAACCGCAGATAGGTCACATCATGTCCTAGTATAAAACAAAATTTTAGTTTAGTGAAAGTCTCACCATTTTCGAGATATTGATTTTTTTCGGAACATGGCACTTTGTTCAGTTTATTCCACACCATTACTACAAATGACTTTTTGAACCAAGGTTTTTTTAATTTACTCAAGGATGTTTGAGTCATCTATAATAATGTTCTTTTTTAACAGGCATCAAAAAGGAGGAGGTTCTCAATTCGTCTATTTTTTTTTTATGAATTTTCAGTGATATCTTCCCCAATTGTGAACGGATTTTAATGAAATTTTGTTAGTGGGTATACCTTCAAAGTGGTCCCATATAAATTACACTGAGAAACCACGCCCTCTATCCACCTACAACCCTTAATCTTTATACAAAACCTCATTTTTTTCCGGTTTCAAAGCAAATTTGCACTCTATTACTTTAAAACGAAACGAAAAATATGCTTAACTTTTGGTTTGTAAAAAATGAATCGTTCTCCACCTTTACACCCTATTAATTTTTGTCAATGTTCTTTATACAAAGCTACAGTTGACACCATTTAACTGATCTCCATGAAAATTGGCATATACGTATATTTTTTTTTCATGGAGAAGATTTCTGGCCAAAACAATAAATAAACCACCCCCTCGCTCCCTTTACACCCCTTAATTTTTATTAAAAACCTACATTTTTTATCCTATTTCGAAAGAACTTTGCACATATATACTTCAAAATAAAGAGAACGATACTGTCAACATTTGGTCTGCCAAAGCCCAACTCCTCTTCCTTTCTCTACCCCCTTAAATTTTGTCAATGTTCTTTATGCAGAGCCGCCATCGTTTGACTGATCACCATGAAAGTTGTCACTTATATGTATTTTTTCAAGAAGTTTTCCGACCAAAAAATCAAAAAACCATCCCCCTCTCCCCCATGACACCCTTAATTTCTATAAAAACCCAGAGTTTTTTCTGGTTCCAATGGAAATTTGCACACCTTTATTTTAAAACAAAGAGAAAATTTCTGTCAACTTTTCGTTTGCGAAAACTGTACCCCTATATCCTTTTCCACCCGTTTAATGTTTGTCAATGTCCTTTTTAAAAAGCTACAGTCGACACCCTTTGACCGATTTCCATGAAAGTTGGCACATATATGTATTTTTTCAGAGAGAAGATTTCAGACCAAAAAACATCCTCTCTCCCACTGTACACCTCTTAATTTTTAAACAGAACCACAGTTTTTATCCGATTAGGGTGGAACCTTGCACACATATACTTTAAAATAAAGAGAAAAATACTTTCAACATGTGTTTGAAAAAAAAATCCAAACCCTCTTATCATTTCCACTCTCTTAATATTTGTCAATGTTTTTTATAAGAAACTACAGCAGAAACCGTTTGATCAATCACTATAAAAGTTGGTAGATATACGTATTTTAGATTTCTGATTAATAAAAATAATTGTTTAAAAAACATAAAAACCGCCTTCAAAAAGAGCACTAAAAATTTTATAATAACTTTATACCTTGCTTACAAGAAAGTAAATCTAAATGGACAGTAATGTTAAGCGGGGGCTTGACAATGGAAGCAGTGCAAGCTTCCGAAACGTCGCCAGACGGCTCAATTCTGACGCGGCTTGAAACCCGAGAAGTTTTTATAAATTCATTTAAATCGTTTCAAAATTGGCGAAGATATCGCTGAACATACATAAAAAAAAAAAATCATACGAATTGAGAACCTCCTCCTTTTTTGAAGTAGGTTAAAAATATAATGAACCCTCTCGCCCTTTATATCCCTTTATTTTTATACAAACCCACATTTTAAAATGATTTCGCTGGAAGTTTGCATGCACATACTTTAAAACAAAGAGAAAAAGAAAAATTCTTTCCACATTAGTTTTACAAAAACACAATCGTTGTCCCTCTTTCAACCCCCTTAATTACCGTCAATGTTCTTTATACAAAGCTACAGTTTCTACCCGATTTTGAAGGAATTATGTACACGTATACTTCAAAGCAACAGAAAAATACAGTGTACATTTGGTTTAGAGAAGCCAAACCTTTCTCCCCCTTTCCATCCCCTTAATTTTTCTTAATGTTCTATATACAAAGCTACAGTTTCTATCCGATTCTGAACGATCTTTGCACACGTATACTTTAAAACATAAAGAACAATTCTGTTTAAATTTGATTTATTTAACCCCTTCTACCTCCACCCCTCTTAATTTACAATGTTCTTTATAGATACACACAGTTCTTATCAGATTTAGAAGAAACACTGCACATGTAAACTTAAAAATAAAGAGAAACATAGTGCCTACGTTCTGTTTTCAAAACCCAACTACTCACTCCCTTACCCATTTAATTTTAGCATAAATTCACTACACAAAGGAACAGCTTTTATCTGGTTTAGATGGAACTTTGCACACGAATACTTTAAAACAGAGAAACATACTGTCCACACTAGTTTTACAAAAACCAAACTACTCTTCGCCTCTACATCCCTCAGTTGGTTTTTATACATAGCTACAGTTTTAATCTGATATAAATGGAAATTTACAACCATAAACATTAAATGAAAACAGAAAAGACATTCTAAATTTGGTATACAAAAGCCCAATCCCTCTTCCCCTTTACCCCCACCACTTTCTTTATAGAATCTAGTTTTAAATCCCCTCAAAATCGGTTCAGCTGTTTTTAAGTTATGGCAGAATATTCATAAAATGTCTCAATATGTACCTCATATTTTAACTTGGACCCCAAGCTTTCAAGTTGTGAAATCAATTAAAAACCTGTTTTTTCTGCTTGATGCCGGGACAAACAGATGTATTCCAGAGACAGATTTGTGTATGTGGTTTGTATTAATTCTCAGATGTTATATGTTTCGATTATCGAGCAGCAGCTTTAGCAGCTTTAAGAGATGTTCTGATTAGGTTGAAACACAGCCTGGTAAAATACTGACATTCCTCAACACAACATCCAATTTACCCCGTTCTGGAAGAATCTGGGTTATATCAAGCAAGGATTTTTTTGAACGCAAGCTCCTCAGTCACTGATCTACCAGGAAGTTCACAACATGAGAACTGCTGCGGCATATTTAAAATACAAAACAATCTATAACATCACTAAAAATTAAATAATAAAATAATTATTTAAAAAACATAAAAACCGCGTTCAAAAAAGCACACTAAAAATTTTAAAATAACTTTATACTTTGCTTAGAAGAAAATAAATCTAAATGGACATTATTTTACATTACTGTTGTTGAAATGTTTGCATTATCAGTTATTTTTGGAGTTGGTGCCGGCCAAAGAAAGAAAAACAAAAAGATAAAAAAAATAAGGAATAACAATAATACATAAAAATCAAGTTACTACTTACAGAAACATGTTTCAACAAAACTGTAACATACAGATGATACACCGATATTTTACTAACTGTAAAGCGTTTACCGCATGATACAGCCTACCAGCTACACTGTAGCGCTAGAGATATGCCTTGACGACCAGAGAGGTCGAGCCACAGATTAAAATACCGTCTAATTTGTTCCCCTAAACTGTCTTCCGCATTAACAATATCTGCCATACTACATGGGGTAAACTTTCCGGAATTTTTGTTCGTACTCCCCGTGTAGCCTCGAAAAGCAAATAAAGTTCAGTAATTCGTTCTTCGCGATGTGACAGCTGGCACCATGGGCGCCGGGAGGGGAGTGCACTTGCACCCCCCTAGCATCTCGGGTCGCCGTCTGGGCAGCAGTAAAGCTAAAAAAAAAAATAAGGTCGCCCAGCCCGGAAATTTTTGGGCCGATAGGGGGGGGGCACCAATGCAGACCTGGTGCACCCCCCTAGAAACAATCCTGCCGGCGCCCATGGCTGGCACCGTCTCCAAAAATAACTGATTAATGTAAAAATTTCAATAAAAGTATTGTAAAATACTGTTCATTTGGATTTATTTACTTCCAAGCAAGGTATTAAGTTATTTTAAAATTTTTACTGTGATTTTTTGAAGGCGGTTTTTGTGTTTACTAAACAATTATTTTTCATCTTAAAACGTTAAAAAATCAAAAATCTTATGTAAAAAGTGTATAGAAATTTATTATTGCTGTGTAAAAAAATGTACTAAGCGGATAGTGTCAGTTATATTTAAGAAATTGCTTCGTTATTGCTACTTTTAAAATTGTATAAATTTTAACATTCCTTTTAAAATTATGTTTTTGTGGTCATTGTAAAGCACGAAGGTTGATAAAATCTATCGAATTGAAGTTAGCATGCAAGTATATTTTCATTGTTCGGGACATTTGGACAATGAATTCGTAGAAATCTATCTTGTTGTTGAAATGGCTACCTGGGCGCCAGCGGGCTATCTTAAAAAAAAAAAAAAAAAAAAAAAAAAATAAAAAAAAAAAAAAAATGGATAGATACTTCAGATACAATAGTACAATGGTAGGGTTCAAAAAGTCTTAATTTGTAGAAATGGCGTGGAAAACAATGAGCAAAGTCACATGTTTCGAAAAAATATTTAAATAATCAGTATTAAAATAAAATTTTGTCGTATAGTAGAACATGATGTGACCTATCTGCAGTTGCATGATTATCCTTTCATTCCTGGACACCCTGTATATTCTGGCCATAAAGAGGTTACAAAAATGTAGCCATTTAAACAGTGTTTTGGAAAACAAGATTTGTTCAGTAAAAATCAAAAGTTTTTATACAAATTTCACACACTGAACAAAAACTTTTTTTTTCCACTAGCCTTAACGAGCAAAAACATTATGATTACTGTAGTTAATATTAGGAGCCCGAACTGGAAGTTCTAAGGAAAGCGCTTGCAGAACTGTATGAGATATGTTCTTTTTTCAAAGCAATATTCCTACAACCAGCTATAAAAGGCTCGATACTGTTGTGGTCGATTGTGTATTGGCATTAACTATAGAGACCCTTCTTAACACCGTAAAAAGTTTACCTTTATCATCTGAACTACCTGCAAAAAATATACTCTGTAATAATATTACAGTTTAACACTATAGTTCAATACTTTCATCAGTCTCTTGACAGGTTTGATGCAATCCTCCATAACTTCCCATCTTTTTTAATTAATATTTAATTACAATGCAGCACAAGCTCCGGTGGCAATTCCCCTAGTCATGTGATTACCACTTTCATAGTATTTTTAATTTATCTTTTATATTAAATTCCTCCCCCATGTACTTCTGCGATTCACGAATTTTAATTTTAAATTCCTTCAGCTTTTTTAGTAAATTATTCATCACTTCATTAGGTAATTTGTTCCAATCCCCAACACCCTTATAAACAAAAGATACTTTTCCCACTCCATTTTGCGTGAAATCTATTGTCAGCTTGTGGTCATTGTCATTTTTCCCCTTCCATGCACTCACTATTCCTAATTCTTCTACCAATATCCTTCCACGCCCCATTACCAACATATGCCTTGTACACTACCAACACTCACTTCACCCTCCTCATGCCTACCAATGATTCCCTATCCAGCTCATTTATCATATCAGTTACTGACAGAAGTCCTGCGATAATTTCCACAAAGAAATCTAGCTGCTCTTCTTTTCACACCCTCCAACTCCTGTATTTGATGCCCAAAATGTGGGTCCCATCGTTATGCCAAGATATTTACACTTCAGGCCTTCAACAAGCAATTCCTTTCCACCCTACAATCAGAAACAACCTTTAGTTTTTAAACTGTGTGTCTAATAAGCTGACTCTTCTTCGTATCTTCATTCCATGCTGACCTACCAATTTAGATATTTAATCCAGATCACCCTGTAGCTATTCACTGTCTTCTCCTGTTTTTGTCCAATTATATACCACTACATCATATGGAAACAAGCTAAATTCTGACTGTAAACCATCAACACAATCAGTCATTAGAATAACGAAACAATGGTCCCAATACACTACCATGTGGCACTCCCATATTCACGTCCATCTCTTTTGATAATGTATTTCCTACTCTAACACTTTGATTTCTGCCATTTAAGAATTCCTCTACCCAACAAGTTACTTTTTCATCCACTGAAATAATTTTTAACTTATTTAAAACCATTTTACGGCTCGCTCTGTCAAATGTCTTAGAAAAATCTGGTGCTATACTTTCAACTTTGCCTCCCTTGTCCAATACATCAGAAATATTTTGCATATAGCCGACCTTCTGAAAGTCACATGAATGTCCTTGCCTAATGCGATGTTGTCTACTTGCAAACCAGTTACTTTCCTCACAGACATTTCTGGTGTATTTATTTGCATGTCAATCTCTCAATCATTCCGACTATCATTGATGTCAAACTAATCGGCCCGTAATTTTAAATCCTATTTGTCATCCCTCCATTATGAACCAGTACTACTATCGCTCCAAGTCTATGTTTTGCTGGCATAAAGTGCTGTGCTCCACTCAGACTTTTACAAAGTTCTTTCCGAGTGTTAGATCAATATTTTAAACGAAAACTCTTTTTCGTGAAAGTTCTTTTCACCAGTGACATTCTGCTTTTAACATAATTGGTGCTTCAGTCATCAGAAGTAATTATACTTCCTAAGTAGAATGATTCATTTACTTCTCTTGCATCCGATCCTATTATTATATTTAATCCACCACTATTGCTGTCATTTAATTCATGACAGTCAGTAACTTCTCAATATCATTTGTCTGTCCTGCTAACAGGACAACGTCGTCAGCAAATCTTAAGATACTGATTTTTTTCTCCTTTGAAAACTTATGCCACATTCAAATTTTTCTTTTACCTCTTTTATTGTTTCCTCTACATACAAACTGCATACTAATGGAGACAGGCTACACTGTTTGTACCATACCATTTTAATTGACGTATGCCTCTCATTATTCTCTACTTTTATTATTGCAACTTGATTCTTATATAGATTATATTCTTTTATTTCGATATTTTACACCTGACCTTAAAATTTTGAACATCTTTTCCCACTTAACATTATCAAAAGCTTTTCATAAATTAACAATTACGTTAAAGGTATCTTTGTTTTTCTTAATCCTCCCTTCCAGTATTAATCTTTAAGCCGGAACCGCTTCTCTTGTACCGCGATTTTTCCTTAAGCAAAACTGATCTTTACCTGCTATCTCTTTTACCGTACTTTCAATTCTTCTGTATAATACTCTAGTCAGTAAATTTGAAACTTGTGACATTAGTCTTAAAGTGCGATGATTCCCAAATTTTTTTAGCTTACGCTGTTTTTAGAATTGTGATGCTACCTTTATATAAATCATTTCAATATCTCTTCTATCCTAACTGTTTGATATCAGTTTGGGTAATCTTTGGACACTTTTTTCTCCTATTGATTTCAGAAATTCTACAGGAATCCCATAAGTTCCCACCTCCTTATTTCATTTCAGTTGTTTCAAAGCTCTGTCAAATTCTGTTCTTAAAGCAGGATCTCTTAAGTCATTAATGTTGACATCGTGTTCTTCTTAAAATACAATTTTGTTTAAATCATCCCCATCATACAGTTTCTTCATTGGTTAGCTCTGTCTTCCGAGTTTAAAAAAAGTTTCCCTATCAGCATCTTTAATGTTTATACATCTTTTCTTTATTTCTTCAAAATTTTTGTTTGATCCTCCTTTAGGTCACATCTACTTTACCTACGACTATTTCCTTTCTTCGTGCTTTCCTTGCAGCATATTTTTTTTTTTTTTTTTTTTTTTTTTGCATTTCCTGCTTATTTGATTTCTAAAATGTCTATACTGCTCTCTTCCTGCTTTTCCCTTAGCATTTTTGTGCCTTCTCCGATCGTTCAACTCCAAAATTTCTACAGTGATCCAAGGTTTACTGGTGGCTTGTTTCGTAAAGCCAAATGTTTCTATTAAAGCTTTGATTATTTCCCTCTCCAATGCATTCGATTCGTCCTTAGTTGAACTTTTTTCAGAGTTCTTTCTTAGTCCCACGTCTACCATCTCTGCAAATGGAGTGGTACGGTGACTCAGTAAAGGTGTATAACTGGGACATTCGGGAGCACGCGGGTTTGAATCCCCGTCCGGGCATCCAGATTTGGTTTTCTCCAAGGTTTCCCCAAATCACTCCAGGCGAATGCCGAGTAGCTTCCTTCAGAATGCCATGGCTGAATTGCTTCCAGTTCCTTGCCCCCCGTCCTTTCCCCGCCACTATTAACCTCGACGTCGAAGAGGCGTAAAGCCATAAACAAAAAAAGCCGACCGGGAATCGGAAGGTCCCCGGTTCGAATCCCTGTCTCGTCCGGGATTTTCGTAGACGCCGTTAAATCTCAGCTTGCAGTGTAATGTGAAGTACGCCAGGACAGAACGCTTCCGTGGTTCGGATTCCACGTTAAAATAAGTCCCTGGTACCTTTTAGCTCTACCATGTTATTATACTGGGGCGGTATGCGCAGCCAGTAGAAACCCTGTCACCAGGTATTACGACCACACGGAATATTCATTTTTATTAAAATTACTAATAAAATAATAATAATAATAATAATAATAATAATAATAATAATAATAATAATAATAATAATAATAATAATAATAACAATAATAATAACAATAATAACAATAATAATAATAACAATAATAACAATAACAATAATAAAAATTATAATAATAATACTATTATTAAAATTATTTATTATTATAATTATAATAATAATAATTATTATTATTAAAATTATTATTATTATTATTAAAATTATTATTATTAAAATTATTATTATTATTAAAATTATTATTATTAAAATTATTATTATTATTAAATCATTATTATAATTACTATTAAATTATTATTATAATTACTATTAAAATTATTATTGTAATTATTATTAAAATTATTATTGTAATTATTATTATAATTATTATTAAAATTATTATTATTAATAAAATTATTACTATTAATAAAATTACTATCAGTATCAAAATTTTTTATCATTATCAAAATTATTATCACTACCAAAATTATTATCATTATCAAAATTAATATCATTATCAAAATTATTATCACTATCAAAATTATTATTATTAAAATTATTATTATTAAAATTAGTATCAAAATTATTATTATTAAAATTAGTATCAAAATTATTATTATTAAAATTTAAAAACGATATTTATCACAACGAAGAGAAACTCAGCCCGCAAAAGTTTAAGAATTACAAGAAATAAGGGAATGTTTCAATTATAGAAATGTAATAGATTCTTATGCTTCTCCTCAACCCGAAGATTGGGAGGTTTGTACCCGGCAAGAGCATTTCCTCCTAACTTTACCATTGTGAAAGTGCTCATATGTGATCGCGCTAGTGGTCTGTATGTGTTGATTCTTGTGGTGGTATGTGTTCAGCATCATTTGATGGAACGAAGAAAGGAAAACAAGGTGCCGAATACTTTAGGTATCCTTTTGCGAAAGACAGGGAAGCCGCCAATGCGCACTGCGAAGACTTTTTGGGGCTTAACCCAGGAGTTTTGTCCCTTAATTTGGTGATCTCTCAGCATTCTTCAAGTTTTCAACGATTAAAATTATTTTCACAACCGGAGATCGAGATGCTAAGGAACTTCCGGTTATCTCGGTGACGTCGGCCACTGAAGCGGGTCTTGGCAGTGTTGTTGCCTTAAAATAGATTTGCTCTTTAAACAAAAAATACTCGTCTATCCTGACACAGGAATACGCGTGCATTATGTTCATTACATGCCAAATGAAAGCCAAGTAACAACCCTCCCCTTCCCATTGAGCACCAACCAATCAATAATTTCTTCATTGCCGTCACGAGAAAAGATTTCAATTTCGCGTTTATTTCTAGCGAGCTCAATCATTTTACTGCAAAACTGTATACCAATCGATTTTCTCTGCTTTTAATTACCAGGATTCAAAATTAATTGCGCCATTTTCAGTCAGTTTGCATTTCGCTCTTTCGTTGACAAAATAAAATTTGATTCAGATACGCACTGAATTACTAGATACATTTTAGATGCCAAATCAAATCAGTCAACGAACATGGAATTAAAGTTCTAACTCTTCGCCATTTTACTGGCATTATGCTTAAAAAAATACTTGAAACGATGTGCAAGCCCTAACATAAGCCGCATCTTTGATGTTCTATCACTGAAAACTTATTGCAGTTATTTACAACTATTAAAAAACATATTTACAAAATACCGTCAGATTAGAATCGCCGATAACTACGAGACTAATGTTGCCTTAATAACCGTTGTGTCTACAACGGGTAGAGATATGTCTGCACGAGTTCGTCGAGCAACAATTGTTTTGCCTGTGACATCGTCGGACTAGTGTGAGTGCATGTTGGACATTGCTTTGAATTAGCGTTATGTAATGTTATAAATTAGTGTAGCGTGTGTCATTGTAAAGAACTCGGGCAAAGTGAGATAATAAAATTATCCGTCGGAATATAAGTGAAGATCGATATTAAATCGAAAATTACAACAACAACAAAAAAACAAAAAAAAAACAAAAAAAATCAGGGTTTCATCTCATATGACTCGTAAATATGCTCGTAACTATAGAAAACGCAAATTAAAAGAAACCTCGCGTCATAAGGAACCCAAGAAACCTAATAATTTCAAGGCCGAACAAATGCAAGAGCTACAACAGCGTCGAAAATAAAATAAAATGAGGTGTATGCATGTTACTTTAGCTACCACATACCTCTGATACAAGCGATAAGCTAGTAATTTTATATATTCTGTAACTGTAATACTACTTATGTAACCGCTGTTTCAAAGATATTTGTAATTCAATTACATATTAATACAATACACTTGTGATTATATCACAATGCTTTCACGAAAAATCTAAGGCGCAGTTTCTTTGTTTTCAGCTACTGTATCTTTCATTCATCGATATACACTCCATACTCTTTGGTTTTGGTTGGATGCGACACAGAGAGGTTTATGCACGCTTGTGGGAGGGTTTGACGTTTGAAGCAGCTCATTTGGGCTCGTATACGAGTATATTGGCAATGTTGGCGTGTCGAACTGCCATTCACTCTCCTTGTAATCTAACCAACTTCGACCACTTAATTAGAATACTACTCATTAAGAGTTTCCTCTATCGCTGAATCAATCAAATCATGATAGGTGATCACGGTCTTGCTACAATTTATAGTATCATGGAATTCGCATTTTACAGATTCTCACACTTGAGAAGGGAAGCCTGCTTGCAGGCAGATGTTCCCAGAAGTCCGTTTCTCAGGTTTTTCACAGAGTTTAAGATACCTGCAAGACCCTCTAATCCTTTCTGTATGTAAAACGGAGATACCTTTTCAAAGGTTCCCTCCTTTTGCATATTATAGAAGTATCATATGACAATCTTTTCGTAACTAAGGGAGTCGCCTCCCCTATTCTGTCGGGGTAGGCTCTGCATGCTTGCCGGCTTCATAATTCCGTAGATATTTGGAATGCACTGCATCTCACCCATACCGTAATAAGCGAAAGAGCTTTCTTCCTAATTTTGGTCACACCAGACACACTGTAAGTCGAGAGGCGTGTAGGCCCCGCATAATCGACCAGACGGGGGTGCGGCGGGTGACCATGAGATTGTACGCCAGCGAGTAGTTTTCCATACTACCCAATATCATCTCGGCAGCGTATGAAACTCAGGTTGAGGGGATTTTTATTTACACAGGTAGAACCATCTTCGCTATCAATACGGTGAAGCCAAGTTTCTCGTTCCCCAATACATACAACTTTCCACTGTAATGACCTGCAGTGGTCGAGGTATTTACAGATTTTTTTTTTTTTTTTTTTTTTTTTTTTTTTTTTTTTTTTTGCTTGGTCTTTACCCTTCGTCGACAGAGAGATCTTTAGAGGCGGGATGGGAGTGGGGCAAGGAACGGGAAGGGATTCGGCGATGGCCTTTTTGAAGGAAGCATCCCACCATTCGCCTGTAGTGATTTGGGGAAACCATGGAAAACCCTAATCTGGATGCCCGGACGGGGATTCGAACCCGCGTCCTCCCGAATGTAAGGCCAGAACGTTAACCGTTCACCCACCGCGCTCGGTTTACAGAGCTTATGGCGTGTAAGGAACTGGCGGCGCCCACCAGTTCCCATCTCTATCAATCAAAGAACCCTCTCCCCTCCTCAAGATGGTCATTAATCTACCTGCCAAGAGAACAATAAGGGATGGCCTCTATTTTGGACGCTCTGCGAATTTCTCCATCTACTCAAAACGAAATTTTGTGAGCCACTCTACAACTTCCAATTTAATGACGTCATTAACGCAGTATCCAAAAAAAAAAAAAGAGGGGTGAGATGAGATTCTTTTTTATTGAACATGGTCTGGTTGCCTGACAAAGTACTCCACTCTACTAACAACCCCCACACATCAATTTCCTTTACTCCAGTGGGTTAAGTCATCCGAGAAACAATTTCGGGTGTAAAATAGATGGGATATCCGATCTTCGTTAATCAAGTAACGTCCTCAGCCGGCCTCGGTAGCGTAGGTGCTAGAGCACTTGCCCCGCGTACCGAAGGTCGCCGGTTCGAGTCCGGCCGAGGGCATGGGTGTTTAAGTGTTGTGTGTCTGTGTGAATGTCCTGTCCGTCCTGTGGTGTCCATACTTCGAAGCTACAACAGATGACTGATTCACTGGAAGCTATGATAATCACATTGAGTCTCAATTGCCGAATGAGATTTTTTTTTAAGTAACGTTTTCTAGTTTGAATCAGAAGACAGATAGAGTAGTCCAAACAATTTGACAACATCTAGTAAAAAAAAAAATACTTTTTAGTTTAAGAATTTTGTGTCTTTTGGCCACAAAATCAAAGTCAAAATTGATATAACTAACATACCTAAATAAAGATACCTGTGCCAATAACACACTTATCGCTGTGAGAAGAATTAGTGTCCACGACAGACTTGTCAAGTACTCGCGTTATGATAAAAGAAATTCATGTACAATCGTTGCAGCAATGTCAACGAAGATAACACTGTCCATTTTTTTTTTCTGATTAACAATTCAGTGCTGGAGACATTGACCGAATTTCTAGAGTTTCACGTCTTCTAAACTCTTATATAAATCTACGAGGCATTGTGTTATTTTTCAGCATCTCACAAATCTACGTACAGATTTTGACGGGGTTTCAACATTTCGAAAGCCTAGGTCCTGACAAACTCTGAGGTATGTCTTAAGACGCTATCTCATCAGACGCTGGTGCATGTAATTAAAATTTGTCCTGAACACTAAGTCCTATGACATACAATCTGCCACAACTTGAAAATTAATATGAGATATAAGTATTTCTCGGCGTATCTTCGATATAAATTCTTCTCGGGTTTGCCACCGGATTACATTTTCTACTGTCAAGCTTTCGGCGACTCGCACTGCCGCCATCATCAGGTCTGTTGTATTTGTTTTTGTTGTTCCTTCAGATACAACAGACCTGATGATGGCGGCAGTGCGAGTCGCCGAAAGCTTGACAGTAGAAAATGTAATCCGGCGGCAAACCCGAGAAGAATATATAACTTGAAAATTATTTATTGATTGGGATTATAAACTTAACTTTAGGTTCTAACCTAAACTTTGAGACGAATATCATGGCGTTACCATTACTGCCGCGGAACAGAAAATTAACATCTGATCAAAACAGAAACTGTGAATTATGACGGACACAACGGCTTCCTTCGGCTCTTTCTATAAATAGCCGATTATCTAGACTGTGAACCAGTTTATAGTTTCTCAGAGAAGGTTTAATACGATTCGAATTATCGAGAGCAAGTTTGAAGTTGAATACGGAATTTTATCTTAGGACAGCAGCGGTGACAGTAATGAAGAAACTACATGTGAAAAAAAAAAAATTTTATACTGTTGAACTATCACAAGTCGTATCAAATATTTTTAAATAAGACCAAGAGCTTCTGGGTCCACGTAGACTAAGTCACGGATGAAAGCTACTTGCAAGGGACACCTTTGACCTCGAACGCTCGGAACTGCAAGAAAACATGTTTATAATAACAAGCGATCATAAACAAAACAGTGGTGTGTGTGTGTGTGTGTCATTTCCATGCAACACGTTGCATTCTGTCTCAAGTAATATTTTAATAGAAACAAAGTAACAAGATGTCAATACCATATGAAGGAAATTATACGTAATTCAATGACGTTATTGTATCATTATAATTAGACCTAAAGTGCATGGAAATGACACTTTGTTTTAACCGCTTAATCGAAATCCCGTATCTATGCATTGAGGACATCAGGTGCGTGGTACGGCTATATGCGTGTTTCGCGCTATATTAAGTAGGCCCTACTTTAAGCAGAGAGTTTTTGGCACTGTTGATTGAAAATGTAATGATACACTGGCGTCACTGAATTTACTTCATGTGGCATTGATATCTTGTTACTTTGTTTCTCTCTATTAAATGTTTCTTGAGGTAGAATGCAACGTTTTGCACGGAAATGACACACACCACTATTTTGTTTATGATCGCTTGTTATTTTAAGCATGTTTTCGTGCGGTTCCGAGCATTCGAGGTCAAAAGTGTCCAGTATTGGTAATAAAATTTCAAACACTAGGATACAAAGTGATCGAATAAAAATGAGATTTGTGAGTTAATGTAAGCTGTACCGATAAACGTTGCAGCAGCTTCTGGTAGACGGTGCGGATGAGCTGCTGGTCGTCGGGCAGGTGGAGGGCCGCCTGCAGCTGCTTGCGAGTCTCCCCCGCTGCGCCCTCACTCACCATGGCCAGCAGAGTGGAGTAGCCCAGCGGAGAGAACGCCAGGTTCCTCTCACTGCTCACATACGCCTGATGGGGTGACAACAGGGAAGTTTAGATACACAATAAAACTCTTTTCATCAATTGGCGTCACTAAATTTAAGATTTTAACATAATTTTTTTCTATCATGGAAATTAGATTTTGGAAAAATTTAATAGTAAAGGTAGAAAAATTAGCTACTTGCAAGATTGGCAGTGCACCCAAACAAAGCCATACTGGATCGCTAACTTAAGATTCAGTTGCAAACTTCGGGCCTAACGTTCGAACAGTAGTAATTAGTGTACTAGTCTTATTTTAGGAGGGTACTCGGATCCTGTCTCCAATTACGAAGTTCATTAATGCTATACTTATGATATTGAACACATATTAAATGTTTCAAATACTAATCGTTTATGGTTATACGGCTGCTCGACATAGATGTCCTTAGAGCCAGGCAAAGATTGGAAATAAGAAAAGAGAAGGAATTCAGCCATATCATTTTGAAGGAATCATACTGGCATTCGCCTAGAGTAATTTCTGGAAACTATGGAAAAGCAAAAACTAGATGGCTGGTTGGAGATTCGAAACCGCGTCCTACCGACCATATAGATGGCGAAACCGCTTGATGCCACTGGAAGTAATCAAGCATCTATCAGAGTTTCGCCGATAATTAAATGGTCGGAATTAGCCTTTTTTGTTTTAACAAAATTTTCCGGCATAAGATTTGGAAGCATAAAAGATTTATGTCTTTAAAAATAAAACTCTTCGAATGCTCGACAAAAAATTGACAACCTACCCCTCCCCTCTTTCCAATTTCGATATATATTTAGAGTGCTCTACATTACCAGAGAAGTTTGACCAGTAGCAGACCTACCAATAATTTTACTTTGTGAAATTTGATTGCTATCTTTAAACTGTTGCAGCTGAATTAATTTAAGCTCCGAGTTTCTTTGATTACTCCTCTCAATTAACCATACACTGTCACACTAAGAGTCAGCACCCCCAGCTGCTCATATTACTGAAGTTTTCTTTCGCACAGTACAAAACTTGTCGCCTAGATTTGGACCGTGATTACGGATTTCAGATGCACGAGAATAATTTATGCTTGAATGTGAACTTGGCCTCTGTATTACCTGCAGGATGGCAGTAGCCAGCTCATGGGAGCCTTCACCTACGAAGTTGTCTGGAAGGTCTTCACTGTCTGTGCGCTGCGTGGGCAGGCAGTGGGAGCACGCAACCGCAAGCAGCAGTATCACACCTGAAACACGAACCACGACACTTCACAGCTTTCTGAATGATCATAGTAGTATAATAGAACTAGGTTCTTTACGAAGAGCAGCCTAGTTTATTACGATACCAGACACTCGATTACAGTAAGACGACTCCATTTCCTAGTGAATCTAACCCCAGCGGACTCACTAGATTAATAAAATAAGTGTTTAAAAAACATAAAAACCGCCTTCAAAAAAGAACACTACAAATTTTAAAATAACTTTATACCTTGCTTAGAAGAAAGTAAATCTAAATGGACAATATTTTACATCACTGTTATTGAAATTTTTACATTAATTAGTTATTTTTGGGTACCAGCTGTCAGATCGCGCAGATCGAATTACTGAAATTTATTTGGTGTTCGAGGTGAACCGAGAGTACGAACAAAAATTCCAAATTCTTTTCAGCATGTCGTGAGGAAGATAGTTTTACTGCAGGAGGCAACTTAATGAAACAAATTAACGGTATGTTATCTTGGCTCGGCCTCGTTGGTCATACAGGCATATCTCTGGCGCTATAGTGTCAGTTAGTAGGCTGCATCATGCAGTAAACACTTTATAGTTAGTATAATATAGGTGTATCATCTATGTGTTTCAGTTTTGTTGAAAAATGTTTCTAGAATTAATTGTAGGTAAGTAGTAACATGATTTTTTTATGTATTATTGTTATTTATTATTGTTTTTATCTTTTTTTTCTTGTTTTGGCTGGCACCGACTCCAAAAATAACTAATTAATGTAAAAATTTCAATAACAGTAAAATATTGAAAATATTGTAAAATAATGTAAAATATTGTCCATTTAGATTTACTTTCTTCTAAGCACCGTATAAAGTTATTTTAAAAATTTTAGTGCTCTTTTTTGAAGGCGGTTTTTATGTTTTTTAAACAATTATATTATTTTTAAATTTTTAGTGGTATTTTTGTTAATTTGTATTTAAATATGCCGCAGCAGTTCTCATTTTGCGAACTTCCTGAGAGCTCAGTGGTTAAAGCTAATGCTTTACAAAAAAAAAAAAAACTGTCTTTACAACAACTTTCTGAATGGGGTGAATTGGATGCTGTGTTAAGGAATGTCAGGTTATATTTTGGTCCAGGCTGTGTTTCGATCTAATGATAACATCGGTTAAAGATGCTGCTCGATAATCGAAAGATGTAACATCTGGACATTAATGCATACCACATACACAAATCTGTCTCTGGAATATATCTGTTCGTTCCAGCATCACACAGAAAATATAGATATTTAATTGGTTTTCACAACGTAAAAGCTCGGGGTCCAAGTTGAAGTCTCAAGTACATGTTAAGACATTAGGACACATACATTTTATAAATATTCTGCAATGACTTAAAAATAGCTTAAAACTGTGGATTTTGTAAAGAAAATTGAAAATTATAAATGATGGGGGTAAAGGAGAAGAGGGATTGGGCTTTTGTATACCAAATGTAGACTGTCTTTTCTGATTGATTTAAAGTATACGTTTTATAAATTTCTATTGATATCATATAAAAATTTTATGTGTGTATAAAAGAAACAATTAAGCGGTGTGGAGGTGAAGAGTATTTTGGTTTTTGTTAAGGTAGTGTGGACAGCATTTTTCTCTTTGTTTAAAGTATACATGTGTATACTTCCTTCAAAATCAGATAGAAACGATAGCTTTATATAATGAACATTGACAGTAATTAAAGGGGTAGAAAGGGGGGTGTTTTTCTCAAAGTAATTTCAGTAGTGTGTTTCTTTTTCTATTTGCTTTAAAGTATACACATGCGAAGTTCCACCGAAATCGGATTATAATGTGGGTTTGTACAAACATTAAGGGATGTAAAAGGGGAGATAGGGTAGTTTTTTATATTTTGGTCAGAAATCTTCTCGATAAAAAAATACATGTATGTGCCAAATTTCATAAAGATCGGTCAAATGGTTTCAACTGTAGCTTTTCAAAAAGAAAATTAACAAAAGTCAAGGGGCGGAAATGGGGAAAGGGGTTCAGTTTTTGCAAACCAAAGGTGACATTATTTTTCTCTTTGTTTTACAGTAAAAGATTGCTAAGTTCTATCTAAACTGGATAATAACTGAGTTTGTATAAAAATTAAACGGTTTAATGGGGAATGGGTGTGCTTTTTTTATTTTTTGGTCCGAAACCTTCCTCGTGAAAAAATACATATAAGCGCCAACTTTCATAGTAATAGGCCAAATGGTGGCGACTGTAGCTTTCTATAAAAAAAACATTGACAAAAATTAAGGGGTTGGTAGGAGGGAGACGGGTTGAGCTTTGGCAGACCAAATGTTGACAAGATTTTTCTGTTTGTCTGAAAGTATGCATTGGCAAAGTTCAATCAAAATCAGATATGAAATATAGGTTTCTATAAAATTAAGGGGTGTAAAGGGGGAGATGGGATGGCTTTTTTTATTTTTTGGTCAGAAACCTTCTCCATGAAATATTACATGTATATGACAACTTTAATGGAGATCAGTTAAATGATGTCGACTATAGTTTTGTATAAATAACATTGGCAAAAATTAAGGGGTGTATAGGGTGAGAGGGGTTCAGATTTTTTAAACCAAATGTTGACAGCATTTTTCTTTTTATTTTTGACTACACATTTCCAAAGTTCCATTGAAATCAGATAAAAAAAATGTGAGTTTGTATAAAAATTAAGGGGTGTAAAGTGAGAGAGGGGTGTTTTTTTATTTTTTTTGGTCCGAAACATTTTCCATGAAAAGTTACATTTATATGACAACTTTAATTGAGATCAGTTAAATGATGTCGACTATAGTTTTGTATAAATAACATTGGCAAAAATTAAGGGGTGTAGAGGGTGAGAGGCGTTCGGTTTTTTCAAACCAAAAGTTGACAGTAATTTTCTGTTTATTTTTTACTATACATTTCCAAATTTCCATCAAAATCGGATAAAAAGTCTGGGTTTGTATAAAAGTTAAGTGGTGTAAAGGGGTAGAAGGGGTGGTTTCTCAATGAAATTCATATGGGACCACTTTGGAGGTATACTCTATCCACTATAAAAATTTCATTAAAATCATTTCAAAATTGGGGAAGATATCATTGAACATACATAAAAAAAAAAAAAAAATCAGACAATTTGAGAACCACCTCCTTTTTTGAAGTCGGTTAAAAATACACTTAAACTAGTGTAGACCCGATTCTCCTTCAAACAATGACTGGCATTACAGACCTAAGCGTAAAAACAAACACTTTTGTGCATATGGACTGAGCGATACTATAGTCTCTCAATAAATATCCAGTAATGCTCATTCTAAGGATGTATAATTATTTTTTTGCTTATGGCTTTACGCCTCGTCGATGCCGAGATCATTCGATGCGGGATGGAACTGGGGACAAGGAACAGGAAGGAATTCGGCCATGACCTTTTGAAGGTAGCATCCCGGCATTCGCCTGGAGTGTCCAAGGCTGTAATTTTTGTCTGAACCGAGATGGCGTGAGAAATGAATACACTCTTCGCCACAACTGTCTTCAAGAAATTACATTGCGGAATTCTTGCTCATTAGGGACGGCAGTAACGGAACAGAAACTGATGCCCCTTATGAAAGAAACCTTCCTTAACTCCAGCTCAGAGCGATTTTGGAAAAATCGTGGTATACCGAAATCCGGTAGGCCGTATCTGGAAACGAACCAGCGTCCTCTCGAATTCCGTGTCCTAATGCTGCCACTCATCTACAAGAATCAAATAAAAATTGATTCTACCCGTGTTAAATAGCCCACAAGAAAGGTCCAAATAACTTACAGTTCATTACTACTTGTTGTTTAATAATACGCCATTACAACTGTTGGATATTGTTTTTATTTTCCGGACGCGTTTCGCCTCTCGCCGAAGTATCTTTTTTTTTTTTTTTAAATGGCTTTTGGCAGCTGAGGCCATACAGCCAGCTGAATGTGTTATATTAAAGCTTCCAGTGAATCAGTTAAATCCAGTGTTTATATAGTCTTCAAAGTGCGGACGCCACAGGACGGACAGGACACACACACAGACACACAACACTTAACATCCATGCCCGCGGCCGGATTCGAACCGGCGACCTTCGGCACGTGGAGCTAGCACTCTAGCCCCTACGCTACCGAGGCCGGCAATCCGAGGTATCTTCAGCGTACAGTTTTGCTGTAATATGTGATTTGTTATTGACTTTTGAATACAATGATTTTTAGATTTACTAAAATTATTCTTATATAGGCAGCATAATATTACTTATATTCATATAACAGTTTGATTACTAATATTTTTATATCCGTTTTGGATTATCATGCAAGACGCTTTGTTTACATAAGTATACTAGGATATGTTTTATACTGTAACTTACATTTTACATTTGCATTTTGAGGTGTGGTCGTTGCTCGCCTGCGACCTCAACCAGCATAACTTACCGTTATTCAAGATTTCTGGGAAACACTGTTCGAAATACCTTTTCTGTAAGCACGAAATAGAAGCTCCAAGGTCAACAAAGCCTACAGATATTTAAATCGCAGAAAATAATGTAGTATTTATTGCCTGTCCGAATGTTTGAGCTGAAAGATTTATGTTTAGGTAGTTTAATTATTGTAATAGCTGTATGCTACGTGATTTTTAAGCATAGTTCGATATGTATTGATATAATTTGTTTGCGATTGTCGTTACAATCAAACTATCTATATTATGCTGAAATTATCGTTACGACTACAAACTGACAAAATTCTTTTAAATTGCCTAAATTTTGAAGTCGCTATATACAGTGGTGCAGCTGGGGGGGGAGGGGGGAGGGTAGGGGCAGTTCGCCCCGGGTATCACCCGTTTGGGTGTGACACTCGCATTTCATTAAATGAAATGATTGAAAATAGTGTGATACAAAGAAAGAAACATTTTTTTGTTATGCTTTTCGTATCCTTTGAAGCCGAACCACTTCTACTTTCATTGTTTTGATTTTTTAAATTGATCTAGCGCTTTTTCAGATGCAATCCAATTCGCTGGATGCTTTCACTACAGTAGAGTATAATTATGGGCAAGACTGCGCCCTTAAAAAAAGGGAGCATCGCTCTACAGCTCCAACAATCACTTTGGTTTGTTAGAATCGGCGGTGGCTATAACAAGTTTTCTTGCATAAAACGAGGAAGTCTTAACGGAAAGATGTCTAAAATTGCTAAAATCAAGGTAAGTAAATAGTTAAATTGTAATTCCTCGTAATTATTTAAAGAAATAATGTTATACAGTAGAAATCCTACTATCCGAACTCCGACTATCCGAATCGTTTTTATCAAGAAACATTCTTTTGAAAATTCCTGGATGTTCAGAAGTTAGAGTTGAATTTTTTTAACTGCTTAACGTCTCTTAACAACGAGGTCTTTAGAGACGGGAATGATTGCGGGGGGGGGGGGGGGTCAAGGAATGGGAAGGAATTTGGCCATGGCCTTTTAAAGGAAGCATCCCGGCATTTGCCGGGAGTGATTTGGGAATCCATGGAAAACCCAAATCAGGTTGCCCGGACGGGGATTTAGTGCTGAAGTTATAGGAGAGTGGGTGGTGTGTGATTCGTCAGACCCTGGGTATGAAATTCTAAACATTGATGAACATATTGAAAGTGTGAGAGAAGAAAGTGTCGAGAAAGAATATGACCTTAATGTCGAAGTTGAAGCAGACACGGGACCATCAGCCAGTCAAGCATTGCCGGCCTTGAAACTGCGTTGAAGTGGATGGAGCGTCAGCCCTAGTGTGACCACATGCAACTTCTCACTGGTCAAGTGGATGCGCGACTTGGCTGCCCGAAAAACGGATAAATACGGTCAAGCAGCTTACTTTAAGCGAGATGTTCAGCAAGCAATGACTTTTATTTACGCTACGGTACGTACATACTTTACCAATTTACAGCACTTGTAGGTACGCTTAACATGTAAAAGTGTTGCCTTTTCATTTAATTAATTAAAAGCTGTTTTTCTTTAAAAATAGTTTTGCCTCCTATTTTGAACATACATACAGTAATTAATTAAAATAGACCCTTTTTCGGAAAAAAATCCAATTATCGGAATTTTTGAATATCCGAATGGGATCCGGTCCCAATTCGGATAATTGGTATTCTACTGTATTTTCTGTATTTTCTTCCAAAACTAAATGAAAAAACCAACCATGTGTGTGTTGGAACACGCATAAAACGAGGAAGTCTTAACGGAAAGATGTCTAAAATTGCTAAAATCAAATCAGGTTATAAATTACGCTTAAGGCTCCTCTTCACAATCCCCCTTGATGGGCGACTATAAGCACGCACGATTGTGTAGAGGACATAGTCGCCTGTGAATGGCAATCATCGCCAATAAGGGACCGTGCACAAACTACTTGGCTCGGTCCAGGGGGGGGAGGGGTTGGCTGGAAGGCTACGCTGGGCTACGTGGGGGGAGGGGGGGTTCCGAGCCAGGCTACGTAGCTTTCCTTTCATAACATTTTTCACAGTTTAATATGAGGAATATAAGTCACAACAGCATGTGAATATTTATTTCCCTCATTTAATTATCTCCGTATGTAATTTACAATAGTCTGACAAGAGAAAACAGTGCAAAATGTCTTCTGGAATCAAAAGGGAAAAAAGCTACGTGCTACGTGGGGGGGGGGGGGGGGGGGGTAGAGACAAAAGCCACGCAGGGCTACGGGGGGGGGGGGGGGGGTTCACAGGAGGTCAAAATGGAGCTACGTGGTTTATGCACGCTCCCTAATCGTGAGTAAACGGTTAGTTTTCGGCACATCTAAGGAATGTGTGTTGATGATCGTGCGCGTGTCCACACAATCGCCCATCACTCAATCGCACGGCAGAGGTCCAAAATATGACTTTTTCGCAACCAATGGCAATATTTTTTTTTTTTTTTTGTACTAGATACTCAAAGTTGCTTGATGACATGCGTTCCAAGTTATCAAATGGTTCTGCTAGAAGTTCGGCTAGTTTTTTCATGGTTTGTGTGGGGGGGAAAAATGTGTATGGACGGAGAAGTGAAAACGAAGTCGCAGGGAAGAGTTGCCTAATACCTACCACAGTAAGAGGAGGCTCTGTACCTTGTTCAGCTGCGGTGAATAGTCAACATCTAACATCTTCTCTTCCTCCATCTATTTTACACGACTTTTTTTGTTTTCGATGCTCATTCCGATAATGGTTATATGTACTAAGCATACAGATAGCAGCAGCCTGTGTTATTTTGCTTTGTGCCTCGTTTCTGCCTGGTACTTATTTAATGTATTCCAGTTATTTCCGGAAGATTATGCTCATCTCTTCTTTAGTTACACGGTCGCCTTTTATTCTTTTTAAACACGTTATAGAAATTATCTGATTAATTAAAGATTCGTAAGCCGTCTTTGTACTTATCATAGCTTTAATTCAGTAAATTAATTATTTTACAATGTTCCGACAACACCAGCCGAAACTATACAGATAATATTTACATCGGACTTCCTTTTGAAGTTGCACGGTTCGTAAATTGAATTTGCCATGACTGATATCTCTCTTAGCAACTAACACAACAAGCAAAAACTTAACTAAAACAGAACCTCAATGAATCTATAAAATTATGATTGCATAACAAGGTAACTTATTAATCCGTGATCACCACAAGCCGGTATCACTTTGACGTCCATTTTCAACAGACAGCAACTCATGATCGCGACGATGATGGCCACATTTTTAATCCCCATCATCATCATGGGCGATTGTGAAGAGGAGCCATTAGACGTTTTACGCGTGAAACGATATTTTTTTTAGGTTTTTAAAGTTTATCTATTTAGAATATAATTAGTTTTCAGTTAATACTCACGAGTATTTTCCGCAGTTTGTAATTTCGAATTTATCACCCGACAGAGTCTTGCAATTACAGAAAGAATGTAAATTGGATAAATTGATTAGATTTCGAGTTATCCGATTTAGTCTTTTATAACCGCTGGTAAGGTAAGCTTACCTATTGTGTACAGTGTACCTATAGTAGAAATGATATTGTATCATGTCGAATTTAAGCAAATACGAAGATTAAAAAAACTGTGCATAAACCCAGCAATACTGTCAGGTCTTAAGTCATTCCGAATGGGTTCCAACTGTTCCGTCGTTGGTGAGCAGTTTTTGTAGAGCGTGTGCTTAGGCTCGTATCTTCCTAGCGCAATCGCAACGTACGTAAAGTGCTTTAACTCTCCGTTCGTGTTAAGTTTGCTTTGCTTTCTTGTGAATGATAATGTGCAAATGTGATCACAATTAAATAAATGAGCGTATGATTCTGTAGCTTAGACGAGAAGAATATTTCTACTATGGACAACCTCTCTGTTGAATATAGGTACCTAAACTCTTACGTGTTCTTTAAATCGACAGGGCTGTCGAACTTACGTTCCTCAATCTTCAAGTATGTTACAAAGCTTATCAAAAGCAACAGATTCTCCTCTTGATGCAAGGAATAGCAAAAAAAATATGCTAAATATACAATCAACAGTATTTGACAGATGTCACATTGCATTTTTTTCCCGTTGTTGATGCTAGAGATCATTAAAAATAGAAGTGATTATTTCCAAAACGGAGAAGGAATATTGAGAACCATATATAGGCAAGACTTTAAAAGGTAAGTGTCGACATCTTTCAGCAGAATGGTACTATAAGGAAATATCTACTAGTGAAAAAAATCGGCGTTCGCGGATGATTTACTCCGCTATTATATCTGCATTGCTTTTGTCGTCGTTTCTTTGCTGGCTGTAATACTAATACTAGATCTGCATTTTTGACTGGATTTCATAATCGGTGGAAACTAAATCCTAAACTGACAGATCTTGAAACTAAAAATGAACATCTAGAAAATCTCGAAAAGTGGAAAACTAGAAATAAGGCTACAATTTCACGAAACAATAGATGACGCAGCCTAACAATTAACTGACGCAGCCTAACAATTAACTGACGCAGAAAGACATAAGGGTGAGGGAAAACCTTCTTTCGTAGGTAACGAAATAACAAGAGAAGAGATGTTATAATTGAAGTTGCAATTCATAAAGTAGGTGGGTACAGGAAACGAGAAAAATGGCTGTGTAGGGAAATTTGCACGGTAGCGTACGTTTTATCGCAATTAATTTAAAAAATTAAACTAAAGCAAAACTTGATTGGTCTTTTATTTAGATTTTTGGATATAACTATATTACTGGCTAAATAAAACCAAGTACTTCGCGAACACGATGAAGGATATGGTTGTACAAATAACGGCAATTTCTTAGAACTGGTCCAACTACTCTCAAAATATGATGTAGTGCTGAAAGAGCACATCTTAGACTTGGAACATTATAAATATCTGCCGCCAGATACATAAAATGAATTCATTAGTGTCCTACCAAACCACGTAGAATCTACGCTTGTTAATAAAATTAAATCTGTAAAATATTACTGTATTATGTTTAATATCACACCCGACGTTTCAAACATTTATTAAATATCTGAAGGGATTGGATTTGTGAAAACCGATAGCAGGAAACTGAAATCAAAGAAGTATTCCTTGGATTTTTTCCTTATAGGGAATTTTTTTTTTAAGAAGCTTCATAGTGATGGTTAAATTGTATAGTGTGTCGTTCTCAAGGTTATGACAATGAAGCGGCGTACGTTAAGGAGTACAAACCATTTTTAAAGCAAAAAATAAATTCTTTTGGTTGTATATACAGATCATTCAATTAATTCATGTTACCAATATTTATTTTCACAAAATGTATGTTTTATAACATTTTTCAAAACCGTAGAAACTATTTTTACTTTCTTCTCGATTTCCACCAACCGTTAGGAATTCTTTACCGACCACAGCATATCTTTTGTAAGTAACAAGACGGAGTGATTATGCTGCAATAAAAGTACTAACGGAAAATTTCTGTAAGATTGTGGCTGCCATTAACGAATTATGCGGTCAACTAGAAAATTTAGACACCAGAGGTGCTACTCATAACCTTACCCCTGCAGTTTGTAATTTTAGTATTCTTTGTCATCATCTCTTTTCGAATGATGTACTAAGGGAAGTAAATTATCAGATTGTATTGCAAACTAAAAGTTTGAGCGATCAGTGACAAAAATAAACGCACTTCATGTTCACAAACAGCGGTGTCATATTGTAAAAGGGTTAATAGATTTTGTTACGAAAAAACAGAGGACTACGACTTTCCAAAAGAACCAGGAGTTTGTCGTGGAAAACTAATGGCCGGTGAAGTAGCCACTGATGCACAACACACAATGGAAGCTGAAAATTAAAAGTATATGTTGAAATGACCGATTCAGTACCGAACTCTTAGATCAAAATCCGTTCAATATTGGAGTTGTGCAGAAAAATAATTAGTTTTCGGTGAACATGGAGGAATTAAAAATGGCTGTATCCAAATTTACTGGTTTTTGTGATGAATTATGAGAATCAGAACTTCTCCTGGGAATAACAAGGTTGAGAAGACAATTAAAAGCAGCCTGTGTTGCCGTTTCAGTAAAAAAAAAAAAAAAATATTGGTTGGCATTGGTCTTTTTTAAAATTACTCGTGTAATCTTACTAACGACAACTTGCCTATCAGCTGCTACGTGTGAGAGGATCTTTATTAAGTTAAAGTTAATAAAAACCACTTTCGTTCAACAATAAGCAACACGAAGCTATACAGTCTTGCCATGTTGACTATTAAACATGGAGTAACTCAAAATGTCAATTTTGAAGATTTGATTTCAGAGTTTGCAGCTGTAAAAGCTAGAAAGAAGAGATTGTGAAAGCAATTGTTTCTCGTTTATTTATCTTTTAAATGTTTTTAGTATTTTAATTTTATTAGTAAGTGACTATTTGTAAATAACAAATGTTTATTTAAAACGCGTTTTATTAAAATCATGCCTTAAAGGATTTTACATTTTACTTAACGCTGAATTTAAGTTTTCATGGGGCAACACCAACAATATCCGCCCCGGGGGTCACTGGTTATATATTAGGAATCTAGGACTCCAATCATCGAGACCGAGACTATCAAAACTAGCCAAAAGCAGTGTTCGAACTATCAAGAGCATTCTAAAGCATCTACAATAGGTCTTCCAACAACGAATTACCAACACTTATAGAAATATCGCAAAACAAATATGTCTAAAGAGTAATAATACCCAAACTATTTTAATACAGGCTAAATAATGTCCGTTAGTGATAACGGATTACTAAACGCTCGTTCTAGTTGTAAAAAATGCCCTACATTACAATAAGGAATTAAATTATCATCTTTAAAGACGACGTAAATACTAGTGACTACGAACTAAATAAACGTGATGCACTAGCAATTATGGCCGAAACAAAATTGTATCACAACCTGGACCTAACTGGAGATAATTGGCTTGTTATTTATAGTAGTTACGGAAGAAAATGCGGCAGACCTTCCAAATACGGTAACCTTAAGAGAGCAGCCCCACAACACGAAAAGTTGGGGAAAAAACGTTAGTTCCATGTTATGACTGACACAGTCGTTTAGTGGAACATGTAACGTTGTTTTGTACTTTTTCTGAACAGTAAAATAATGCATTTGTAAGGAGTTATACGAAAACATTTCACGCCAGGAAACAGCAGTTCTTTTAGCCTTCAAATATAAATTGGCCATTATTACGATTTTTTTTCCATCTGGGCGAAAACAAACTCATTTAATCCGAATGACTATTCAGCCCAGGCTACTATACTGTAACCAAGTGCACATAAACCTTTTACAGATAAATCCGCAGTTAGATTTTTTTTTTTCTATTGATAATACCTTAGAGAGTATGAAATTCTCCATGCTCATTTCAGATTGAAAAAAAAGGAATGAGCGTAAAATAGTTTCACTATTAATTTCTTGCGATAGGGAACCACTTAACAGTTTGAAAAACTAAGGGTAAACGTTACCCGTTTTAAATAAAGACTTAGACCCTGAAATGTTCAAGTAACAATACTCGTAGCGTCTGCTAGACAAGTTTTCTATCGTAATCAATATTATTTTTAGTTACTACCTCAGATTTGAATCGCGATATGTCCCTCCTGTCTCCCTGCTCTCCACCTAAAAATAAATATATTTCGCTTGGAATGATTAAACATAACATTCCGCCACCTACCCTTAGTAAAAACCATCGCTGCCCGCTGCCGGAATCGAACCGGCAATCCTTTCAACAAGAGGCCGGCTCGCTGATGCTATGCTAGCAAGCCCCGATTCAGCATGTACAAGGTACTTCGTGTACTCTAAAAAGCGACCTCCGTAAGGAGGTGGAGTCATTAACATATGTTCAGAGGAGAGTTCACAACTCCATACACGATTTTACTCCCCCCCCCCCCCAAAGCATTCCAGAAACAAATTCAGTAACCGTAATATCCGTGTTACGCTGTTTGAGTGCGTAACTGGAAGCTGACTGCCTTCTCTAGCTAACAGTCCTCCGTAAACGAGATCATGCAAAACTGCGGCTACTGGCACATGACCATTTTAATTCGCTGATTGATACTTCTAAAGGCAAAAACTGTACTAAATTTTCAGTTCCATCACAAAGTATGTATTCATAATTCAATATTTCTGTTTCTTGAAATTTTTTTCCAACCCAGTCAATAGTTGTGTGTCCAAAATGACCTACCCTTTGTGTCCTTCTTATTTTTTACAATTTCGTATTGAAATCGGGTTATAGACTACGTGATGAGAAAATCAAAAAATAAAATAAAAAAACTCTTTTGCCATTTTGATTGCAGATTTCGCTTTCATCTCCAGTATAAAGAGTCATATTTACACGAAATAAAGCGTTATACAGGGCTGAGTTAGATGGACCAGTGCCAAGCTCGGTGGTGCGACTAATGACTGCGTGTTTGGTGGCTTTACACTGGCCAGCGTGTTCACATATTTACCAGTTTCCTCTACTGCTGTCTTAACTTAAAAGAAATATTTTAGTTCGTTTAAAATATTTCTCACTGTTTACTGAAACGAATGCCACCTTAGAAAAATGTCTCCGTTTGTTCTCCGTATAGCAGCAAAATAACAACCTGCCCTTTCCTAGTATACAAACAAAAGCGAGTCAGTGAAATTAACGCCTATTAGTATGAAATAGTTTGTTTTAGATTGTAATATATTACACGGAGAACAAGAAGAACACAGTGAGTGGAGAATTGCTGGAACTATGACAATGCTAACCCTAGCCCATTTCTTCACACGGCCAATGCAGAATCAGATTGTAACGTAAAGGATGAACTATGTCCTACCTGTTGGGAGTGCCATGGTGCAGTGAGGGCGGCAGACAGCGACTCGGGTTATATGCAGCCCGGCGAGTGGCCGGCCGTTCACCCCGCCCCGTCACCGGTTCCCAGTCCATTACCGGGGTCAACATAACAGTCCCTCACATCAACGACCTACACGAATGCTAACTAACAATTGTAAAAATGACACACTCCCACGGTCTTTTAGCTCCCAAAGTAACAGGTTTTTTTATTTTTTTAAATATATATTGTGATATTAATACGCTCCATTGTTGGAAGTGAAATTTCTTTTTTCTTCTATTGTTTGCTCCGATCTATACAGCTTAAGTAACTGTTATCAATAATAATTGCGAGTTACTTCTATCTTTCTAGTATTCTCGCCGTTATTTTGTTCATATTGAACTAGTATTCTCACCGTTATTTTGTTCATATTGAAGTTTAACTTCACTTTTCGATTTATTCATTGTTTTTTTTTTTTTTCACGTATTGGTCTCGCGTATGATTACAAAGCTCTGCAATTTCGCTTCACTAAATTTGTAGATGCTATGTCACTATTCTAAAGACATTGGGCGCTAATGACCCCGACGTCGACGCGCCCTAAAACAACAAAAAAAAAAAAAAAAAAAAAAAAAAAAAAAAAAAAAAAAAACAACAACTAAAGACATTCATGGGATTTAGATAGAAGAACCGATACATGTAAGGATAGCTCCTACTATCGCTGAAACTCAGGAGGAATTGTATCTCAGGGTTTCAAGTAACGATTCGGAAGAAAGTTTACATCAAAAATATTTTTGAAGTTAAAAGATGAAACCCGCCTGATTGAGTTAAGAGTTTATAGCTTTTTGGGAAGATGCTTAAACACGGGAAAATGCGGCAAATTTCATTATTTCCTGTAACCGAATTAATGACCTGTGGGTTTTATGATCAGTCCTTCTGTTATGACTATTTTTTCTATTCTCTGAAGTAACACATATGCGATGTGAAACATGTTATAGATTTTTGACGTGAATAGATCTTCCCCTGTCGGTACTGGGTAGTATCGCAAGGTTACAAGCTGCAAAAAACCTATGAACTTTGTAACTAGTACTCAAAAACTTTATAACGAAGGACAACGGCGTAAACGGCGTTCAACAGAGAAAGCTTGGAAGGAAGAAGTGTATAAGCCGTTACTTCTCCTGCCCCTCTCCCCCGCTGACGCAAGAAACGGATGCGACTGGTCAATTAACGAAACGGTGAATAGGTGTCATTAGAGAGCATACACTGCTCGTTTATACTTCGCCGAAAATGATGTTTGTATGAAATATACTACATCAAACATTTTATGACAGTTTCCAGTGCGATAGAAGCAAATTTTGAAAAATTGTGATACTTTGAAAGCGAAATTATCAAAGTACAAAGTAAGAAAATAGAAGCAGAACAACGAAGCGCAGGTATAAATGAAGCAAACCTAGTTACAAATGCGGAGAGGTGTCGACTGAAAGGAGTGAGAGGACGGCACGATCGCGGCGGGATAGCAGTTTCCACACAACCAGGAATACAGTCGACATGCCATGTAAACCTATCCTTAGGACTGAAATCACGTCCCTTCCAAGCAGTAACGGTTATTCTACAAATATCCATCCAGGCCTCATCTTTTACACTCCTAGGATATGCATAAGGCATAATCTGTTACAAAATGTGCAAATTTACAGTTTAAAATTTATAAGTGCATTTTTTAAACGTTCCTGTAAGGTTACTTCAGATATAATTGTTATGTACAAATGCTGTATTCTCCTACCACGTTAGGTGAAGCTATGCAGCGCATGGTACTTGAAATTCTGTAACTCGATCGTTAGGGTCATAGGAAATTTACTTTATCAAACAAATGTTGGAAATATAAAGATATGCAAAATACAAGAGAGCATTAATATACGTTGCGGTTTTGTAAAAACATTATAAGATCTAAACCGGTTGTTTCAGAATATGTTGAATGATTTATTTATCTCCTAGCTTTACAATACGTTAACGTCGAGGTCAGTACGATCAGGAGAGGATAGGGGGTAAATAATGGGAAGGAATTTGGTTATATCCTTTTGAAGCAACCATCCCGGAGTTCGACTGAAGTGATTTCGAGAAACCATGGTAAATCTAACTTTGGATAACAGAATTAAAAATCGAATCCGTGTCCTCTGGAGTGATATCTCTCACCATGAATAAGCGACTTGCACTGACAACTTCGTAATCTCATCCTAGTATATTTGATATTTACTTTCAAAATTAGCTGTTCTGTTCTAAAAACTATTCTTCACTACTGTTTCATGCACATTATTATATTTGAAATAAATATTCGCTAATATTCTGGTGCTTCAGTGTTAAGGAATCCCCTCGCAACTTTATCCTTACTTTGTTTTTAATCAAAACTCGTTTTTTGTGTGACAGCTACCTTAGGACATTGCGTAATTCGCATTCCACGATAACCTGGAGATCCGGGAATATTTTGTCATATTATATGAAGCTGTGGTGTAAGTCGAATGCGCGGACTCTTGAAATCCTGTCACTCGATCGTTAATGGTGCAAGAAGGTTCTTTTTAGTTTAAAGAATGTTAATATGACAAAGAGTGTATTACGCGCTGCTGTAATTCCATAGCTTCTTAAGGTGAATGATGGGAAGACGACTGTAATTAATTCAGTAGTAAAGTAAATTTGAAATATTGTAGGATGTGATTGTGAAGTGCAAGTCTAGTACTGAGTGTGATTTACAGAGGCTAGTGTCAGAGATATTACTCCGGAGGACATGGATTTGATTTTTGATCCTGCGATACACAATTAGATTTTCCATGATTGCTCGGACCGAGCGTTGTGGGTGAGTGGTTAACGCTCTGGCCTCGCATTCGGGAGGACGACTGTTCGAATCCCCGTCCGGGCATCCAGATATGGGTTTTCCATGATTTCCCCAGATCACCCCAAGCAAATTCCGGGATGCTTCCTACAAAATGCCATGGCCAAATTTCGTTCCGTTCCGTATCCCCAGCCCCATCCCGCCTCTAATGACCTCGACGTCGACGAGACGTAAAGCCATAAGTAAATAACACCAGACAAATTCCGGAATGGTTGTTCCAAAAGCCATAAACGATTTCTCCACAATCCTCTCCAGCCACTGATGACCCCGATGTTGACGAAGTGCAAAATGCAACCGCAATCCCTAATGTAACTTCTACAACAGTGAGACTTGAAGAGGGAATAGAAACAAAGTAAACTTTTTTCTAAATTATGTTATCACAAAACGAAAGAATAACCTCCTATCTCATATTCCGGAAGTTCCTTGAATGATTCCACAATGCAAAACACTGCTATACCAACAGAGCATGTACAGTAATTCTGCTTAAAAATTTTATCACCCAACATTCTCAGGTTTCATAGGAGTTGGGCTTATCTGTCATTTTATAAGTACAGTGTGCCAATCCATCTTGTAATGTAGAAGTTACATTTCCTTTTTTGGGTGGTTAGGATACCACAATTTTTTGAGAAATTAGTAGAAATGTTCTAAATGTAATCTGTGCAGTAACACACTAGGCTGATGGCGGCCAGTCAACCCAAAGATACTACGATTACGTTACTTACAGTGGGCTGACGAAGAGACTGCTGGTGTACAGTCACTGATACTCGCTTCTGCACCTGGATTCCGTGTAATTTGCACTGACTATAGTTTGTTTACCCACAAATAATTGCATGCCAAAGGCACTGTCTTATTCTCTGGAATTTTCTGAATTTCATAGTAATTGCAATCCCGAGTATGCGACATATTATGCCCAAGATATGAAATGAATCGGAGGCAATAAAACTACAGAGAATCGTGTATTTAAAATCTGTTACGGGATGTTCCGAAATATAAATGATAGGAAACAACTTTTGAAGATTGAAGAACACCCCTGTAAGCCGTCAGAAGATGGTAAATTTTTTATTTTATTTTAAGGAACCAGGTTGGCGTGCTCAGTTGTGAGGAGGCTGATTTCATCCACCGGGCCCTGCCTTCCAGTGTTATATCCAGCTTTAAGAGTTGCAGCCAGTAAGTTTTTAATTGCAGTCCCATGACCGTATGTAGCCAAAAGAGAATGTAGTCAACAGTTTATTAGCTAAGATAAAAAACAGGTGGAATGAGCCAATTTAAGATCGCTGATAGCAAAGAAGACATTAAATATTAAAAATATAGTGTCACTACACCGAGAACAGTCCTCTAATTAATAACATTTATTCATGTCTTTGTGAATCAAACTGTGAATATAATATCCGGACGTTGTGGATCATTTTCCTCAATTGCTGATAATATTAATAAATAAACACAGCTTAAGCAAATGAATGTTTGTTCGTTTATTTACCTTCCGAGCGCATTTCACTTCTTATCTGAAGCATCTTTAGTGGTTTTCATTTTTTGATATATTGCTCTATTTATCCACCATTCCCAGCAGCAGTGATTTCTGTCTGCTTTTTGGATTGCAGGTTGTATGATACAAAATAAATAGTGCAATGCTTGTTTACGTGCGCAATAACAAGCAGAAAATGACAAAAAGCATTCAGAAATCTCTGCTGCTGAGAATTGTGTATAAATAGAACAATGTTTCAAAAAATGAAAACCATTGAAGATGCTTCATTTAAGAAGCAAAATGCGTTCGGAAAGTAAATAAACGAACAAATATTCAATTTCTTAGGCTGTATTTATTTATTAATAAAAACAAAAGAAAAAAGTTACAGCACTATTGGCTACATTATTTATCGCTTGATGGAGTAGATGTTTTTTTTTCCTGAAAAGGAGGCAGTGAGTAATTTTTCCTTCAAAAAGGGGAAGATTATTTTTTTTTTTTTTTGAAAAGGGGGAGGTAGGCCAAAAAACATTGTGAACCTATACTCTTGGGCGGCTTTTGTGTGTGCGAGGCAGCCGCTGACCTGAGTTGTTTGGTGGGATTTATAGGCTAATATTAGCAAAGCCAACTCTGGTGGCATAACTTTAGTCGATAGGAATAATAATTTACTAAGAGAAAGCGATATATTCCTTGTAGGCAGGGGGAAGAATCTGTTTTGTGGGAGACGGTACTGTGTTGATGGAAACTGTAATTTGTATGGTAAAGATGTTAGTGGAATGACTAGAAAGCTATTGTGTGTAATTCTATTAAACAGCTCTTGAAGCTGTAATACTCTAAGTTATTAGAGCTATGTAGTGTATATTTCGGTTAGCATACAATAATAGAATTCAGCAGATGTAAAACTGTTCTTATTTCACCGCAGTTTACAGACGAACTTGTATCTATAAATGTTTACTGCAAAACTTGCTATCAGTACCTCATTCACCAAGTAGTTGTAGTAGGTTGTGGATGAAGTAAGATTTTTTTTTTTTTTTTTTTTTTTTACACTGCATGATTTTTAAGATGGTTACGGCGTCTAACTGGAGATCGAAAAGTCTCTGGTTGGAATCCATGTCTCGGCGGGAATTTTCGTAGGTACTTAACCCGAACTTGACCTCTGGCACAGCTTGCTGTGTAAAGTGAAGTAAATCAGGAAGCTTCCGTGTTTCGGATTCCAAGCTAAATTCTAGGTCCTGTTTATCCAGAAGGATTACCAGGATAATCTAGGTAAGAAGGAATATAACTAGCAACCCTACCTCCAATACCAGGCTAAATATATCTCCTTCAGGAGGGTCCTACCAAACGTCGGCTTCAATACGAAGTTTAGCTTTTAGTAATTGTTTTGTCATGGGTTTATGATTAACTAGCAGTACCAGGCCACTCGCTGCTGTGTCTCAGTCTCGTTAAATGGGAAAGAAAGAGAAGAGAAAGCACACATTTTTAATAGGGGCATACAATATTTTTTGATGTTCCATTGTCTGTGCAGACGTAGAGATTGTCTGGTTTGCCGACTCCAGATCACGCAACATGTGAGAAGAAATCCGTGTCTAGATCTGAACCGCAAAATTCTATCGATTGGCCCTGAGCTTTGATGAGGCTGATTGCAAATGCCAATCGAATTGGGGATTGCGAACTCTTAAGTTGAAATGTCATATCCTTTGGAATCATAGGAAGTGAGGAATGAGGACATCTTCACCTTTGAAAAATCCTGTCAATGTTGTTGTTTCTACGACGTTGCTTATTAATTTATTTACTACAAGCCGCTTTGGCTGGTTGATATTTAGCAACATGATAATTGTCGATTTTCAAATGCGGAAGCATCCCTGGCAGATGGAATGAATTAAAAAATTATCTTGGATCGCTTCATCTGTGTCGACGGACTTGCATGTGGCTATCTCGCTTTGAATGTTAGACTGAATAATATTGATAAGTTCGTAGACGTCTTTGTCCGTGACGGCAAGAATAGCTCGTTCACTCAGCCAATTGTGATTTTTGTAACTGATTTGAATATTGGTAAATAATTTAACAGCCAATTAGTAAATTGCATTTCAACCGACATCTTTCCGTTCTCAATTTTCAGCAATTGATGTGAGAATATCTCAGCTGATCAATCGTTTTGCAGGGGAACAAGCACATTTGTGGTTAATTCCAACGTCTTTGTCGCCACAAAGTACACTATTTCAGGCAAGCATTTATTTCATCCACTGGTGTCCATTTAGGAATTACACGTAATAGTGTCCTCCCTGCAAGCAATATTAATGTGTTCCCAAAGGGTCTCATGTTTCCACGCAAATCTTTCAATGATCGATCAAGAGCCTCGAACATTTTTTGTGTGCCATTTTGCATTAATCACAAACAATAAGTTTATATTTCTGCAATACTTTCCCCATGCTGGATGCTATGGAAATGTTGCGCGTGGGACTTTCAATGAATTGTACAGTATATAGAATTTCAAAGCGGAATGAGCAGTTCTTCCACCTGGTAGCGATGTCGCAGCTATTTCGGATGAAGCAAGAGGTAAGGATGCGATCTGTTGGTACAGAATTGCTGCCAGAATCAATCTAATTAGGAACGTTTCATCAGTAAATCCTGGCGCATTTAAGAAGATTTCTCCAACCCCGTTATCGACAGTTTGCATTATCTGATCGTAAATGTTTTTTTTTTTGTCAAGCGTTAGCTTAGGAATATTTGATTGCACATAAGAACAAAAGATCATCCATGTTGTAATTTTGTTCACGACGCAATTTTACGTCGCACGAAGCAACAGCAAATCGAGAACTTTGTTCGCGATTTATAAATCACAGAAAAAAGTAAAAGAAGTAATAAAAGAAAAAAAACAAGAAAATCAAAAATACTAATACAATCAAAATGAAAATAAGAAAACAAATCACTAAAAAAAGTTCAGAGAAACTGAAAAAAATAAAAAATACTAAAGAAATAACTGACATAGTTTCATATTTCTTTAAAAAAACGCGGGAATTTGAATGTAACGTTGTGTCATAATTTTAAAGCAATCGGTGAAGAACTTTCGGAGATTTGAGATTAGTAACGAACGAACAATTTTATTTATATAGATGGATAATAGTGTCGTGCAAATAATCGTCTGCTCATGCTCAATTTGCTCTGTTATTCCCTCTACTCAGGTGACAGCTCGCTGGTCTAACGAAGGCTCGGCAAAGCCTTCCTCGCCGCGCAACAAGGATGGTAAATCATAGAAAACGACAAGATTATGCGGCAGGGGCCTTCTCGAATCTACAGTATATCAAAGATTACTGCCAACATTTTTGTGGATGTTTTGTGTTGGCTGGCAGCGACAAGCCGAGCGAGTCTAGACAGCGTTTGCACCACTCTGATAGCAAAGATAATGAAGGTAGATAGTTAAATTGATTGCTTGGGATTTTTAATTCCACTTACAACTACAGTTTTAAAAAAATGCAGCAAATTATATTGTAAACCAGTATTAAAATGCGAATTCAGTGACAATGTGGATGCCGACAAAATAACGTGGCGGAAGTCTTCTTGTTTGGACTATCCTGGTGAATTAAAAAAAAGTTGTCGGGGCATTAGTGGGCTCAAGGAGAACGAAATATTCCTATCAAATGCCAGGTACGTCACCATTCACGCACCCGGCACGGTGAATTCCTTAGGGCAGGACCGTGTATAATATTCAAACTTCTTTGGGCAGGACAAGCTTTCACAGACTTTTTGCGTTGGAAATGTCCTTGAGGACATCACCTGGAGTTGACTGTGCGTGGGCCATTTGGATCAATAATTTGTAACGATGGATGGAGAACTTCGGTACCGGTACAAGCATTAACATCCATGAAGCTAGAGTAACTGCATCAGTTGAAAGTGTCTCAGAGGCTGGCATCCATATTTTCGCGTATCTGATGCGCAGAGACCTTCTATGTATACTGTCAGGTGGATATACGATGGAAGACTACGGGAATAGCTTTCCTTTTAACGCCATTTTACCTTTGTGAGTCATAAAATCACTGGTAATGGCAGGGAAAAGTCTAGAATGACAATCACAACTCTTTTGCTGGTGAGTAGGGCGAAGCACAATGGACGCAGCATAGACCCATGCCCTGAAAAAATCAAATACATCAGTACGGCTGCCTGCTTCATCATTTCTCCCGTCTTTTCCTTTTTGAACTGTTCCCAACTTTCCATTGCGGTAACGTTCAACCACGATTCTCAAGATGAGGACTAAACCGTGATAATTCGCCGCATTCATGACCCAGCATAATCTGTGTCGGGTTTTGGTGATACTGATTAACTTATTGGCTTTTTTGCTGTCATAAAGTTATCAAAGAACTATAACTGTGTTACAGTGGGTTCTGAACATAATGGTAGAATCACGTTGACTGTACATACTAGTGTCTTGTCGTCTACTCACGCTCAACTCCTGCAGTTATTCCTACGACCGGTCCTCTCTACGCGGGTGAGCTGTGACCACTGGAGCTTCCCCAGACTCGGCGTACAAACGAAGACTCGGCGGCAAATGAAGGCTCGGCAACGAAGGAATAGCCCAACATAGTACAACATAGAAAACTTGAAAAGATTCTACGTCAGTGGCATTCTCGATCTAAAGTATATCAATGGTTACTACCAACATTTTCTGCATGTTCAGTTAATTGAATCGCCGTAGACATGATGTACAAAATGTATGTGTTTGATAAACATATGTAACGGGAAGTATTAGAAGCTATGAAATCAGAACACAATTTAACGAAAACCATAACATCAATTAGCTATCTATAGTTATTGACATACATAAAGAATACAATGAATCCACAGTTAGTGCTTTATGATTTATATTTATTTTCAAATATAAGCGATTTCTTGTAAGTATTTGTACCTATTAATTCACAACTCACATTAATGACATAACTGATATCACTCTAATAGTGATTGTTGTTAACCAAAAGATCATTCATACGTTCAGGAGAAAGATTGTTCCACTTTTTATGAAATGCCGGAACGCAGAAATGTTGAAATTTGGTGCAATATGCTGTTTTTTATTTTTTTAATTAACATTGAGTTGTGTCCAATCTTTAAGTATCCGAATTTTCCGAAAATAAATGTATACAATCTTATAAAATGATACAACAGCAAGTAGAAAATAACATATACTCTCCACTCTTTAATTTTTCAGTTACTTCATTCTTCCATTTAGCGATTTTAAGACTGCGATACAGTTCGTGGCTGTTCCGATTGTAAGGGTCAACAACCAGTGTCGCTTCGTCGCCACGCACCGAAGCTAACAATACGTCCAGGCTCGGTCCTCGGTAGCACTGTGTTGTTAGGGCTTTCGCTGGGTCCCGGGCGCTTGATTCCCCCACTTCATGCCGTGGCCAGTCTCTAGCCACTGAAATTCCTCGAAGCAGCAGTAATGATAGGAATTGCAGAACAGATGAGTTTCAGGCGCTGTAAACTGAAAAAAAAAATTGAGCCTCCAGCCGCGTCAAATTATCCGTTCTTATTTTCAAACAGCATTTTGTTGAAAATGTGGATGAAAAATAAAGCCCCCAGAACGTCCCAAGATTGCGACACCTTGATGCACCTGGAAGCTCGAGAGGTTTTTATCAGGAGAGGAACCCCATATAAAAATAACAGAGAAACCAAATAGTATGGATTCGTGAATAAAATGGGATAGAATAGATAACCAAGAAAATACGAGTGCTGAACATTCAATACAGATTACCCGGAGGAATACCAAGGGATAGACAGCTTAAAGAAATGGAGGAGAATATACAGAAAAGAAAAAAGAATCAAGGTTATGGTGGGAAGAGAAAGGAAAATGGAGTTCATTGTGTTCGAATTCACTACGCCAGTGTCTGGAAACTGTGCAAGATGCCGATGATGATCATAAAGATGTCTGTCTCAAACAACAGATAAAATATGTACGCAGTAGCAAAAATACGGATTTACTTTATATTTCTTATTACTTCCCCCTGAAATAAGAACATTTCATTATTTTACTTACACCCGCGAATCGTTAAAGTTTCGCTCTTCTTACGTCAATTTTGTACTTCCTCTAAGTAGAACAGATAATATTTAAAATAAAAATTACGCTTTATTTCTAATCGAAAATATTTTCCATTTAATTGCATGTAAATTGTGATCATTGGTGAATGCAGTGGCACTGGCGGGGAACCTGCTGCAGGTCAGGTTCCTGCCCTAACACAGAAACTTGTCTGAACAAGTCACCAATCTAAGATTTACACAAGGACTGAGCTGTGACCCAAGTGTAGGGTAAAAAAGAACGATTGTCTGGGGTTTCAGTGGAGAAAATGCCAGCTTGTCTTTAACGCCATCGACATCGACAAACCACATATCAAAGGAACCGACCTCCAGTAATGTACCTAATGATTCCTCTAAGTAAACTGATGGACAAGAAAATTAAACACGCAGAAGAATCCGAAAGCATAAATGTAAATGTGTATACGCCAGATGCCCTTTATGTGGGACAATTAGTTAGCTCGTACGCTTTTTCTTTTGAGGCATAATGGCTCGTCGAGCCGAGATACAGTTGTGGACACGGAACAGGAACGAATTAAACCATGGCCATCGTGAAAGAAGCATCTCGTCATTCGACTGCAGAGATTTTCAAAAACCATGAATTTGTGATAAGAAAGTGACATTTGTGTGATAATACTAAAGATAGCATGCTATCGTTTATTGTGTTTCTCTACTCCGCATACCAGAATTACATTATTATTACGACAACAGATTATTACAGTGCTATACGAGTACTATTGCAGAGGAACTTCAAAATCAGTTTCCCATAAGGTGTCTTAGCTCCACATAAATGGAAGAGATCAACACACTTTCTGAGTTTTCGTTGCGAACCTCATTTTGCTGGTTTAACGTTCCGAGTTTTCTTGTTTAAGTATGGTCTCTTCTTAATATTGTTATCTTAGTGCTCAATAGGTTAGCCCACTTTATTATACGCCAGCACTATCCCTCAAAAGTAGCAAATAAATATTTACTAGTTGCTTAGTTGACAAGTTTATCAGTTTTAATTAATCTTCAAACTATTGTTGATTTCTGTCATTTTTATTGTGGTTGGCTAGTTCATATAACATCTAAATAACATGATACAGTTTCATGGTATCATATGCGAAAGTTTCTTTTACTCAGTCCGTCCTACTGCTTCGGTTTAACTCGATTTTTGTTTGAGATCAGTGATATAATCTTGATGGAGAACAACTTAAAATAACTCTTACTGTCGGGTGTTCTACGAGTTTTGCAAACTTGACTGTGAAAGAAACCATCACTTGAAATGCTTTTCAGAAATATCACCATTCTCTAATATTTACCCGAAACTGAATTTCTAATTTCATCAAACCCATATGTTGTTCTGCACCAGCATGTAACCCGGCTTACTAGTCATCTGACTCCGACATTGTCAAGACTCCAAGTGTGCTACATGAGATGCTGCAAAGTAACACTAATTTAAACCAGCTTTTAATTTATCAAAGTATAAACAATTTTTCTGTTTTTTAAAGATCACGAAACATTATCGAGTCGAAATATTTCAATATAATGTAGTTGTGATGGAAAATGGTTACAAATGTATACCTGCTAACTGTAATAGTTTTTATCCTTCATTATTTCATTTAAGGAAATCTTCAGTAGAAATGAAATAAGAGTACACTGCCATTTTTTAACATATGGCTTTATGGACAAGAGTATGCTGCCAGGTCGTAATCAAGCTGTCAAAAAGTGGCCAAACGCTAATGACCTCGATGTCGATGCTCCCTAAAGCAAAAACAACAATAATAAAAAGTGGTCAAAAAGGGAATACTGGCTTGTGACTAAAAACTCCTTTTAGAAGTAATATACACTCCTGGAAATTGAAATAAGAACACCGTGAATTCATTGTCCCAGGAATGGGAAACTTTATATACACATTCCTGAGGTCAGATTCAACACATGATCACACAGACAGAACCACAGGCACATAGACATAGGCAACAGAGCATGCACAATGTCGGCACTAGTACCGTGTATATCCTCCTTTCGCAGCAATGCAGGCTGCAATTCTCCCATGGAGACGATCGTAGAGGTGCTGGATGTAGTCCTGTGGAACGGCATGCCAAGCCATTTCCACCTGGCGCCTCAGCTGGACCAGCGTTCGTGCTGGACGTGCAGACCTCGTGAGACGACGTTTCATGCAGTCCCAAACATGCTCAATGGGGGACAGATCCGGAGATTTCGCTGGCCAGGGTAGTTGACTTACACCTTCTAGCGCACGTTGGGTGGCACAGGATACATGTGGATGTGCATTGTCCTGTTGGAACAGCATGTTCCCTTGCCGGTCTAGGAATGGTAGAACGATGAGTTCGATGACGGTTTGAATGTACCGTGCATTGTTCAGTGTCCCCTCGACGGTCACCAGAGGTGTACGGCCAGTGTAGGAGATCGCTCCCCACACCATGATGCCGGGTGTTGGCCCTGTGTGCCTCGGTCGTATGCAGTCCTGATTGTGGCGCTCACCTGCACGGCGCCAAACACGCATATGACCATCATTGGCACCAAGGCAGAAGCGACTCTCATCACTGAAGACGACACGTCTCCATTCGTCCCTCCATACACGCCTGTCGCGACACCACTGGAGGTGGGCTGCACGATGTTGGGGCGTGAGCGGAAGACGACCTAACGGTGCGCGGGACCGTAGCCCTGCTTCATGGAGACGGTTGCGAATGGTCCTCTCTGATACCCAAGGAGCAACAGTGTCCCTAATTTGCCGGGAAGTGGCGGTGCGGTCCCCTACGGCACTGCGTAGGATGCGACGGTCTTGGCGTGCGTCCGTGCGTCGCTGCTGTCCGGACCCAGGTCGACGGGCACGTGCACCTTCCGCCGACCACTGGCGACAACATCGATGTACTGTGGAGACCTCGCGCCCCACATGTTGAGCAATTCGGCGGTACGTCCACCCGGCCTCCCGCATGCCCACTATACGCCCTCACTCAAAGTCCGTCAACTGTACATACGGTTCACGTACACGCTGTCGCGGCATGCTACCAGTGTTAAAGACTGAGATGGAGCTCCGTATGCCACTGCAAACTGGCTGACACTGACTGCGGCGGTGCCCAACCTGCTGTTCCTGGTGTGTCCGCTGTGCCGTGCGTTTGATCATTGTTTGTACAGCCCTCTCGTAGTGTCTGGAGCAAGTATGGTGGGTCTTACACACCGGCGTCAATGTGTTCTTATTTCAATTTCCAGGAGTGTATTTTATTCTATTTTTTGTTTGTTTGAAGTATTAGTTACCCGAAATTCTGGAGTTGTAACTGGCGTTTCCCCGATTAAACTTACATTCTGTAACCGACCACTTAGAAAATCCACCAATCTGTTACAATACTGCAGTCGACTTGAGTTCGATCCCGATATACACTGAAGAGTAAAACAACTGGTACGTACATCCGCCATGTATCGTGTAGGGGCCCCCGCGAGCACGCAGAAGTGCCGCAACACGACGTTGCATGGACTCGACTAATCTCTGAAGTAGTGCTGGAGAGAATTGACACCATGCATCCTGCAGGGTTGTCCGTAAATCCGTAAGAGTACGAGGGGGTGTAGATCTCTTCTGAAAGGCATGTTGCAAGGCATCCCAGATATGCTCAATAATGTTCATGTCTGCGGAGTTTGGTGGCTAGTGGAGGTGTTTAAACTCAGAAGAGTCTTCCTGGAAACCACTCTGTAGCAATTCTGGACGTGTAGGGTGTCGCATTGTCCTGCTGGAATGTCCCAAATCCGTCGGAATGCACAATGGACATGAATGGTTGCAGGTGATCAGCCAGGATTCGTACGTACGTGTCCCCTGTCAGAGTCGTATCTAGACATATCAGGCGTCCCATGTCACTCCAACTGCATATGCCCCACACTATTACAGAGCTTCCACCAGCTTAAACAGTCCCCTGCTGACATGCAGGGTCCATGAATTAATGAGGTTGTCTCCATACCCGTACACGTCCATCTGCTCGATACAATTGAAGACGAGACTCGTCAGACCAGGCAACATGTTTCCAATCATCAACAGACCAATGTCGGTGTTGACGGGCCCAGGCGAGGCGTGGAACTTTGTGTCGTGAACTCAGCAAGGGTAGACGAGTGGGCCTTCGGCTCCGAAAGCAAATATCGATGATGTTTCATTGAGTGGTTCTCACGCTGACACTTGTTAATGGCCCAGCATTGAAATCCGTAGCAATTTGCGGAAGGGTTGCACTTCTGTCACGTTGAATGATTCTCTTCGGTCGTTGTTGGTCCCGTTCATGCAGGATCTTTTTCCGGCCGCAGCGATGTCGGAGATTTGATGTTTTACCGGATTCCCGATATTCACGGTGCACTCGTGAAATGGTAGTACGGGAAAATCCCCACCTCATCGCTACCTTGGAGATGATTTGTCCCATCTCTCGTGCGCCGACTATAATACCACGTTCAAACTTACTTAAACCGTGATAACCTGCTGTTGTAGCAGCAGTAACCGATCTAACGCCTGCGCCAGACACCTGTTGTCTTATATAGGCGTTGCCGACCGCAGCGCCGTACTTTGAGTGTTTACATATCCCTGTGTTTGCATACGCATGCCTATACCAGTTTCTTTGGCTCTTCACTGTATTAACATGGATAGCGAAGTACAGCCTTCATCGTCAAATGACTAACATATGATTTCGAGCGTGTGTGGGCGTGTAGTATTTAGCACGTGGGTTATATGATTGTCTTAATAATGTCCCATAATGTCCTAAGACTTGTGCGGACTATCTTCCGTAATGGAATTCCTCTTTTATTTACCTCTTCTGATCTCGTATCTGACACCTGACTATTGCGTTAATGTGAGATTCGTGGGTTCATTTAAGCATCGTGGATACTATTATTAGAGGGAGTGAACAGCTAACGGTTTTTTCAATAGGAGAAGCAACTACAGAAACCTCGTATATTCTGCACCAGAAACCCATATCTTCATTGCAGTTGAGAATGTATGGAGAAATCGAGGTATCTCGTAACTCGTTCTAGAAACACAGAGGGATGACATTCGGCCCTACTGGTTACAACTATCAGAGAATGGCAAGGTTTGTGCTGCAACTGTTGTTAACTTGTTAGCCGTATCCGAAGAAATGAGGATGGTCCATGTAGATTAGCAAGCAGGTAGACTATTAAGTTGCGTGCTCAGCAATGGACTGTTGATACGCAGTTTCTATGTCGAACAAACAAGTCGCTCTGGCGTCTGTGCCGCTGTAAAACCTAACAAAATTACATGATCCTGAAATATTAAGCTAAATAACGTCCTGTTACATATCTCTTCCTGTTGAAAAATCGTGCTACCTACGAAGCACGACAATAACATTGAAAACCAACAATTAAGATTTTGGCACAACAGTATATAGTAATAAAATTTTGGAAAATTTCGCAAAATAGGACTTTTGGTAAATAGAAATCAATAATTGCATGTTAACGTTTCGCGTAAAACCTTTTGTCTTAAATATGCACTCATAAAAAAATAAAAAGGTTAACTAAGCTTGAGAAAAAGAAATCAAACAAATGGATACACCTAAACTCACACAAACATATACAAAATGATAATATTACATTCCTACAAAAAAAAAAAAAAAAAAAAAAAAAAAAAAAAAAAAAAAAAAAATTCTTCTACAACAAATTTGATAGAATCTGGAACACGCACAATAATTTGAATACCTTTGGCAATGGCTTTGCTCATAATGGCATGTTTGTGAAATATTCATCACACATATACAAATAAAACATACAATGGTCAATATACATTAAATGGCGTATGAGGGCACATACAATTTTTAAGATAAACTATTGAAGATATGGAGATGTCTCCTTTAGTTATACCAATACTTCAAAGTGGAAACTTGGCAATGTTTCACAGCTGGTGTTTTAAAGAACGATCAGAATGTTACAGGAAATCCTGTAAACAGAGCTCGAATTGAAAAAATTGCAACATGATCCTGCAGTCCATTCTTAAGAAAACTAATCTGAAATCTTCTGGGAGATAGATGTATATATCAAACTGTGATGATACTATCGAACATTCTTTACTGACCAAAATATTTAATGGAATTGAGATAGCAGACACCAGTGAATCAACAAAATGTTGTCGTAAACTACTAAGTATTCATATGTCTAGTTTAAAAAAAAATTAAAATTGTAGTGTACCAACGCGCCATAATTATGAATCGCACAGTAAAAACAAGTGTGGACAAGACACAACAGTCGGTGCAGTGCATTTACATGAGTACGTGAACACAGCTATCAGTCGGCGTCTGAAAACGGAGGCCTACTCCTCGTATTTGACGAAAAGTATGTTTGCCTCGAAGGATGGGTCAGTTTTTAGCGAAAAGACGAGACGTGTGTACCATAAACTTCGACAGCAGCATTGGCCGTGACACTGAGTGGGAAGATGAACACGCTAATTCTGAGGAGTGGGTTTTAAGACATGTCTGTTGGAGACAGCTCTCTTTCTCAGAATTTGGAACTGTGCCCCGACGCGACAGTGGTTGCGCAGAGGCCTGTGGCTACAGCTGGACTACTTGCCCGCACGCAGGCTGGTCACAAGGGTTCCGATCGTTAGGACAAGTCATATTTTTTTCCTGTCTTCTTTTTAAGCTGAAATTCTGAATTAAACAGTGATTCAATGTTTCTGATTGTATTTAAATGTATTTTATATAGTATATAAATGCATATTCAGACCATTTTCCTAGATTTGGTCATATTTCTATAAAATTTATGGTCATATTTTGAGAAAAAATCTGGCAGTTTTTTAGTAGTACCAGGAATGCACTAGATATATATATATATATATATATGAGAAGAAATTAGGATAATTATTCACAGATCTGTACTTGTGCTATACAGATGGGGATGGTCAGAATTCACCAGTCAGGAATTAAAGTTATACATTTATTGTCACTGTCTAAACGTAATGTTCCGCCCGCCTTTTACTCTCGACAATGCAGCTGAAACATGCTTGTGTTTATCCGCGTCAATCAATATCTCAATGAAATATCCTCAATCATCGTTGAATCTGCAGTGTATCAGTGAGTAGACCTACCACCATGCCGAAAATAAAATTTTCTGAAAGCGCTAAGTTACATAAGGGAAATTAGATAAGAGTATTTTAGTACAGATGAAAGTGTTCTATTCCGTAAATTATCTAAAATTAAAGTGATTTTAACAAAACGATTTAAAATTTATTTTCCCAATGGTGCAGCGTGTGCACGGAAGCAAATTATGCTCTCTACATAAGCGAAACTCCTAGATAAAACAAATGATGTAAAATTGATCATGTTTTGATGTATAGAAAATTTAAATAATTGGTCATATTTCGCCATTTTTAGGTCATATTTACCCATTTTAAGGTCGTATTTGCCTGCATATTTCTCTATTTTGTGGTCATAAAGATCCGAACTCTAGTGATCACTTAACACGCTGCGGGAATGACGGGCGGGCTGTTTCCAGGAGCCAACACGGAAGACACCACTCCCTCATACTGGAACATTCTTACAGTCAAGTCTCACTACGGACGACTTATTTCTTCATCCCATAAGGCAGAATACCACCAAGGTGGGAAATTCCAAGGTCGATTTTTTAATAAAAATACTTTTATGCTTTAATCTCAAAAAGTGGTTCAGATGATTACTAGATTAGTGGTTAAATGTTATTCCAGATAGCACGCACAACATTTTGAATTGTTTGAATAAAAATAATTTTATATCGAACATGTAGACATCATCATTTCTGGAACGTTTTCAAAAACTAAATAAAAAATTTAATAATGAATTAAAATCAGTTTATTTCGACAAGTGTGTATTTAAGCTATAAGCTTAACTAAAACTATGGAAAATGTCTAAATTATTTCATGCATTTAAAATTTGGCGATAATAATATTCATATCTGTTGAAAAATTAAATATTTATGACATAAAAGTTTCTTTCGTGTAAATTATGCATTATGTTTGGTGTTAAAATACCTTCACATACTCTGAAACAATTACATATTTTATTTTTTTAAATTGATCGTCAGGAAAAATTTTCATTGATTTCTGCGCCTTTTGGGGATGTACCTGTAAATGACTCTGCGTTCCATAAAAAGCTTGGGCTTATAACACAAATTAGGCTTTTTCTAAAATATCAATATTATTTTCAAAGTAATGCCATAATACTGACAGTTTTTTTTTTTTTTTTAGTAATGATGTGGATATAATTTGAATTATGTTTTCAATTACAATGTATCAAACATCTTTGGATTCAAGTTTAAAAAAATTGACGATGTTTTACCAAATATCTACAAAAAAATGAACTACTCATAATTTTCTGAAAAATTAATATGTTTCAAAATTCTTTTCGGTTTCAACTTTCTTTAATACTTTTTGTTTCTTTAATGTAGCAGAAGATACCATATAAATCTTTCTTTATTACTTGAATTTCTTTTACTAATTGAATTTTTAACTCTCAAATTGTAATTTTTAGCATTTGTTTATACCCCTCAATAATACTTTCAACAGTTTTAGATACATACAAACCCAAAATGGAAACCCTTTTCTTTTTACTAAGCCGTTCTTGAAAAGAGACATTATTTCGGAATCATAACAGTAATTTCCGGAGCACGCGACATGTCCGAGTGACCTTTCTTTTTTTAATAAACGCTTGCGTGACCTAAGGGTAAGGCATCTTCGACGAAGTTTCTCGATAGCAACAAGAAGTGCATTCAAATAATTATTTGTAAATGCCGTTGTAATCGTAATTTTTTAGCAATATAAATATTTTGACGCGTTACCGGAATGACGCTGTATTGATGTACGGTGATTAAATATACAATCAGAAATTACTTTCCAGTGAAATTGTACTTAATTTGCTCGTGATTAAATAACCCACCACTAATCATATAATAATAATAATAATTTCGTGTGGTCGTAATGACCTGGTGACAGGGTATCTATTGACTGCGCATTCCACTCCTGTTTATTTATTTTTTTTATTTCAACCGTTCAGCGTATTTGCGCTTTACAGATTGGATTTGAAATCAATTATGTATTGAAAAAGGACATGAATAAATTAACGGTGCGGCACTTTGAGTGAGGTTAACTCATAGAGTCCCTCAATAACATTAAACATAATATCGTTAAACACAATAACATTAAACATAATAACATTAAACATAATAGTTTTTGTAAGAACATTATCAAATGATGTCTGGATAGATGTAATTCTAAGCGTTTATTTGGAAGAGAAGATCCTGGGGTAAGCGGCTGGTGATTCTGGTTGGTCTGTCGGATCTGGTGCCCAGGGAGTAATATACGGCTCCTGGCACTCTGGGAAGGTGTTGGTAGAATCGTAGTGCTTGCTCTTGTATAAACTGCGTGATGGTAGGCAGTGCGAGTTCGCGGTGCAGCTGGGAGTTGCGGACGAACCATGGAGCATCGACGGCGATCCGCAAGATTTTGTTTTGGAGCGACTGTATCTTCTTGATTTTGCTGGCAGCGGCACCTCCCCAGACTGGACAGGCATAGGTCAGTAGAGGTCGGATTAAGGAGGTATATAGTGATGTTGCTTTTGAGTGAAGACTTCCGGTTGATAATGGGATATAATTTAGTGAGCCGGGAGTATGCAAGGTTGAGTTTGGAGTTTATGTGAGCGTTCCAGGTCAGTCGGCGGTCCAGATGCACTCCCAGGTATTTGACGGTCTCGTCAGGACGTTTCCAAGGTACAAGTGTGCCATTGATAACAATCGGAGTTGGTTGAGCCGGGCGTCGGAGAGTGAAGATCATTGCTTCGCACTTAGTTGGATTCAGTGCGATTCGCCACATGTTCAACCAGTTGGTTAAGGCAGTAAGGGCCGCTTGAAGGTTGCGAACAGCTGTTTGAATATCTTCGTGGGAGGTGAACAGTGCTGTGTCGTCGGCGTACATTGCTATGGCTGAAGTGGTCAGATCGGGGCAATCAGAGATATAAATGTTGAAGAGTGTTGGTCCGAGGACAGAGCCTTGAGGAACACCAGCTAGGACAGGACGGGGAGTGGATTTGACTGAATCAATTTTTACTGAGAATGTGCGTCGGAGTAGGAAGCTGTGGAGGATTCTGTACAAGTAATCGGGGACTCCAATGTTGCGCAGTTTATACAACAGCCCTGCGTGCCACACTCTGTCGAAAGCTTGAATAAAATCTAGAAAGGCGGCGGCCGTGTGCTGTTTAGTTTCATAAGCTCGTGCTATGATTTCGGTGATGCGGAGGAGTTGGTGGGTGGTGGAGTGATGTGTTTGAAATCCAAACTGATACATGGGTATGACTAAGGCTTGTCTGAGGAATTTGCATATGCGTTTCTTGATGATTTTTTCGAATATTTTAGATAGAGCCGGAAGTAAACTTATTGGTCGGTAACTGGCTGGTTGGTTGGTAGGTTTGCCGGGTTTGGGGAAAACAATTGTTTCCGCGTGTTTCCAGGAAGATGGGAAATAACCAAGGCGGAGTAGTGAGTTGAATATGGATGCAAGGAAGGCTAGCTTTATCAGGTAAATGTTTGCGGGCCACGTTAGGAATTTGGTCGTGGCCGGGGGCTTTTTTGGAAACAAGCGAGTGTAGAAAGAATCGAATTTCTCGGGGTGAGGTAAACGAGATTGGTAGGGGAGCGGTGGGGTAAAAATGAGGAAGATTCTCTATTTCAGTTGCCGATTGGTCGTCGTGCGCTGTATTTGGTGTGAAGGATGATTGGAAGTAATCAGCAAGCAGTTCACATTTTTCTTCATGGCTGGTGAAGTAGCTGGCTCCTTGTCGGAGCGGGGGTATAGTGAGGGGTTCGCGAAGGATCCTTTTAGTCTCCTTCCACAGAGTGCCGTCGTGAGGGGAGATACTTGAGAGATGGCGCTGATAAGTATGGAAACGGTATGAGTCCAGAGCTTGCTTGACTTGGCGGTTTAGTTGGTTGAGACGAGTACGTTGCCACTGTAGTCGTTGGTTTTGCCACTGCCTTCTCATGCGATGCTTGGCTTGGAGCAGGTACACGATTTCCAACGGTAGAGTTTTGTGTTAAGAAATTGGTCTAGCTGGCCGTGGAGGGGTTGAGGAGGCTGCCTTTAGAGAGGATATTATACTTGCGGTGAACTGTGAAATTGCCGTGTCAACGTCGGTTGTATTTCGTAGAGGAGTATTAGGTCGAAGATCTTCTCCGAGATGACGTTGGAATTTAGCCCAGTCAATGCGCCCCATTAGAAGTGAGGGTCTATGTGAATAGGGGCGGGGGGGTATTTATTTCGAAAGTGGCTACTACTGGGCAATGATCAGAATCGAGTTCAGGTAGCACTTGCGTATAAATAGGATGGGAAAATTTGTTTCACTAGTATTAGGTCGAGAATGTCTGGGAGTACATGAGGATTATAGGAATCATAGGTTGGCTGGTCTGGGTTGAGGATATGGAATGCGCAGTCATTTGCTGCCTGTAGAAGGCGACGACCATTATGTGTGGTAACTCTACATCCCCAGAGGGAGTGTTTAGTATTCAGATCTCCCATTAGTATAGTGGGAGACGTCGTTGTGAATAATGTACTGAAGTCTTGGTGTTGGAGACGTTTCGGTGGCGGTTTGTGCGCTGCTATGATAGTTAGGGATTGGCCGTTGCGCGTAGAGAGCTTGACTGCGCAAGCTTCTAAGTTTGTCAATGTTGCCAGAAAGATGGGATGGTGGGAGATGTTCCTTTTGATAAATAGTGCAACTCCGCCGGAGGCGGTAGCAGCAATACGATCTTCTCTATAGATAGAATATCCTTGCATGGTGGAGCGCTCTTGTAAAAGTAGATGTGTTTCGGAAATAAAAGCAATGTCTATATTGTGTCTGGACAGAAATTAAAGAAGACCCTGTCGCTTAGATTTAATTCCGTTGGCATTCCAGTTTAAGAATTTGAGAGAAGAAAACGCTGGAGGCGCATTATTAGTCATTACTCAGTAGCTCCGTGACGAAGTTAAATAGTAATGATTTAAAGCGAGGAAAAAATGGTTGACTAATGTGAAGGATGGAGTGCAAGAGCGAGGTTAGCAGTCCTTCCAGTGTTGCAGAAGAGGAAGGGCTAGTGTGGTTGGTGGATTCTTTGCGGTGCTAGGAATGTTTGGGAGGCCATTGTGGTACAGACTGTTGGTTGCGGGAGCTGCCTGGGATTGCAGGAAAATGGCGTTCGTCGAGGAGCGGTGCCTGAGATAGTGTGTGAAGGTGATGCATTCCACTCCTGTCGTAGCCGCCTTAACCTAGTCCACCAATCTTGCTGGATACAGGGGACCTACAGTTTAACGCGGAATCCGAACCACGGAAGCATTCTGGCGTACTTCACATTACACAGCAAGCTTTGCTAGAGGTGAAGGTCGGGCTAAGGGCCTACGAAAATTCCCGTCGAGACATAGATTCGAACCGGGGACCTTTCTATCCCAACTCAGAAACCTTAACCATTGAGCCACCCGACCGCTAACCTTACCAACTTCAATGACTGAGTGCTGGCTTGATTCACCTGCTGTTCTTCCTAATAACTATTTTCCTTAGTCACGGATGCGTTCACTGAAAGACGCATTATTTCTATACTAGATGACCCGGTGAACTTCGTTTCACCTACATCATATATGTATAATGTATTGAGATGGCAACACCGATCAAAAACTCTTTATTGTCATGACTGTACAATAGTGTCTCTTTTGTGCACGTCACGGTTTAAGCAGTTGTTCTACTACGGACACATGTCAACCAATAAGGTGCCTACAATTTTTTTTTTTTTTTTGTCTAATATAATATGCATTGCCCGTTTTGAAAAAAGTGGATCGAGCGGCAGGACTACCGATGTTCATGTCGTAGTTGTTATAACATTTTGATACGTTGTGACGAATGTAAAACAATAATAATTTTAATTTTGACGGCTATGTTTTAGTAACAACACCACATATACATTTCACATACACCCACACGCACACCCTCACACATATTCAGTATACTATATCTCACACTGTTTTAATTTCGATCGGTCACTAAACGAAATTTGCTAACAATTCAAATGAGTACAAAATTTTTATCTACATTAAATGCAACACAGTTATACACTTAATCAATTTAAAGCTTTCTGATGACCTATATTTTTTGCGGTGTGTAAATATATAAAGATGGTTTTCCGACGCGCTAGCACGCGACGTATAATTGTCCATGCGCGAAACAGGGAAACTCCAAGTTGATTCCGAAAACTTGCAACGACTGACCTTGCGATTTATTTATGGTCATCGCAAAGGCCAGACGCACGGGAAATTGTAGACGCTTAAAATCGAATGGCAAATCCGTTGGAATCATCGGTATACGCGGGATCAAGACATCCTCTCTTTTGTATTTTTGTATTTTCCCTTGATGATCTTGGTTTCGATCACGTTATTCATTAGCTTTTTTACAGCCAGTCTCATTCCATTGCAATTCCAGTGAATTTAAAAACTCTGTGGGGTAGTTTACTAAATCATCCTGGTTTGTAACTGTATCAACTGATTTGTAAGAAAATAACTCTCCTGGGTCGCATTGAGATCATTGAAATCTTTGTTTTTGGCCGCCAGTATTGCTCGTTCACTCAGCCAATTATGTTGTTCTATGTCCGTAAAAACACGCTGAATAAGCTCTTCTTTTGAGTCGGTGAAGTGACAGAAATGCGTGGGTAGTGTAATTAATCCGGTCGAGGTGTCAACTTCGACTTTACCATTTGCAATATCTAATAACTGCTTCGAAAACACAAACGCAGTTTGATCTTGTTGCAAAACCACTCACGTGTTAGTTGTTAATTGGAGTGTCTTTACATTCCGCCACAAATTAGTTGATTTTAGGCATGCTTTTAGTTCGTCAGTTGATCGGGGAATAATTGGAAGAGTCTGACTAAAATCACCTGACAACAGAATCATGGCTCCACCAAAAATGTTTTGGTAGTCACGAAGATCTTTTAACGTTCCGTCCAGTGCCTCCAGTGATCTCTTGTGGGCCATCGTACATTCATCCCAAATGATCAATTTGCATATCTGTAGAATATTGGCCGTTGCGCTGTCTTTGGTGATGTTGCAAACTGGTGCTTCGTTGAATTGCATGTTTAATAGTAATTTCAAGGCAGAATGTGCAGTTCGTCCTCTTTCTAACAATGTTGCAGCTATTCCAGATGAAGCCAACGCTAGGGCTACTTAATTTTGCGATCTGATCTTTGGCAACAGCAATGAAATTAGGAACGTTTTCCCAGTCAGTCCGGGAGCATCAAAGAAGTAAATTCCACCAGATCCACTGTTCACAGCTTTAATCAAAGTATCGTACACAATTCGTTGTTGGTCATTCAATTGCGGAACATTTGAACGAACTGTTTCGTTCAATACTTCAGTATCGTACTGTTGTTCTCTTTGTATCTCGTGGTTAAATGCATCGCACATAGGACGATTGGGTGATGTCATGCCCAAACACGACAATACTTTATTTGCAACCAATAAACACATATCTCTTATCATAATTAATGTCTCATTGTAAATTTCTGTAGTATAGGATTCAAAGTTTGACAACGCACATGATGCAACACATCATCAGACATGTAGTCCCTATATTTCATCCACAAATCTTTCGGATTCGAGGCGAAACATGTCGGTATTATAATCGCAAACAACGGGCAAATCTGATGAGGCGATGAGGATATGACGGATTCCTTGAGCGTATTATCCCAATGCGAATCGTTCTCGAGCAATTGTAGTAGTTAACACGACTCATGGTATGTCGCACACAGATGTCCATCAACTGTTCTCAGTTGTTGAAACGATGTCGGACTATGAACAGTCACCAACAACAATTGAAGATAATAACATTCATCGTTAATTGAATGAACTGTGTAGATGCGTCATAAAGAGCATCTGAGGCAAATACATTTGGGTGTCCTTCAACTGGTGTTCCTTGTTTCCGATGCTGAAACGATTTCGATGATGCGTTCCAAGTGTAATAGCGTGGCATATCAGCATACAGCAAAGTGCGTGCGAAAACATCTGTTTGACAAACTGAGAAGAAACTTGTTAATGTGGTCGATGGTGGACGTGGCGCCCTATCTGCCGCGTTCTCATGATTGAAATACACTCGTTGTCCATTTTCTAGATGAACTGCCAAATGGACTACTGTAGGGTGTCTTTCGTGGATCGCAAATGAAAATATACGCCAAATAGCTTCGTTGATTCTTATATAGCGACCCATCTGTTACTGAGATACTTCATCATTTGCATTTGTTACAGCGAAGATGCCCATGTCGCTACCTTTGTTAACATATTTACAGGGGCGGATTCAGGATTTTAGTTTGGGAGGGGCTTGAGCGGACTTTGGTTTGGGGGAGGGGGCTGGGTTTGAGTGAATTTTGGTTTGGGGGGGCTTGCCTTCAGGGGGTGGCTTGAGTCGGGCAAAGGTTAATATTTACAGTCTCCTCGAGCGTTGAATCCGTAGAGCTAAAAAGAAGGTCTCCAAAATCACAATGTCGGAGGTGGAACTACATACTTTTTTATGCGTGTGTGTGTGGGGGGGGGGGGGCTTTGAGCCGCCCTGCGCCCTTCCCCTCCCCCCACCCCCCGGTTCCGCCCTGCATATTTACATATGTACTTTACCGACTTGACGGAGTTACAATATTACTCATTGATGTGAGCTTCAAAAGCTTTTAACAATAATGGCGAGTACGGCACAATCCAACGATAGTCTACTTCAAAATCTTGTCCTTTTACCTTCAGAACTACCGATCGCCCACCGTTCGTAACTGATCGTCAACGATACAATGGGTAACGGTCATTTCCCGTGATGGTTTCAGCAATCACGTCTCTCGGGTATCGCTTGGAGCACTTTCCGTCGACTATACAGGGTGAGTTGTTGTTAAAAACTCCGCAAGGTCCATGTATCATGTGTTTAGTCACTACTGCATGCAATTTTGGGTCAACTATTTCATCGAGAATCTCAGCTGAAATTATGGAATCAATTTCATCTGGACTTAATTTGTCAACTAACCAAACTAATATGTGCGCATGTGGAAGACCACGCTTTTGTCACTCAACAGAGTACATCCAACAATGGACTTGGCCATACACACGATACTTTAATTTAATTGCAATAAAGCACATGCTCCGGTGGCAATTTCCCTACACAACCATCTTCCCCCTATCCTGCACCCACCTACAAATTTTGTCTTTAAAGTCTTTCAAAGTTTTCGGTAAATTATTCATCATTTCTCTTGGTAACTCATTCCAATCCCTGACACCCTTACCTAAAAAAGAGAATCTTCCCACACCCTTGTGCCTGAAATCGAGTGCTTTATATATAGGCAGTATTTTTCTGTATATTTAATTGTAAACTTAGTCCACAACCCGAAGGTTGGTTGGATCCTCCAGAAGGAGGCATACTAAGCCATTGTGTCACAGGTAGGACGGCCAGTTCCTTCCCTCTGGGACCTACGTGGAATCCGAACCACGGAGCGTCCTGGCATAGCTCATATGATTAAACACAACTCTCAAAATTCCTGCGTCTGCCGGGATTCGTGCTCGGGGCAGTAGCAGCGAACGTTTCGAAAGCAAGCGCTTAGGCACTGAGCTACCAGAACGCTCAATTTAATTGTATAGTTGTGCAATTTTCCACTAATCGGACAAAATCTATGGGTTTGTGTACATTATGGGGATGTGAAGGGATTGAGGGGTTCCGTTTTTGGAAAACACATATAGGCAATATTTTTTAATTTGTTTTTAAGTATACGTGTGCAAATTTTGGTGGAAATCGGACAAAATCTGATGGGTTGTTTAAATTATGGGGTGTTATGGGGAGGAGGGGGTGGTTTTTTGGAAATTTTATTTCTTAGGAACCATCTCTGAAACGCTCTAGACAACTCACCAAAGTTTCACCGTAATCGAATGAACGGTTTAGGAGCACATAGAGCATAAACAAAACTCACATTGATTTCTTTATATAAGATTAAATTGTCATTTTTAGTATTTTCCTCACAATTTTTCCATTTTTTCTTACCGTTTAAACCTTCCCTGAACTTCCACAAATAGTTCAAGATCAAAATTAGCCAAATCGGCCCAGCCATTCCCGTGTTTTAGCGAGACTAACGAACAGCAATTCATTTTTATATATAAGATTAGGTACTATTATTTTGTATCAATTGCAAACATGATTTTCTACGTGGTCAAATAAGTCTTATCGAGCGTTCGCAGTGTTATTTATTCATTTTTCGATGTTCTATTGCTTTTATTCTACAGAACTAGCACTTAGGGACGCGTTAAAGAATTTTTGTGTGTGTGTGTGTGTGTTTATTTTAAATTGACTGACACATGTGGCAATATTAATAAATAATGAAAACAACTTTCAGTATTTATTTTTAACAAAGTAATTTGGTTACTTCAAAGTCTTCCAAAGCAAATCTCCCACCTTCGTGATTATGTTCCATAAGTGTTCTGAACTAGTATTTATTCTAACCACAGTAAACCACTTTCTGATCTGCCACAGTATAGTGTTAATTTTTTAATAAATCGTTCATTTTATTAAATTTTGTTATTAAAGCCCTCAGAATATTGAAATAATTTTCATATGATGTTATAATTTCTTCCAATCATACCAATTCACTTCATTATAATAATTTATCACTTGAACGTCGATAACACTATTTGATTAAGAAAAATCCTAGTAACGACAAATAGAGAAAACATTACAGTGGCATCCCAACGACGAGCTCGAAATAGTTTTAAAAATGGCGATGAAAGTTATTCGTTTCTAAACATTTATCTATAACAACTCATGTCAAACGTGTATTTTGTGCATTTCAGTAATAGTGCTGGCGGCTCGAGAGCTGGGAAAATGCAAATAAGTATTTGCGTCTTTTTCTAATTTGTTATCTTTAAGTTGCAGCTATTCTTTACATATGTTTTTGGTTTTTGTTTATTTCATTTTGCATAAAATTTAAAATGTTCGATACTATGTCCAACCGTTGAAGGAGTAGCCGCACTGAAATTTAGCGCACGCATTGTGTTTCGTGGTGGTTCTAAAGTGGTTTGATTCAACTCGCGAAGCTGGAAATTCATTTTAATTGTTATGGTTAACTCAAGCAATGTTAATATGGCGAGTGTAACTGCAGGAATAGATTTCATAAACAGTAATTCAGCTAAACCATCAGCTGTAAGTATTTATAATAACGTAAAGGCGAAATTTTTTACCCTGAACATGGGAAAGAATCCTGAAAACGCAGAAACTCTTCTTTTTTAGGAAACTTGAGGATGTGAGTGTCACGCCGACGGCACTTGAAAATTATAGGAACTGGAACGATTGAATCAGTTTCAGTTTCTGAGGAGGACAGGAACAATCATCAAACTGAAACTATAATTCAATCTTCAAATGCGTCTGGGCTATCTAGTCCTATGCGTACTACGCTCCTGGCATTATTAGTCCCGATAATGAATTAAGTTCACAAAGTGTCATGATTTAGAACAGTTAGTTCGCTGGAAGAACAACAAAACGCTGTGAATGCCCAGTTATCCAACAAATTCCGGTTAGGAATTTAAGCCGGATTTAAAGATTATCAAATTTCGGAGAAAAATGCAGAGATTAAAATGCCACATATCAAGTATCAGCCAATTGAAACAAAATCGTAGCCTAAAATTACAAGACAACATAACAGTACAGATCGATGGTAGAAAAAATAAAATTTCTGAAACATGAGAAAACACGGAGAAAAACTTGAGGAAATTATACACCAGTGTTACCTCTATAAAGGCTGCTACAGATGAAAAATTGATAACAACCGTCGTGAATAAAATTACTGGTGCGGTGTGTTGAGAAAGCAATAAGGAAGTTTGACAGCCCCTTTGAAGCTGCTGGTTTGGAGGACACTGTTAAGATAATGATAATTGAGTTGAATGCCCAACCCACGTAGAAGTTAGGATATAAACGATAGCTATAATTTAAACTGCAGACGGTAATGATGGAACAAATAAAAACATTACGTCAGCGGTTAGTTGATTTCACGTTAGTAATGGTAAAGATATTTGTTCGACTAAGGAAATTCTCCATTGTAGACATTAAGCAAAAGGATTTACTGTGCATTAGTTTTGTGTGAAAAGTAGTTTTTAATTTTTTTATTGCTTTACACCTTTTAGACGTTGGGGTCATTAGAGACAGGAAAGGACTGGGGGCAAGGAACTGGAAGGAATTCGGCTATGGTGTTTTGAATGAACCATCGCGGCATTCGTCTTGAGTGATTTGGGAAACAACGGAAAACCCAAATCTGGATGTTCGGACGGGGATTCGAACCTTCGTCCTCCCTAATGCGAAGCCAGAGAGTACCACTCAGTTATCAGTGGTGTCTTTAGCTTGTGTCAGAATCCTCGTAGGCAAAGAAAATTTTGGGAATTGTGGCCACAAGTAGGTAGATCACTGCAGTATATCATCTTGTCTCTTTTGGAATGAACGTGGCTTCCATACTGATGTTGCCGTTGAAGGGCTATCGGGAATGCGATTATTGTAAAATCATTGTAAACATGGTCAGTTGATGAATCGGAAATCGCATGGCAAAATCTGTGTTTCAGCAATCTCAATTTTCTCCTGGAAGATTCAAGTTAACAAGATGTATGGCGGGTTTATCACGAAACGTGAAGTGTGGGAGCGAATAATTTACATGGGTTGAAGGAAGTCTTGCTATTTTCGCTCGCAACTGAAGTCAATTTTTAATTCATTTCAATTACGTTAAAGAGCTCCGGTGGCATTTACCTGTACGCCTATTTTCCCTTTTCTTAATAATTTTTATCTCAATTCTTTGAGTGTAATTTTCCCACCCCCTACTTTTTCCCTTTAAGAATTTTAATTTTAAATGCTTTGAGTGTGTTTGGAGTACTATTCAGCACTTACCTCGATAATTCACTCCAACCAATAATTCTCATTCATAATTCGTTGTGTCTGAAATCGAATGCCAGCTTGTGGTCGTGGTCAAAATTTCTCTTCCATGCAGTAACTCTTAATTCTTCTACCAAACATCCTACAAAGCTCATCTACAATATATGCCTTCTTTAAGGGAAAGCTTTTGGGATTCTACTATTCTCCTCTCATAGAACGTGAGTTTTACACTTTATTCCATTACGTTAAATTCAGTGACTATATGACTGTAAGTACGGGGTGGTTATAATTAAACTTCCCCTATTTAAAACGTTATAACACGAAAACTAATTACTGTACGAGTACCAAACATGGTACCATTAATATCAGGGACATGGAGAAGAGAAATAATGCATAATCGATTCAGTTGAAAACACTTTTAATGTGCTGCTACGGAACATCATACCATTACATACCGGTACCATTACTGCTACAAGATGGGCTCAATATGGCGCCCATCAGTGTCCAGAAGAGTTTAAAAGTGCAGAATTGCATTCTGCACAGCAGAACGAAGTATGTCCGTAGGTATGTTGGCTATCTCTCTTGATATGCTGCGCTTCAGATCAGCACATGTGTGAATGTTCCCCTGGTAAACCCTGTCCTTCAGGTAGCCCCACAACCAGAAATCACAGGGAGTGAGGTCAGGTGATCGTGCCGGCCAAACATATGGAAACGATCGGCTGATAATTCGATCGTTTCCAAATGTGTTACGAAGAAGCAGTTGATGATCACGGCACCTGGTGTCCATAGTTGGAACTGGACGGTGGCACTTTGACGCATGGAAATCATGCAGTTCGTTGTTAGCAGCGGTCGAGTAAGGAAGTGAACGGTGTTTACGTCTTGGAGTGATCGTCTCAGGAAGTAGACAGTTTTACGGTTACGGATGTGTGTGACAGCTAAAAGGGATCGTCGTATTCCGGTGCTCAACAACAGTGTTAACGGTGGTTGAGTGATACCTACGGGACTCTTTTTAGTGAATAACTTCGACAACTATTTTACTGTACGTCGGGAGAAGAAATCTGCTGCTGGTAATACATCGTAGGCTAAGCGTTTTCGTCGACCCCTTCGATTCTCGAGGGCAAGAGGAAATGGCTGAGGCCAGCGATGGATCCAACCCGAGGAAGGAAGAGGATAATACTCCAATATTAGTGTATCAATGTGACCAAGATATGTCGGAGACAGTCAAGAAGAAATTAGTAACAAGCCACAATGACATAGAGGAAGAAGAAAAGTACAACCTGAGAAAAAAACGCAAAGCAGTTGACAAGAGAATTATCATGAGAGAAAAAGGAGAAGAACCAATGATCACTGATTTGACTCCCTGTAAAAACAAGGAACTAGCCTGCAACCAGGTACCAGTGCACAAATAATTCCTAGTATACAAACAGAAGATGGAGGCCAGCAGAGCAGCGCCATGGCGAATCTATGGCAACATGTCAGGCAAGTCATGATAGAGATTTAGAAACCAAGCTAAAGCATGTCGTGGCGGTGCAGCGAAAGAGGCTATATAATGATCAGGCGAGGGCCCCTATGTGGTTAATCTGATGGATCTACTCTGCACCCCATTCAGTTGGGCAAAGTTTTCTACAACAAGGTTGGTGGTCTTAAACGCCTCAACCAGTTAGGGAAAAACCGTATGTCAATGGAATTTATAAACGCCAGCTCCGCCAATGGTTTCGTGGATAATAAGATGTTTCTCCAATCCCTGGGGTTGACAGCTTACATTCCAGCCGGCCGTGTTGAACGAAAGGCGTTATCAAATTTGTTCGACGGATCTTACAGAAGAAGAGATAAAAATAAATGCCGTATCGTCCGCGCCGATCATCGATATTCGACGATTTAGTAAGAAAATATCCAAGGACGGAAGGACAGAAATCCAGCCTCTGCAGACTGTTCTTGTAACTTTTGACAGTCAATACCTGCCTGACGAGATAGAAATATTCTACCTGAGATTCAAAGTATCTCCTTATATTTTCCCGGTGACGCAGTGCTTTAAATGTTATAGATACGGCCACGTATCCAAAGTTTGCAGAGGAAAGGAAAGATGCCTTAAGTGCGGAGAAGAGCACAATGTTTCCAGTTGTACAAATAATCTTAGCAAATGCTCAAACTGCGGTGGAAACACAAAGCTAACGACAGGAGCTGCCCGGAGCGCAAACGGCAGGAAGAGATCAAGACCAAAATGGCGAGCGGGAACAGGACAACCCTCCCCCAAAGTTACGAGTACAGATCAGCTGACTTCCCTCTTATCCAGGACAAGAGTTTCAGTGCAGTGACGATGCAGCAAAGGATGAACCAAATCAGAGAGAGCCAGCAAAGTACTACAAGTCTACCTAAAGAATCCATTGCCACCCAAACTGAGGAACCTACCAACAAAGAGATAATCAGCAGAAGGAGGAGACATTGTGAATTTAGTAGTTAAAATAGTAGTTAAGGTTCTATCTCAACAGATGAAAGGCAAGATAACAGGCTGCTGTGAAGAAAATCCAAGAGGAAGCAGGTCGATGTTATGCCCAAGAGATAAAGGAAATGGGACTAAGTGGAGCCACCTCGGAGGCAGTAAATCTATTAATCAAGGATGGCTAGGAGAACTCAACTTACGGTTTGCAATGGAACGCTCGAAGCCTGCTATCAAAGTGGATGGATTTTCAAAGAATAATCACAGAGCATAAGGCCGACGTAGTCCTCATCTCTGAAACATGGTTGCGCAATTCATACAACATAATACATAAAGACTTCAATATCTTCAGGAAAGACAGAGAGGATGGTATGGCGGCGTTGCCATCATGATAAGAAAGAACATAAAGGCTTCTTCTCAACAAATTACACCACCCAATGATAACGTGGAGTTCTTGCAATCAATCTCGGAACAGGGAATCATGCAAGTCAGTTGTCGTGTTATATAAGCCGCCTCATGTCAATGTGAGGCAGGAGGAATGGGCCGAACTCTTCAATCAATTGCCGCAGGGCTGTTTGGTCGGAGGTGACTTTAACGCCCATCATCCCCTATGGCAGGGAAGTCGGGCAGACCACCAGGGAGAAGAGCTGGCCCTAGCCATTTCGGAATCCTCCTTCGTCGTACTCAACAACGAATGTGGGACGAGACTCGGTCACCCGTTACAAAACAATACCTCGCCGGACGTTTCGTTAGTAACTGAGGATCTTGTTCACAGAACCAAATGGGAAATCCTTCGTGACACGGTTGGAAGCGATCACTTCGTCATCAAAATAAGCTTTGATACCCATATAGAGCAGCCAAGCGCTTACGTATTCAGACAATGGAATTGCAAGAAGGCGGATTGGTCACGATATCAAAAAGAAATTAGGGAGAAACTGCCTCAATATGATGGACAATCAAGAGAAATACAAGGAAGATACAACAAAACGGAGGAAATAATACTCTCAGCTGCCCAAAAAGCAATTCCCGCTCGCAGCATAAGACAGAAAAGGCAGCATACCAGGAAAATTTGGTGGAACAGTGAGTGCTCAAGAGCTGTTGCCTTTCGAAGATTAGCCACAAAAATGTACATGCGCGACGCAACCTTGGAAAACTTCCTTCAACTTAAAAAAAGGTCTGCGGAAGCGAGAAGAGCGATAAGGAGAGCTAAGCGAGAGGGATGGGAAAATCTATGCTCCAGTCTCAAATATGGTACACCTACCCAAGTGGTTTGGAGGAAACTACGATGGTTCAAAGGCGATCGAATGGATTCCCATTGGATCACGACAGAGACACTGCAGAACAATTCTTGACTGCCTTCTCTCCCGTTTGTACCAACAGAGGACATAACTAACCTTTACAACTACTCAGTAGGTTCCCACTTCGGTAATGATGAAGATATTTCAATTGTCGGAACTAGAATGGCTCTAAAAAGAGATGACACTCCCAGGCATGGACGCAATCACATATTCTATGATCAGGAACCTACCGGCAGAAGCAAAGCAGGAACTGGTTAACCTATTCATGATATGGTTAAAGCAAATGTTGTCCCTGAACAATGGAGGAAGGTCCTTATCATACCTGTGGCGAAGCCACAAACGAAAGGATGAGATAACATCCTACAGGCCGATCTCTCTCATATCTTGCATGGCCAAGGTGATGTGCATAATGATAAAGAATAGAATAGAATGGTATCTCGAACGGAATAACATTCTTGATAGGCATTCTATGGGTTTCGAAAGGGTTACAGCACCATGGACAATATAGTACCCTAGTAACGGACATTCACTATCCTATGTTAGGAAAAATTATCTCATTGCAGCATTTCTGGACATTAAGGACGCCTACAACAATGTCCAAATCAATCTGCTACGGGACATCATGGTCAACTATGGCTTCTCCAGCAATCTGAGTCGATGGTGCCACAACTATCTGCAATGCAGGGTGAATCATATCTTCGCCAGTCAGGGGAAAAGATCTGCAGGGACTCCTGCAAGGAGACCCCATGAGCCCTGCTCTATTCAACATGTACACAGCAAGAAATGCAAGAATTTAGTGCCCTGGTCTCCTTTCTACAGTACGCAGATGATTTCGTCGTGTACAGCTCCCACCCTAATAAGGAAAAAGCAAAGAAACTGCTAGAAGAAGAACTCAAGGATTTCAAGGAACAGCTATTAGAAAGAGGTCTCGAAATTTCGACGGAAAAAAACAAAATATGTGTCTTTACCCAAAGATTACCAGGAAGATGACTTCCAATAACTTTAAATGGAAACCAGATAAAGGTGGTTAAGAAGTGAAATTTTTGGGCATGTGGTTGGACACCAAACTATCGTGGAAGAAACATATCGAAGAACTTAAGTACTCGTCTTCGAACGCCTGAACTGCCTAAAAGCACTGGCTGCACCAACATGGGGTGCGGACCCAAGATACTTGGAACCGTCTATCGAAATGTACTAAGAAGCAGAATAGAGTATGGGAGTTTCCTATACCAATCGGCATCGAATTCAAGTTTACTAAAGAAATTGGACACCGTTCAAGCAGCTGCTCTAAGGATAGTTGGGGATTTATCAAGACTACTCCGATAGAAGCGATGGATGTGGAAACAGTAACTCCTCCCCTAGCCCTAAGAAGGAAACAGATAGGTTAAACCTTTGGTTAAGAGTATGCTCTAAAAAAGATCACATTCTGGTGAAGAAAGTACAGATCTTAGCTCACGAGACGCAAAGAAAACCATCAAACCTTCAAAAGACGCCGAGTCTTATAAACTATTGGCAATCAACAAACCAATGAAAGATCCACAAAAAAGAAATTTACGGTCTATATTCGGAGATCGAACCATGGAAAAAATCAGACTTATCCACGAGTTTGCATCCAACCCACACTAAAGATGACAGAGAAGAAATTCTGCACGTCAGAAGAAGTGATTCAAAAGACGCTGGAAATTTTAAACACTAGATGGAATGGCTGATGACAGATTTACACAGATGGAGCGAAGGTGGGAGAGGAGGCCTGTGCGGCCGCCTATGCTTACCCGGCGAGCAATATCGTAGAAGCATACCGCCTACCGGACCAATTCTCGAGCTTCTCTGCCGAACTATTTGCTATCCTCAAAGCGCTACAATTCATCGTAAAATCAATTTAAAGAAGTGGTCATCTGCTCAGACTCCAGAAGTGCCCTACAGACAATCTTGGGAATCCCAAAAGGCAAAACTAAAAATTATCTGGCATACGAAGTAGCTCGAGAGATAAAGAAATTGACAACACAGGACGTGGATATAGTACTTCAATGGGTGTCAAGCCACGTGGGAATACACGGTAATTAAAGGGCCGACAGGGCGGCAAAAACACAGCTAGCGGCCAATGAAAAATTGGACGTGGCCACTCCATTCATAGATTTCAGACATTGGACAGCAATCCGGATAAGACAAGAATGGGAAGAGAAATGGGAAAACAACAAAGGAACAAAAGGACTTTGGCATCGGGCAATAAGTAATAAGATCAACAAGAAACCATGAAATAAAAGAATTAAGCAGGAAAAAGATTACCCTAATTAACAGATTGCGCACAGGACACCCTATTAAATGATAAAAAGTACATTATGAAAATCGTGGACTCACTGAACTGTTCCAGGCAATAGAAGATATCTATCACTACTTTCTCAGGATGTGATGAATACAAAGAGACCAGAAAAGAACTAATAAGAAAAGCTCCCAAAATTACAGATATAATATCCCTAATGACTACTCTTTCAAATTCAGACACAAAAGCCATCAACTCAATACACAAGTACGTTGTAAAAATCAAAAATCTAATATAAGTCATTATAGTAAAGAAAACTAAAACCTATTATCCCTACTCTCTGCTCCTGGCAAGATTAGCCTAAGGCTAAATGCCAACAAAGAAAAAAAAATGGAAATCATGCACCCCATATTCTGGTCATTATTGCTACCAAGTTTGGTGCTCGTACGGTAATTATTTTCCGTTTTATAACGTGTTAAATAGGGAAAGTTTAATTATAACCACGCGGTATGTTTAATTTTGCTGTCTTTATTTAATTTTATTTTTTTATACTCACTCTGATGTTTGCATATTTGAATTATATATGCCAAAAGTTTGAATTTTTTATGTAAACAGTAGCAAAGGTTTATTATTGCATGCAGTTTCAACAGTAAACAGGAATTCAGAATCTTGTTACTCTAAACAGATGTTGTTGTATTTAACGAGACTCTGCATGCCGTTCCATACATTAAAAAGGTTATCTTCACTTTATCTTCCGGTTTTAGTTCCATTTTTCTTGAATGATGCTGCTTCTTTCAGGGATTTAAAAACTTGTGACAGAATAGCGATATTCAACCAACCGTAATTGGCTTCCGCGATACGGATTATTCGAAATCCCTCCTAACATATTTTTTTTCGAACACGTTTGAAAAGTTTATGGTTTTCTTTATACCACTATACCGATGCGATACGTATATTCAAGTACTTCCTTTTGAGTCACGATTAATCCTAGAAGTAAGTGAATTCAGTTACTTATTAAGTAAAAATACAACTGATGGCTCGAACGAGAACGATGACAAAAGCTGAATTTTCTTCGGGAAGAAGAGTAAAATCGTAGTTTTCAAATATTGATACTAAAATCATTTAGAAGTTTCTAAAATTGTATGAAGCTTCGACTTAACGAATACCGCATAGAATGAAAACTGAGGCATTAGAAATATGTTGCTATAGAAGGATATATAAATAAGTGGACAGAAGCAGAGGGAGCATGCCGCTTAAAGCACAAAAGATACTAAGCCGCCCCCCAAAGATATTCCGCTCATCCGAGTAACGTCACAGTTTTGAGTTCTTTGAACGGTGGACGTTTCAAAAGGACCAACGGGAACTGTAGGCGGGAAATTTGGCACCAATAGTGTCCCATGGACAGTGGAAATTGCCTAGGCGGGAGCTCAGTCAATGAGAGGAAATCACCATTGACGCCACACACCTGTGGTGTGAGAGAAAGCGCATCTTCTTTCTCTGCAGCTCAAAGCCCGAGGCGTCTGAATTGACGTCATAGCTCCAGGTTATTGTGTATTTCTGTAGACGTGTTTGCTCAACTGCGCGCCCGCCTGGTGTGTCTGCACAGGTGCGCGCGCCTGACGTCAGCAATAGGGCCTTTATTTCTATTTCGCCCGCTAGGTTAAAGCGGTAAAGGAATGAAGCCTGGAATGCGTTTCCATTTTGGAGCAACAGACAACCCCACCCAAACACAGTAAAAAATATAATAGGTTCAAGAAGAGATATAAATGCCATCAAATCAATCATCTCACCCTCAGTTCCAAGCCAAATATAGTGCAATTCGCTGGAAGAAAAATGGCTAGTGAAGTGCTCCTGTTTTCAAAATGCTACAAAACAGCAGTGACACTAAATGGCTCACTGTAGGTTTGGCACCTAAACTTGAATTTAATCCAGTAGTTGTACTCGAAAATGTTGGGCACAATATAGTCACGTTCACACATAAGAATGGGATGCATCTGTAAACGAATGTCTTACTTGGCGGCCACACCATTTCGTCCCTAACAGTGGCTATATGGCCAAATTCCTTCCCATTCCTTGCCCCCATCCTTTCCCGTCTCTAAAGACCACGTTGTTAAAAAGGGACGTTAAACTGTTAAAAAAAAAAAAAAAAAAAATACAACACTCGTGTTTCTCGGCGAAATAATGAGGGACGGCGTTGTCGACGCCATGCCTGCAGTGACTAGCACCGTCGACACCATGAAGCCCTGTAGTTATCAAGTTAGCAGCAACAACAATTATCTCGATTGTTCGATGCAAGGGCTAGTAGACTTGCATTTCGAAAATGTACAGCGGATTGTATAGATAGTTCCGTAACGTCTAGAACAAATAATTCAAATCTATATTTCCTCTAATAGAAACACACTAAGAATATTATTAAAAGTCATCAAACTTTTCCTACAAAATTATCATCAGAATAAGACTGAGACATTGTGGCTAGCGAATACTGTAAGCAACAAACGTATACTGTGAGCGATAAGATAACATAGCAAGGCTCGATCGGCCCACCGTATTTATACCTGGGGGCAGTGCTGTGACGTCAGGTAGGTGATTTCACAACGCGGGTGCACCTGTGCAGACCCATCAAGCGCGAAGTAGGAATCCAATCGAAACATATCGATGGAAAATACCCAGACGCCTGGGACTATGATGTCACAGTCTCTGTCGTGCCTGTTGAGAAAGCGGTGTCGAAAAAAAAAAAACGAGCCGCATACTAGGGAGCTGGCGACAGGAGACACATCTGTGCAGACACTCCAGGTGGTCATGTCAACAAAAATACCTAATAGCCTTGACGGCGGGAATACAGGCTACTCAAACATAAAATAAATTTTTTTAGTGTTTTCCCACTGTCGACAATCTTATGCAATACTAATTTTTCTCTTTCACTCACTTGCATATGAGGCACTACCCATGCGAGTTTATTGATGGTAAATTTACTATTTTGAGGATTTGGATTAGCTTTTACGTATGAATTTGTATCGTCCCTAGCACGAATCAGTACTAGTTCTTGTTTTACATTTGCAAGTATCCGTTTAAAGTCTTCACAAAAAACCCAAGAGCATACTCAAAGGTATATATACATCAAAGTAGCCATTTCCAAGATCTCGTTGACCCCATCCAGCGTTGTTCAACACGCCAATTTGTTGAGGATTAGCGGAAATAAGCGTCTTCATTGTACTTGTTACGCCTACATTTCTACTTCGGTCAATTTCAACTCCATTAAGTTCTAACCGAATTTCCTCAAACAGAAATGCAAAAGAATGGGATGTGGCAATTGAATTTGTAGCTTCTGATCCATCTGATTTGACGAATCTTCCCTCAATATGCAAATAACTTTCGCATGTCAGTGTATATGTATCTTGGTTCTGAATAGGTATCCGAATCTCATCGTTGTTATTAAATGTGGCTGGCGTATGCGGTTGGTGACTCAAAAACTGTTTGCGCGTCACCTATTCGTCAAATTCCACACTTGAAGTTATATAAATCATCTCATCCATTCTTTTTAACGGTATAGCCTAATGACTGCAGAAAGAGCACGTTAGCAGGTGTTAACCGTTCCACTGTCGGTTCACTACTGACAATTGTTTGAGTATGTCGTTTCTTATTATAACGAGCGCCCATTCTTTATATGCAGTCTCAGGGTAATGGTTTCTCCTGTGAAATCCACTAAATTACCGTCCTGGTCGACAATTCTAATGTGAATGTTGCTGAGCGTTTACACCGTGATGGGGAGATAGATGACATTAGCCGGTACTTCTACAATCTTGTATCCTGGAGGCACTGTTGGGAAAAACTCATGTAGTGTGTGCCCCAGCTTATCGTTAACGTAATTTCCTGTACATATGCTGCACTCTATTAGTATCGTGTTAACTTTGAATAACTGCACAGTGTAGTCTGAGGTATGAAATCCAGGCTTTAACACACGTTTCGAAAATCCGAGCAGTGAACCAATTGAGTTTGGTTTAGCAAAGTGTATTTCCACCGTGGTTTGGATCTCGCACTTGAGTGAGTTGTTGTTTGCTCTGATGACCAGCTTCTCGTTGTTAGTGTGTCGAGTCAAATAACTTGCCAAGTCGTCAATATCGTAAGATCCTTTGGGTGTAATAACTACCTTATTCTTCGAGTAATGAAATTTACAATCTGACTCGTCAATATTAGGAATCGAATTGTAGGTTTGGAAATCTACTAACCCGATAGCATAATCGCCTTCACTCAAATCTATCGGTGGAAAGTAATCACAGCCCAAGACCGAACTACTGCCGGACAAACAGAGTATCACAGACATATGTGTAACCCCGACCAAGGTTCGTGCAAGACTGATGTCATATATTTTCATGCAGGAACTTTAAACACAAATGTCCACATACGTGTGTACCGAATTTCTGATGTCTTTGCACAGTACAGGATTCTGTTACCTGCAAAGTACCGTGAAAATTCCAATAGTGGAGGTAAGTCACCAAAACTGTCGAAATATTTCACTACGCCATCTTTGTACTTGATGTATGCAACCCAATGTGTTCCAGAATTTTCAGCACTATCCAGGTTCACGATTCCACATTCATGTTTACGAATTTTTTGGGGTAATGTATCACGCATGAATACACCGCGAAAATGGGGTATACCCAAACACTTTACATGTCTACGTATATCATCATCAGTCAGCGGCTGCGTGGACTTTTTTTTCAATTGTGCTCCATCTATCCGCTATGGTTTCAAATACAATCCTTTACCTCTCATTGCTATTGCTTTCATGGTTTCATTTTGCCGTTTCTGTTCAGTCAACTGCTTTTTTTGCTTCTTCAGCTGCTTTCACAGCTCTGGCGATAGCCGAGGCTCATCCTGCAAGAGATCCGGCAGCTGACAGCTCTGCAAAAAATAGGTATTAAAGGGAGTATACCACCCTTCTTCCTCTTCTTCTTCTTTTTAATTCCGGTGCCCAACTTTAGTTTAGCACGCATTGCTCCGTTAACTAGTAACACAGCAGCACTTTCACCAAACTTTGCATCTTTGGCCTTCATTCTGTTTGAAGCCTTCTCTGCGAGTATACGATCTGCTTGGGCTCTATCTGCCCCCTGAGCATACGCAATGACATGTTCCCTGCATGCTGCATCTAGAGGGTTGATTCCTTTCTGCCCAAGCGCCATCCGTTTTTCCAGTTTCGTCCCAGGTCAATAGAATTGGTACGTTGGAATGTGTGCCTCGAATGGCATTTTTTTAACGAGCTTGTTTAGGAAGCCTTGACCTTTCTTCTGCTTCTTCCTCGTTGGAGGCATTGTTATTGACTGACTGACATTTATTGTTCGCTCGTATATATATATACCTGGAGCAACCCCAGAATCTTGTCAATATGTGGTTCGTCAAACAGAGAGCACCATTACCCGTGAGTAATGCGGATGTTGCTGATACCAATACCAAAAGCAAGAATGGACCTCTGTTCCCCGATATAGTGAGGGCAATAGTGTGTGGACCATCAAACTGCGGTAAGACTAATCTTGTACTCTCCTTGCTGGAACATCCAAATGGACCTACATTTGAAAATGAATATGTGTTTTCCAAGTCGTTGTACCAGCCACAGTATCAGCTGCTAGGAGAAATTCTGAAGCCTATTAAAGAAATTCAGTATTTGACATTTAATGATAATGAAAGTGTACCTCCGCCTACTGAAGCTCTACCAAATTCAGTTTTTGTGTTTGACGACATTTCGTGTGAGAAGCAGAATGATATACGAGATTACTTTTGTATGGGGAGATAAAGGTTAGTAGATTCCTTCTACTTGTGCCAGACATATAGCCGAATACCGAAACAGTTGGTTAGAGACAATGCTAACATGATCGTGCTATTTAAACAGGATGACATGAATCTCAAGCACATTTACAACGACCACGTCAACACCGATATGACGTTCAACGAGTTTAAATACCTATGTAGTTCCTGCTGGAATACAAGCAAGCATGGAATTGTGGTTATTGATAAAGACAGCGACATGTATCATGGACGGTACCGTAACGGATTTGATTCATTTTTGAATAAATAGACAAGCTCACTAGGCCCAGTCATCATTACAACCATGGACAAGTTTGGGAGAACTTCAACTACTCAGAACAAGAGGGTGTTGGTATATCCACCTCAACACATACTTCTTACAAAGGACGGTAATTTGGATTGTCAAGGTAGAATACTCAAACATGTAGCTGACACCATCGACGATGATGATGTTGCATCCAAACAATACATTGACAAGGCAACTACCGATGCAGCAATGCATCTGAAGGAATTACAATCGACAGTAGTTACTATGGCTGTAACTATTGCGGTAACAGATTTGATTAAATATCGAGCATACATTCTAAAGACAGGTCTTAACTATTATGAAATTCCCGTCAATGGCGTAATCCTCTCAGTAGCCAAACCGGGCAGGGTTGATGTAATACTGAATTGGATTAAAACTGCAAGGTTAAACTTTGTGAAGCAAGTTGATCGACTTTTTTTTCTCCCAAATGCCCAACCCCACAAACCATTTATATCAACATTAACTATCAAGTATAAAATAGTACAATAAACTCGCATGAGCTTCATTCGATGCTTAAACATGGATACAGCAACAACTAAACGTGGCATCATAAAAACAAGGAATGCAATTCGACGCAAGTTACTCGAACTAAAGACGGGCCAGATTGACTCTGAGAAATTTTTCAAGGATTCGTTAAGAACTGTTACAGATACTATGGAAAGAGTTTTCTTACCTCAGCGACATAAAAGGCAGTCTCCTGGCTTGATCGAAGATTTCGTGATGTCACTAAGTCGAAGCGAGCGAGATTATGATTAGGTGTATGGTATCCGAAAGAAGAATGATTCACTAGTGATTGGAAACACTCCTGTGACTATCGATGATGATGCTATTATAATCGATGGTAATGAATATGAACGAACACAAGGTTTAATGAGGTTGTTATTTTTAAAACATCCGAAAACATACACTGCCAAGGACTTGAAAACTATTTGGAAATATTGAACAACACTAGTGCCCACAGAGTAAATTTCAATCCGTCCGGTGAAGTTTTGAAAAATACATCCACTAAGTATAAAAACATAATCTCTAAGCTTGATACTCAGTCGGGTTCTGGTCTTCTCACCATGAGGGAATATGTGTATTCTGACGACCCGAATGAACTCGTTGAAAGACTAAAGTTACTTACAGCGTCAACATCAGCAGGGCATACGGCGCACTCCAGCGAAATTTTATCAGTGATTCAAGAACTTCGTGAGAGAGACATCATCGTGTAACGTTGATCAAGTTGTGGCAGAACTCCATAAACCAGCTAGAAGAAATTTTCCAAGAAGGCGTGTAAAAATCAAAGGTCTTGACGATCTATGGCAAGCTGATATTGTTGAAATGATCCCGTACTCTCGTAAAAACAGCGGATACAAGTATATACTGATGGTGACTGATACTTATTCAAAGTTTGCATGGGCTCTACCTCTCAAGAACAAGTCCGCTAGTGTGGTTACAGACGCTATGAAGAGAATACTGAGTGGTCGACGTGTACCTAAAAATTTACAAACAGACAATGGGAAGGAGTTTTACAATTCAAAGTTTAAGACTGTCATGACAAGCCATGGTATTAATCACTACTCAACATATACACATCTTAAAGCATCAATAGTTGAGCGTCTCAACAGGACAATCAAGAATGCGATGTGGAAGGAATTCAGCAGACGCGGTTCACATCGGTGGATTGAACTTCTTCCTCAGTTAATGTCTGATTATAATAACAAGTGGCACAGCACCATCAAGATGAAGCCGTGTGATGTAAAAGACAACTCTCTACTTTCAACAGTGTACTTCCGTGTTAAGACTGCTACTCCTGCAAAATTCAAAGTTGGTGACAATATTAGAATCAGGAGATTCAAAGAAAATTTGAGAAAGGCTACCTGCCTAACTGGTCAACTGAAGTTTTTACCATCAGTAAAGTAAAATTAACAAATCCTGTAATTTATTTACTTAAAGATTATCAAGGTAAAGATATTGCAGGAGCATTTTACCAGCAAGAACTACAACTAACAAAACTTACAAGTACATTTTTGGTTGAACGAGTGATAAAGAGAAGGAAAAATATGATCTTGGTGAAGTGGATGGGTTTTGATAAATCACATAACTCATGGATTCATAAAAAAGATTTATTTAAAATGTAAAACAAATGTATACATTTTTTTAAAAATAAAACTTATGTTTCTAACAATTGTGTGTTTTTCTTTCTTCAGTTACCCGAATACAACGCAAATGAATATGCAGCTCAGCAAACTTACAATCTATGTACACTTAGTCTATTTTACAAAGCAAATGAGCAGGCAGCACAGTAATCTACGTAGTTTATTTTACAATGTCTATGAATTCAGCACCACCAGCAATCAATTATTTCGTTTATTTACACAATGAAAACATACAAGATTTTCCTGTAGTCCTATTTTATCAAAGTATATACATCTGCAATTTGTATAGCAGCAAGCATAATAAGTTATTTTATTCTACATACACATTTATTAATGTGCTAAGTTTTTTACAATATGTTACATTTTTTCAAAATAGATACACGGATAAACGGTATATTTCATCTTCACTCACCCACTATATACAATATCATACACACATTCACTCAGGTACAGATTTGTGCCCCCACGGTAGGGTTTCAATACCGTCGGGGAAAATATACCGTTTATCGTCCGTTCTAGACAGACCCAGTTTGGAAATTTGGACAGTATTTACAACGTGCAGAGTTGATGTAATTCTTTGCTGCAGATGGTATTTCACCCTTGAGACAATTTATATAATCCTCCATCTGCAGCTTTCTAGTGACGGGGAGCGTCGAACCTTTAGCCCGTCTAGAGGTTTCGTTGGACTCGAGCTGGAATGCATACATTTTTGACCGTAACCCTGCAAACTCCGAAATCAGGGTCGGTGCTATATCCGGAAGTATTGAACTCGTCCCTGTTGTGGCGCATCACTTCATATAGATCACAGTTCCGCACCAAGTAAATGAAGCTGTCAGTGTCCATATAAAGTAATTTAGGGCTTCTAAACTGAGGAATAGCAAATTCATAATGGAATCGGTACATCCTCAGCTTAGAAAGGTCATGAATGCACAATCCAACATACACTGGCTTATTGAATACAATCCTAACTTTCGCCATCTGCACCGCCACAAAGTCTTCGTTGAAAATTGTTGCTCGCTTAAAGTGTGGTGAAGCGATGTGTTTGCGGGCACCGCGGCGGCCCACCCTTTTAGTATACAATTTCACGTCGCGGTTTTTTAGAATGTTCTCCATAGTCCTGCCGAAAATTGAGTTGTTCTTCAATTTGTAAAAATCTCTCTCGGAATCTGATTTTGCCTGACGACGAGAACACGTATTGAGAGATATTTGTAATCTTTCAACACTATGACTGATTGAAAGATATTACCCTGTGAATGTTCGTAACCTGCATCCCCAAGCCTACACATTGCTGGAGGACTCGGTAATGGAGAACATACCGTACCTTGTTCTCCAGCGTGGTCATCAGCTTGGGGAGGGTAGAACCTACAGGAGCTTTGTGGTCTGGACATGGGGGCAGGTCTTCTAGAACGTCGTGTTTATCCAGGGGAATTGTAATATCTACCTCCAATACGAATCCCCGAGGCGAGTCGGCAGCAACGCTCATGAAATCTATGCTAGCAATCTCCTTAGCTGATAGCCATTGAAACCGAGCAGAGGGTAGATACTCCGACATGGCCCAGCCGTAGAGATTGTTTATGTCGAAATACATTATAAAATCTTCAGACGCCTCGCGGTTGTACTCCGACATGTACCGGTTATTTGACTTGGCATACCTATGCACGCAATGGCAAATACCTCCGCGAATTCCTCGTTCGAAACGGAGCAACATGTCGATATCCGTCAGAAGGTCCAGTTCAACATGCGTGCTCCTTAACATGGCCTGCCGCGAAAGGCCTGGGGATATGAAGTAGTGGGCGGGGTCCAGGGTGTATTTCCCCAAACATACACTCCTAAATTTCTCAAACAGATCTGCAAGTAGCCGTACATCTGTGCCCATGTACAGACTTGCATATTCTCTCAATGTCTTGATCTGGAAAGTCCGCCACACCTGTGTTGCGTGTTTGTAATCTTCATCAGAAATTTCTGACTCTGACAACGAACTATAAAATTTTGATTTTGGAGGGAGCGTGGCCTCGTCGACTTTATCCCACGAATCCATATATTCGTAAGGGAAGACTCCTTTCCGCTTAACAAGTTGAAACTTCTCAGGGTCGGTGAAATAGCGACGGGTAATGTTCATATCACCGTCCTCAAGGGTCCCAACCAGTTTGTCTAATGGGGACTGCATGAAACGGTATGAGTCCAGAAACCTTAATGTGATTGAAGTGTATTCAATCTTTTTAGAAAAAGAAATGTATCGTTCTGTGTTGATGGGAAGCACATCCATCCCATCGCCATCGAGTTTTGATAAAGCCATAACTACGAAGTGTGCGTCATACCCAGAAAGATTGTGAAAGAAAATGGGTATGTACCTTTTATTTTGAAACTGCAAATTGCAGTCATTATGTGCAGCCCCTCTAAACTTTCCTGTGATATGACAGTGATCGCGAACCTTGACAGTCCCCGGTTCAATGTCTTTCTCACAAATGTGGCATACTGTAGCATCAGCAAATTCTGCTTCCTGCTCATCTTTCATTACAAGAGGGATACATCTCTTGTAAATTTTATCGACTTCCTTGGCAAGATTGAAGAGTTCGTCAACAAGCCATTTCTCAGGATTTGCTCCCGAGTAGGAGTCGAAACGCGACAGACTAGGTACATCCGCACAAACGACCTGGTATGCGGCAGCGAAAGGGACATGTTTCTTGACTATCGTAGTGAGAGAGGCGTTGGGTGGAAGACTGCACGAATCATAAGGTTGCAGTAAACTTTCGAAATCCGCGTAAACGACAACGGGTACACGCTGCTTGTGCACAAAATCCTTAAACTTTAAGGTCTTATCGTCGTCGTCGGGTAGATCAACTCTTACTAGATCAACCCTTGCGCAATCGATCTCGTGGCGGTCCAGAAGATCTTTGCGTCCGAAATGTTACAGACATCTGTCACAAATAAATATAGCATGTTCATAATTACTAAATGAAGAACTAACTAATGCTGTCAAGTTGTGAATCCAACAGTAATGGAATTTTCCACTACCGTCGGTAATCATCTACATGTTTATTTGTTGATCGCGTTTGTCTGCAGTGTAATGGAGGGGTCCAGAGACTACATGTTTTCCTTTAACTACATCCAGACCGAAAATATTTACTGAATAGTCTGCCTCCCAAATTTTGAAATATCAGAGAGTTTTACCCGAAACTCAATACCTGAAAAATCGAAATTGTGGTTGGCATAAGCTTTCCTATAATTATAAAGTTGGTTAGCATTTTTTTTTTTGGCGCCTTTACTTGAGAAGCAAGAAGCGTCCACAGATAGCATTGTTCGTCTTTGTTTTCCACATTGATGACGGTCTTCTTTCTACAGATATCAAGTGGCAGAGCAACATAGAAAGACCCCCCGATAGAAAGGTTCAAATTTAGAAATATTAATGTCGAGGGATATTATTCTATCCAGAGTTTTGCCACTGCCCGCTCTTGGAACTCGCTTAATTTTACAATGATTTCCGACTTCACATATTTTTCATACCAATCCGACAGGCAAGTGCTCCATATGATCTCACGCATCTTTGTGAGAAAACACAAACGGGCGGTTTCGAAATTTAAGTCCTTCTGAATTCTAAATAAAGTAATCAGCCCAACCTGAACCTTCACGGATGGGGAGGACTGATTATCAACAGTTTCGCGAATTTTTCTAACTAAAAGATCAAAGCATACATAAATGAAATTAACAGGTTCAATATAATTTGGAGAATTTTGAATTGTACTGGAATATATTCTACTCTTAAATGCACTTTGCCTGTCTTCAAGGACTAAGGACGATGATGCTAACTCACCCTCTGTTGCTACTTGGCTGCTTGATGGTGTCGGCTGTAACATGACGCGCTGTCGCCACGTTACAAGGTGCATTTTTATTATACATATCATAATGTTAGAGTAATTTACATAAATTTTGGGCGACCACCTAAATAGATTTTTGTTGTAATTTTATAAAGTACGCAAGATTCCAAGTGAGGACTGTAATGAAATGGTGAACATCCAGTGTATCTTGGTAAAGCGAATATTAAAGAATTATTGAGCTGTGTAGGCTTGAAGCTAATCTTGGTCTTCCCGAGCCATGGCGACAGGACGTCGCGGATTTGGGGTTTGCCGGACCACACACTCTTCTCCCTGGGGATGGGTCACTCACCTGACGGGAAATGCCTGCCGCCGACACCCGAATGTGCTCTCACCCCGGCGAACTTAGCCGAATATGTCCGACCTCTGTTAGCTACGCTGGGCAAATCACATATCGGGGATGTCACGTGACATTAGGTGCCGACCTGAAGATCCAATCCAAATGAGCGTATAACTTAAAATCCTTGGAATTTCTGTTATATGTGAGCTTCGAGACTACAAGGGGCGGAGCGAGAAGTTTCCTCGCGAGAGAGAAGAGCGACGAGCTGCAATTCGATCTTGGAGTCCAAGCTATGCGAGTCTACTCTGAGGTTGACTTGGAAAGTTGACTTCTTTCGCCAACTGCTGCTGCAGGCTTGATGGAGCAAGCTTATCACGGTAACACAGCCGGTAATGCGATGACGCGCATTGTCAGACCAGAGATGCCTGTAGCTGCCTTGTGAGATAGTCTCACATATCGTGGGTCCACTCCAGTCACCGCAGACATCAGACACAGAACTACAATGGTAACTTATTACGACCAAGCCATCTGATTGTGCATTCCGTGAAACAGAATCCGTAAATGACTCTGAGAGGATAGATCCATGTTCTCACTTTGTAATTGTAAAAACCCCTGAGCTAGCGGCATAATTTGCCAGAACTAATTATTTTCGAATGATATATTGTTCATTCGTGGCGCCCATGATTGTCTTTTTAACTGTAAAGTCACAGTATTATGATGCCTTTGTCTGAGGTCGCCATAACTTGTATTTTTCATTGTTTCCAGTTGTCATTATTTCTTGCATTTTGATTCTGAGATATATTTAAAAGTAAATATACAATTGTTTGCTTGCTCATGACGGCTAATTGTACCTCTGAGCGTTGCTTTTATGATTTTGCCAATTTGTGTTAATGTTAACGGTAAATTCGCTCAGACTTGTAATCGCCAGTGATAAGAAAATAAATGTCATATTGTGACAATTTTTCCTAAAATCCAACTAACGTCGAGATTCTTGCAAAATTAATAAATTTTCACTCCTTCATAAAAATTAAGATTAAAAATCCACAATTATTAATCATAAAGGTATGAAAGATAATTGTAACGTAGTTTGCCCACTAAGGCACCCACTACACGGCTGAGAACTGCCTGCTATGTCTGGTCGCCAGATGTAGTGTTCTGTTGGCTTGGTCCCGCCACGGCGGGCACGGGTGCGGTGCTTGGTCCCGCGTCGGCAGACTGCCGGCTTGGGCCCGCCACAGCGGGCATGGGTGCTTGGTCCAGCAACGGCGGCGGCAGGAGTCTCCCAAGGCCACCACATTGGTGGTGGAGGAGGCTCATTCCTCCTGGCTGCAGGCTCGTTCCTGTTTACGACCGACCCAGAACCTGAAACAGACAAAAAATAGTGTCATGTGGGGTAAAAAATGCTCTAACATAATTTTATTAAGTAAAAATAATGTACTTACCATTCATGTGCGTCGGTGGCTGAATAGCTTGAGCTGATGGAATAACCCATTTATGCGGTGTTGGTACGAAACTGGAGGATGGCATGCTCCATGATCCTGCCAGACTTGGATACGGTTGCATTGAATCTGAAACAGAAACCATAAAAAGTAAATATTTTCAAACAATAAAAAAAGTAATTGTATTAAATAATGTACTTACCATTCCAGTACGACGGTTATTGAATTGCTTGCGATGTTGGAATAACCCATTGATGTGGTGTTGGTAAAAAACTAGATGAAGGCATACTCGAAGTTTCTGCCTGACTTGGGGAGGGTTGCATTGAATCTGGAACAGAAAACGTGAAAAATAAATATTTTTTTCAAACAATAAAAAAGATTCCATTGCGACTGTGGTTGAATTGCTTGAGATGTTGGAATAACCCATTGATGTGGTGTTGGTAAAAAAACTGGAGGAAGGCATACTCCATGAACCTGCCGGACTGAAATCTGAAACAGAAAAAAAATGTTACTGTTACATGAAAAAGAAAATAAATATTTAATCAAATAAGATAAAAAAGAAAACACTTACCGTTTGTAATGTTTGGCCGTTTGGGACTCGGTAACTCCGGAGTCGTGCTTCGTTTGCTTGGCATGTCTGAAATACAAAATAGTGAATATATTAGTGAAGACACCCACAAAGAAATACAAGTAAAGTTATATATTACTACTCACCGTCAAGCAGAGTGAATAAATAATTTTGGTAATCACTTATATCTGGGAACAGAAAAACAAGTAATTAAAAAAACGAAATAAATAAAACAACTAAGTATTTACATGTATAAAAACATACCAGTGTTGAGAAGGTCGTTAGTTTCAATGTCCAAGTCACTTGGAAGTTCCATGTCGTTAAAGTCAATATTTTCTGAAGACATCTTGAGAGCGAGATAGCTACGATGTGCACCGTTCAAGAGCTGCAAGTCGAATGACGGGTGAATGGCATGGACTGGTATCTTATATTGTATGGCCGCACGTTTCCAGGTAGCGAGAACCGGTTTTTGTCCACCCGCCCACTCTACAAACCGGTTTCTTGCGCGGCGTATCGATTACAAACCGGTTGCCGGCGAGGGGTTTCAAATTCAAGGTCGGCGGTAGCGCATCAAGTTACAACTGTTTTATACCTGCAAAAGGATATCAGGTTACACGGAAGGAACACCTGCATAGAGTATCAGGTTTCAAGGCCAACGGAAGGGTTTCAGGTTACGTTAGAACACCTACACAGGGTATCGGGTTTCAAGGGCAACTAAAACTTTGTAAAGGACACATATTTTGTAATTCTGTATGTGCCGTTGAAAATGTATTTTTAATTGCCCAATGGTGGGTGAAATAAAAAACAAATCAAATTAAATACAATGTGTTTTTGTTTATTATTATTAAACTTCAATTCATGAATGTCCTTGCCAAGTGTAAATACGTCATTGTCTTACCCCAGCTGGCGAGAACCGGTTTTTGTTTACCCGTCCGCTCTACAAAACTGGTTCTCGGCGCGGGGTATCAGATTACATGGAAGGAACACCTGCATAGAGTATCAGGTTTCAAGGCCAACGGAAGGGTTTCAGGTTACACTGGAACACCTGCATAAAGTATCAGGTTTCAAGGCCAACGGAAGAATATCAGGTTACACTGGAACACACATGCAGGTTCAAGGTCGGTGGCAACATATCAGGTTACAAGGAGGGGAGGTGGGGTTTCAAGGTCGGCGGAAAGGTATCAGGTTACACGGAAGTAACACCTGCACAGGGTATCAGGTTACAAAGAGGGGAAACTGAGGTTTCAAGGTCAGCGGAATGGTGTCAGGTTACATTGAGGGGAGGGGAGGGGGTATCAGGTTACATTGAGGGGAGGGGAGGGGGTTATCCGGTTACAAAGAGGGGAAACTGAGGTTTCAAAGTCAGTGGTAGGGTATCAGGTTACATGGAGGGAGGGGGGTTTCAAGGTAGGCGGAAGGGTATCAGGTTACAAGGAGGGGCAACTGAGGTTAGTGTGGAGGGGAGGAGGGTATCAGGTTACAAGGAGGGGGAGGGGGAGGGTATCATTTACAAGGAGGGGCGGCGGAGGGGGTATCGATTACAAGGAGGGGAGGCGGCATCCTTTGATGTTATACTTTTTTGGTCCGGGGTTCCAGCCGTCACCGGTGTTCTCCATCTACTTCTCGGCGTTGAGAATAAATGAAATGCTGTCGGGTGACTAGACGAGTTAAAGAAGTGTTAATGCCGAAATATCTTTAGTTCGGCTAGTCACCCGACAGCATTTCATATAAATGAAATCATACAGGTTGATATAATGATAGTTCTGGCCTAGCAATCGGAAGGACGCAGGTTCGAATTTAACTCTGGCCATCCAGATCACTCCAGGTGAATGCTGAGATGGTTCATTTAAAAGAAATTCCTTCCCGTTCCTCATCCCCAGCCACTTCCCGCAAATGAAGACCTCAACGTCGACTTAACGAAAAAGAAATATGTTCAAGTTTACTCACGATGCCTGATGGAAGGTCACAAATAAACAAAAAATAAAATCTGACAATTATAATGAACAGAGGAACGTTATATCCGTATACCTCGACTAACATCAAACATCAATTTTAAGAAAACGTTTTAATTTTGCATTTGTACCTCGTTTTATTTCTACAAAGGAGATTGTAGTAGGTGTGGGGTGTGCTCTCCCAGATATACCAAAACTAACGGCTAAGAAAATTAAACGTAGCTGTAATATTGATGAAAACTAAACCTCCAAAATCCAAGATCACGGGAAAAGAGAGAGTGGCATTATGACATTTAAGAGAATACACGGACATTATAAATTTGCCGGCCGATAGGGGCAATTGCAATGTCAATCATTAGTCTGGGGAGCATCCATAAAATACGTGACTTGGTCTAGGGGGGAGAGGGAGGTGTTGGATGGAAAGCTACACTGGGCTACGTGGGAGGAGGGGGTGGTTCCGAGCCAGGCGACGTAGCTATTCATTCATATTATTTGTCACAGTTAAAATGAGGTATAGAACACGCAACAGCAAGTAAATATTTATTTCCATCATTTAATTATCCCTGTATGAAATTTACGATAGTCCGACAAGAGAAAAAAGGTACAAAATGTCTTCTGGATCAATAGGGAAAAAGCTACATGCTACGTGGGGGTAGAGACAAAAGTAACGTCGGGCTACGTGGGGGAAGGGGTTCAGAGGAGGCCAAAGAGCTACCTGGTGTATGGACGCTTCCCTGGTACTAAGGCAGGGTGGTCAGTTCGTTTTCTTCTCACTGAACATAACCCGGTAATTCTACAGGATCTAGGGGACCTTCAGTTTAACGTGGAATTCGAACTACGGAAGCTTCCTGGCATAGTTCACATTATGCAGCAACCTGTGTCAGAGGTGAAGGTCGGGTTAAGGGCCTATTAAAAACCCCGCCACCAAGAAAGGGATTAGAATTGGATAAATTTCGATCTCCAGTCAGACACCTTATACACTAAGTCACCAGATATCTACATCCGACAATTATTGGCGGAGAACACACACAGAAGGAAAGATTATAAGACTAACTAAAAAAGTCGTTGATCATTTGAACTTGGAGTGTACAGTGAAACGAGGGAAATCCAGTTCCCTCTCTCCTCTGTGGCCTTCCTAAAATCCAGAAAGCATAAGTGCCTCTACTACTTATTGTGGGTACAATTAATTCTTCCACACATGGATAGCAACATTTTTTTGTCCAGAAAACTAGAACCACTGGTGTTGTGGGATGATATGGCATGTGTCACTGTCCCACTGAAACCACGTGTCTTCAAGAGCACTATCTTCCAATTGAGGCACAAAGAACTGGGTTATCATCTTACAATGACTTTAGTCATTTATCGTTTTCAAAGATAAATGGTCCAATGTTTCCTCCAGTCGACAATGCTCACCAAACAGTGAGACGTTGCAGATGCATTTGTTTTACGTGAGTGATTCCTGGATTGCCAGAACCCAATATGTGGAAGTTTTGCCTATTAACGAAAATGGGTCTCGTTGCTGAAGATGTTTTTGTCCACTTCTTGTTGTCCTGTGTTCCAACTAGTGAATTCTGTTCACTGTGCTTTGTCTGTTGGCATAAGTTCTTGAATCAGTTAGATTTTGTAAGCATAGAGATGTAAATCTTTGGTGATAATACGGCAAAGAGTAGCGGTTGAAATGTCCAATTCTTGTGCGCGATGAGGTCCCTGAAGTGTCGGCCACAATCTCGCTAGCCGCCGTGATGTTTTCTTCTGAATGACAATGATGAGCTTGTGTTGTGTGTTTTACATCAACAACTAATTGAACCAGTGCTTTCGAATTTTTCGGTTATTCTTTTCACAGTTAATGAATTCAGAACATTATTTCTACTGAAAATTGAATGCACTTTACAAACCGTGGCAACCAAACATTGACCATTTTGATAGTAAACTTTAACAGTAAGAACACGTTGTTGACTCATGTAATGAGTGCCAGTTTTGTAATGTTGTTCTATACAATACTTACTGACAATTACACTGCTACATTGAATATTATTTCTAAGAAAAATGGCAACTCCCTTTCTCCCTTCTCCATTAACCTTAATTTATACTATGAGATGTATGGTTGAGTTATTATAGAACAGTGTATTTAAAGGCTATATCAGTAAATTAATGCTCACAAATTTCATTCAGATTGCAAATTCCTGAAAACAAACACATTATGGTTGGTATGTTATGAGTTCTGTTCAATCAACAATCACTACACATCCCTTCCTTTAACTTTTCTTGTTACCAATTTTATGAATAGTAACCATTTGTCATAGCCCTGTGATTTATCTGTGTTTCTGAACTAACTTCAATTAGATATTTCTACTTTTAACCTTACTCTTAACCATAATGATATTCATTAATGACTACTAGATTTTTGGCGTATGTCACGTTGTTTATTTGATAGTCTACACCATAGTTTGTTATACCATTAACACCAGACACGAAATAAAATTTGAAGACATGAGGCAGCTGTGGAAAGAAGATCAATGGTTGCCTTGACGAGTGAAGGAGGCAGCAGAAATATTTAAGAATACAAACAAGTTCAACCTAGACAGCAGCCTATTACTCTGCGATGCTTAGCGCTTGTTGCTATATTAACATAAATAGTATCCCTGTATCTCTGAGGAAGGTGGTAGAATGGCAACCAAAACTTAGACTATCAAATAAACATCCCGGTATACCCCGAAAATCTAATAATCATTAACAAAGACGGCCATGGAAGATTGAGAAATCATGATGGTATTTGATTTACAAATATTGCTACATTTAAGTGGTGTCACTGCAAAGGAGGGAAGATGGAGGGAGAAGGTTAAAAAACGCCATTTGTAGAGACTGTTGTAATGACAGTCAGTGCCATTCAGTGCTCATTTATATGTTAACACTTCATCAAACAGTGTGCTTATGAGGCTGAAGCTCTTAGACAACCCTCCAATACCTCTACATAACATTCCCACACCACTCACCCAATTAACTTCATGTGATCAGAAATTCCAAAATACTCCAAACTCCCTTGCAAGGTATCTCATACCACTCAATCTCCCTCCTTACTCCCAAGAGCCTCTCGACTGACACCCTATACCTTCCATCCAAGATAAATAAGGGACGAAATCCCGGATGCCTCATAGTCACTGCATGTGGGTCTCCCACAGAATGCATCACTGCATTCCTGGACCACTACCTATAACCTTTTCTCCATGCCACGCTAGACTACTGCTACTACTACTACTCCCCACTCACTAGAACATCTTTTGACAGTTATATATATATATATATATATATATATATATATATATATATATAACTGACCATGAAACCCCAAGTGAAATAACTCTGTATAACTGCATAGTAGAAAAGTTATAATTAAACTAAGGAAAAAGGAAACTGCTTTAGGCAAAATAATTGCAAGGAAAGGGAAAATGACTCATCACTCACCAAAGTTGAAGGCAGCGACGAGGGAAGAACACATATTACGAACACACAAATAAATAAACTCAATATTTTGGTAGTTAACCTTATTCATGACATAGAAAATGAGTCATGCACCTTGGGAGGTGTGCATACACCGGGAGTTGCTGCATGACTGGGTGGATTATCAATATGGCGGTGGGACTGAGATATTGTATATAAATCGCAGATGGTGGTAAAACGGATAATAAACATTAAAAAAAATAGTAATAAAGGGGGGGGGAATTAAATATATAATTATGGAAATATGGACAGATAAATTTTGAAAAAAAAGGTTATTACTTAAATGACAATAATGCTACTACTACTGCTACTAAAAATGAGTGATGCGTCAAGGAAAGGAATTTTATCGGTGGTTAAGGCCAGGTGGGTGTCTGGTATCTAGGATGTTTTGGTAAGCAAGTTCCCATCTGCGAAGTTCTGAGGCGGCGGTGGTTTCGGGGAAAACTCTGATGGCTCTCACGGTGAAACAGTCATTGAAGTTGTTGGAGTTGTGGTAGTTAGCATGTTCTGGTATGGGGAGATATACATTGCGGGTGTGAACTGTTTGTCTGTGGCCATTCATTCTGGTCGAGAGTTGTTGTGTAGTCAGGCCTATGTAAGAACTTGTGCAATGGCGACAAGTAAGCTGGTATATGACGTGCGTAGTGGAGCATGTGTGGCATGCCCGGTAATGGGGAAGGTGTCCCCTGTGACAGGGTTGGAAAATGTAGTGGTGGGAGGATGCATGTTGCAGGTTTTGCAGCGAGGTCTATTACAGGGAAAAGATCCATAAGGTGTTTTTGGAGAGTCAGATGGAGGGTATTTTGTGAACTAAGATGTTTTTGAGGTTAGGTGGTCTGCTGAAACAAGTACGGGGGACAGTTGGCAGAATTTTTGGCAAGAGTGTGCGCATTTCTGGAAAGGACCGAAGGAAGTCATGCCCTTGTTGTAGGATTTGATTGATGGATTCGAGACCAGGCGAGAACTGGGTGACAAAGACAGGGCTATGGTTGGATGCTAGAGGAGCCGGGAGGGAGTGGTTCCGTGGAGGGTGGGTGATTGCACGCGTAATTTGTTTGTGTACAAGATCTGGTGGGTAGGAGCGGGAAATAAGGACTTGGGATAGGTTTTGGGAATACTGGGAGAGGGACTCAGCATCAGAACAGATACAAATTCTTCTCGGGTTTGCCGCCGAATCACATTTTCTACTGTCGAGCTTTCGGCGACTTTCACTGCCTTCAGATACAACAGACCTGATGATGGCGGCAGTGAAAGTCGCCGAAAGCTCGACAGTAGAAAATGTGATTCGGCGGCAAACCCGAGAAGAATTTATAGCGAAGATACGCCGAGAAAGACTTATATCTCATATCAGAACAGATACGTTTGCCACGGATAGCAAGGCTGTAGGGGAGGGAGCGTTTGGTATGGAATGGGTGGCAACTGTCAAAATGTAGATATTGCTGTAGGTTAGTTGGTTTGATATGGACAGAGGTGTGAAGAGCACCCTGCCTGAGTGTGATGTCAACATCGAGGAAAGTGATGTGTGAACGGGAGTAGGTCCAGGTAAAATTAACGGAATGGCTATTGTTAAGGGAATGGAGGAATTCTAGGAGTTGATCTTCACTGTGGGCCCATATCATAAATATATCATCTATGTATCTGAACCACACAGTGGGTTTGAAGGGGGCATGGTTGAGGAAATGTTCGTCCAGACGCCCCAGGAACAGGTTGGCATAAGAGGGGGCCATGCGGGTGCCCATGGAAGTGCCACGTATCTGGTGGTACACAGTGGAATTAAAGGTGAAGAAGTTTTTGGACAGGATCATGTGGGCCAAGGATGAAAGGAAATATGTACTGGGACGGCTGTGTGGGGGTCGCAGATCTAGGAAGTGTTCCAGGGCACTGAGACCCTGACAGTGTGGGATATTGGTGTAGAGGGAGGTTACATCAATGGAGACTAGGAAGGCGTCTGGAGGCTGAGGTGTATGGACTGTGGCTAGACGTTCAAGGAAGTGTGGGGTATCTTTGACATAGGATGGAAGACTTTGTACAAAAGGTTGGAGACGCTGGTCCACCAAGGCTGAAATCCGTTCAGTGGGTGACCCATATGCCGCAACTATAGGCCGCCCCGGATTGCCAACCTTGTGGATCTTGGGAAGGAGGTACAGGGTGGGTGTTTGGGGATTTTGGGGAGTTAGGAGCAAGATGGACTGGGGAGAGAGACCTTGTAGGGGGCCCTGCAAGTCCAGGAAAGTTTTTATTTCCTGACAAATGTAGGTGGTGGGATCTGTAGGGTGTGGTAGATAGGTGTTTGTGTCAGACAGTTGCCTCAGAGCCTCAGCCTCATAGTGATTGTGGTCCATCACTACTGTGGTTGAGCCCTTATCGGCAGGGAGGATAATAATGCTACGGTTTCTGGAAAGTTCCCTCATGGCTCGAGTTTCCATGTTGTTGAGATTATTGAAGTGTGGAATGGACTTTAGGAAAGTGGCTGAAGACAGAGTGGAGGTGAGGAACTCTTGGAACAGAATAAGTGGATGGTTTTGTGGGAGTTGGGGTGGATCCAGTGGAGATGAAGGTTTAAATTGATGTAAGCTGGACTCAATTTCATTCTGCTGGATGTTGTTAGCTCCCGTGGTGGCAAAATGATATCGCCAACGTAAGGAATGGCAGAACGCTAATGAATCCCGGACCAAAGCAGCATGATCAAACTTCGGTGTTGGAGAGAAGGAGAGTCCCTTGGAAAAAACTGATATCTGGGGTTCTGACAGTGGAATGGAGGAAAGATTAATCACTGACTGTTGGGGTTTCCCTGGAGCAGGTGCGAGGGCTTTTGGGGCAGGTGGTAGAGGGTCTGGGTGGGGAAGATTGAGGAGGTGAGCCAAACAAGGAGTTCTGGCAATTAGGGGTGCAGTGGGTGTCTGGTGTTTGGGAGTGGGGTGTTGATACGGGAGGCACAAGCCTAGTGCTAAATAGCTCTTGACAAGCGCTGTTAGCTTGCACAGGTGTTTTTGTGCACAAGTTCTTACATAGGCCTGACTACACAACAACTCTCGACCAGAATGAATGGCCACAGACAAACAGTTCACACCCGCAATGTATATCTCCCCGTACCAGAACATGCTAACTACCACAACTCCAACAACTTCAATGACTGTTTCACCGTGAGAGCCATCAGAGTTTTCCCCGAAACCACCGCCGCCTCAGAACTTCGCAGATGGGAACTTGCTTACCAAAACATCCTAGATACCAGACACCCACCTGGCCTCAACCACCGATAAAATTCCTCTCCTTGATGCATCACTCATTATTAGTAGCAGTAGTAGTAGCATTATTGTCATTTAAGTAATAACCTTTTTTTTTCAAAATTTATCTGTCCATATTTCCATAATTGTATATTTAATTTCCCCCCCCCCTTTATTACTATTTTTTTTTTAATGTTTATTATCCGTTTTACCACCATCTGTGATTTATATACAATATCCCAGTCCCACCGCCATATTGATAATCCACCCAGTCATGCAGCAACCCCCGGTGTGTGCACACCTCCCAAGGTGCACGACTCATTTTCTATGTCATGAATAAGGTTAACTACCGAAATATTGAGTTTATTTATTTGTGTGTTCGTAATATGTGTTCTTCCCTCGTCACTGCCTTCAACTTTGGTTAGTAGAAAAGTTAGAAATTTAACTTTGGTGTCTTGAATAGATTAGTGGTGGCATAAAAAAATATAAATTAAACATTTTCATATTTAATATAGTGTTTATTGAAATTATCACTTTTGCTTAAAAATACAAAAACTTTTTTTTCCCAATGAGATGGGTGAACCTGATGGGATGTACAAAATTATTTATGTTCAGCTCTATGTTTGTAAGTAAACTATGCTCTAATAATTAGGAAGACAGGAAAGTAATCACACTCTCTCATAATGCACAATATAAAATTTGTTTCTGATTTAGTAACCAGAATTTTTGGTATCCTTGTCCAAATATTGATTTCACAACTTCATCTGCAGATAATTCAATTAATTACTCCTTTATAAGTATGGATTCATCTGAGTTTTTGGATCTACTTGCAAAAGACTCCAACATCCAATCAGGAATGTCTTCAGAACCTTGGCTGTGCTCAGAATGAAGAGAAATTAAATGTTTACAATAGGCGAGCAAATATCATTGATCATGTTGAATGATTTAGAAGGCATTCTACTCTCCCCATGTTTTCTTTGTATAGAAAGTTTTGCAACAAGCACAGATAATATTATTTTAACTTTGATTAAATTTAACTGATCACCTTGTAATTTAAAATTAGTTGCATTAAAATGTGCCACATAAGTCAGTTGTTTGTGTCATTTTTTGAATTAATTAAATTAAGCTGCAAGCTGCTGTATTTATTTTACAGGCATTCCTACACTAAATAAAAGAATGCATAAATTTGATCCAACTTTCAGATAACCAACAAACTACTTAGAAAATGATTATACTCTTCAACATTTTCCAAACAAAGTTGAGCAAATAATGTTTTATTTTTATTTTATGAACTGCTGTAATGACAAATAAGTCAGTTATTTGTGTCATTTTTTGAATTAATTAAATTAAGCTGCAAGCTGCTGTATTTATTTTACAGGCATTCCTACACTAAATAAAAGAATGCATAATTTGATCCAACTTTCAGATAACCAACAAACTACTTAGAAAATGATTATACTCTTCAACATTTTCCAAACAAAGTTGAGCAAATAATGTTTCATTTTTTATTTTATGAACTGCTCTAATGACAATCTTGCAAGTGTTCACTAAGATTTTCAATGAGTAAATGTTTTCAATAAATAATAATGTATGCATCACTCATTCAGTATAGCCTGTTTTAAGTATTACAGATAACCTTGGCGATGTTTTATAATTGCTGGAGCACTGTTGGTAGTAACTGATGGGTTATAACTCAAGGATGTAGCTTTTAAGTCAGGATATCTTTTTAATTCATTAAGTATTATTTCAGCTTTTGTATCAGTTTCCAAATATATTCTTGGGAAATCTGTCTTTTCTTTTTTTACAAACCTCATTGAAACTAAAAGTAAAGCTTCCTACATCTCCATCATGCTGTGCTTAGTAAATGAACATAATTAAAAAAATCTTCTCCAACTAATCAAGGGCAGTGGAAAATAAACACAAAATTTCAAGCTTTTGCACCTACCTGTCATTTTTATGAACTTTTGCCCTGTTGAGGTCATTAGAGGTGGAAAAGGACTGGACGTAAGGACCAGGAAGGAATTTGGCCATGTCCTTTTGAAGGAACCAACCCAGCATTCGCCTGCCATGATTTCAGGAAACAATACAAAACCAAAATCTGTATAGCCAGATGCGGATTTGAACCAGCGGATACCTGAATGCGTGGCCAGAGCATTACCATTCACCAACCAAACTTGCTGCTTATCTGTCACCTCCACCAGCTTTGGTTCCAAGCAAAATACTTTTTAGTGTAGCCGGTTCAATTTATGATCAACTTAGAAATAGATTAGTAGGAGATAAAGCAGCTAAATTACTATTTATTTTAGACTATAACTAGAAGATTACTGTAGCTCCACTACTAAATAAATTTTATTAATCATATATATTTAGCCATAATTTTCTTTTTATTAATTAGAATTATTTGTTTTCTATTGGGGTAACTAACTAATGATGTTTTTTAATGAAAATATGTTTTAATTTACCTTATTTACTATTCAAATTAATTTAATTTTATGAAAGTTGTTGTTTTGCTCCTTAAAGATTGGTTTGTTATTTCTTATGATAAGACTTTGATGTTGATTTTTATTGTTTAGTTAAAATTTAAATTCTATGTAATTACAAATTTTATTTTGCATTTTCAGATCTTCATTTACATCTGCAAATATAACCTTTGCAGTGGAGAGATTTTATTCCTGTTTAAACTGACATGGTTGGCTAGACTTCCACCATGCAATGCTTGTCATTACTTGTATTTTATGTACCTCTCCATACTTATTTTTACTGAGGACATAATCCAAACTACCAATTTATTTATTTATATTTATTTTTAACTTCAATTGCAAAGAAAAGGGTCACTATTTTTTTACTTTGTCCAATTCCCAATGTTGTCTACACACACCCAAATTAATTTTGAATGGTCACAGACCCACTCAGCATGAAATTAAAATAAGAGGGCTGCATGGAACAATATTTTATTTCACTATTCTGCTTGAACTCTATACAAGCAGTGGAAGTCTTTGGTATGCAATCCCGTGTTTGGAATTTCCCAAGGTGTCTGTTGCAGATGTGGGAAGCAACCTGTGTGTAAATTATTAGGAATGAGGAGATAACAGACCCACATTCCTAAGGCCTGGAGAGCTTAGAATGGGTTACTTTGCACGTGATCACAAACGGCTGGGTCCTGACAGCTTATATGTGAGTGGGAGGAGATCACATGAGAAGAGATTGAATGAGGAACTGAGAGTGGAGGGTGAGCGGTTAACATTTCTGGCCTCGCATTTGGGAGGACGCCGGTTCGAATCCCCGTCCAGGTATCCAGATTTCCCCAAATCACTCCAGGCGAATGCCAGGATGCTTCCCTCAAAAGGCCATGGCCAAATTCCTTCCCGTTCCTAGGCCCCAGTCCCATTCTGCCTCTAATTAATGACCTTGATGTCAACCAGGCATAAAGCCACAAGTAAAAATAAATAGCTAATGAGGAGGAAGTCTGCACAATTATGTGATTGTGGGAGACAGTGTGTGTGCTAGTCAATCAAAATACACAGTTTTGGTTATTACAAACTAAGAAACTTTGTTGTTTATAATTTTTAGAGACAAATCCTGCCCTCCTCAGCTGGAAGTGAATGGGGGATAGCAAAGCTTTCATTTAAAAAAAAAAAAAAAAAAAAAAAAAACCCTGCACTGTGGAGCTTCACTTTTGGTTGAACTCCTAGTCTGACTTCTTGTCAAAATTCTCAGTGCAGGGGTGGCATTAGTCTCAGATGTTCAGATCAAGTTTGAAATTCATAAGTGATAGTTAGCATTATCTGTTAACTGAATGACCGGATGAGTGAAGTGCGGCGTAATATCTCACATGTTGTGTGGTGTACATCGTACATCCAGGATACCATGCCAGAATCTGCAGTACTGAAGAGGAAGAACAGATGATCATAACATGCCACCAACAACAATCAACAGACTTATGGTAAACAGTGTGACCAATTATCTCTGCAAGTACAACTGCATAGGAGTGCTTCAGTGTGGGACATTTATTTGAACCTGTGAACCTGTAAGCGGAGCCCGTGGCTACCCTCACATTGATAAGAATATCTGGTGCTCTCTGGAACTTACAATTGAGCTAGCCCATACTATTGTAAATTATCTGCAAATTTGTTTTCTTCAATTTTTTTAGCTTGTAAATGTTCAACATTTTGTATTTTATGTAAGTTTGAACAATCCACACTCTTTGCATGTTTTATTTATGTTTAGTGTAAATAAACACATTTTTTGTTCCCTTTAAAATATTAATATAATCTCATTAATGCCCCCCATTTCTCCATTGTAAAAAAATATGAATTGAATTGTTTACTGTCATCTTATGAAGACAGGTAATGTGGATTGTTTTAATTAAATTTGGAAGAACTCTTCCAAAGGGCCCTGGAAATATATAAGAAATCAATTAATCAATTTCATATAGATATCTAACAGATCAACTCTAACAGTTGGTAAAATAACAGTCATTTCATGTTAATCTTATCAAAACGGGACACTACAAGTGGTCAGAAAGGATCCCAAGGGTTCTGTAGGGACCATTGCTCTACGTCATCATCTCCCATTGCCAGAGCTTAAGTGCCATTGAACACTACCTTCACATAGGCCCTCCAACCACTCTCCCCAACTTTGCTTTCCTCATTTCACTGGCCCACTTTATTATAACAAAACAGTTTTTCACCTACCATTAGGTACAAGGCACTGCTATAATCCGTACGTAATGACCACTTGCACACCTCCATCAATATCACATCCATAAACCTACAATAAAATCTACACTTAGATAACTGCCACCCATATCACTCAAAACAGTCCCTCCTCTATAGCAAAAGCATCTGAGGCAGATGCATTACAGGAATCCTTTACACTTTATCCCCAAAACTTCACAAAACTCCTTAGATCCCATAATTATCCCACAGAATTTTTCTGTAAACACATATTGACTTAAAAATTGTTCACTGCGCCAAAAAACATAAAACACACACCAAAAATGATAATCTTGTCATTCTCCTTTCATTTTATCCCTAAACCAGATTCTTCTTTGTGGCAATGAATTTATCAGATATTTTACTGAAATGCATTGCACTCCTCACAACATGCTACAGCATCTTCAGTACACTTCCTAATTAAAAAAAAAAATACTTGTGCACAAATACTGACCTTTAGTACTCCTAAGGCACCCTACAACTTCTTCCCTTGTTATAGGCCTTGTTGGGAAAACATGCAATATGTGTCAACCCACCAACAGGGCGGGCGTTTCATGTTAGGCCCGGGTGGGTAGTCGGACAAAAGTGAGGGGGAAGGAGTTCCCTGAAATGTTATTAGGTTATCATCGAGCGCTAGCTGGCTTTTTGATTGTTACTGTCTCTTCTAGACGTGCTTTGAGAATGGCAGCATAGGGTGGGCATGTCGTAGCTAACATGTGGCAGAACTTCGACTTTAGAGATAAATTTTTGATGTTTTTATCCATTAGGCATTGTCAAATAATTCAGCCATAGTGGTGGTGAGTTATTTTACGTGAACAACGATCAGTGTGTTTTTACTTCATAAAAGCTGACTTTTCTATAATGCACTTTCGCTCAATAAATCTGCTGTACGCCAACCCCGTGTTGCGTGACAATTGGTGGGCTGTCCCAGAGCGAATCGTTGTAATGATTTGAAGAAGTGGGTGGAATCGTTGTCGAATCGATTCTTTAACACCATTAGTACTTGATAATGCACATCAAAATAAGATTTTCGGAAAAAGCATTTAGCGGTTTCGAATCTGAGATTTTCACTCTTACCTGGGCCGAGGTGTTTCGCAATTTTGCGCTATGTGGGATTTGTGGTTCGTCAATTTCAAAGTTAATACCTTCAAATTTGGACTCTTGAGCACAGTACAAAACAAAACGGGTAATATCAAGATGGGGATAACGTCACGGCCTCGCGTAGTAAACACCTAGATCACGTAGTGTATATGACATCATTGTGACGTATTCAGTCTGCACGTTCCAACACTGTAACAGCTATAGATATGATCTGAAAATTTGATACTTGCAATATCATGTGTTATGGTTATGTTTCACTTTGGTCCAGGCTGCATTACGACCGAAACGCGTATTTATAAAATATGATTTCGACAATCATCTTTTGAGTTTATGTTGTAATGCAGCCTGGACCATACGTCACAATGATGTCAAATACACCAAGTGATCTGTGTGTTTACTACGCGAGGCCGCAGCGGTATCCCCATCTTGATATTACCCAACAAAACATCTTCTGATGCGATTCAATATCATATAGGTTCAATTTCTGTAGATCTGTATTCATAATTTCGACTTGATCAAAATTTGTCGTCATTGTTAAATAGAAGATACACTCAAATGATTCCATATAGCAGCAAAATCCAGAAGCCGAACGACAGCTCTATCCAATTCTCTGGTTACAGAATGATCGTATAAAAATAGCATCAGCTGCTGATAATTTTCTCTTTGATTTAAAATGGATAAATACAAAATCACGATTTAAAAATTAGTAGTTAACTTATAATCTTTAAAAAATACCTTGCCGATCAATAGGCTGAAAGAGAATGTAAATCACCACAAGTCCTTTTCCTATCGCGATTTGCAGTTTCTTAAACTGTCCAAGTCGTTTCGATGAGTCTCCCACAAAGTTTATCAAATGTTTTATTGTTCCAACAAATTTTCTCGCTGTTATAGTTCTCTCAATTCCCATACGAGTCTAGTACAGTAGCTGAAGGAAAAAGGACTTCCACTAAAAGAAGATCCTCTTAATTTGTAGCAAATGGACGCTCGCAAATATTCTAGGTTTTCACTATTAGTCCGCAAGTTTGTCAGCTCTGCCTAAAAGAGTTGATAGCGAAAAATTGTTCATCGAAAGCAGCTTTAATTTATAATGAAAAAAGAAGCTATTCAAAAGGAGAAAAGGCTGCTAAACTTTTGTTTTTAAAATATAACTTGCCACTTTTAACTTTCGAATATTCATTACAGTAATTAGAAAAGTACTAGTTAAAAGTCAGTTACTGACTGATGTATTTGATTATTAAAATAAACATTATTTCACTTGTCGTCGTTATTAAATAGAAGTACCTGACACTAAATGAAGATCCTGTGCCACTAAATGACATTTTCAAATAACTTTGGCTTGTTTCTGCTTCCATAATGTCACTTACGTTATATCTCTAGTACATACGCGTGAAGGTTCAAAACATACACAGTTATTCGTGTAAATAGCGAAGAACAAAAATCTTCCTTTTACTTACTCTCACGATTTTGACTGTCAGCTAACTTTACAAGGCCATCTTTTAAAGTTCCAGTGGATCCTACGTCCAAGAACAATACAAATTTATCTTCCAAGTTATACTGTCTTTTAGCATTATCAACACTCAATGAATTTACCCACTTGATATTTCACCCCCCCCCCCCCCCCCCCCCCCCGAGTATACATACAGATTCAGCTGAAACTCCTTCGAAATACAGTAATGCAGTTTTCACACACAAGTGTTTTGGATATACGACATTCTACTGTAGCATTCTTGCTTTCACTCACAACAATTGTTTGCACAGTAGGCGACATCTGGGGTGGCGGTATTTATTGAAGCAGCAACGGAATTAAGCGCGTCGCTAATGGCGTTGTTGTGGGTACTGTCAGCAGTATACATATTTTGATATTTTCAATGAAGAAACTAACGTGCTTCGCTGGTCTGTTCATTTTTTCCCCCTCTTCTTTCCTCTATGCACGCTCAGTTGCTCTCAAATTCCGGGTGGGTAAAATACCCACCCAGAATTTCCCGGGTGGGTACTGCTACCCACCATACCCACATTATCCGCCGGCCCTGCCCACCAAAACCTATTGTATCCACACCACTGGTGAAAAATACCACATCCTAGACCATATTACCTGCACCACATCCCACATCATATACCAGCTCATCTGCCTCCATTGCCTTAGATTTCATATTGACTTCACAATGAACCAGTTCTGCAAACAGTTTTCTCCCAAAATCTAAAACACCTGTTGCTGTCCATTCAAGCTCCCCAAACACTAATGCCATCAGCAACTATATCACAGCCAGAGCAATCGGAGTACTCCATAAAACAACATTCCCATCCAAACTCTGTAGTTGGAATTATTTTACACATACATTCTGGATACCAAACACATACCCATACCTCGAACTTATCGTCCTCATCTCAATAAACCAATCACTTGCAAATATATATATATACAATTACAAATTTGTAATTCCTTTTTGCTACCTAGTTCCTACTATTTCATTGTTACTATATGTATAAACAAAACTCACTTAGCATGTGCCAGTATGATCACATAACAGCCTCACTAAGTGTTTCATCTGCTTGCATAAGGTGCAATACCGAAATATTTTTTTATTTTTTTTTTACATAATTTTGCAAATTTTTTATATTCATTGAGCTTAGCTGCCTTCATTTATGGCATGTATTGGGTTTACTTTCCCTATGCTTCTTCATTTTCATTGCCTTAAAGCACTTATTAAATAATATAAGGCTGCGTTGAGCTCTGGTAATTGTGGAAGCTCATCCACTTTAATGTATTTTCAAAAGTTAGGGAATAGTCCAAGATCTCATGTCATGTGTCATTTTTTTGATGCTACTGCCCTCCTCCCTTCAAACTTGGTGGATGGCGGGTAAATATTTTTTGTTGCAAAATGCTCAACTATTCTTAGTCTAAGTGATAGTAGAAATAAATGAATGATTAATCTGGCCAATAGGTAACAATTTAGAAACATGAAACAATTAATTTGAGAAAGAGGACTTGGCAGTTGTTTATAAAATCACAGATATTATTTTCAAACAGTCATACAATTTGTGTACCAAACAAAATCTTTTTTGTCAAAACTAGTCAAACTGTCAATAGAAGACTTATAAAGAATAGAGATTCAATAAGTTTTGATATTTGCCAAAGACAACTGTTACGACACCAGTCACAGTAATTATGAACACAATTCTTGATTTTTCACAGACAAGTTAACAGGTTGAGTGCCAACTGAACCATAAATATGATCCTTAGCAGTAACTTTAACAGGTAGTTTTTGACAGCTGCTGAAAACTTTAAAAACATTCATTTCTGACACAGTTGTCCAACATCTTATATCGACAAATGGCCATGAGAAACCAATGTGTATTAGTAATAATAATCAAATTCCTATAGCTGAACAGAGGCCACTTTAAAGTTATTCTACCAGAAAAGGTATAGAAGGAAAAGAAATCTAAGTCAACTAAATACTTTATTGTATGTTCATAATGAAAAAAGAAACTACGATACGTGTTACAGGGACAAAATACTTCAATGCCAGAATAAATTGCACATGAACAAGAATCATTCATTAGTCAGTTTACAAATGATAAAAACAGAATTAATTTTACTTTAAAATTTATAGTAGTATGCAACAAGATTTGGACCAATATAATAGATTAATGGCAATTTTCTAAAGTTATTCTTTAAACGTGGAATTTCACTGAATGATACATAAGAAGATTAAACAAAACACTTGTGGTACTTAATCTAGACTTTTTTTAGACATTTTTTTTCAGATGCAATAGACATAATAAATTATTTTTTTGTAACTAATGTTCCTACTTTTCCTGAAAACACACACTATTCATTATACAACATGTAGTGATAATATGACATCTTTGAACAAAACTAGTCTTTGGTCAGATTAAAATTTACAAAATACAATAATACAGATCTGTGTTTACTATAAATAAATACTTTGAATTAATACCCTAAACTCATATATATATATATATATATGAGACAACATACAGCATTTCAAATAAAACAATCATTTCAAAAACAGTAAGAAAACAAGGCCAGAATATGGGAACACACTTCTAAATGGGTAACATACTGCATACACTCAACTAGTTTAAATATTGCAATATACTGATATAATTAACATGCATATTAATTATTTAAGATGATGTTACATAATGCAAACAAACATTTAACATAGTAAGTAAAACCACTGGAACATTTATAACAAAAATCACAATTACATAATTTAATTGATAAAGATTTCTTTTATCTTATTTATGAAAGAATAACTTTCTTAACATTTACTCATTTTTAAGTCAACTGTCATTTTGTACATTTTTAATAAGGAAGTATTTTTAGGTCAACTGCTTTCCTAACATTTTTTTCCTTCTTATGCAATAAACACACTACACAAAATATAACATCATATTTCACACAGTAATTAAATATTACAAACTGATTGTTCAAACATGATGAGAATTAAAAAGTATAGAAAACATTTCATTGTAAATAATTAAAGAGGATCACTGTATAAATAAAGTTTGGCATGAGCAATATAAAAAGGTAAGAGATCCAATACTTTCATCTACTTGTACTATTTTAAAGATAATTTAACATATAAATGCACAAAACAAAAAAGAAGAAAAAAAAACTATTAAGTCATTTCTCTATCAGACAAATGCTGAGAAAGCGAAATACTCCTCCAGTCATGTTGACATTTTTCTTACATTTATGCAAATAGTTTAATAAAATGCTATATGATAAGAACATACATGTGAACAGAAGTTTCTTATGTAACTAATAATTTAAAAGGAAAAACTTTTTAGATATATCTAAGTATAATTTTCCTTAACCTTCCACAAGGCTTTCTAGTTCCTTCAAGAAAATATTTTTGACCAATTCTACCCCAGTTTCAGTTTTCTTTGTGATAATGATAGATACAAACTTTGAATGGATTAAGTTATATCTCTTGGTTGTATCTAATTTTTTTGATGACAATGAAAAAATATTTGTGCACTGCAAATTTGCACATGTTATTAATAAAATACATGTATCTCATGTTCAAAAATATTTTTAATGTGCTACTTTAATAGCATTTGTAGTCTAAAAGAAGAATATGGTGACAAAATCAAGCAACATACTCAAATCACAGATTTTAAGCTCCATCTCTAAAATTGGTTGGTGTACATTGAATGTTTTAAAACAGCACAATGATTCAGAATATTTTTTCTACCTTTTGACCATGAATTAAACGAAATTTTTAACTAATAAGTTTTTCTAATGAATTACATGCTTTGTATGTAACTATAGAACAGCACTGTTAACTACGGTAATATATAGCTTCTGTGGAATTATGAATAATTTCCTGTATAGTTTTAATGTTTATACTCATATTCATCTGAAGGGTTTTTTTTATATAGAATCTTTGAGATATGAACAAGGGGACAAGAGTGTTTTTCTGAACATAAGAAGATTTTCTATTTTCCAAATGCATCACAAAAATCACAATTCATAACACATATTTACAAAAATTTTCATCGGGCATACAAGTTATCAATTCATTTGTGAATCAATTATCTATTTGATTACTCTTTCTGCCAAAGAGTTTTTATACTAGCAGTTCATCCACATGTAAAATTACAGAATATTTAAAGGCTACACAGTGAAAATTATTACTGCGTTAATTGTTCTTTGTTTAATCTTTCATTCTACACCAATCTCCATCATCACAGGAATGCTTTATTGAAGGCTTCATTTCTGGCTGTAGCATAGCCACAAAATTTAGTATCTTTCTGTAGTATGCACATTTTCCATGAAGTCATAATGTGAGAAATTTTGGCTGTATACATTCTTTCCATCAGTAAATGAAAACACTTGAGACTCATAAGCAGTTACTGTTAATATTGTAATGACATAATATAAAATCAAAACTGATACATTATAATGATCATTCATACATTGGTACATACATTTTGCCATATGCTACTGTCATCATGGCAACAATCAAATACTGTAATGGCATCTTATGGTGAAACAGTGTATCAACATACAATTTAAACATACACCCTTAGTTCATTTGAACTCAAACTTTTAACCAATATATCAAGCCATTTTATCACTATTTAATGATAGAAAAATTCACATTCACACCATTAGCTACATGTTATAAAGTCAAATGGCAAACAATGTGATGTAGGGAATATGTAGTTGGCCAACTAACACGAAGAGCTCTTCAGTTCCCCTATTTCTGTGAGTACATGTGGCCCCTGGCCAGCAGCTTGTAAGGCAAAACGTTCCTTCAGTGTGGTTAGCGCATTCATTAGTCGCGCATTTGCAGCATCTAATGTTGCAATCTGGTGCTCCTGTGCTTCAATTAACCTCTGCTTGTCTGAGAGAGCTTTCGACATCATCTGTTGCTCACGGTGACGTTCTTCTTCTACTGAAACCAGCCTGTACAAAATAAATATTGGCAGAAAATAATGATCTGATTTAAAAGTATATAAAATTTAGATGACAGCTAATTCTTAAAAATCAGAGTTAGTTTTCTGTAGTACAACTACTGCCCCATTAAAAAAAAAAGGAACCATCAACAACATATTATTAAGATTTTTTTCTAAAACAATTTGAACAACCTTTAGTGATAAATATTTTGCCATTATTTTAAAGTCGTTTCTCAGTGTTTTAATATGCAACCATAAAATATCATTTGACCAAATACCCAAAATTCTTGGGGGGAGGGGGAGGGGGGAACACTCTATATCTTAAAAGAAGTAATGTCCTTGAATTTTTGTAATATGCATACAAGAAATACAAGAGTATTAATTTACTCCTACAACGTTTGAAAGAAGTATCATTCATAATTTTACTGTTTAAAAAAAAACCCATAAAAACAAAGATTGAACATGTCTCAGAACTTTTTTTCCTTATTTACGATTTTATATGCTTCCACTGTCTTTAAGCTAAAATAAAATGCTTCTTTATCCTAAAAACAAGCATTCTATTTTAGTTGGAAGAAAGAGAAACCTCAATAAAAAAAAAGTTCAAGTACGAAATTAGTTTTGAGATGATGTCAGTGCCTAATGCAAGACTCTGGCAGCAACCAACACCCAACTAGTTAAAAAAAGTGAGTTATCACAGGGGCATCACTATAAAGGGAGACATTTCAATTACTTCAGAAAAGATACAAATTTATCTTCATGCAAAGGATTGTGGCATCCAGATTCCCAAAATAGATGTGCAAGAGGTAGAATGGCAACACTGGTTACTAAATATGAAAAAAAACAAGATAATAGAATATTCACCTAACAATGAAATAATAGTGATGTGCAAGTTTAAAATAAATAGAGGACACTTAATGTTAATGGGTGCATACACCCTGCAGGAAGAACACACAAAGATATTTTATGATGAACTTCAACACCAGCTGAGTGAAGTCAATAAGAGCAATCATGTCCTCACATGTGGGGACTTAAATGACTGGGTTGACAAAATCCTAATTTCGGGAGTAGAAGGCAAATTTAGGTAACAACATATAAAGAAAAATAGGGAGGAACTTCGACAATTTGTGACGTTTAACCAGTTGAAGATCACCAACACTTTTTTCAGATATTCACAAGAACACTTGGAGCACTAGAGGCCATTGATCACTAATAGACTAAATTATTGCAAATTGAAAAATTTGTAACGATAGAGAATGTTCATGTACGCCAGGGATGTGATATCTACCATTATTTAGTGGTTGCAATGATTGCAAAATGGAAGAAAGTAAGACCAAAGATAGATACATGCCAAGAAGTTTTTAAAGTGTACTTACTAGAACAAGAAAGTATTAAAAGACTATACCAAAGTCAGTTACAATCTTTATTATCTAAAAACTGTTTATAACATTTATTAAACAGATGTGTCCCAGAATAATTGCCTCTTTTTTGTACTAATGTCAGTGATGTTTGTGTTTTATAAGATTTATTTCTGTTTCTTTTATTGAAATTTTGTATCTTTGAATTAGATATAAACAGTTTAAAATGTTCTATGACAAAGCACATGAGAGAGTACACATACTGAGGAGTCATTGCAAGAATATTGAGCTGTTTAATGAGTTGCATGCTAAAAGTTCTTGGTTTTACAAGACATAGCTTTCCAAAATTTTTCTGTTCTATGAAAACGTTTTACTTTGTAAAGAGTTTCCTAAAAAAAATATACCATATGACATGACTGAATGAAAATAGTATGGGTACACCTGTTTCGTTAATTCTAGACCTGCTGTTGGAGAAAGTGTTCTTAAGTGTACTTAATTTCTACAGTACTAATGTACAGTGGCGGCCGAAGTGATTTGATCAGGTAGTGACAACAATAAAATGTTTCGACGGTTTACTGGTTATTGAAGTGAAAAGTGCTTGGAAAAACAGCTCAGAACGACATAAAGATTTGTAACCTGTGAAAGTCTTTATCTGCAATTACTGTCCAATTAAAGAAAAGATATCGAAATAAATCAAAGAAAAATGTTTTGAAATTGACCAAACATTTAGTGATTTGCCAAAAACCGACAAGTTGATCTACAAGCGGTGCTGTATTACCCAATAGGTAGGACTAGACACGACTAGGCAGTAGCCTGGAGCCCCTGAGTTTTGAAGACCCCCTGAAGTTCACTTTTTTTCACTAAATAAAAATAATAAAAAAGATAATCATCCAAAATAAAACAATAAAAGTAATATGAAAGGCATGAAAATTATTATTTTTTGTTTCATTGTAGTGTACGATAAAAAGATTAAGTTTCAAAATATCATAAATTGTAAAATTCGTTTGTTAACAATAAAAAATATGATAAATTCTATTAATTATCTATAAAACCTTTTTCTTTGTAGCCTACTTATAAAATACAGATAATTATTTTCAAAATTTTTAGAGTGCCTAGGGCCTCATACTTTCTTATCCAGCACTGCCTTTGATGACCATGACGACAATAAAATACATTTCATTTCAGAATCTTTTCCTCTTACGTGCATTCATAAACTCACGTAATTCTCCTTCTGAGAATCTACATATGCCTGCTCGCATTGACAAATTGTCCAAGCCAGCGTATCCAAACTTTTTTCGTCCCTAGGAGTAGTAAAATTTCAAAAAGAATGCTGCGGGCCTCTAACTCACAAGAGCCATTTTTCCCCCCTTTTGTTTCAGCCGAGGATTACGCAACTTCGATTCCTCTTCTGAGTTTTCTTTTTCCGTCGCCAGTTACCTCCACAATCTTTCCTCTGAATAGTTCCATCTTTAATGTCTTCCACCCTGGGCCTAATTTTATTTTCAATATTGTTATTATTAACATCTCAGACATTATAACATAATAAATCTAAAACCATGTTTTGAATTCCTATGAAAATGCAGATATAAAACTTAATGTGAACTATCAGAAGTTAATTACATGTTAATCAGACCAAACCAGATAAATAATGTTACTACAGTCTGGACTACAGTACATCACCAGCCTATATGCATCATCTAAAATAAAAGACGCTTGACCGTACCTCTTTTATTTTTGTTTACTTCACTATTCGCTTTAACAATCATACCACCTACCGCGGTTCCTCATAGCCATTTAAAACTCTTAGTGAACCGTCATTTACTTAATCTCTAGACGAACCGCGCTCTTTCTGGTGCCATATGGTTGCCAGGTCATTGAAATATTCAAAGTTTTTAAAAAACTGGGCTTACGAATATGGTCTCAAAGTTTATGATGATATGCCTGTGGAACTCCTAAACTGTGTTCGCGGACCACCAGTAACCAGTGAACCACAGGTTGAGAAGCAGATGCTGCGCTCTACCGGCAGTGTTACTAACTTTATTGAGCTGCGTGTGACAGAACAAAGTTGTCTCCATTCGCCACTAACAAAGTGAACCCCAACCCCCGAATATTTCCACGAAAATGCTACAGCGCACGCGCGATTGGTGATACACTGCCAGTGTCTCCACAAGAGCGAAATACTTCACTGATGTGGCCAACAGATGGAGTTCAATGTTTACCTTGCTGTCATAAGTTAACGTAGAGTAGAGAATGTTGCATTTATAAATATTTATTTTTCTTTCACTACATTTATTTTTTAATTTATTTATTCTTGATTGGAGGTGGTGACAAGTCACACTGTCACTACGCCTAGAGCCGCCACTGCTAATGTGATATGTTCTTGTTAGCTGAGTTTCTAATCCAATTGAATGCCAAGGAATTTTATACTCTGTTTCCAAGGTTATGTTATTTTTAAGTTTATATGTAAATCCTAATGTGCATATTTAAAAAAATATATATATATAATCATGAATTTATTTCAAAATTTAATTTTAATGAGTTTGCATTAATCAAGGTTGCTACTTCAGTAAGTACTTCACTTACATTAAGTTCTAGATTACTGTTTTATTTTTTTTTTATTTTTTTTTCAGTCAGGTTAGCATTGTCTGCAAATAAAATGCTCTTAACCTTGTCGGATAGTTTTACAGGAAGATCGATGTACGATAAAAACAAAAGACTCCTATGGGATGCCGTGTAATACTTTCTCCCAGTCTAAAGAACCGTTTTTAACTGGGGAAACTTTTTTGAAATTTGGCTTTCCATGAATAAATTAAACCGTTTACCTACAATTCCATAAATTCAATAGTATTCTATTTTTATATTTTAAAGTAATTCATGATTTACACAGTCAAATGCTTTTGCAAGATCACAAAAATTTCCTACAGGGCACATTTTATTATTCAGTTCTTCAAACATGTATTTTAAAAAGAATATATGGCCATTTCTGTGGATGGCCCTTTTTGGAATCTACACTGTGAAGTAGTGAGAATATTAAAAGTGTATAACATGGTTTATTACTCGACAAAATAGGACTTTTTAAAAAATCTCTGAGAATCCTGGAAATAAAGAGGTGGGATGGTAGCTATCAATTCATGTCACTTCTTTTTTAAATAATGGTTTTACAACTGTATATTTTAGTCTATTTGGTAATACATCTTCCATTAAGGATTCATTACATATGTGAGCACGTACATGACTGATATAATCTGAACATCTTTTCAGTAATTTACTTGAAATATTGTAATAGCTTTTCTGGTTTTAGTTGCTTCTGTATTAACACCAATATTTTTGCTAGTTGTAGATTAAGCAACTTTATAGCATCTTTGGAATTCGTCTGCCGCGCATTAGTGTGTGTTGAGTGCTAATAATTTGTGTTTTTGTAGTTAAAAAGTTAAATTTTGTCTCGTAAGGTAGTTAATTCATTGAATAATATCATTTTCTAGTAGTGCGAGTGTTAGTGGTACGTTTTATTCAGTATAAATCCGAAAATTGTAAAGTCAGTGTTTCGTGCTTTGTTTACATCCGGTATTAACGTTTAGTATTAATATTATTGTTATAGCGTAGCAGCAGTTCATTGTAAGTAAGATTTAATAGCATTAGTTTTGTTTGAAAGTAGATTGGCAAGTTCTCAAGTGATAGTGAACTGTTTTATTTAATACATAATCAGTACAGTGTAAACGCAGTTTTTTACTTGTTTACATTTGAGGTTAGTTGTGATTCAGATTTCTAGGGTATCAAATTTCATAGTAATTGTTTAAAAAGTTCTTTTGTTTGCATTTGTGCAGTTTTATTGTAAATCTTGTAGTTGACAGGTGTTGTAATTCACTTTTAGGAAAAGTTTCGAATGATATACATAGGTTTTTAACATTTTTTGTAGAAGGCTACTTTTGCATTTCTTTGGCATTTGACACACAAGTAGTTTATTAAAAAGTAAAAGTTTTTAAAGTGCCTTTGCTTGTAAATTCTTAAGTTGTTTTGAAAGTATCACAATGGATACAAAGTGTGGAAACTGCCGAAGGATAGTAAAAGAAGGAGTGACATGCCGGGACTGCGGGCGCTGGTTTCACTGGGGGTGCAGCGATGTATCTAACAGTGACTCTTGTGTCAGTATTTCCTGGAACTGTCACTCCTGCAGAATTAGTGATCAGGAGCAGCGGATTCTGAAACTCCAGTCAGATTTGGCATCTGCAGAGAGGGATTTAAAGGCCCTGAAGGCAGAAAACTCTGTTCTTAGGCATAGGCGGAATAGTGAATGGAAGGAAGTCAGCTCTGGCAGGAGAGGTAGGAGACGCTGTATGTCTGAGGGTTTCCAGCTGGAGACATCCAATGTGTTTCGGCCATTGGAGGATCTAGATGGTGACTCTGAGGACCGTCAGGTTGGACTGAACGATCTGGGTTCTTGCAAAGTAAAAGGGAAAAGTTTTCAGCGTGTATCTAAAAGTAATCGCAGGAAGGTACTGTTACTTGGGAGCAGTCACGGGAGGGGAATCAGTGAGATGGTTCAGTCTGACTTGGGGCCAGATTATGAAGTCTGCAGTATTTTCAAACCAAATGCAGATCTTGGAAGTGTGGTAGCAAATGTGAAAGACCTAGTTAAAGATTTTTCAGATGAGGATTGTGTTGTAATTGTTGGGGGACCAGGAAATAGCCTTGATAAAGACCTCAATTATTCAATTGAGGGAGACATTGCCCACATTTCCAGGAACACACGTCAGACAAGTGTGAGATTTGTTGGTTTGCTTGAGCGTTACGATAAACACTGGATGTGGCATAACATCAGGCGTACAAATGCATCCTTGGAAAGGGTTCTCTGGCAGCTGGCTAATTCACACATTGGTTTGATTGATGTGGCCTGCATTGGTAGGGACAGTTATACTCGCCATGGACTCCATCTGAATGTCAGAGGTAAGAGGAAGCTTTCGCTTCTTTTTGCTGATGAGGTCAGAGGATGCCAGGTGAGTGAAAGAGGTATTCCTGTGATAAATGGTGTTAAGTCGCGGCCTTTTTTAGGGTAAATAAAATAGATTATTAAGATGTCTAAAGGAAATTAATATCTCTGATTATCATAATTTGTTGAAATTAAAATTCCAACTGATATACCAGTATGTAATAAATAAATAAACAATTCAAAGTCATTGCATCAAAGTGTTCAGACCAGTATTTTCCACCAAAATATAAGAGGAATATTTAGTAAAACTGATGACATTACCTTAATCCTAGAAGAGATTCAAAATTCCAGAAATTTTAATGTAGACGTTTTGTGTATATCTGAGCATCATTTGTCTGATACAGGAATATCTCAGCTGTCCATCCCAAATTTTAAATTAAGCTCTCATTTCTGCAGATGTAAAATGGAGAAAGGGGGAGTTGCCATTTTTGTTAAAAATAATATTGAATGCAGTAGTGTAGTTGTAAGTAAGTATTGTATAGAACAACACTTTGAATGTTGTGTTACTAAACTAGAATATGATAAGGAAGAGCTGATAGTGATAGCAATTTACAGGGCCCCCTCAGGTAATTTCAGACTGTTTTTATCTCATTTAGAGTCTTTGCTACTAAGTTTTACAAATAGCAAACAAATAGTATTATGTGGAGATTTCAATGTTGACTTTCTGAATCACAGCAATGATAGATTAGATATGGAAGCCTTGATGTTGTCTTTTAACTTAACAGCACTTGTAAATTTTCCTACAAGAATACAAAATAATAGCAGGACTGCATTTGATAATTTTTTTTATGGATATTTCTCAGTGCAGTAATTACAGCATACTTCCAGTAATAAATGGTATCTCAGATCGTGATGCCCAGCTATTATGTATCGAATCCAGGAACACTGTTAAACAGATAAAGAAAAGCTGGGTTTATAGAAAAAATATTAGTGAAAGTAATATAAAATACTTCATAGATACCTTAAACAATGAAAACTGGTTAGAAGTATATAATGCGCAGGGTGTTAATGCGAAATTTGATTCCTTTCTGAATATATTTCTAACACTTTTTGAAGGTAGTTTCAAAAAAAAGGAAAATTCTCAACACTCCAAACAATGAACTGGGCATGGGATGGATAACAAAGGGTATTAGAATCTCTAGTAAAACAAAGAGGGACCTTTATTTAAAATGAGAGAATCAGATAACTATGCGCTGAAAGTTCACTATAAACTTATTCTAAAATACTAAGAAATGTAATAAGGAAGGCCAAGAACAGGTACATATCGGCGAAAATGGAAAATTCAGACAATAAAATGAGAACAATATGGAATATAATAAAGACTGAAACAGGAAAAACTGTAAATCACTCTAAAGACATAAAAATAGAACAAAATGGATATGTGTATAGCGAAGTAGGGGAAGTTTTGTGAAATATTTAACAAACATTTTAGGTCAGTAGTAGATAAATTAGGCATAGAAAAGCAATCGCCACATAGTGCTCTAAGGCTTCTTGAGACTGCTTTCCCAAATAGATTTGTGGAGATGAAATTGCCACCAGTAACAGTCTCAGAAATAAATAAACTCATTAAACAATTAAACCTAAAATATTCTTCCAGCTATGACAATATTTCAAGTAAATTACTGAAAAGATGTTCAGACTGTATCAGTCATGTACTTGCTCACATTTGTAATGAATCCTTAATACAAGGTGTTTTTCCCGATAGACTAAAATATGCTGTTGTAAAACCATTATTTAAAAAAGGAGAAGTAACATGTGTAGACAACTATCGTCCCATTCATTACTTTCAAACATTCTCAAAGGTTTTTAAAAAGTCATGTATAGTAGAGTAATAAAACATGTTACACACTATAATATCCTCACTAATTCACAATTTGGGTTCAAAAAGGATCATCCATAGAAATGGCTATATATTCATTTTTAAATAACACATTTGAAGAACTGAATAATAAAATGAATCCTGTAGGAATATTTTGTGATCTTGCAAAAGCATTTGACTGTGTAAATCATGAATTACTTTTGAAAAAAATGGAATACTATGGTATTTTTGGGACCGCAGATAAATGGTTTAAATCATACATTGAAAGCCGAATGCAAAAAGTTTCAATTTTTTATTCTAAAATAAGTAAAGATGCTTCATCAGACTGGGAGAAATAAAACATGGAATTCCACAAGGCTCTGTCTTAGGTCCCCTCCTCTTTCTGTTATACATCAATGACCTTCCTGGAAATTTATCCGACAAAGTTAAGAGTGTTTTATTTGCAGATGACACTAACCTAACTGTGCGTAAAACACCAAACAGTACTATAGAATTTAATGTAAATGAAGTACTTAGAGTAGTAGCAAATTGGTTTAAGGCAAATTCATTAAAAATTAAATTTTGAAAAAGCACATTATATTAAGTTTAAAACAAAAAACTATGCACAGCCAGATATATGTATAAACTATAAAAGCAAAAACAATCTTAGAAACAGAGAGTATAAAATTTCTTGGTATTAAAATAGATCAGAAACTCTGTTGGCATGATCATATCACTACACTACTGACAAAGTTAAGTAGTGCCACCTTCGCAATACGAACACTTTCTCTAACAGCAGATCTAGAATTAATGAAACAGGTGTACTCCTCAAATTTTTCATTCAGTAATGTCATATGGCATAATTTTTTGGGGAAACTCTTCACAAAGTAAAAAAGTTTTCATAGCACAGAAAAGAGCTATTAGGTTTTCTGTGTAGGGTAAAACCAAGAACTTCTTGTAGACAACTCTTTAAGAAACTCAATATTCTTACAATGTATTCTCAGTATATATATTCTCTCATGAGCTTTGTCATAGAAAATTTTAACCTGTTTACACCTAATTCACAGGTACAGAGTTTCAATACAAGAAACAGAAATAACTTGCATAAAACACAATCATCTCTGTCATTAGTACAAAGAGGAGTTAATTATTCTGGGATACATCTGTTTAATAAAACTACCTAATCATATAAAACAGCTTTCAGATAATAAAGATGTATTTAAACAAAAACTTAGAGATTATCTTATTGGCAACTCCTTCTACTCCATTCAAGAATTTGAAGAAAATAATTAATTGTACTCATTATGACGTTTGCAAAACTCAGTTGCAAAAATGTATGTTTATTATTATTTCTTGTATTTGTAAAATATGTATATATATATATGTATTTACTATGATATGACTCATATTATGTGTATATGTATCAACAATGATATGTTTCACATCCCAGAGGTACTTCCTCAGCAGGGATCCATGGAACAAGATTGATAAATAAATAAATAAATTATTATTACAAAAGTGTAATCAACCCCAAAATAAATATTCTGATATAACAGGACCCAGTTTTTCCCCTCAGTTTCTTAATATCTACCACTTAATTCTACCTGAACTGACTGAGGCATGGACTAATCACCAATTATGTAAGGAAATAATCAGTACATATTTAGTACTAGAATGTGACCTTACAGATACATTTACAGCATTATTTTTATTGTATACATGTCACTTCTGCAACAGCTGAAAGATCATTTAGCAATAAAAATACAGAATTATGTAAGAAATAAAGTTCAAGTTCAATTCCAATATTTATCACTAATAGCAATTAAAAATGAGGTCACATCAAGCCTGGATTTAACTAAACTAATTGATACTTTTAACAAAATAAAAGCTAGTAAAAGATTATGAAGATTGTATTGTATTGTATTGAACTAAATTGTTACTAACATACTATTATATGTTTTTAAAAAAATCTTAACCTACTTCTAATTATCATATCAATGTAAAACTTTGTAAGTGTATTTAATTTGAATGACAATACATTAACTTGATAACATTTTAGTTATTTTTGTTAAGTTCTTAATTAATTTTAATAAAGTGTCCAACACTTTTTGGCATAGTCATTGAACATTAAGGAGCTACAAGTATTTTAATAGCATATAATGAGTTTGGTTTGAAATCAAGATAAAATATTCTCAAGGGTAAAATGCATGTATCATAACAAAATATTTTAAAATTACATTAGTTTGTAGTTTTTATTTCATAGCTGACATAGCACATTATTAGTTTTATAAACTATAATTTAATTTGCTGTCAGTAGGTGGGTAATAGCAATGTGACCTTAATATTAAAAACACTTCAATCTTTATTTACTTTGTTTAATTGCCTGGTACCTATATTATTAAATTTAATCTGCTTTTTTTGTACGAAAAGTTCTCAGGCCTCCAACTGGGGGAGTGCATCAAATTGATGCAACATTTCAGAGATGGGATGGAGTCCAAGGCCAGCTACAAAACATCACTAAATTGAAGCGCTTCCCCGGTGGCAAGCTCGAGAATTTTTCATACAGTTAATACACTGGGATACTTTGTTATCGTTTTATTTTTTTTATTATTCTCTACATTACATTTACATATAGTAAGTAGCGTTGCACCATTAAAGTGTTTATATGTATTTTTTACTTGATAAAACCTAACTAGTTTAGTGAGAGGCCCCCCCTCCCCCAAACACACACACATTTTTTTTTTGCACCAGGGATCTTGGTAACTCCACACACTCTTACTGACAAAGGACCTTGCACTGATTTTTGTTTATTTTATATTATGACATTATATGTCTGCTTCAATTATGTCAATCATTAGCAATTTTTCTATCTTTAACAGGATTGCACAACCCTTTCTTTCCTATGTAACCAATGTATTACATTAAATCTGGAGAAACTAAAAATTAGTAACCATTATATACAAAACAGACCTGGCAATAATAAGCTTCATCTTATTCTCACTGTGCCCACTGTCTTGATCAGATGATTCATGGGATGAATTCCGTTGTTGTTCAGTTTGTTCCAGCTTCAATGTCAGCAAATGAACATCAGCCTGGAGCTTCTCAATCTCTCTTTGGTACTGTAAAAATAGTACTCAATTTTATTAATATCTAAATAAATTTACTTTCATGCCTTCTGAGAAAAAATGATATGACAAATATTTCAGGAATTACTGTAATATGTTTAGACAGGACATTGCACTCAGAGTAAATAATATGTTATATAACAATATGAAGCACAGTATTTACCTCCTCTATAGTCTTCATAGTTCTGTTGTGATGATTACGGCACGTTTCTTCTTCAGACGAGTCAGTCATATCACGATTGGAATCTAATGTCATTTGCCTTCTTGCTGATTGTTCTAGAAAAGGAAAACACTACTTTTAGTGTTTTTTTCTAGCTTCTATTGGCACTACCAGTTCAAGATAATTTTTTACCCCATATCATTCATGAAAAGCTGGAACTTTTGTAATTACTGTGTCAACTGGAAAATAAGAATTACTGAACTGAAACAAACTGCCTAGCCAGGGAAGAGCATCAGATAATTTTTTTGATCACGAAATTCTGATTAGTATAAGTAGTGATGCAAAAGTATAAGACTCTTCCAATCACTGTCAGAACTTGCTGTGTAACTTGTTTGATCAGATAATGTTCTAGCAGTTCAACAATTATTGATATATGGAATCACCCTACCATTAACCAACAACTTCCAAACAAAAAATCTTCAATCACCAGTCAGTACCAAGATAGTAATATTAAATTGGAATAAATTTAGGTGGGCTAGACATGTCCAGTGGGGGAATGCAGAGTATCCAATAGAATAATGAAATATAGCACACAGAGAAAGAGAAAAATTTTAAAACTACATAGGAAGATAGGATTTGATAGAACGCCTTCAGTACAACAAGCAGAGGAGAACAGAAAGTGGCTTGTCTACAGACTACAGAAATGTAGAAGATAAAATAAAAAAAATAATCAAATGTAAAAAGCTGCTTAAATTTACACAAAAACTTGTATAGTCAAATTATATATAGCCAGAAGCAAAAAGTAAATCTGAATCTAAAACACCTCATCAAAACCAGAAAGAACACTTATAGAATCTCTAATAGATAGTGATCATATTCAGGTCCTAAAAAGTCTCATTAAAAACTGAAGGTAACATTAAAATTAGTGAAACTTTCTTCTTAAACAAAAGTCTCTCAACTGAAGAACCTGGAGAGAGCTTTTTCCTTTCTATGCTACTGAGGGTATATACGCCCGGCAATTTTATTAATCCATCATTTCCATGACATAGTTCTACACGTACCCTGACTTTCTGCTTTGATAAGTGGTAGTTTATATTCCTATTTTGCTGGTTATCAGCACATGTACAGATCCTCCTTAGCAGTTCATAATACATATGTAGCTTAGCATATTACAAATAGCATACCATTATTTCCACCAGATGCTTTGGGACGAGGTTGTCCATTGGCTACTCTCCACATGCGCGAGCCACATTGTGGATTAGTGCGTGGCACACGTAGCCCAGGAGAAAACTGTCGCAATGGTGATGGTGGAGTAGGAGTGGAAGGGAGTTCAGCTCCAGTATGGCCCCCACTGTCATCCTCCGAGGAGCTGCACGATCGCCTGTGCACTGCCAATCTGAAATCTGCAATGCTCGCCTCCATATGGTAGACAGGATTAGTGAATGCCAGAGGGGCGAAGTTATTGGTCCCATATTGTTGTTGTTGTTGTTATTATTATTAGGAGTACTGATCACAGGAACTGCTGCACCACTATTGTTATTTGCAACATTTAAATCCACAGGACTGGAACTTTGACTGTATGCAAAACTTTGGTAGCCTGAAGAGGCGACATTAGACAACTGAGATATCGATATCTGACTGCCTTTATTAGCACAGTGTTCAGAGATAACTTCTTCGTCAGCATATCGAAGGAGGTCTGAAATTTCATCCAGGTTCCCACCAGCAGCAGTATTTGTTATCCTCTGTGAAAGCCTTGGGGGTTGTGGTGGTGGTGTGGCTAGAGCACCACCAAATTGATGGGAAGTTTCGTTGCTGCCCACAAAGAAATCCTCTGGTGCTGGTGACATACTTAGCTTTGGTAGGAAAGCATTCCGGGGTAGGGTTGATGCACGAGGTGACTTTGCTCGCTGCATGGCACCAAACATTTCACCATTATTACATGCTGTTGGGTCATTGTACCTGAAATATATACAAAACAGTTCTGAAATTAATTGTTTTTCTTGAAATTTATTCCCTAAATCAAATATACTAACAGTGATACATTTAAGTTATCAAAATATGTGTAATACTATAAATTTTTACAAAAAAATATCAATTTAGAAGAAATATATAATATAACACTCAGGAATAAAGCAGTTTTCAGTTTGTAAAAGCAGAAAACGGTGACAGTTGTCTATGTAGCCTATATTTATAATGAGTGGCTCCTTAACTGTACGTGAATATTTCAGTCATGCAAGCACACAGCTAATATATTAGTATTGCTGTAAACAATGATGCAACAATGATAAAGCATTTAAAATAAGTGCTTTAAAGATATGAGTGAACATTTACGAAGGCCTGAAGTTGAAGATTCTGCCACTAGACCATTCTACTACCTTATTCTACAACAGGATTCTGTCATATTTTTGGAAGAACAACCACTCATAACATTAAATAAAGATTCTAATGAAAGACCCTCAGACTGCTAGGGATATCACATATTTTGAAGATGGCTTTCAATCTCACTGTCAGTTTTAAGAAACCAGCACAGGTGGGCACAGTTAATCCAAACGTTAACTTTGTTAATCATTATTCCGCTACTTAAAAAGTTAACTTCGATAACCGTTAAAGCGTTAAATGTTTATAAATTTAACGCAAGTTAAAGTTATCCGTTAAAAGTTAACTAGTCAAAAGTTGTACTGATGTATTAGTATTATAGTACGGTAGGTATAACTGCTCTCTATCTCAAGGTGTTATGTACAATGATGCAAGTGTGGATTTATTTATAAAAATTAACAAATTGTGGTTACGCTAGCGCCACAACAACGAAGTGGTATTCCTGTCTGTTTTTATCTAAGGTACTCGTGACTTATATATATATATATATAAATAAAAAAAAAAAAACATGAATGCAGAATGAATATTATAGAAAACAAGTTGGACTGGGACAGCTGAATATGTGAAAACCGCGACCAGTGAAATTTGCGGCCAACCTAAAATCTACGACCAATGCCTGTTACGGTTACCTTTGTGCCACGGCCTACCTGTGACCTAAAGGCCCCTTTAGACGACCAGGCCTGGCTTCACTAAATCATGGCCTGCATGTTTTTACGTGAACAAATAGAACGGAAGTTAGTCAACGACGTCCTTTTACATTACATGGCCAAAACTGCCAACCTAGCTTCTACTTTTTTTAAAAAAAAAAAAGACACACAAATGTTTCGAATTAAAATTGCACATCACCTTTTTCGTAACTTATGTATTATTTCTTTGAATTTTTTCGCACTGGTTACTGAAAGTTGAGTTTTTTGCTGATCTGCAACACTGTTTGCAGACTCCAGTGCGATACTAACTATCGATCAGGCGGCCGGTCATCCACTGGCACAGAATTTCGTCCGAGTAATACCCGATTTGACGGCCGAACAGTTTGTCCGATTAACCTCTTCCGACACACACTGCTGATCCGTCACTGTTGCTTCAACACCAACTGAACGCGATGTTTTTACTAAACGTATAATATCGACATACATTTTGTTATAATAAATACACCTCATTACAGATAATAATGTTGATTTGTCAATAAGATAGGTTATGACGCTTTTTAGTTTATTTACGTTTGCAGAATTCACAATATAAAATAGTCACGCCGCCGCCGGCTGAAAATGCTCGGCGCACCGCCGCCAAGATTTTAGCAGGCGGCGCCCACTACTACACCGAACATACGATACGAGTGGTGGTGTGGCGCACAGTTCAAACAAACGAAAAGACGTCAACAACCTATGTAACGGACTAATGTTAACGGAAGTCCAATTTAACGGAAGTTAAGAAGACCGTTAATGATTTTTTAGATTAACTTAAAAGTTAAATTTTCACAATTTTTTTAACTTCGTTAATTAACGATTAACGGATTAACTGTTATAAGCCCAGCTGTGGAAACCAGATGTAAGTTCTGACTAATATTGGTTATACACTGGTGTCACTTGACACTTGAGGGAGGGGATAATGGAAATGGAGAAGAAATGAACAGGGTTCAATTTGTCAGCATGATGATAAAAATCTAATACATAGACAAACCGAATGATGAAAAATGACTGAGCAGCAACGTCCAGGGAAAAAGGGCAAGAAATTAATATCAGTAATAAAGAGATCTGATATTAAGGAGACATTCTACAAAGATCTGAGGTCAAATCAGGCTGTAGGAATAGATGACATCCTCACAGAATTGCTAAATCCCTAGCAGAAGAAGGAATTGAATATTGATAACAAGAATTCACAAAACGGGAGAGACTCCAATGGATTTTAATAAAAGTATTATCTTCACATTCCAAAATTAGCCACAAGCTGACAAGTTACAACTATCCCCCAAAATAATTAATTAACCAAGATAACTTGCGGAAAATAGAAAGGAAAATGAAGGAGATGATATATTAAAATTAATTTGGGCTTAGAAGACACTTTTGGAAGGGAAGTAACACAGAAGGGACAGATCAAGAAAAATATGGAGACGTATGTATTATCTGACGACTTAGAAAAACATTTTGATAGTTTTTGAAAGGACAAGATATTTAAAATTTTAAAGAAATCCAATTTAAAATATTGATATAAGTTATATGAGATTCAGGTGACTATAATAAAAGTAGATTCATGAAAACCAAGCATCAGTGTAAAAAGTGTGAGGCTAGTTTGCATCCTATCACCCCTTCTTTCTTGTACAAGAAGGAACACAGCATCTGAAAGAAAAATTTGAACGAGGCATAACTGTGCAGGGAGAAGCAATTTTCAGCTAAAAATTTCCTGTTGGAAGACGAGAGAAATTGCTGAATAGCATAAACAAAATAGTGGCAGAAAAATTTGGACTCAATTTAAACCAAAGAAAGATAATAGTAATGAAATGGAGCACAAATAATAGTTATAAAAGTAGGCCCAGATTAAATGTAGAAATATAATCAGATGTACTATAAAAAGGAAAAACTTTGTTTGGAATTAAAATTACAGTTAATGACTGACAAGAATGATCTTAAACAGAATAATGACTGGGGAGAAGAGCTTTCTTAAAAACCTTAGACAGCATTTATTGTCAGACCTAAGACCAAAATACTAAATACGTGGTGCACAACACTTTTAGAAGTGTAGCTGGAACTTTAATAATACCAGAAAGAAGAAAAATAGAAGCATTTGAAATGTGGTGCTACAGAAGCATACTGAAATTGAAGTGGACAGATAAGGTATTAAACCAACATCTTTGTAACCGAAGGTGAAGAAAGAAGTTTAAGTGTCTGACAGTATGAAGAGACAGGATAATGGGACACATATTAAGACATGTGGGATTGTTTAATTTGTTATTGGTGGGAATAGTCAAAAGGTAAGAAGTGCAGAGGAAGATAAATGTTAGAATACGTACAGGTTATACCGACATGAAGTGCTTAGTTGGGGATATGAAGAAATGGAGAGTAAACCAGTCCAGATACATGACAGGAGAGTATCTGATATGGCTGGAAGGGATTTTTTTTTGGTCCTTACTTGGTACATTTAGGACTTCAAAAGCCATTATACTGTAGTAGTTGGATTGAACAAATCCATTAGGCTGTGGTAGCTTCCATACATTTTATTTTCAGAAATATAGAGTTATAACATATCTTCATTTTCATTATTCTCATGACCAGATAGCTATCTCTAAATGTGAATGGTTTTAGCCATCAACATAGATAGCAATCATATCAAGAAACTAGAACACATGGATAATGGAGTCAAAGAAACTAGCATTATGCACTGAAAATAAGATAGGCTACTAAAGATCCCAGTCCTGTCATTTACCAAAGATGAAGGCAGTAGACAAGATGAACTTTCATATGGCGGATCAGTATGAAGTCATCTCTCTTCCCCTGCCATATGTCTCCCTCCTACATGACTAAGGTTATTAACTGAACTATTGTGCACTTTGTTAGTGTGTTATGTGTGTTTTACATGTTCATCTTGCACCCCTGCCTTCATCTGTGGTAAGTGATGGGTTATTTTTCCCTATCCTATCTTACTTCCAAGAAACTAGAACAATGAAATTTCATGAAAAATTGGTGATCATGAATCTCTACTAGCAATTTTAAGATTCTTAAAACATTCCGTAAATTTATCATTAAAAATGCACAATAATGAGCAACACTGACTATGGCTAATTAATGCTGATAATTTGTCAGGTTGTCCTTTTATGCTATTAGTAATGTGTTAAGCTACATATAGACATTCAGAGGATTTATAAAAATTACTTCTGGACACACAAACCTGATGGAAAAAGACACTTTCCAGAAAAAACTGATTTGTATTATGACTACCAACCACTCTAATTTTCTGCTCTCAGGCATAACATTTGTTACATATTTGCAGTCAGATGCACAAACAGTAATATTGTTGCTGGAAAGTACTTACTCTGCTTCCATTTAAAGGAATATCTGGTGTTATGTCAGAGGTAGAACTAGATTCGGGAACACACTTTTCCACAGAGTTCTTTGTGGAAGATATATGCTTTGAACAAATTGCTTTGTGGAAATTGGTACTTACAAGAGCTATGTGAAACAAAGAATACTGGGTGCTCACTCAATTGGTCTACCATAGCCATCAGATAATTGGTGTCAACAGTGGAAATATATGAATCTATATATTTTCAACTAATATACTGCTTGTTGTAGTGTGGGAATATATTTTAGCTTATATATTTGAAATATTAGCTAATTTACATTGCAGCATAAAGTACTATGAAGGACAAAAAAAGAAAATCAGACAGCAACCAGAAGAAAGGGTTTCCTATTTAATATAATATTTCTACTACTTCTAGCTTCAGAATGACTACATGTACGACATATACCAAATTACTCATACGCTCAAGACAGCTTAAAAATTTGTAAAAATCTTGCAACTGTTTGAAATTTTTTCTTTTTACTATTCTTAAGAGTCACTAGTAATTATGCCATCCAATACATGCAGGTTAAATAACAGTTGCTGTGATGTTTCATTTTTCACTAATAAAACATATTATTTCCCTCGACTTTTTAATCTTCTGCTCATGTAGCCAACATTTCATCCTGAAGTGATCAACGAAAGATATGGCTGCACCTGATTTATTACAGGAACAACTCTATTAATATTTCTTACATGAGCAACCAGTGTCAACTAATTCAGAGTTACAGGCCGATCACTTTAAAATCAGTGGCAGGTAAATTAATTGAGAAAAATATATGTGAGAAAAGAAATTGGTTTTCAAATCAACAACATTTCTTTAGGCTAAGATATCAATGCAAATCTCAGTTAGTCAGATATATGCAAAATATTTTGGATGAAATAGATAAGGGAGGCCAAACTGAAAGTGTAGCACTAAATATTTCTAAGCCATTTGACAAAGTGAGACATAAAATGGTGTAAATAAGGTAGAAAACATTGGCATTTATGAGAAAGTGATTTGCTACATAGAAGAATTTTTAAAATGTAGAAAGAAAACAGGTATGGTGGTAAAAGCAGTACCAACAGTAGTAGAAGTGAAAATGGGAGTGCCACAGTGTTATGCATTTGAAACATTGCCATTCATTATTCTAATGAATGATTGTGTTGATGGTGTACTGTCAGAAGTTAGGTTGTTCACAGATGACAATGTTGTGTAATATGATCAAAATGGTAGGAAGACTTAACTGCATGATAATCAGGACAGGATAGTTAACTGGGTAGGTTAACATGGGATGAAGATAAATGAAAAGAAGAGTCAGCTTATTAGGTACAAAGATAAAAAAAACTAAAGGTTGATTATGATAAGATGGGGAAAGAATTGCTTTTTGAAGACTTGAAATGTAAATATATAGGCATAACATTTGATAATAAACTCAATTGGGCAGGAACAATGGACAGGTGGTAGGAAAAGGTTTCAAAGTAATTCTTTTATTGGGGAGAGTGATGAGCAGATGTACTAAAGAAGTGGGGGAAATGGGTTACAAAACTTTGGTCAGACCATTGCTTGAATGTGGTCGTGTAGTATAGGATCCACATTTTGGGTATCAAATACAGGAGTTGGAAGGGTGCAAAGTAGAGCTATTAGATTTGTCTCTAGAAATTATAGCAGTACACAGTCAGTAACTGATATGATAAAGGAGATACAATGGGATTCACTGGAAGGCAAGAGGAGGATGAAGTTACTGGTGGGAGTGTTCAGGGTGTATATTGTGTAAGCTAACCTATAATTTCGCAAACTACGTAACGAAATTTATTTACAAAACAAAGGGCTCAATTAGATAACATGGCACATGAGTTTTAGAGCCATTTACTTAGTCAATTCAAGTTATGAAGCAAACTAAACAGTTTATAGAGCACAAGATCAACATATCTAGTAGTTGGTTTCAGAATATTTAGCAAAAATAGACATTTCCTTAATTACGAGAGACATTTAGAATAAAAAATACTAAAAAGATGATTGAAATTTTGTAGCTAGAGAATCCTACTGAAGAGTCTGAATACATTAGAAGCTAACAACCAGTATGGAAAACTAATATGCAATCGCTTACTTTAAATTCTATAAGTCGTATTTTGATAGAGAGAAAATCAGTTTACAGTTAGAAAAAAGCATAATTTTGGCATACACAACAGATTAAATTCTGGAAAAGTTCAATAAAGTTTAAGGTTGATTTTCAAGCAATTTATAAAAACTTTAAACACATGGGATAAGATAAAATTAACTAATTTAGAAAATATACATAAATTCAGTTGAGGAAACTATATTCAAAACACTATAAGACAATACAAATAGTTTTCAGGAAGTTTTAATTCAAATAATGAAGTCATTGGGTCACGATAAGAGAAAGTAACATTTTGTAAGAGTTTTAGCGGGGAGATGTTGTAGCAAAAATGGCCAGACAGATAGTCTTCAAGCAGGCGATCTTACAATTCATAATAAATCGAAGAAAGCAGGTAGCAACTTCAAATTTTCACAACTGTCCAATTAGAACATGTAGAATCATATAAAGTATTTTTCACAGATGTCAGGTAGAAATAAGTGGGATTGAAATTTGTGACTGCACAACATTTTGCTTCAAACTGTTAGAGAATAGTAAACACGGTGTTTTTGGTACCAAATGAAAGAGAAATAAATTAGAAGTAAAATAAAAGTTTTTTCAGCTTCAGCTTCATAACTTTGGAAGTTAGAAGCAGTTTTGAGTTAAGCAGAAAATAATTTTTTGCGGCCAAACTATTAAAGCTACGAAAATTTTCAGAAGGATCAAAATTAACACTTTTTAATCAAACTAGCTACTGCCAAAATTTCAGATCAATAAGAATATTTTGAGCCACAAAAGTAAAAACTATGACAAAATAGAGGTGCAAAGAAACATATTTTTCACACTTTGGGAGATCACATGACTGGCCCGGTGGAAGGATTATGGACGAACGGTGCTAGGTTACTTATACGAATGACGGGGACTAATTTTGGTCTATCGCTGGAAACTATTGGAGCCAGTCATGTACTGGTTTGTGGAGCACTTAGCGCTGGAAGGCGGGAAGTGAAGCATGTTGATGTGTGGTTAGTGGCAGCCATCTTAATATTTTGTAGTGCGGCAGCATTGTTCCAAATATTTTCAGATGACTTTAATTTAGCAACAGGATTTGGTCTGGTCTGATTACTTATCATAACTTGCAGTAAAATATTTATGTGAAGAATTTCTGATTGCCTATAGATTGTTCGGCATTATAAATTTTTTTCTTAATACATTCAAACTTTAAACACTAAATTAGAAGCAATTATTTTATTTATTTGATGAACCTACCTTTTCCATTTTGAGGGTTTCAAGATGGTGGTGACCAACACTTTTGAACAATCTAACATCCAACGCACAAAAGACGGTTATAGTTGAAGTAAGAACTGGTTATCCTAACCCCGCAACCAGTTATTCTCCTTACAATTTGTGATGAGTTATGGAAAGATACTGGTGTAAGAATTAAGAGAGGTGCGTAGAAGGGGAAAGATGTCCTTGACCACAAGTTGGAACTATATTTCAGGTATAATGGTGTGGGGAAAATTTTATTTTGTAGTCAAGGGTATCAGGTATAAGGATAAATTACCAAGGGAAATTATGAATAATTCACCAAAAATGCAGAAAGAATTTAAAATTAACATACATAGAGGGCAAATATAAGTGGGTGCAAGAAAGAGGGATATTGTATGCATAGGGCAGTTGTTGGCACAGGGTGCACTCCATCGCAATTGAACAAGTAAATAAATTCAACATTTTCATCTAATGCAATGTAAGACAGCAGTCAATGAATTTAATAAAAACATATAAATGTCTACCAGTGCCAAACTTTATAAAAACAACACACATATCATTTTATATGTTCAAATGAGGCATAAACACACCAATTTTATGATCTATACATGAATTTGCACATTATGTTTGCCAATAATCCACTGAAGTTACCATTCTTTAACTTGTCAAGAAGATATTTTTTCTATCCCAATTGTTTAATTACTTTAAGTGAAAAACAACAGAATGTGCGAATAAATATGAATTTAAAGTAAATATGTAATAGATTTTGGTAAGCAGTTATTTTTCTGAGTTGAATAGGTCAGCAGCATCTATAAAACCACAATGTTTAAATCTAACTTTGATCATGCACATATAAATCCTTTGGAAAAGCAGAACTTAACTGAAAAAGATATCTAATTACATTTCTGTATGTACACACTTTATAATTATTCTTGGTCGCCGCTGAAAAATTCTATCACTCTTATCTGGCACAATCCTACACCAATGTCATCCTAAGCAATACTGACGAGCCAGTACTGTGTTACTATTTCCTGGTATGACATTGATGTAGGATTGTGCAAGATAACAGTGATAGAATTTTTCAGTGGCAGCCAAGAATAATGATAAAGTGTGTACTTGATGATTCTCCTTCTTCTTCTGCATCACAATGTCTACAGTGTTTAAAGTTGACTTCTATCTCATTTTTAATCATGATCTTGATTGGGCTTTCATAAAACATTAAAGTAAATATAATATCAATTTCAGCTGTTGACCCCACTGTTTATTTTCTGCTCCTTTGTAAATAAAGTTCTGTTTTGAAACAAATATAGTGTCAAAGAAATACTTAGAACAGTACTGACAGCATACAATACTAGATAATATTTTTTTCTGCTGGTAACTACTCAAATTCAACCATAGGAAATTTTACGTGCTTAATTTTATCACACCTTGTTCATATTAAGTAAATAATAATAATAAAAAATTGTACAAACAGCCACAGCTCAAACATACCTGAAAATATTTCTGTGCAGAGATTGGTAGTGCATGGGCTCTGAACGCCTGGGTGAAGGTAGTGTGCCTACAGGTTGGTTGAGCGCAATATGTACTCGTTCCAGGATATGCTGCAAGTGGTCCACTTGAGGTGCATGGCTTGCCAAGCCTCCCTTTGTTATACACTCACCCAGAAGGGCAGCCAAGATACTCAACTGCTTGCTGAGATCAATGTAGCCTTCAAATTCCAGGCTATTGGAAGGACCTGGTGGCCGATTCTGAAAATTTTCATAGTTCTCTATAAAGCCACGTGGATAATGGAAACAAAGAAACTGCCATTAAGCACTGAAAATAAGGCAGAATAGGGGAAGAAAAACACCTCATTTACCACAGACGAAGGCAGGAGGGTGAGACAAACACACCAAAAAACAACAAAAAAAACTAACAACTTCACAATATTTCGGTAAATAACCTTAGTCACTTAGGACATGAGCCATATGGCAGGGGGAAATATGTGACCATGTGATGGGTCAGGATGTGGTCACATCTTTCCCCCCGTCATATGTCTCGCATCCTAAGTGACTAAGGTTATTTACCGAAATTTTGTGAAGTTGTTCGTGTTTTTTACATATTTGCCTCGACCTCATGCATTTATCTGTGGTAAGTGATGGGTTATTTTCCCCTATACTATCTTATTCTCTATAAACCTAGTCATCCAAAAATATTTTAACAATATAATTATAAAATATATTCTAAATATTGGGGCAATTCTTAACTTCAGGGGAAGTGGTAATGGAGAGGGTGGTATCATTAATATAATACACATGTCAATAATTCCACAAAATAACTGAACAGTTAACGAGTTATTTTTTCTTTCTGTTGGGGCTAGTCTGTCCAAGGGAGGGTCAGACCAGGCACACAAAATCACTGCTGATAGTTAGTACATGTATAAGCAACTATCCTATAACTTAAAAAAACTGTGGGTTGGAGGAATTGCTTTACAATAAAATTACTCTCATCTATGGATTACAATTCCTAATCACAAAAGAGAAGAAGTAATACATATAAGCACCACTGCAGGACTTTATTTCATCAATTTTATCACTCATGCATTGGAACTCAAATATGTTGGTGATCAAAGTATTCCTCTGCAATTGTAAATAGAAGTGGGTGTCATGTTTGCCAGTAAATTCATTGGTATGATGTAGCAAACTTCAGTCCTCTGATGGAAGACAGTGCAATAGTCGAGATACTAGGTTGGGACCAATCAATGTAGCTCTATCTAGAGAAACATGAAAATGGTGTTTCACACGCCATTTGCTAGAGCTGTCAGTTGTTTGTTGGTGTTAGGATTTTAATATATTTTTCCGTTTACTTAATTGTTCAATTTGCTGATGAATACACATTATATAAAGAAAAAAAAATGTTAATGTAATTCTCATCAACAAATGAACTGAGAAAAAATTAACTTTTATCTTTTAAAGGCACATTCATCTACATCTACATATATACTCTGCAATTCACAAAATTGTGGGTGGCAGAGGGTGCTCAGCACCAAAGCTAATCTCTTTGTTGTGCATTCCAATCCCTAATGGTACGAGGGAAAAAAGAATTCATATAAGAATCATTGCGGCACCTTATTTCTCTAATCTTATCTATCCTGTCATTCCGGCTCAAATAGGTTGGTGGACGAAGTATTTCACCACACTCGTGAGTGAAAGTGGGAGTACGCATGTTTACCAATAAGTTTAAACGAATCGTGCGTCGTCTATCTACCAGAGACTCCCAGCCTAGTCTACTAATCAGTTCTGTGACGCTTTCATAAGGACTGTAGCAAGCGGTCACGAATCGAGCGGCTCTTCTCTGTACTTTCTCTATGCTTTCGATCAACCCCTTACGAAACGGATCCCAAATGGCACAACAATAGTCCAAATGTGGACGCACAAGAGATTTGTACGCTATCTCCTTTGTTTGTTCATTACAATTTTTCAATATTCGACCAATGAATCGCAGCCTAGAATTAGCTCCACCTACCAACGAATTAATGTGTATGTCCCATTTCATGTTCCTTTGTACTGTTACTCCCAAATATTTCATAGAATCGACCATATCAATAACTGAATTGTTTAACTCGTATTTCTGAACAATTGGATTCTTTTTGTTAGTTATGCTCATTGTCTTGCACTTTTTACAATTTAGCGTAAGTTGCCACTCAGCGCACCATGCCAAAATAATATCCAGATCACGCTGAATTTCTAAGCAATCGGCCAAATTCCTTACTTCCCTATAAATAACCGCATCATCAGCAAACAATCTAAAAAGGCTTTTCACTTTGTCTCCGAGATCGTTTATAAAAATTACGTCTGGCTATGGGGGGAGGGGGGTGTGGGAGGGGGGGGTTTCACAGGAGGCCAAAATGGAGCTACGTTGTTTATGGACGCTCCCTTATGACTGTTATACATACAATTCTCGCTTGGAAAAAAGAGCTCTCGGCTTTTATAGGTAAACTGTTCGTGCATCCGAAGAGGCAGGTGTTAGGAAACAGACGTTAGACGCTTTGTTGCTTCGAATGGGTGAGAAACTGAGGAAAAACAAAATCCTGTTGGCACTTCCTAGGATAGAAACCTGGCCATCTACAATGATGCATACAAAGATTTGACCGTTACTTCTACTCCGCCAATTGTCTGTCGTTAATAGGCTCTTACTCAAGTTGTAGCATTATACTGTTCATTGGTCGCAGCCACATTAACAAACCAAATTAATTTATGTAAATTGCTAGTATTTGGCATAATCTTGGTAACAACTGTCTTGCTTATCACTTCTCAACGGTGCAACAGAATACACAGTGGTTTAGTTATATGCATTTTTTTTTTTTAAGTACACGTAACGTGTAGCATCGGCAGTAACTGATGGCATTCGGAAGGGATAGGGTTCCCCTTCAGTCCATCCATATTTCAAAATTTCCATGGTTTTCTGAAATCACTCCAGACTAATGCCGGAAAGTTTCTTTTAAAGGGCCAAGTCAGAATTCCTTCCTGTTTCACAAATCGAATCTCCTCCCAGCTCTCATGAGTAAAAGTAAGACAATAATCGAGTTAAATCTTTGTTTTATGGATTGTTAAAAATGAAAATAATTGCTCCTGACAGTTTTATGTTTCCATTATATAAATCTTTTGAGAGATTACGAAGTAGCAAACCTGTTGAGTTAACCGTATATTACATTTCGAAGTGTAAGTAAAAAAATAGATACTAATAAAATAGACATTGAAAATAATATACGATATGGAAAATAAACACACCACTCACCAAAGTTAATGGCTGAAGGGCAGCAACAAACACACAAAACACGATTTGAACATGATTTTACAATATTTTGTTTAAATACCCTATACATGTAGAGGTATACAAGCCATTTGGCAAGGGCAAAGAATCCACAATGTGGCTAACAGTATAACTGGGCATACCTTCAAGAACAGGACATGTGTAGTGAAGATATAGGGAGTGTAGTAATAAAACAGAGTAAACTATCAATAACTGTGGAAAAACATCACTGATAAAGGTGATACGTGAATAGATGCAAATATAGAAAGTAATAATTATAAACAAAAACATAATAAAGCAGCAACAATGAGAAAAAAAACATTCAAAGAATAAGTAAATAAACGATAAGAGATGGGTTTATTGATAGCCTCCTATTGGAAGTTGAGGCCACGTGGATGCCTGTGTCCAGGATATGTTGGTAAGCTAGGTGACGTCTGCGGAGTTCATAGGTGGAAGTAGTTTTGCAGGAAAATCTCTCAGCTCTCACTGTAAAACAGTTGTTGAGGTTGTGAAAGTTGTGGGAACTGGCATGTGCTGCCACTGGATGGCCCGAGTTGTAGGTATAGACTGTTTTCATGTGGCCATAGATATTTTGTCTGTGGTCATTCATTCCGACCGAAAGCTGATCGGTGGTGAAGTCTATGTATGAACTAGTACATTGGAGGCAGCTAAATTGGCATATTGAGGGCATAGTGGTTCATGTAGTATGTCAGATGATGGGAAATGGTTTCCCCTGTAGTTTTATTCGAATAGGTCAAGGTGGCTGCACACTTGCTTCAAGTTTTGTAGCGAGGTCTGTTGCTTGCAAAGTATCCATGTAGTTAGTGGTTTCAAAGAATTCAAATGGGAGTATCTGTGGACCAAAATATTATTAAAATTGTGTAATCTACTGAAGCAAGTGCTTTCAGAGGACAAGAATGATTGTGAGGGAGATGGGTGGCAGCACAAGAGATTTCCTTTTATACATGATCAGCAGGGTAGCAGTGGGAAATAAGGGCTTATAATAGGTTTTCGGAATATCTGTAGAGGGACTCTCACTAACAGATTAGTCTGCTGTGGATGGAAAGACTGTATGAAAGGAGGCACTTGATGTGAAAGTGTTGATAACTGTTGAATTGTAGATATTGTTGTAAGTTAGTTAGCATAATGTGACTAGAGGTGGGAGGGGCACTCTATAATAGGACAATATCCACATCAAGGAAAGTGGTGTGTTTGTGGCAATAAGTCCAGAAGAATAGAATGTTTTTCACTACGGTTCAAAATCATGAACGTATCATCTATGTATCTGAATCACACAATGGGTTTAACTGAGATGTGGTTCAGGAAATGTTTCTTCAGACAGTCCAGTATAGGCTGGCATAGAATGGGGCCATGCAAGTACGAATAGCAGTGCCACATATCTGGAGATATACTTGGGAACTGAAGCAGTGCGGCTTTTGGAGAGAATAAAGTGGGCCAAGGACGTAAGAAAGGATGTGTTGGGAAGGCTGTGTGGGTGTTGTGCACATAGGATATGTTCCAGGGCACTGAGGCTCTGACTGGACTGTGGGAGGTTGAATACAGGGAAGAAACATCAATAAAGATCAGAAAAGGGTCTAGAGGGAGAGGAGTGTGGACAGGTTGAGGAAGAATGGGCTGTCATTATGAAGGAAGGTTCTGCACAAAAAGTTGGAGATTCTGATCCATCAGAGTCAAAATCTGTTATGTAGGTGGCCCATATGCTACAACTATTGGTCACTCATGATTGCCAGCCTTTTAGATATTGGGAAGAAGGTACAGGGTGGGGGTATGGGGATTCTAAGGAATGAGAAAGAAAACTGACTGAAGAGAGGCATCCACATCCTTTTACCACACCATTCTTCAATATTAACCACCATTCTATTTTATTTCTACATCTCCTTGATAATTTCCACTTATTATAATTTCTCAGTCTATATACCCTACACTATATCCAATCCTCAAATGAAAGTTGTAAAATTATAAAAGCAAAATTTGTAATTTTTATTTGATTATCTGTGGTTGTGCGATTAGCATTACTATCAACAATGTTTTCAACTCACAGATATAAGTTGTAAGAAATTCTTCATAGCTGGAGCTTCACGGTCTAAGAAATCATTCATGAACTCCATAAAATTCTCCTTTCCCTGGAAACGGGTAAAGTTGGCAAGTGTTTGCAAGATCTTCGCCACCAGAGTCAGGTTGCGAGCAGCTTTTTCATTAGGATACTCTAGAGGAAAAATAAGGAACAAATTTTAATATATACTGTATCATTTTGAAGCTTACTTTAAAGTAAGAAAAGATTAAGTAAATACAGTATTTTTAGCATTAACCAAGGGCAAAAGCAGTTTACCATGTGTGATATTGAAAAGACTTGGTGACAATATTGCTGGACAAAAAAATCTTAGAAAGATTGACGCAGATATTAGATTGTCACTTATGTCTTCTCGGTCCATTTCTTTTAAGCGTTGGCGGAAAGTATAAAAACACTCACGAAGTTCCCTGCAAAATAATAACAGACTTTCATTAAACATTTCTTTTCAGTAGTGAATAAAAATAGTCATACTCATTGCTATCATTTTCAAACCATAACACCCTTAAATTTTTTGTTAGGGGTTTACACATCATTGAGTTCATCAGAGGTGGGAAAGGAATCTGAAGGCATTTGGCTATGGTCTTTTTGAAGGAACCATCCCAGGATTTGCCTGGAGTGATTTCAGGAAATCATTGAAAACCGAAATCTGGATGGCCGGGCGGAGATTCGAACCCATGTCCTCCAAAATATGGGTCTAAGAGCATTATTTCTCACCCACCATGATTGACAGTACCCTTTAAACAACCCAGAAAATTTCAGTAGTTGCAGATAAAAAGTAACAGAACAGAGATTCTGAATCACAAAACAGCTTATTAGGTATTTGGTGGTTTAATTACCCCAGTAATTAATTAAATAGTCCATCAGAAAGTTCAGTTTAAGATTTTGTTTATTTCCAAAACAACATCAACGATATTTTTCACATGCATAGATACAATCCAGAGATACTACTGATGCAGTTGCAAAGTGAATCTGTATAACCTGACTGTAAACTAAACTCTGTCCTTCTGCCGATTTCTTTATATAGGCTCTATTGAAATTTCTGGAATTCTTCAAAAGCTTCTGCGAGATATTTCTCGAACACTAACAATTACTCCAACAATTAAACATATTAAAAACAATCAGAATTAATACATATTCACTTAACATCATTACAAAATGGTCAGAAATGGAAAGTAAAGATACCTAAACACAAAATTATTTACAGAAATCATTTTAAACTGTAGAAAATTGTCTTGTAGACATCGTAACTTTCATTAATACTTGGAATTACACACATTGAAGCAATTCTCTTGTATAATTATGTTCTTAAACACATTAAATGGCCTTTAAATAATTTCCTTTCACAAAACAAAGTCTATATACACTGATTTACAAGAAATTGTGAAACAAACATACCAGATCATATTCAAGCAAACTTTAGCTCACTACAAATACTTCATTAAATAAAATTCTACTTAAAGTTCAGGTATGAGGGCTGTTACAAGCTTTGAAACAAAACTTACCACGATTATGAGACATTACATTACTAGAACGCTACACTCTTGATAAATGCACGTTTTACCATTCTCTTACTCAGAGGTCTTGATTGATAAGATTATCTTCAAATATTACAACTGCACCTTATCATTGTATTTTAGAGATTATTCTGTTATATAGCAGGTTTCATAACTTACATAGGAAATGTGTTGTGTGAAGCTAGTATCCGCGACCAGGCTAATTCAACAGCAGCTCTCAGATTTGAACGGTGCTGCTGCAAAGTGGCATCATTTGGCACTTTTAATGGGTCTACTTCACAGTCATACTCATCATTAAGAACAATACCAACAAGTTCACCCAGGGTCTCTTGTAGGTATCGGTCTCCAACAAGCTTCAAATAGGCCTCCATTGCTTTCGTAGCAAGTGAATTTCCACGAAATGTCAGTCTTTCATCATCTATAAAAATAAATAACCATCATACCACTGTTCTATTTATTCCTTGATAGAGGAACTATATCAAAAACTGATACTCTTCATTAAGAAGAAATATATTAACCATTTTAAATTTTATGATCTAATTCTCTTCAAGATTAGTGAACTTAAAAATTTATTTAATATAACAAGTAACAAAAAGAGTTAGTATGACAGATTATAAATATGTAACAATCATAACCCTTACCAACTCGATCAATATCCATCATGACAATGTCTGCCAGGAACTGGCGTGCCATGCCTTCACGTTGCATAATGTGTACAAGAGACGTAGCAATGTCTTCTTTGGCTTTCACACTTATTGCAGGCTCAAGTACCTCACAAAGTACACAGTATTCAGATTTTAGGAACTGAAATATATTTTTATTAACAATTATAAAATTTATAAACATAATCAATAAATATGCATTAATTACTGGAAAAAAGAATTATTCATCAAATGAAAGAAAGTAAATCATCCATTCCCGTAAGCATAACATGAGGCCACAAAAGACAATGGTCTTCAGACTTTAGATGTTGCACGAGGTACAATTTCTTCAGTCGCTTAACTCATTTACAATTAAGTTGATTCTGTTCTAGTCAGTGTTAAGTTCAATCACTAAACATTAACAACCAATCACAAAACACAAGTCTTTTAATGTGAATTGACCTACATTCACATTAACTTGCAGTTGTTTCAGTTTGAGTGTGTAGAGTTCTCAGCATTGACCAGACACATCACTTTATTGGCAAACTATGAAACATGAACTTTCAACAATTTGGCAAATTTCAATAATGGGAAAAAAGTACCTTGTAGCACTTTTCAAATTTATTTGTTACTGCGACACAGAATGATACAACAAAGTGTCCCATTGGGTAAACTCATTATGGGCCAGCACTGACATATGCAGAGGGTTGATTGAATGTTTATGTTGCCATAATTCTTATAAATTTGATTTGAGTGTACAGTGGTACATGGCTGTGAAGCTATTGCAAACAGTAGTTAATGGCAGTGATTGTGTACTTTTTCACATGTGAAGGAAAGTAACAAAGATGACTTAATGCGGTCTGTTTGGAATCCAAAACAGATGGCATCAGAACATTACCTGGTATCACAGTAAATAATTTATCAGCTAATGGAGAGAACTTATGGTAGTGCTGTGTCCCCTGTAATGGCACGGTAAATTCGACAGCTTGGCTATCAAGCAGGTTTGAAGGGACCTCATTCAAACTACAACTGACAGAGCATCCCATCGGAATTACAGTTAAAGTTGACAGCCGGACATTATCACTAGAATGAAGTAATCTCACCGTCTGTATCCTCGAATGCGACATGTTGCCAAGGGAGACAAATGACGTCAAGAAAAAAAATGTTTGTTAGTAATAAACTGTTTGTGTAAAGGAAGTTTGTGTCAATGAAAAGGGAGAAACTGGCTATTTGGAGGGGTAACGGTGTAAAGAGTATCGCGAGTGGCTCGAGATAGTCTTGTCCAATCTGAACTAATCTTGCTTGTTTTCTAACAAACTGCTAATGTTTTTAGCTATGTGGGGGCCAATTATACGGATGGGAAAGAGAAGCCACACCCTGGAGCGCTGATGTGGGACCGCGAGAAACACAATAGAAGTATTTGGGGCTGTGAGGCAGCTGACTCGAGTACAGCACCTTCCACAAGGACAAAACCTCAGCTGTTTGCCAGCAGAGGGAAAGAAAAGCTACATCTGCACCCTTCAGACTGCAGACAGCTGATCAAGGAACCCTCAAGATGATTGGAGTCTGACTCAACGCAGCACGCAACCGTCTACCGACTCGTCTCTCCTCTCCACTTCTTAATGGTAAATAATCCACGTACACCATTGTTGACAACAAGTGGGGAACAAGTTCCCGAGTCCAGAAACTAGGAACTATAAATTCAGCCATCTTTGGGGAGACAATCACTGATTCTTGCAATTGTTTCAAATTCCATTAAATAAAATACTATTTTCCTTTTCATAATGTGAATAAAATCAATGTATGTTTTATGCTCTCATTCATGTTTGACTTGCAAATCACAGTGCCTTTTATTTACGTATGTGAATGACCAGTTCAGTTGAGAATCACACCCTCAATCAATTATTTATTAATTAATTAATCAAACAGCTTATTAAAGCAATAAATCCCAGAGGATACCAGATTGTACATTACAATATTAACACATAACAAAAATTGGAGAACTTTTTAGACTACCTTTTAACTTATCAATTTTCACACTAACTTTAAAAAAATATAAAGTTTTGATTCTGCATGTAATATTAAATTAATCACATGAGGTGAAATGGGGGAGGGGGTTCCAGTGAATCTCATCAAGGGGGACGGGGGGTCAATGAAAATTTCACATAAGGCCATCAAAATCTCACATCTGGGGGGGGGGGGGGTACTATAAATGTGGTATCAACTAGTTGATGCTTAACCAGTTAAAACAATATACTGGCTTCATACACTTGGGAAACATTGTACTGATTCACGAATCTGTTCGGCTACTCCAAAACAGGCCACAATGGTAGGAGAGGTGGTGAACGGAAATTATTTTTTATTTGGGCTTTACACCTCAATACTTAGGTAATTGGTGATGTGTTAGGACTGGGGGGGAAGGGGCAAGGAAATGGAAGGAATTCAGACATGGCCTTGTCTGGAATGACTTCGGGGAAACTATGGAAAACTGAAATCTGGATATCCATACCAGGCATCAAATCCACATCCTCAAATATGCTGGGCCCAAACATTAACCTCTCACCCACCAGGACTGGCAAATCCTAAACTTGTACACAATGAATATGGAGTAAGAGCATATTATATAGTTGACGATTTGTCTGTCATTAGACTTTTTTCTGGTTTTAGCTGTACGCCTTGTCGACATCATTAGACATGGCAAAGGACTGGGAGACAAGCAACAAGGAGGGATTTGGCTGTGTCTTTTTAAAGGAACTATCCAGACATTCACCTGGAGTGATTTTGTGTAACCTACAGAATACAAGGGCAGAGTCCTATCACTCACCCACTATGCTCTGTCACATTAAACCAGACAAGCATCAGGTCCATTTTCACCTCTCAAACACAATACAAACAAGACACTTCAACTTTATATACAGTCACCTACAACCAGCTCATTTCAGCATTGTACATCATGGTTAGCTAGATAGTCATAAAGCCTTTATTTTTGTTTGCTTAAACATTGTTCTTTACCATAAGGAATTCTGATATTCTATTCATTTCAGTTACAAATGTGAATACAAGTTAGAAGTGATGACACAAAAAAAAAAAAAACAATAACATTACATACACAACTCGCAGCGTTTCAGATAAAACTATAGTCATGCAGAAGAATTAGACACATGGTAAGGGGACTTGGGTAGCACACACTGAGTCTAACCACAAAAATTCACGCTGTTGTAGTATAAATACATCCTCAGTATTGGATATGCTTCAGCAGAATATTTAGTGAGTATCTGACAAATGTATATATTCACCTTTGAATTTATTATTTTGGCTGTTTGTTATAACATGGTAAGGGCCAAAAGGTGGTTATGGTCCCACAGCTAACTTTGCAGCCACTGCGTTTGCCAAACATCTAAAATATTTCAATTTGATGCAAAGGCAAAGTCAGACTTTGGGACCAGAACAAAGTCAAACCTGATATTACTACAGTCTATCTTGGCAGCTTCATCTGCTACCTCATTTCCCCCCAATGACAGGTCTAAAATATTCTGGGCCTCCTTAAAAGCCAAGGAGAAGATTTACTTCAACCCTGGTGATGAACAGTGGGCAACTCATAACTATACTCTTCTAAAGTGGCCTTTGTACAGTAGCTAAAATGTCTGCTAGCTCTATGAAGGCAAATGTAAAGGTGGTCAAATGGTGGATTCATCACTGTGTCATAAATGGTACCACCAGTTGTTTACACTATGTGTGTGTGAAGTGCTTCACCATGAGGAGATGGCAGCAGATGACAAGTGGTAGCCCATCAGCACAAAAACTGGGAATAGAGCTGGTATGTAACACACCCTCGGAAAGCCAAATTCCTGCACGGTGGACTCTGTCCAACATCTGGATGTAGCTGTTCCACGATGAATTAAATACAATACAGGCATACTCCAGCTGCAAACATACAGAGGCTCTTTAAAATTCTAGTAGGCACAAGTGGTCTGCATCCTGTGACCTAAAGACAGTGACACAGAGCATTTGAGCCAAATAAAATGGGTGCAGCAGGTGCCTCTGAGGTTGCATCCTAGTGAGTGGTATTCCTCACCCCCATCTACCTCTTGGTGTTGGATCTCTGTATAGTAGTGGCTGGAGTATGCCTGTATTATATCTAGTTCAGCATGGAACAGTTACAGTTGTTGGACAGAGTGCAGGAATTTGGCTTCCAAGGGTGTGTTGCACTCCAGCTTTTGTGCTGAGGGTGATGAGCTACTACTTGTCATCTGTTGTCGTCTCCTCATAGTGAAGCACTTCATGCACACGTTGTAAACACCTGGTGGCGCCATTTACAACACTGTGGTCAATCAACATTTTGAATATACCACCTCTACACCAAACTTCAATTTCTTTTTTTTTTTTTTAGGTTCAACCAAACTTGCAACTCAGGTTGTGGAGCCAAGATCCTTGTTCTCCAATACACAACAGTCATGGCCTATGGTGGTCGTTGAAGTATATACATATATACATATAAAGTACTACGGGTGCACTAGACCTGTAGCTGGTATCTGCATACCATGTCTCTGCATTCTTACTTAGTAATTGGAAGAATATGTTATGTACAAAGGAAATGGTGCTTGTTATCCTAACAGAATTCAGGACAGAGAGAAAGACCAACACTTGTGTAGCATTAGGGATAGGCATGCACGCAAACACGTTCACACACAATATTTATTTGTATATACATTTGATTGTTTATTTGGTTCTGTGGCACTGCACCATCTGCTATGTTGGCTTTCCTCTCTATCCTAAGAATCACTGGAAGAATATTAACTATAAATCAAAGCAGGCGAATATGGAAAGTAAGGAATATGTGTATAAAATAAACCTGCTAAGAGATACATACATAACTCTATCAAGACATATTAAATCAATATTTATTATTATTATATATACTGAAACAGAGCTATTTTTTTAAAGTAGCAATGTCCTAAGCTTCAGATGAAGTACCTAGTAAAAAATTAAGAATAACTCAAAAAGAGCTTTTCAAAATATGGAATGACTAATTACAAGCAATGATAAAAGAAAAGGTGTGTATCTTAAGTGGATTCATGACTAAGACAATCATAGAAGAAGAAAAGAAGAACAAAATGCACATCAGGGTAGTTGGAAGCAATTTCTAACAGAATTAGAACAGATCAATGCAATGAACAAAAATCTATATACAAAGTGACGAAATAATTCAATAGAGAAAATATAATAAACAGCATTATAAGAAATTATTTGTTGCCAAAGAGCTCTGGATAGATAAGAGTAAGGAAGAAAGTTAAACAGTAGAAAATTCCTAAGGGAAAAGTAGGTTCCTTAACAATGGAGGAATCAAATGAGGCACCAAACAGTACAAAAAACAGAAACAACATAGGATCAGACAGATTAAGTATAGAATTACATAAACAGAGAGTTTTACTTTTTAAATAGCCTGACAACAGGGAAAGGTCTGAAGTTCTGACATGAGGATGAGTGAATGAAAAAGGTAAGTGTTCAATATGAAACCTAGTTATTTCACAATAGATACCATTTGGTCCTAGTGAGCCTTTATTTGTGAAAAATGTGGGGATAAAAACAGAGTAATACATGCAGAGTATATAACAGTAGAGAAATGCTACAACAATAGTCCCTGAATAGTCAGGAATATTAAGGTGCCATGTTCACATGCCATAGTGCATGTCACGAACGAAGGCGGGTGGCGCAGAGAGAGAGAGAAATAGGGACACAGGGTATACGATGTTGCCCCATTTCCAGCAGGACGAGTGACGTAGAGAGAGGAAGAAAGTATAGTAATTACACCACTTCTACTAATATTACTGCTGTGTAATGATGATAAAAGTAATAAATAATATGCATTTTAGCAGCGCTTTATGTGCTAATACTATTAATAGAGACGGAAATGTCAGCCAAAGCAAACAATCAACACTCCTGTAACCACGACAAGCCCTGGATTGGCCACTGGTAGAGTGATGACATCCTGCGCAGAGCCTCGCTAAACTGGGCTGCCTTCATTCGTGGTGCGCACTATAGTGGTCGAGTTTCATCACCAACTGAGATTCCCCATGTCTGCACTGAAGACCTCTTCTTGCAAGATTCCAATTCTCACCATTTCTATTCATTTCCAGCACATGTTGAATAATTATCCGTCATATATATAGACACACACACACATATAGACACACACACACACAAGAGAAATAGTGACACCTGCAGCAATTATAAAAGTAAAAGACTACTTAGTGTTGGATATAAGGTACATTAAAAATTAATGAGTAAGAGATTCCAATAATTGCAGAAGCTACTAAGGTGGATCAAATATAAATGAGCCTTTTTAAACCGCACGTCCATCGGTGACATGTGGAGTGCAAGGGAGGTCACGTGGAAGGCAGTAGTAGGATTGGCGCACCAAGTGCTTCTTAGCCTCAGTAACAATCATGATGAGCAAGGTTGTGGTACAACCTGCTGTTGTACTTATTATTAAATTTCTTGCTCGAGAAAACATAAATGCTGCTAAAATTTGGCTCCCTTTACTCCCATAGTTCAGGGAAAGAAACCTTTCATGGAGTCAGGTAATACAGGGGTGTAATAAATTTAAGAAAAGACAGGAGTATGTTCGAAATATTGCTCACCCACGCCACCCCCACACTAGCATCACACTGCAGAACACAGTGGCCATGAGCACATAACTATTCATAAAATCTTTCAGGAACTTCCGATCAGCTATGGAATTGTGCAATAAATTATTCACAATGAGTTGTGATTCTGAAAATAGTTGCATCGGTGGGTTCCAAAGTTGCGGAAAGCAGAGCAGAAAGCCATGTGTTTTGAAATTTCTCAGAGCCTCTTAATGAGTTATGAGTGTGATGGTTACACTTTTTTTTGGAAAAATCGTTATGCGGGATGAGACTTGGGTCCATCATTACAACACTGATTTGAAGAGGACTGGTATGTAGTGGCAGAAGACTGGCGAAGATGCACAGGAGAAAGTGAGGATGATGTCTGTAAGGGAAGATCTTAGCCACTATGTTCTGGGATTGTATAGGCATTCTGCGTATCAATTTTCTTCAAGAACATCAGCCCATTAATGCAACTTGTTATTGTGATCATCTTAGCAAAGTTTAAGCTGCAAATTTGTCAAAAAAATGCAGTATTCCAATTGGAAGTGTGTTGTTTCTCCTTGGCAATGCTAGATACCACATTTACAGCAGAAAAAAAAACCCACACACACGCATACTCACAAAATTTGCAACTTCCATGTGTTTGGGCCACTTAAGGAAGTGATTAGTGGACAGTACTTCCCAACAAACTAGGAGGTGCTGCTGTTCTTGTGCAATTGGTCTGATATACATCTCCAAACATTTCCTGATACCAGAGTTAAAAAATTACCAGGCTGTTGGAGGAAGTGCATAGATAAGAAGTAGAACTATGTAGAAAAATAAGAAAAATGTAAATTAGAATTTATTTAAAATATATATATATATATATAAAATGTTTATTTATATTTGATCTGATCACATATAACAATTGAAGAACAAAGGATATTTAGGAAAGGTTGATCCATTGTAGAATTATGTAGTCATATTACAACCACACATAGCAAAATACAATCAACAAACACATTTGGCTTTTGTTGATTAATAAAACCTATCAGCTATGAAAGCAATAGAACTTGAAAAAAAGGATTCCAACAACACCTAATTAGAGTCATTTAAAACTGCTATTATCAGCCCAGTTTTGAATGAATATGAAAATATAAATAGACTGGTATTCCACGAGTGTCCACTATCACTGAGACTTATTAATATGTGAGGGACAATAATAAGATTGAAAGAAAATAGAACCAAATGGTATCTGAATTGATGAAAACCATTTTATCAGCATATTGCTATTCAAAGGATGGATGCCGACATGTTGGCAAACCAAAAATGTTCAGAAAACAAAATACGTCATAAACCTAAACACACGATGGATATAATTATGATTTTTAACGTGGTATTTACACTATTAATTCCTGTACAGATCTCTGGCAACTTTTTATTACCTTATTCCAAAGATGTTATGATCTTCCAACATTTATTTAATTTCATTTTTTACTATTATTTCTTTTAAAAATTCCTCTATACTTGATAATCATATCTGAAATAGAATCCATTATTTTCCTATTTTTAAGTTGCAGTAAACCTACCCTACCTATTCTTTTGCAATCAATATCGGCAATTTGGTGTTTTATTTGCTTTTGGGGGTTCTATATTATTCCTATATATTTCTTTAAAATGCTGTCTACAATTTTAATGACTGTTTGGTGTTGACATTATTTCTTTCATTTCTATTCTATGATAAATCTCTACACTTGTCTCTGTAAACGGTGCTTGAAACAATTTTTGATTGTTTCAAGCACCGTTTACATTAAATGGAAAATTTTCGTAATCTTTCTTTTCTTATAGTTAGATTATTTTGGTTTCTTTATATGCTTGGATTTTGTTTAATGTTCTATGAATTAAATAGGTTTTTTTTTTTTTTTTTTTTTTTTTTTTTTTTTTTTTTTTTTTTTTTTTTTTTTTTTTTTTTTTTTAAAAGTTCTAGTTCTTAACATACTACCAAAATCATGGTGTTTTGATTTCATCCATCATGTTTTAGTGTTTCACTTAGTTCCTTTGCTGTTTCTAATACATTTGACCTTAATTTCTTCCAATTATTTTCTGCACCATCATTCTCTTCTGTGTAATCTTGTAATTTTTGGTTTTGTTTATAACAGTATCAACAATTTGCTTTCATTGGTTATGGAACTTAATGTCAATTTCTCCTCAGTGTGTAACTCAGTTATTATTTTACAAGTTAGTATCCTTAATACTCATATACATAATGCCTAAAGCTATGGTCATTGACTACATCTAAAGAATTCTATCAAAGCGTAAAGAACAATTACATGGGAAAAATTCGTGAAAAATTCTGGAGAAAAGTGCACACATGGAAACACAAGCAGAGGCAGAACACATCACACATCGAGTGAGGACATATGAACCATTGCAAACAGGTTTCTACCCTACAAATATGAAAAATAAAGAATATGAAGTGCTTCCTGAAAGTAGAAAGAATTCTATTAGCACAATTTTTAAATAATGGCGACATTCACAGGATGTACAAGTGATTTTACATCTGTGGTCATTATTGTACTTGCAAAAGGGATAGGAATGAAAAGAAAGGTAAGAAAACAAAGTTTATAAGTACAGAATCAAGCATCCCAGCACAGTAGAAAGATACTGTAGATGTGACTGTCAATATATTTATTATATTCTCTTATTTCTATTGCTAAGAATAAAAGATTTTGTTTTCCTCTGAACAAATTTAAATTATGCCACAGCTACAGAAAGTGAACTACTGTCAAGTGTGCCCTCACTGGGGATAGCAACAACCTATATGAAACCTGTGAAGCAAAAAACAATGCCAAAAAATGTGAGTAAATCTGTGTCACTAAACAAACAAACAAAAAAAAAAAAAAAAAACTGCTTCATTCCTAAATTTTTACAGAAAATTTGTTCTTTACAAATTACATAATTATATATAATTAGATAATATTTCTGATGAACATACCTGCAGAAATTCCTGATACACTTGCACAGGCAGAATGTCAACAGTCTGGAATCTGCACTTAATTCTTAAAGACGGAGGTTCTTTTGGAAGATTCTTGTCAGATATTACCGAGTACCACTTTTCAGTCAAATAACGTGATGTTACTTCATGTACAGGAATGCACACACTTCCTGTGACAGTAAGTAATGCATCAAACAATGGTATACTCATGGGAATACAATCAGCAGGAAGGATGGGCTAATTTTTTTAATAGAATATAGGTACTATTTAATTATTAATATTTCTTCAAAATGTATGTTTCTTAATGAAGGCAATACCTGGACAAGATATTTTAGAAAATGCCTTTATACATAATCAACAAATATTTCTACAAATTAGTAACACATGTAAATAAGTTTAAAGCCACAGGTATCTTCAGTTTTATTTGACAGCCCTATAATTCCGTTACCTGGGATTCTTATTCTATCGAATGCAACTGAACATCACACAGGCAACATTAGTTCACAATGTGGTTTTCTCTGCATACAGTGTTTCTTGCAGTAAAAATGAGAAGGAAAATGTTTTTAGAGAAAGAAAGTAAGGAAGGAAGGAAAGGGGAAAAAATAATTTACCAAAAAGGCAGGAGAAACAAACACACAAAGACTAACACATTTTACAGTGTTTCAGTATGAAACTTTATTCATGTATAGGTGAAATATATGGCAAGATAAGATGTACACACACTGATCCCGATGCCACATGACTTGTTTCTCTGCATGAATAAAGTTTCATACTGAAATATTATAAAATATTTTCGTCTCTACCTTCTCGCTTTCACTGCACCTCCGGCGAGTAATACAAATGTATAATACAAATATTATCGGAATAATAATTAGGACAAAGAAAAAAAAAGTTTAATACAGCCATATTATGACCTCTATCATAAGTACATGAAAAGAGTAGAAAAACACACATTTTAATTTTGAGTGGTGTGACTGTGATGCATACTCTGTTGTTATTGCTTTTTTGGGTCTTTGTATGAGTCACTGTTTGGACAATGGACAGATGATTGTTTGTGAAGACCAATATAAGCAGCAAGATAATGCTTAGAGGAGCTGTTATTAGAAGAGGCAAACAAAGAAATTTCTCAGACTACATCCAGCCACAATACCATGCCTACTTCCTTCACAGTTAAATTTTATTTACTCAGTTGATGCCACATCTTGACTTTGCCATATCCTTCTCCTGTGACAATAATTTATTATATTACTGCCCTGAGATGAAACCCTTACCTAGAATCCTTACCACCCTAATACATACTTCAGCAGACCCATCAACTTTTAAAACTACCAGTTTCACATATACCATCCCATTTACTCCTAGAAAATTTTAATGTAAGGTTTTGCAATGTGCACGCTTCCTGGAATCACTTACTACAGTTTTATTCACTTGCAATGGAGAATATTTTCTTACCAACAAATGTGCAATGGCCTATACCACATCATATCCCATACATTAACTGCATAGTATCCATTGTATTATCTGGGAACAGTCTTAGTATTTATCAGTAGCAGAGTTGATTTGGTTGGACAAAATGCCAATGCACCACACCAATACCCTCAACATGTGTTTCAACATATAGGCACTTGAGCATCTGCCTGTAAACACTGATGATCATGATAACACAAGACATTGTCATACCAGCACATACCCACCATCATACAAGATCCTAGCGTGAATTTTAAACAATACTTTACATATTCCAGCTTCAATGTCCTGATCACCAACAATCATTTGCTTTTAACCTGTCAGAAAAGTTACAATAGCCCTGAGTGGATAAACTCCACATAACAAACTGCTCAGCCTTGGCCAATTCCTGTAAAGGCTATTTATTACTTCCATCTATTTGGAAGTTATTCTTAACACACAGTATTTTTTGAACCTTTTGTTGTCAAATATGTGATGTTATTAAAGTGTCTTCTGTAAAGATATGAATGTAGATAAGTTGTATTATAACTATTGCTAATCTTCAAGCAGCATACAGGAAAATAGTATAATTACTTACCAACAAGAACGTTTTTGTCTCGTTTTTTCTTTCTGTCAGCTTCCCGAAAAAGGCTAACATTGATAACATTTACTTGAGGCAAGTTATGAAAATCAAAATGCTCTCCCCAGAAACACATTTCACCCTTTTGCTTTGAAGATGTGCGGGCATAGAGAGTTTTGTCAAGGCAAAGTTCGCAGAAATACCTGAAATGAATAAATTAAATTTCAGCACAAACTTATTTTCTGTCAGTAATACCTAGTAGCAAATTAGCATTCTACATCATAAAAAATTATGTATTTTAAAAGTGAAAAAAAAACAACACAAAATACCTCTTCTTGTTGGCAATACCCTTGGCTTCCAGAATCCATATTTTGAGAGAATTGTCAATTCGTCTAATATTTTCTTGGTGTGGCTGAACAGTTTTTCGCACACTGAAAAATTTACCAAGTGAAAATATAGTCAGTAAAATGCTAACATACTAGCCTCATTTAATAAGCTCAATGGTTAATATCAAGCAAACAGCTGCTATTTAAAAGTTACCTCAGACAAACACATGAAAAGATAATCAAACTATGCAGCTTTATACCGACCAACTTTATGCACATGCTTCCACCAAACTAACCTATGCATCCACTTTTCTCGTTCTTCTGCAGTTCGGCATGAAATGTACCATGATTTCCCAGTTTGTGGTGTTATCTGAAAGGAACCATAGTGTTTGTTAGAAAAGTATCAGTACATAACTTCACCTAAAATTTTACTTTTATGGCCAATTTTAGATGGTATGAATTGTGAGAGTAAGGAAAAAAGGTAACATGACAGCTATTTCCAAGGTTGTTGGCTTTTTGATGTAAGGGTTACAAGAACTGAAGGCTCCAATTTAATTTTACAACATGAATAAAAATAAACCATTAAAATTTTCATCAAGGAAAGATTGCAGAAAATGTATTACAGGTAGTTCAGAATCCCATGGAAAATGACCATGTCAGCAATTGTCAAAAAATTGCTTCCTCACTACAAACACAATGAAATAAAAGGATGTTCCTCTCACTACAGAAATTATTTTAATAACTTCCTCATATCGACAAGGCTCAGCCATGAACTATAGCATAGTTTTCAATTGTTTGGCTTGGAGGCTCTTTAGTCTCCGTGCATGTTCCTACTTGCCGTCCAACAAAACTGTGTGTGTGCGCGCACTTCCGTCTTGCATTACGTCTTCTTGGTAGAGAATGACTGATATTAGACTACTGTCGCCTGAATTTCTAACTGAATTTATTGATTTATTCATACAAAATGAATGTCTGTGGAAAATCAAAAGATTATTTAAACAACAGAAAGTGCTGCATATGATATTCTTAGGGACCGTGCATAAACCACGTAGCTCCATTTTGGCCTCCAGTTAACCACCCCTCCCCTCCACATAGACCTACGTGGCTTTTGCCTCTACCCCCCCCCCCTTTCCCCCACGTAGCACGTAGCTTTTTTCCCTTTTGATTCCAGAAGACATTCTGTACTGTTTTCTCTTGTCAGACTATTGTAAATTACATAGGGAGATAATTAACTGAGGGAAATAAATAATCACATGCTGTTGTGAGTTCTGTTCATCATTTTAACTGTGAAAAATGTTATGAAAGGAAAGCTACGTGGTCTGGCTCGGGAACCCCCCCTCCCCCCACCGTAGCCCACATGTAGCCTTCTACGCCAACCCCTCCCCCCCACATGGACCGAGCCACGTAGTTTGTGCACGCTCCCTTATCAATAAATTGAAAGAAGTTGATGAACATGCAAATGAAGAATCTGTTATTAAAAAAGTGAATTCATAAAGAAACTGTTTTTGGAAGGCACAGAAATATAATGAATCGCGTAGATTCTTCGTTCATGTGAACATTATTAAACCAATCTTCAGGTTCTAGCCTCAATCCATTTAGTAAATTGATGTGACTAAATTGTGCTCGCATCAATAACCACTATTTTGACCATTTCAGTCTGATTCTTTTCCTTTTTTTCTTTGTAATTATCAGAACAATAGCCGCAGCAACAACTAATTTCTGTGTGTCAGGCATATTGACATTTAGCAACTGACAGCGAAATGAAATAGTAGACGGAGTGTCTGTGGGCTCAACTGCATTCCGTCTTGCATTACAACTTGAGATTGTACAAGCAAAACAATTGACAAGCATGAGTGTGTGCGAGGCTCTAGACAATTATTTTGAAATAGGCTATAATGACCAGTGGCGTAGCTAGGTCAACAAGGGCCCCGGTGCAAAAAATTTATTTTGGGCCCTCTGGCTAGATGGGCGACCGTTTTTTTTGCTTTGTGTTGCTGGTAAGGGCCCCCTGAGCAATGGTTGGGGCCCCTGAGAGGGCCCTTAGTGAGAGGCTTCCTGTGTCTCAGGTGCCCCTTAGACGCCTGTAGAACTAAAAAAAATAAAGGGTCGCCAATTTGCCATGAAGGCTCGTGGGCCTCTGAAATGCACTTGGGGGCCCCCCAGATGTGTGTTTTGGAGTCCCCAGAGGTATGCTTGAGGGCCCCCTGAGCTTAGGGGCCCCGGTGCACTGCATAGTAGCTATGCCCCTGATAATAACGACATTTCATTACAGAATCAAGTCTTGTGGTCTAGAAAGTAACTCTCCGAAAAAATTGTCCTAAATACTGGTTCCCTTTTATTTTGCTTTTGTGTTGCTATTTCTCCTACTTTCAACTTTGGTGAATGGTGGATCTAATTGATATTTTCTTTGTTTAAAATATTTTTTTTTTTTTTTTTTTTTTGTAGATGTGGTATTCTTACCAAGGAAAGAATCATCTCCTTATGCCTTCACACAAATCAAAGATATGTATTTGAGTACACTTAATACAGTAATTGCTGAAAATGATCAGAAATTACGTCTACCTGAAAGCAGTGATCACGGCCAAGCACTGAGGGATGCAGCAATTTCATCTCGACGGGGCCAGCACTCAGATCCAGTGTCTGCATCACATTCTGTCCAGACAGCAGTGACTCGTGTGAGCGACTTGTTCGCAGCCTCGGCGCACCACTCATTCTGTATCAGCAGACAATAACTACACCTATAGCTTCACATTTTCACCTGCAGTTTCATTAATGTATGCAGTAAAATTCACTTACCCTTCTGCTTCTGCCATCCGCTTCCTTTCTAATTTTGTCACACTTTTGGTTCTTTTCAATGCATTTGATCGAAACGAACGTTTAGAGAAGAAGCTCTGAAATAATAAACATTCTCAGTCTTAAAATTTGAAAATAATAAAAGTATTTTTAAAAGTATTTTTAAAACAATATTACACCAGCTCATTTTTGGGGGGGGGGGGGCAGCAAAAATATGCAATTCCTTTTGGCTAATAACTCTAAACAAAAACGATACTTCTACTTGAAAACCAACAGTAGACACAGTTATGAATTGACATCCATTCTGGTTACCAGTAAAAGTTACACTATTACTTTACTATAAATGTTAAGAAATCCCAAAACATGTGACTGTTCATTAGTTACAAAATCAGTTACTGCTTACAGTACTTTGAAATAATCTTCCAATGTCTTTGTTTTCAAGAGAGCAAGATACTTTGAGTGTTCTGTAAGTATTAACGTTGAGGACATTCACCAAATGAGTATGTGGTCTCAGTCTAACAATAAAACAACATTATAATTTTAAAATTAGCTTTCAATGTAATCTCTCGTGGATCCCAACTTGTTCCAGCATTACCACATTTCTGGAATAGTCTTATCTGATGTATGCAATATATCCTCCTATAACTGCAGTTTCAATAAAAGAAAGATCCTGAAGGGTGTCATGAGGTACGGTGGTTATTTCGACTTATGCACCACAAAAACACTTATAAGAGATTGGTCACTGATTACGGATTTTCATATTCATCCACAAAAATTCTTCATACAAAACATCTCCTGCAACTTCCCACACAACCACAGGCACGCAAATTCATTTAATTTAAATTGCTGTCATCAAATACAATTTATCAATATCTTCTCTTTTTTTTCTTATTGCTTTACGCCTCATCGACGGCTAAGGTCATTAGAGGCGGGTTGGGACTGGGGACAAGGAACGGGAAGGAATTCAGCCATGGCCTTTTTCAAGGAAGCATCCCGGTATTCGCCTGGAGTGAATTGGGGAAACCATGGAAAACCCAAATCTGGATGCCCCGGACGGGGATTCGAACCCATTTCCTCCCGAATGCGAGTCCAGAACGTTAACCGTTCACCCATCACGTTCGGTTTATCAAATCTTCTGTTGCACTTTTTGGTATTATTCACACAGTTAATTCTTGAGGGTAACATGGACACATTAAAACTCAGAAGCTCATCTTCTTGTTGAGAATTGCTGAGAAATTGGAATTTATTTTGTTTGATATTAAACTTTCTCTTTAAAATTTTAATACTTGCACACTCATTTTACCCATTTTATTATGGCAGTTCGCAGTCAGATGCACGTTTTTTACATTATTTTCAATGACGGGCTAATTACAAGAGTAAGAAAGTGACGAAGTATGCGATTTTGTATAGTCGGGCGAGGCCAACTTTTAGTGTTTTCGAGAATCTCACGTTTTAGCCAAGTTAGTATTTGCTCCCCACATTTTGATTACATTCAGCAGTGGACAAAAATAATGAACTTTTTAATTTATGCTTATTTTGTTTCATCGAGATAACCGAGTACACCTTTCACAGACCATCTTTAAGTAAAATTGATGCAACATTTGTGTGTTTATGCTTTTACTGTGGCACTCAACTTTCTTCATTTTGAGAAACCATTTACTCCGCATCTCAAAATATTTTTTAATAAAAGCAACTTTAAATGTATTTTCACTAGGCTCAACTTTCATTAATGCTGTTATGTGTGTTATAATGATTATATTACCTGATCACGTGTTTTTCTTCATATTAAATGATATGATACTCTAGTAGTGTATCCGGCTTCCCAGTTTCGATCGGGAATTAAGAGCACATACCTGGCTTCGATGATCAATTATTCCTCTCCATTCTGCACCAGCAGCTCATGTAACGTGTCTTTAGTTCCATTTATGTTTACCTCCTACCTTGTCAAACTGACAAACTCGCTATTCGCCCGGTAATTCTATCTTCAATATTTGTGCGGTCTCTTAAAAGAACATTTTCAAGCTAAAAAGAATTGGAGAAACTATTCACAGATTTTAGCAACATATGCAACAGATAATCCAATATTAATGGTAAGCAATTATTATTACGTTAACCAACAAGTTTTTTTAATCAGTTATTAATTTTTTTTAATAAATTCTTCTCTTATAAATTTATTTATCAAACGATACTATTTTTAAGGGTTATGCTTCATTCATATGAGGTACGCCAGGTCGTTCCGTGGTTCAGATACCACGTTAAACTGTAGATCAAGTCAAGGCAGAGGCGGAAAGCGCTGCAGATTAAGATTAATTTACTTTACTTTTTATTCCACGATGTAACGGTTTAAACTCACACAAGAAGTTTCACGCAATCAATGTTTCTGCGAAGGATTGTACAGAACAGTTTGAAGCAAACTGTTGGGATTTGAAATATGGGACACAAAGCTTTCAGATCAGATACTACAGGACTGTCTTCGTTGGCCGCAATAAGATATCTCTTATTGGTACGTACTGCACTGGGGGCACATAAGCCATTGAAACAAGCCAATCGAGTCGTCAACTGTGACTGAATGGATCTTACGAGATTCTGATTTGAAGCGACCAAAAAAAAAAAAAAATGCATGGCACGACAAACACTTCACTGTAAAAGAGATCTCAGAATCTGTCGAGATAGCGTTATAAGTACCTACCAAATCTATAGGCCTACTAATATTATAAATGCGAAAGTAACTGTTTGTTACATTTTCAAGATTAAGCGGCCAAGCCCATACTGATGAAATTATTATATTATGTATATCAAATTATTCTATGTATCATTAGGAAGGACATATGATACTTTTTTCGGGATAAATAACATATTTTGTCATGAAATTTCGAAATCTAACCGAAATGTGACAGACGGAAAGTGTGTCCCTGTAATGTTATGTTGGTCGTTCAGGCTTTCTTTCTCTCACAGACAGTTTGTGTATGGTCAATTCGTACATTTTTATGAACAAACACAACTTATTATAAAGTAGACTATAAATGTGGATTTGCGCTGCATGAGACTATTATTTTGTGTTTACCTAAAAGTTTTTGCCACAGTTAATTCCCCCCTTTCTTATTGTTTTTAAACATGTTGCAAATAGGTTGTGTTCATGAAACAGGTTCCATGGTAGAGTTGTATGGTGATGGCTTTTCCGTCATATTGTGCCGACTCCGTGCTTTTTGGGGCACAATTTGCATAACTTACGTATCCAAGAGTCTAAGTCTACGTGGACGAAGTAGCGGTAACAGCCGGTTACTCATAACCACAGGAAGAGTTGGAACCAACAACCGCCTTCCTTTGGCTTACGAGATCATTAAAGGTATTAAACAGTCTGACTGTACAGAGTCAAGTAGTAATAATAGCCATCAGTTCCAATTTGCTGAGTACAATACACGTCTGATCATGTGTCTTTCTAAGAAGATGAAATATAATCATGAATCTTATCAAACAAATGTGCAGAATCATGCTAGTATACAAAAGGTCATTACACTGGAAAGTAGCTTTCAATATAACCAAGTGCCTGTCTACCGGATTCTGGAATATACATCCCGTCATCAACAAAAGCATGAAAACAGACGGTAATACTTTATATCAATGAACCAAATCAGCATATGTAAGACTTAATTTTGAGAAACTATGGAGCTCTAAATTTTATGGCCAAAGAGGGAATCAAAGCGAGAACTTCAGATTTTAAAGAATACCTTCTTTGGTTAAACCAGACTTACGATCTTTATCTTCTACTTGACGAACCGTATCTGTAGTATTTTCCGAAAAAACCGTTTACATGGAACAAACTAATCTATTGGTGACTAAGAAATAAACCGAGGCATCTTAGTGGTAGAGGAAGGCTGGTGACAGCTGGGCCATGGGAATGTCTGTGAAAATGATCATTAATCAAGTAAATCATCCTGCCACACCTGCTAATGTTATGAAAATTAAAGTATGCCTAGTTCACTGTACCAGTGGGACCTCAAGTGGTGCTGTTGACATATTGACTGGCAGTTGGCTGCTGTTCATAATTGTGGCCAAATTCAAAAGACGCCTGCATCTATTGTAACTAACCTATATAAATGACATATTGCAGCAGCTGCAGATTGCACTTACTTCTTCCCTCGCCATCGCTGTCCTTTATGAGTCTACATTTAATTAATTTAAAACCATAAGTAAACTGAAAGGTTATTAATTAAACTCATTTAATTAATCTGAAATAGTAATCAATTCGTTTTATATAATCGATCTATTAAAGACCCTCCACCCTAATCGAAGCGCTAGGAGATTGTAAGCGCCGACAGTAAACAGACCGCCAAGAGATCATAACAATAAGTTAATTAATAGTTTTCATTTTAAACAAACCCAAGAATAAGCTAAAAAGAAAATAGGAAACAGGAAACAGCAAAATTACGCTAATATCTCTAAGTACATGTACTCGCCACCATCGACATATGTAAACAACCAATACTTCGCAGTCCGTAAAGCATGGATTCGTGCTTTTTTTTTTGTAATGTTATTGAAATAACGCCGCATTTGCAGCCTACTTTACTGTGTCAGGTTAAGTTTTGTTTGGGGACACTTTTATTATCACATCTGGGGAATAATGGCTGTGGTCTTTTGACCTTATTTAAAACCCCGACTGGGTTCTTCTGCACTATTGGACTGTTAGGTTAGGATGCTTCTTGGTACTTTTATATCTGTGCCATGGCTTTGGTTGTAGTCTTACTAGGTTGATGAGTCTGTTTTCTTTTTGTCCGTGTTCATCAATTCTGTTATAAAAGTCTTGGATTACTTTTCCGATTTCGTCGACAATTTTTCTTGTATACGTTACCGCATGGATTTATTCTGTTAGCGCATATCTTGGTAAGTTGAGTATTGTTTTTAAACATGTGATCTCTACCAGTTGTATAATTCCTGTGTTAGTTTTTGATGCGGTGTCCCATACTGAAGTGCTGGTAATATGACTGAACGGTAGATTCTTAGTTTCATTTCCATGGTTAGGTTTCTGCTTTCTAGTATGGGATACATATTGAGAAGTATGGCTATTCCTTTTTTTCTTTTCTCCTGTATGGGTTGGCGAAAGATCAGCCCTCTGTCAAGTATTACTCCGAGGTAGCGATGTTTAATACACAGGGGATTTGGAGACCCGACATTTGTAGAGTGGTCGCTTTTTCGTAAAATAAACTGCAGCACTCTTCTCTGGGTTGATACTAATTTTGTTGACCTGGCACCATTTTTCTCTATCATTTTTATAGTTAGCTGTAGTCTCTTGATATTAGCCGAATGGACTCTTCCGGTTGTGTAGACTACTGTATCATCAGCAAATTGCGCCAACTTCACGTTTGGTGCTGTTGGGAAATCGTTGACATAAATATTAAATAGGAGCGGAGAAAAGACTGAACCTTGTAGGACTGAACCTTGTAGGATTCCAGCGGAGGATTTGTAGCCGGCAACCACCATGTATAATCTTCTGTTTGTCAGGTAAGCTACCGGTTAATTTAACGTAACAGTCATAGTTTCTATAGTAGTTTTGCGTGCCAAACTCGGTCATATGTCTCGTTCACCGTCTAGAAAAACTGCTGCAGTGGAACTGCTGATATTCAGGCCATGACTCATGTCTTCGGTTAGCCGGAGCAGTTGCCATGTGGCTGAAACCTTTGGTTGGAAACCATACTGTTCCGTACGGATAGTCTGCCCTCAAGTTACTTCCTCTTGGAGGCGCCTTAAGACGATACGCTCCATGATTTTGGATGTAGAGCTAAGAAGCGTAATTGGTTGGTAATTAGCTGTACTGGTTAATCTTTTCCCGTAGTTTGGGACAGCTATTACTTTTGCCGTTTTCCATACGGCGGTAAAGTAGCTTCGCTGCATACAGGAGTTAATGATTCTTGCTAAGAGAACCATTCCCATTTTCGGAAGGTGCTTCAAGGGGGCATCTGAAATCCCATCGGCACCTGGTGATTTCCTGTTCGCTAGTTTTTGCATACAGCACCTGATTTCCCCCAGCGTTGTTAGTGTAGGTAGGGCAGTGGGTGTGGAACTCATAATGTCCTTTGCAATTTCTTCCGTTTGTTTATGATGGTGGTCGTCCGTTTCTCGGCTTGCTCGTGGCTGGTACTGCTGGGCAAATTGGTCCGCTAGTAGTTCCGCTTTTGCAGCCGGCAAATACTGGTTCTGCGCGTCCTGTTAGTGCTATTTTGGGTTGGCGTGGTTCCTTCAGGATGCGTATTAGTTTCCACGCATTCCTGTTCTCCAGTAGGAGAGTAGACATACGGTTCTCCCATTCACTGACTCTTCGTTCTTGGATCCCGTTTCGCAGTTGGCGGGAAGATTGGTTATACTCGTCAGCCTGCTTATCCTGTGGATCTCGATGGTTTTGCCATAGTCGCCGATGGTAATTTCTGAGTTACTTAAATTCTTCTAGTTCGTTGGGTAGTTCTTCATATTGTTCTTAATAAATGTAGTTCATAACAGAATATTTTTTATCAGCTTCTAGTAAGGCCCATTCACACTAGCGGTCAGCTCAGCTCACGATCCAGGATTGCATTCACACTAGCGGTCAGGTCAGCTCAGGTCAGGCCAGATCAAGTCGTAAACGACGCCCAATTCATACGAGTTGCTCACAGCAAACGACGCCACTCTCTACGCTAACGTTAATTAAAATCGCATTGATTTTGGATGAAGAGAATAGGATAAAACAGACGACGCTTAAGGTTGAATCCAGAGTTTGAAAACGCAAACAGATTAAGAGATAAAAAACTTTATCTACTGACTAAGCCGTGAGAGACGAGTGGTGGGAAATGATTTTGATATTTTAGCTTAAACATTTCGAATTTAATTTAGAAAACTTAATGAGTCACTCCTGAACTGTCGGTTGTTCTGATTCCATATTAATCTGTAGATATCACAAATTTAGGTGTGCAATGCGTGGAAAATAGTAGGTAGTCTAGCAATGCTGTAGGTGTACACGTTATATTGATCCCTCAGGTGTTGTTACTCTCGCAGTCAGTGTGCGTGTAATCTGCAGTAATAATACTATAAACGCGGAAGTAAGTCTCTGTCTTTTTGTTACTTTTTGACGACTAAATGGCTATACCGATATTTATGGAATTTGACAAGGAAATACTTTGTACCTGTAGGAAGGGCACAGGACATTTTTTTCGGCATGATTAACAGTTGTAGTCACGAAATTTTGAGAACTTATCGAATGGTGACAGAGGGCGGGTGTGTGGGTTAGTCTGTAATGTTACGTCGGTGGCTCAAGCTGTGCTTCTCGCGCATCATATTAGTGAATGATTTGTTAATAAATTTCGTTTATGGACAAAACGTATTATTTAGTATAGATGTCGATTTTCTCTGTTCTATTACTTTGTGTTTGCTTTAATGTTTCTGGCACCAGTTTATTTTGTCATCTTTTTTGACATGCCTTGCGGGCGTAAACTGGCCTAAGGTATAGCTCTAACAGAGCACGAGCAGCTAAAGTTATTAGAAATCAAGAATCGGATGCTGAAGAAAGAAGAAAAGACCAAGCTGAAAGTTGCCCTTAGTTAACTTCCCCCCCCCCCTTTCCACAACCCCGCTCGTTCGTTTGTTTTTCTGTTCAAAATATGTTGGAAATTGATTCTCTTCATGAGACTGGTTCGACGGTAGAATGATATAGTGATGGCTTTCCTGTCATATTATGCCGACTCGGTGTTGTTTGGGACCAATCCTACATTACCAATATATATATATATATATATATATATATATATATATAATGTATGTGTTTGTGAGCTCATGCGTTCACTCTCTTTCTACACTTTCTCCACGCAACTAACTGTATCGCCCAAAGAAGAGATCCCCTTAAAAATCAATACAAACTATTTTTAAATTCTTCGTCATTAACTATAGACCATCGATGAATCAAATATTTATTTAACACGAAACAACGTTTAGTTTGAGCGACTGTTATAAACTTTGTAATGAGTAAAGTTGAAGTGTCTCGTACAGAAGACCTGATTTTGTTTCACTATACGACTTGCTGCACCCCTGTACCGTCCGATGGAGTGAAGCGTGTTCTGTTCACCCATGTCACAATCGGAAATGGCGCAGAAAGGGCTTGGAAACTAAAGCGAACCACCTACATCAAACCATTTTCTGATGTATTTTTTGTTTTGGAATCTGTGTAGAAGCTAGAAAATCGTATGCGATTTCTCTTAACGTATCGCCTCGGAGCTATGGTATGACTTCACTAAACAGTAAGGAGGCGTCAATTACGTGAGGGGAAATTGGGGGGGGGGGTCCAGCGAAATGTCGTGAAACCCCACGAAGGGGGAGGACTGTAGAGCTTTCGAAAAAAAAAAAATTCAGTTGCTATAAGATATGATTTTCTCTCTTATGTTAGCGAGTTGTTAAAGGTGCTGAGTTCCACTTTGCACTAATTTCAGAACATCCAGTCTCAGTAATGGAGTTCAGAGCACACCAGTTCAATCACTCAAGTACCATTAGCTTAGGTTGTAAGACTACAAAATAGGTCTCATTAGATGAACTGGCACAGTGTATGGCTGGGAAGGCAACCCTTGAACATTGTGGGTTTCGGCATTTCGCCATGAATATTTCCGTTACAATTCATCCAATGTAGTGAATGGCTTTGGAGACCGAAGTCATTACAGGCTGTATGGTGTGAGATTTCACACTTGTGGATATTGATATTATAAATACAGGCTCGTATCAATAGGTGGCAGACGGACATTTAAATCTGTTGGATATCTCAGAGCGAAGGTGGCGAGAGTATGGACTCGACAAGGATTGGCTTCCATTATATTGCGATCGACGCGGATTTCTGTGTGTCCTACACTACGTGTTACCAACTCCGGCAGCGTAAAGGAGGAGAGATAATGATATGAAATGTACACAACGGAAGAAATACACATTTTGAGCTGGTAGTATAGTTAACATGGAAATACCATTAAAAACTTCAAGACAAGTCCACGACTTTTTGAGCAGAACTGCCATAAAACTGATTTTCAACGCTTTCATTTTGCACCAAAAGTGACGACTCCATACAAAGCAATATGTGAACAATGCCCAAGAAGCCACTCAGATATTCATTCCTACTACGCCATTCCCACTGAGCATTTCAAGAAAGCACAGGGTCAGACTGGACCCAGGGCGACAGTCACTACCTCGTCAGTCATTTTAAATGCAGTAACTTATTGTTGAGAGATTGAATAAACAAACTGTGAAGAGGGAAGGGAAACAAACATAAGACACTAAAAAGTAACAGTAGATAGGCTGGATAAATGAGAATGAACCAGTGAGTGTTTGCATTTAGCGATTCCAATCAATAAAATTTTACTCGTCAACGTTAGAGACCAAAAATGAAAATCCTAGAATTGTAGCTGACACAGCCACCGACAGGAAATTAGGTAACTAAAATCAGGGAGATGTAGCCCTAACAGGAAAATCAAAATAAAGTGGAGTTCAAATACCACTCGTAATCTTCCTCCATAAACTTCGGCTGTAAAATACTTAGAGTACCACAAATTTTGAAGCAAGTTTCTAAAGATACACTGGTATAAGCTTAATGAAAGGCTGGGAAGACAGCCCTCCAGTATTGCAGGATACGAATTTTTGCTATAAAACTATTTTGCACCTGTTATAATTGGGCCAATGTTATGGATGCCACTGGAGACCAAGAAACTTAGCACCCCGTCATGATTCACGCCTGTTGAACAGACCAAGAAAGACAATCTTCCTGAATAGGGTGGGACAGTTGCACATCACGAAAAAGCAAGTTTGAGCAGCCGAATATGAAGGTTCATTATCCTACTGAAACAACAAACACATAGCATGCCTGGAAGCACCATGGGATTAACATTACGCTTGCCAGGTCAACAACTCCTCAACCATCACCAGCAAGCACTATAGACAATAGAACATCGATTCGTTCATTAAGCTTGGAACTATTAAATTCCTTCCCGTTGTCATTCCATAAATTTTGAAATACACAACCATGGCTTAGCATATTTCTAAATCCACCCGTTGCTCATTTGGTACTATATCTCCCCCCGTCCTGAATAGTCGGCCACTTAGAAACAGCTCGGCCAAATTCTCCCACGCAGGTGTCCAGTATCAGATTTACTCCTGAACATTCAAATGAGGATTCTTCATTTTTGTGTACTTAGTGTTTTACCCAATCTCCTTTCACAACTTCCTCACTGATAGAAAGCGTACTTAACATTAAATAAGAATGACTAACTTTTTTATATTTAATCAAAGGAAAAATACGATCTTCTTAATTTATTGATCTTTATAAATAAATACTTTTACAACATTCTCAGAACAAACTAAACAATCTTCAATAGATAAACAAATATCCTCATCTGTTCTTCTCAAGATCTAATCGTTAGTTTATTATAGTCAATTCACTGTTTGTTTGTTCAATATCTAGCATTTGAAGTTAAAATAACAAACAAAAATCTTGCAAAATCCGATCCTAAGAATTGTGTTTCTCCAGTTCTGTCCCAACACACCAGAGATCCTATTTTACTTACTTGATCCTAAGCAAAGATCACAACCTACAGATTTTCGTTTCCTTGTCACAGATATTTCCTATTGGTCTTTTATACATTTCCCTTTTAACAACCAAAATAAATAACCGATTAACCTCCTTTTTTTTCTTTTATTTCATATTAAAATTATAATTGCATACGTTTTGGGTCCTTTGCCTTACATATGCCCCCACATTCCGTTTTATACAAATTCTGTCTTTATAATTTTTATAAAAATGAAATGTTTTCTATAAAAAATGTACACTCTTCATTTACTATATTCTACTACCCCTTTATCATACCCATATTTATTGAAGGTTTCTTTCTGGTTTACATTTAAATCAACTATATTTCTCAAACCTTATTTTTTTATTAGGGGTTACAGCAGAAGAGGCTTGCTCCCATTTCATAAATGTCAACTTTTTCTGCATGACCTGCTTTGAAATTTTAGCAACACCAGGTCTCGCTAAATTGTATTCAGTCGGCTTTATATATTTATCGTGTTTTTCTTTTTTTCTTTCAGTTTTTGATATCTTCTTTATGCACGTCCTTCATTTCATTTATCTTGTTAATTAGATATAGTCTTTCACCTTTACCCATTAAGTCATCAGGAAAGTCTCCACTTATAATATTTTCATTCGGGAGGATGGCGGTTCGAATCCCCGTCCGGGCATCCAGATTTGGGTTTTACCATGGTTTCCCAAATCACTCCAGGCAAATGCCGGGATGCTTCCTTCAAAATGCCATGGCCGAATTCCTTCCCATTCCTTGCCCCCCCCCCCATCCTTTCCCGTCTCTAAAGACCTCGCTGTTAAGAGACGTTAAGCAGTTTAAAAAATAGAAAAAAATAAAATTTTCTTCGTTTCTAACGATTCTGCTTTACCATCAAACTGCGACTAGCTTTTTAGTTTGATCATTCTCCAAACTCAATATTTTAACTTATCTTTTGACTGCTTGGTACGAGCTATCTTCTCTTTAAATATTTCCATCTTCTTCACTATTTAAATGATAAACTTCACCCAAGGATTCATCGTGATGAACAGTTGATATTTCTCTGTAATCAGCTCACACTCCTAACTCATCCCCTACTCTTTCAATCATTTCTTCCTTGCATATTCTTCACTTTTCCCCACTAAAATAATTTGGTCCTTTGTTTTCTTCGACCACGTAATTAATCTTTAAAATTCGTCGATGCTTCGCATTCTTCATTTTCACTATGACCTCTAATTCTTTCTCACAGTTCTCCAAATGTGTTTTAGGATTCAATTCATCAGCCGATACTTTCATTTCGGTTGAATCATTTATCTCTTCTAATCTTCAGTCAACATTGTCATTCCTTTCAAAGATCCGTTCTATCTTCCGTTTTCCTTCTCTTCGTCCTTATCGGTTTTGAACATTTTCACTATTGTAAAGAATAATCTTCATTTACTGGTTCGAAATGACTTTATAATTTTCTTCCACTTCTCATTTTCTTATTAGAGAGCTAACAATTTTACCTAAATCATCCGGTTGTTCCAATTGCTCATTCTTTATAATTTCCTTTGGAGTGATATTCGTCTCACAATCCATCTATGCTTATTTTTATTGGCCCGTTAACCGCTTTTTTCCGCTGCTGACAGTGGCAGTATTTCTCCTCCAGTGGGTTTACGACTAGAGTGCTGATTGCTCCTCCTTTCGTCATGATAATCTCTACTTCCATCTCGGCTCACTCTTCTCTCCCGGTCCGAAGTAGTCTTATTCTTCCCTGGTCACCGAGAAAGTTTTTTCTTGGTGACATCCTTTTGATTTTGTTATTATTTCGCCCATCAATTCTAGTATTCACATGTTCAACTTCTCTTTCATGATAGAATACCTTTTCATCTTAGTATGCGATTGGTCGAGCCTTTCAATTGCGTCTATGAATGTTCTCACTGATTTACTATATATTCTTCCTGCGTTACCCTTGGAAGCTTCCAGCATTTTAACATCAGATACGGGTTCATCCAACTTACTCAACCCTTTGACTGCTTTTTCACAAAATTCCGTGATGTTCAAATCATGCCTACTGTACTGCCGATAATTCAAGAATTCACTTTTTATTCTCCGTTGATTCAGTTTAGACCAATATTTACGGAAAAACTCCCCACGAATTCTTCATATGTTCCACACCTAATTCAAACGCACTTCCTAACAAATCTTCTCCACATGCCCAAGGCAAAGATAGATTCTCTTTATAGGCCTTCCCAAAAAGTACAGGATGCACTCCATTTCCAGAATATAATTTAACTTCCGGTAATTTGGACTGATCGACCTACAAATTCATATTGGGTACTGATCTCACCCATTGCTTTTGTGCTGCATCCTTAATCTCCTTGTTAAATGCATCCCATCTTTGCTTTGTATTCTGCATTAGGGCATTAATTTGTTCTTACCGACCATGGTTGGTGTGCGGTAACGCTCTGGCCTCGCATTCTGGAGGACGCGGGTTCGAATCTTCGTCCGGGCATCCAGATTTGGATTTTCCATGATTTCCCCAAATCACTCCAGCCGAATGACGGGATGCTTCCTTCAATAGATAGTGGCCGAAATCCTTCCCGTTCCTTGTCTCCAATCACATCGGCCTCTAATGGCCTCGACGTCGACGAGGCGGAAAGCCATAGATAAAAAACACTTGTTCTTTTATCTCTCAAATTGCTCCTGGAGTCTTTCAATTACTTTTGTATCTTCCTTCAGATCGTCAGTCTGTCTCTTAAGCTTCGTACAAATCTCTTTCACTACTTCGTAAATACGAGGCGTGTTTTTTAAGTAAGGTCCGTTTGAACATAAGTACACAACGAAAGGTAATTTCAAAAAGAAAATTATTTTCAGAAAGTACATACTTTACTCTATTTTTCGTCATAGTTGCCAAGTTTGTTCAAACACTTATCATACCTTTCAACCAATTTTAAAATACCCTCTTCATAAAAACTTGCCGCCTGCTCCGATAACCAAGAGTTCACTGCCGTTTTCACGTCGTCGTCATCATTGTAACGGTTGCCACTGAGGTGTTGTTTGAGGTGGAGGAACAGATGGTAATCGCTCGGCGCAAGATCAGGACTGTAGGGTGGGTGGTCTAAAACTTCCCAGCCAAAACTGTCCAACAAATCACGGGTGTGACCTGCAGTATGCGGTCTTGCATTGTCATGGAGAAGGACAATTCCCTTTGTCAGCATGCCGCGTTTTTTGTTTTGAATCGCTCTGCGTAGCTTTCTCAGGGTTTGGCAATATGCTTCTGCATTGATAGTGGTTCCTCGTTGCATGAAGTCAACCATCAAAACACCATGCCCATCCCAAAACACCGATGCCATGATTTTGCGCTGGGACATAGTCTGTTTGGCCTTCACCTTTACAGGCGAGTGTGTCTCCATTCCATGCTCTATTGCTTTGATTCGGGCGTGATATGCGAAACACATGTTTCGTCTCCGGTTACGATCTGACTCAACAAGCCGTCACCTACTTCGTGATAACGAGTCAAGAACTTCATCGCACACTCAAATCTTTGGTTTTTGTGGTCCTCTGTTAGGAATTTCGGGACCCAACGGGAGCACAGTCTCCTAAACTGTAGGTGTTCAGAAACAATCTTGTAAAGCACTGATCTCGACACGTCAGGAAATTCGTTTGAGAGACATGTTATTGTGAAGCGCCTGTTCTCCCGAATCCTCGCTTCAACTGAAGCCACCAAATCGTCTGTAATCGAAGAAGGGCGACCGGAGCGTTCATCATCATGGACGTTGTCACGGCCATCTTTGAATTCTCGTACCCACTTACGCACTTTGCTTTCACTCATAACAGTATCACCGTACACTTCGGAAATCTGTCGATGAATTTCTGCAGCAGATAGGTTCCTTGCTGACAAAAACCGTATCACTGAGCGAACCTCAAACGCGGCGGGCGAGTTGATAATCTTAAACATTTTTAAAGCACAGAACAGAACCGTACAGGTTACGACGCACGCGCTCGTTGCGGTTTGCGTGCGAATTACTAATGTCTACAACAAAACGGACCTTACTTATAAAACACGCCTCGTATCTCTAATACTGCTCTTCCACAGTGCTTTTTTTGTGGCTCAGATTTGTCCCTGAATTTTCCACTTGCTTATTCACATCATCTCGAATTTCCCTTTCTCCAGCAACTACGTGACCGTACATCGTCCTCATCTCCGCCTCCTGACTCTCTCACAATATTTATTTCTTTTAAATTTTTTTTGTTCCTTGGTTTCCTCTTCTTGCAATTTTTTCTGCTCTTTGATTTGCTCATCATCTCATCCTTCTTTCATTTCCTGCAGCAATAATATGAACATGTGGTCCATTTTAATCTCTTGCCGTTCAGATCTTTTCTTTCAAAAATCATTATTGGTGTTGAAGTTTCCTCTCCTCCTTCACTAACCCCTAACAACATTAAAATTTGTCAGTATCATTTGAATCAACGTTATACCCATTCAATTCTTCTTCAAACATATTCATAATATGCCAATCAGTTGAAATATCTTCCTGATTGTTCGTCATTATCGGTTACAAACGTATTTAAATCAAAATACGGCGAATCAAAATACGGCGAATCAAAATACGGCGAAACAAGACAACAATAATCTACCAAAACACAAAACTGAATTATTCGTATCCATTTTCTCGCAAGAAGTATCTCTGATACGGTTTCCAGAAACGAATTAATATGCCAAGATACAAAAAAGATAATTATTTTATATACTTAGTTATCTCTCCACGATATAAGAATTTCATTTCATTTTATAAACTCTGAGGGCTTCAACTACGCGCATTTATCCCCAAACCTTGCTAAAAAAAACCAGTTAAAGCGATGTTTCACTACACGTACGCCAAAGTATATGTTATTACAGTTCTTTCATAGTACATTCAACGAAAGATCGCAAGGATTACATCTGCAACTCTGTAAAACAACATCGCCGAGTTCATGGATTGTGGTTACAGAAAATAGTTCCTTCAGCCATTCACGTTAATTACATTCAGAAACAATTAAAATTCAAACAATAACAAATATATCTACAGTTAATACTGCGCTATAGCGCAGTACATCGAGACACATTCCAATACACTCTTTTCTTTCGAAACGAAAAATTAACTTTTATTTAAAATAACTTCTTAATCATTTTAATATTAATCTCTTCAATCTTAAGAAAGAAAATTATTTTCCAAACGATAAACTATGTGTTTAGTTTCTCATATATTGCTTCTTTAATTTTTACTGTCTATATACTGTAACAGCAAAAAAAATTTCAACAGTTTTTATTTCAGAAGCATCATTTTTTTTTAGTTTTGGCCAAAAATATAACAGTTAAAATAACGTTCATCTCGCATCCAAACTGCAGATACGAACTTTTAATAAGCACAGTTTGTTATTTTTTGTTTGAGTCTATAGTCGCGAATTTATCAGGTTTACCTTTATTGCTTAATATTCAAGACAGTAGTATTCACTTCTGTATTTGTAGTCTTATCTCATTAGATTTTATAAGTTCCTCACTAAAAGAAAGCACACTTAATGATGAATAAAAACGTCAGTTCAAATTGTTATGCTTACAAGATGCGTAACCTAATTTACTGATCTTCATCAATAAAATCTTCTAGATTTTGAGAACAAACCGAACAAAACAATCTTTAATGGAAAACAAATATTCTATCTTTTCTTAACCAGATCTAACCGTTTTGGCTTATTACAGTCAATACAACAGTTTTGTTTTTAGTGTATAACAGTTGGAGTACTACTAACTCTTGCCAAATCCAATCCTAACAATTCAGTTTCTCCTGCTACGTTCTCACACGCCAGAGATACTAGTTTCCCGCCTTGCTCAAAAACAAAAATCACTACACACAGAAATTCGCTCATTTGCCACAAATATTTTCCATTTGTCTGGTAATATGTTCTTGTAACAATCAAAATAAATAAGAGAGTAACATTTTTTCTATTAAATATTAAAACAATTAAAAATTATAACTACATACATTTTTGGTCCTCTCACACCAGCGAGTCCCTAGGGAGCGGCTGGTCTGTTTGTGGTAAGGCAACAACTCCCACCACGTTATCGATGTCTAAGTAGTCTAGCTAATCGAGGTTAAGAGTTTGCATACCTAACTTCGTGGTTGGACTCTCAAAAATAACATCCAGCTTTTGGTACATGTTCAGTGACAACGCTGATTTTTATCTAGTAAGTGGATATTTCCAGTATCATTCAGGCACCGTAAGTATACACGTATCCTCGAGCCAAAACATAATGTTACCTGTTAGGTTTCCGAGGGGTATAACTTCTTCAAATAATAGTATGATCGTCGTACTGTCAGTCTATAAGAGTGAAAATGTATAATGGAAAGTACTGCTTAAACGCACTGAATCTCAGCCGACAAAGGAACTGCACGTTACTAGTGATCAGACATTCGGATATTGTGAAAAAGTGTTAGAATAGTCCCAATTTTATGAAAAAAATGCATAAAATTGATTCAACCCAGACAACGAAATCATGAAAAATACCTAATTTCTCCAAGAAATACATGTATTTTCCATGCTCGCACCAGTCTACGTCTAAATCTAGTTTTTTGAGGTCGGAAAAAAATCCTAAAAGTATTGAGACTTTAACTAAACAGTGCAAAAGACTAACACCGCGCTCGCAGCATAACACAATGTAACAACCCAAGTAACCTTAATTACTGCCAAGATGTGGCGGAATAACCTAACTTGGGGCTAACCTGAACTTACAATAACCTAGCTTAACGTATCCTTACCTAATATGACACGATATAACACCCTACCCTAATCTGACCTTAATATTACTTATGATAGATCGTGTGCCTGATGATGGGCGTAGTTTTTCCTATGCCTTGTTGTGTTAATGTCAGTTTTTGTGTCTGTATACGTTCTTTAAGCACCTTTCAATCGATAACATTGAGCTCTATGACGCAAATTGCTGTAGTTTTCATCCTTTGCACACCCTGAAACTAGATTATCATGGTGGTAACGTTGTGTGTGTGTGTGTGTGTGTGTGTGTGTGTGTGTGTGTGTGTGTGTGTGTGTGTGTGTGTGTGTGTGAAAGGGGTGGGGATGCTCTGTAGGTTTTTCTGGATTCTGCAATGACATCTTGAAACATGCTACATATACCACACTTTTCTATAATCTATTTGGGCGAAGAATACACATCATATATATAGCGCTCAGCTCTGTAATGCAGACAGGTGTAATTGTCATATCAACCTTTGACTTCTTTCGTGGAGGAAATTGATATAATTTTTACCAATTCTCATTTCTATCATGAAATTTAAGGATTTTTACAGTTTTTCATGGTTTTTAAACTATTTTAGCATTTTTTCACACCTTTATAGTGAAGTTCATAGAAAGTGGCACTAGGTACATGTAACTTTTATCGTCCACAATGTATGTCAGTGAGTGTTTGGTCGTATGAAGTTTTCCGCTAGACTATTGGTGGTCGATATACGAATGTGGTGTCCGTTCCGATTCTGTCTCAAGAACTGTCCTATAAAGTGAAGAAAACTTTTTAAATCTGTTTGAAACCTCACTGACGATTTGGTTTGGTTTGTGAGTTGACGTTACATTGCTAGATGCATGTGTAAGTTTAAGTGCCGTAGTGTTTTGGTGCGTGCGCGTGTGCGTGTACGTGTGCGTGTGTGTGGTTTCATACGTCCACTCGCTCTCTCTACACTCTGTGCATAATAATGAAGCCCATTACACGCAACAAATTGTCTCAACTACAGATGGGAATTTCTTTAAAATAAATACAGTCTTTCAATATTGCATCATTATTAACAGACCCTGATGAATGTAAAATTTATTTAACCCAAAACTACGGTTAATTTTAGCGATTGTCGCATACTTTATACTGAGTGAAGTCGAATGGTCTGATAACACCGTATCCACAACTTCTATTGAAGATCTGACTTTGTATCACTATGCGACTTGCTATAAACCATGCGAAGTGACGTGCAGATTCGTGCAGTCGCGTGCTGTCTGAAGAAATCACAGGTGCTATGTTCCCCCAGCGACAGAAACGATGCGTAATAAGAATCGCCGGTTTGAAGGGGCAGATTTACAACTCACATAAACTCCATTGTTTCGTGAATGGGTTATTTTTTCAAAAGGTGGGTTATTGTAATATATAGTGGTAAATTACCCATTGAAGAATGTGTAACACGGTACATCTGATATGAAAAATACGAATAATTTTTATACGCTAAGGGGGGCACGAACCCATGATCTTAGTAGCACAAGGTATTGGTTGTTTACCTATGTCGAGTACTGTGAATTCATGTATTTCGTGGAAAATTAGAGTACTTTTCCTGATTTTCATAAGTTTTTGGCTGATTAGTGTAATGTTTCACCATCGAACTTATTATTTATTACGATATCTTGGTGGTCTGTGTATTGCCAGCGATTAGAATCTCCTAGATCGTCAATTGGGGGACGGGGAGGGTCTTTAATTTGCTGGTGAGTATATAAATTCCAACTGATTACTATTTCAAATTAATTAAATTAGTATAATTAATAAACTTTCAGAGTAATTATGACTTTAAATTAATTAAATGTGATCTCTTATAAAGGGTAGGGACGGCGAGGGAGGAAGCAGGTGCAGTCTTCAGCTGCTGCAGCATGTCAACAAGTCATTAATATCCATTAGTGACAATAGATGGTGGAGTCCTTTGAAATTGGCTACAAAAATCCAGTATAATTGAGGTTACATATACCTGCAAACCATCTATCAGTCAATGGTGCCACTTGGGGATCCCACTGGTACAGCAAACGGGGCATACCTAATTTGCATAACAATAGGCGGCGTGGCCGGATGATTGACATGATTAATTACCTTTTTGTCGATATTCCCACTGCTGAGCCGTCACCCGCGTTCCTCTATTACTCATCTTGTCGAGCATTTAATCACTGTCTTTGACTGTAAACAAATGAGCAACAACAGAATCGGATAATGTGGGTAAACACTATCAGTGTCAAAAAAATATAGAAGTAGCCTGGAAGTCTTGGTCGAGTTCCCACGCGTCCAAATATGAAAACACCATGGCTTGAGAACGAACCTATAGAGACCATAAGAACTCAGTGACTTGTCACATTTATCGTCACGAAATGGACAAAAGTGTAAGAAATAAACGTTGCCTTGATTCATAATTCGTAATAGCTCAGACGTTCATTATTCAGTTTCCAATATTTCATTCAGCTTGTTGCGTCTAGTTTGATTTTCATTCATTTGGAAAATGAAGACGTATACTGAAACCCGGTAGCGATTTGTGATTATATCAGAGTTTGGGATGAACAATGTGCTAACGAAGCGAATCATTTTATACGTATTAATGACAATATACAGCTGTGGTGTATATTAAGTACCATATGTAATGTATTCAGTTGGTGGGTTATAATAACTGCTGGTTGGGATATGTCATTTATATCCTAGGGCAGAACTTACCACCAGCCTGGAGGGAGTGAGTTCGATGCCTCGACCACTGAGCACTGGGGTGGCGGGAGCACTGCCGCGCCGGCATGTCTTCTCGTAAGACGTATCTGCAACAAGAGAGAGACAATATCAATCAATGGAGAGGAAGGGCGAACACTCTAGTAAGCGTCGTGTGTCGAGCTATTTACAGTCTGGTGAGTGAGGGATTAACGATCAAGGAGAGATCCTCGGTTCGGACATTTCATGGTTTCTCGAAATCCCTATAAGAAGAAGAAAACTACCAGAAAGAACAGAAAAAACCGAAAGAAATAACTGTAAAAAACTAAGAAAAAAGAATATGGAAGTAGAAAAAATATTTCTTCCAGGAGCAGACACTTTCAGTGTGTGTACTGGTACTTGATGCTATGTGCAGGCCATTAGCGCGTCTTCAAGTACACTTGTCTATACGCGACCAATCCAAACAAGAATTTCCGTAGCGGTAAAACATTCTAGATGATCCCACAAAATGGCACAGTGGTGCGGTTGATGAGAACACCGAAACAGGCAGAAAGGCACATTGCGGATACCATTCTCATCCAGCCTACCACGAAGGACTTCCATTAAGGATGTTACAGGCACCACAAACTATAACAAAAATCAACAAGACTGTATAGAATCACGCGCCATTAAAACGATTTAACACAAAATTATGGACTTGAAGTGCATAGAATGTCACTCGCCAACCCAAAGCAATGAGTAAGGTCTGAAACTGTTCCGTCGCTGTAAGAGGAAGTTCATACGCCCTACGCGCCACACTAAGCGCTGCTCTCAATATATCTGATGTACATGCTACAAAAACTTCCTGATAAGCCCTCCATACGGTAAAACTGGCTTTGTGTGTTTCATCAGTATGAATGTTCCTATGTTGTTAGTGGTGATGGCAGGTCAAGTTTCGGAAATTTACTTTCCTTTGTTGCAAATCCTCACTGTAGAAAAATATAAGCGAAATTAAAAGTATGTAGAGGTACAAAAATAACTCCAGTTACTTAAATTGGTTAAAGTTTTATTCTTTTTCGATTAACCGGCAAGAAATTGTATCGTTGCATAAACGGCAAGAGTTTAGCAAAAATCGACCGGGAGAAACGCATTCGATTTTGGGAAATTGCTTAACACGGCACAAAGGAGACATCAATAAATTACGTGAGGTGTTTTGTGTTTTTCCGGATTTTCGGACCCCCCTCCCCCCTCTGGTGAGGTTTCATTGATATCTGGCCCGACCCCCCCCCCTCCCTGTGGTGAGATCTGGTTCCGTGAGACACCCCCTACAGATCGTCTTTGCAACTTCTTGAGACCCTTTTTTAGGTCTCACCCACACTTTTCAGCCAAATACCCCCCTAAAATCGACTTTCGCGTATGTTGTAGACCTTTTTTTAGCTCTACAGTTCAGCTTTTTTTTTTAGCTCTACAGTCCTGCCCAATATTAAAAAATCTCACGTGATATTTCCGTTGACTCCCCTCCCCGTTGGTGAGATCTGGTGAGATTTCGCCGGACCCCCCCCCATTTCACCTCACGTAATTTATGGATGCTCCCAAACGATTTATCGAAAAAACTGTGTTGTTGGAGCCAAGATGGACCTCAAGGCGTGATAATGACCACTAGAGAAGACACAATGAACACAACGGGGAACAAATGATACCGGGACAGTTTGACAAATGACAACTTGTCTTGAAAAAAATTTGGAGGTCTGAATTACTGGAAGTATGAATCCAGTAGCTCATAAATACTGTGTTTGTAACGAGAAACTTACGATCGTAAATATGATTATATTTCTGGTTGTAATATCTAACACCAGAGAAAGCAAATGTATTTTATTAAAATACGCCGTTTAAAATTAAATCTAACTATAGTACATCGGCTGGTTCGGTACGGTCAGCTATGACTAATGACTGTAATCCCGCAGTGTTTGCAATCCAGAGGGATTTTTGCGGGATTTGCGCAAATCCCACGGGATTCCGCGGGAATGGCGATAATAGTTTTTCAACGCATATTTTTAAAACACTGTTATTTAAAGTGTTAACAATTTAAATAATAAATTTCTGCTAATTTAATAAATCAATTTTTATGTTAAATGATAAAAATTAACAGTTAACAATATTTTAATCTGCAAAAATGACAAAATTTTTAAGCCTGTCTTAATAATATTTAGAGATCGACATTTAAAAAAAATCTAAACCAATTTTTAAATTAATAATATTAATCCAAAATATTCAGTCTTAGGTTATATTATGTTCCTTACAATAAGTCATACCAGTTTGAAAACATGGTATGCATAGTGGCCAAGTCACCAGAGTTTTTTATTATTATTTTCAAATAAACGATCTATAACACCGAAAGAAAGCATTCTATTTCATAAATTGAAGTGAATATACTCTTTTAATTTTAGACTTGGTTCAGAACAAGATCTCATAACTTTCTGTCACTGCACAAGCACGAAACTTGGTCTATTTTTACAAGAATTATTTTGTGGGACTCATCACTCTGTCTCCTGATTTCTTGATTTATCTTATAGTTGATTCATTGTTACTAAAAGGAACCACTCACAAAGACAAACTGTCAAGTATTTCAGTTTTACTTTAAGTGGCGTAACGACTTTTTTAGAGTGGAAATTATTTTCTTTATGTAAGAAAGGAGACTTTCTCGGCGTATAATTGCAATGAAGTTCTCATGGGAGTATAGCCGGAATGCGTTGTAAAACCACGAAATTTCACACGTGAAGAAGACGGCGGAAGCATGGTGTTTTTAAAACACAATTCGGCGATACAGCCTTTAGTCGAAATAATGAGTTGAAAGGACGCATGCTATTCACTCAAAAATAATGTATTGTGGTGATTTAGCAAATCCGCCCAAGAGGGATTAATCGAAAGCCAGAGTGGCACGAATAAGCAGGCGGCTTTCGTCAAAGAACATGTATTTCAAACGCATTGAGGCGGCGACCAAACAACAATAAGTCGAAGAATATACAATTGCCTTTTGATAACTGCTAAATATGTAGGAATGAATCGTGAAAATTACATTAACATTAATATAAAATTTTCAGTCACAAATACAAGAAATTGTCACAATTACTTTATCTACAAATACAGGTGACGAGTGCGACACATAAAAAAATACTAACCGTATTAAATTATAGAAATGTTTCCTCAAAAACAAACGTAAGTTTTAATGAATTCGTAAAAGTGGATCTATTTACTTAGAATGGCGAAACCAAAACAAATAGTGTTCACACGAGTAAAATGCCAACTGCAAGGGTACAGGCAAACAGTGCAATACATCCGATTGAGACCGAGTGGGGCAGCGAGTCGCGCAGGCCGACACACACATATTCGCCGGTTTTTGCGGATTGCGGATCCGCATAATTTTGTGCGGGATCCCGCTTTGCTCGATTGCAATCCCCAGCTATGTAGAAAGCCAAGAGCATTAGCCTGTCTCATTACGCATCAAATAGGCAATATGAGTTAGCTAATGGATGGCACCAGCTCTCGTAGCCTAGCCTAAGGCTCATGTCTTCCATACAAGCTGTGATTCAGGAAGTCATTTAATGCATCCATCAACCAGTATCAGAATCAGTAGTTTAGTTTCAAGACGAGAATTAGAAGTCCTTACAGGATGCGTACATGCACAGTTTAAACGGACTCACTACCAGCTAGTCTTCTTATGATTATCATAGGATATTTTATATCGGCTAATGCTAAATCAGTCTTAACATTCTCAATCCTTGGTTCTCCAACATAAAAAAGGAGCAGTGTCAGATATACTGATAAATTATTATTAGTAGCCAGCAAGACAAAAGACTTCACGGAAGAAGAGAATTTAAAACAGATTAATCACTCCACTCAAGGTCCACCACTCACAACGTCCACAAATAGGCATAGGCCAAGCAACCACTCCGACCAAATGTCGAAATCACTACAGGCAACCGCTGCGATGTTTCCCGCACAATGACCGAATTACTTCCAGTTCCTTGCCCCACCCCATCGCCTGCTCTCAAGCCTGCTATAACCTCGACGAAGGAAGAAAAAAGTTCACCAAGTCTAAGAGAGCAATGTTTGACTACATACTATTAGAGTATCACCTTTACTCTTTACTCTCCTTCCTTGCATCTTTAAGCTATTAGTCCGAACGACGTTCTACGAAAATATCAATGTACATTTATAAGACAAGAAAATGTCAGTTGATCCAGTCACGCTATACAAGCACAGGAAAGGAATACAGTTGAAACCAGCGCTTAACATTGAATTTAGATGGAAATTGTCTTCTCCATAACACATCAATCTTGTTTGACAGGCGGCACGTGAACTCTACCCCTCGCTACTAATCCAAGTCGGCAACTAACAACCTCCTGTAACATATCACGTCGGCTGTAACCATCCCACTCCCATCAGCCACGTGCGCTGTTGTGAGAAGCGAAAACAGCTGCGTCCGACGTTTCCACACCACAAAACGTGAGAAACATGTGACACGCAGATTGTTGGGAAACAGGCGCGCTCAGATTTTAAGCAGAGAAACATTGATCCAGCGGACCTCCATATTCTAGCTCGTCACGAAGCAGTAACAACACTTCATCGAGTTTAAATAGGTTTAGTAGCTTCATTTTCAGAGGTTTTTATTTAAATTTGTTATAATCATATATCTATGATCCGATGCATTTACCAATTACTTGCGAATAAATACTTTCTATATACAGTTTTTTAGTCTAAAATTTTTCGTTGCTAATTACTTTGTTGTTTCAACAACATTTGTAGACAAAGATGAAAAACTTTAATCCAGATGAACCAAAGCGATGAAAAATTACCATCAAGAAGTATATTTTTAATGTCTATATTATAAGTTCGGTAGAAATTTTTCTTATTCAAAGGTTCTACCAATTTGGTGCGCTATATTGCAGATACATCACATGGTGTGGAAACTCCACGATCCAGACTGCATGGGTTGCTTACCAACCGACCGGAACTACCATCCAACCCACCACCAAACCAGTGACACCTACTCCCGCAGTGCGGCGGTCATGGGAGTTGTCTGGTCCCAGCCTACAGCATAGGGACCACAAATGGCCAACTCAACCGTTCGACCAATAGCCGCCACCTTTTCCGTCACAGCGTGACTTACACCAGTCACCAGGCCACAACCAGTGAACTCTATCATTACAACATGTATACCGGTCAAGTGGCCACAATCGGTCAACTCTACCGTCGTAAAATCCTGCCGATTGCCTAACTACATACAACTGGTCGCCTCGACCAGCCGAGAGCCAAGAACTGTACCTAACTTGGCATGATCCGTTTGCTCGATTAGCCAAGGTCCAATAGCCGCAGATTAGGGGCATGCCTTCATCCATCCAACCACAGCCGGTCGCCCCGAGGAAGGAAGATAGTGGAGGCGACCACGCATTGCAGTGAAGCCGGGTAGAGAGAAGTGGCGTGGAGAGTGTGTTAATATTCTTGCTTCAGCCTGGTGCACTCTGATTTACGTAATCTCGTGTGGAAATAATTTTATTATCTTCAACATGGATCCACCCTTTCTTCTTTAGCTTAATTTCATAGATAGCATCTAACTATGAACAGATGCACAAGCCATTAATTGTTCTGGTAATAACTTATTTCAATCAGTTAATAATTTAACATTTTCACCAAACCAGTAGAAACTAAGACCGTTACTTTTATATCGGAATTCTTCTGATACTTCCCAGTTTTGCATACTGAATTTACGAACTTAAGGCAACGACTACCCAGCTACGTCGCTCAATTATGTCGCTCCTCGTAACCAACAACATCTCCAACAACAGCACGAACTTAAGCAAATCTCAAGAAATATGCATATCAGTACGCTTGCATACCATTGATAACCCTATGAATACGTGATCATCACAAGAGGTCGCCATATTGGATGGGCCGTAGAAACATGGGGAATAGGCACAAACACCTCAAGGGAATCATACGACAGCCGCACCGAGCGTGGTGAGTGAACGGTTAACGTTCTGGCCTCGCATTCGGGAGGACGCGGGTTCGAATCCCCTTCCGGGCATCCAGATTTGTTTTTTTCCATGGTTTCCCAATCACTCCAGGTGAATACCGGGATGCTTCCTTCAAAAGGCCATGCCCGAATTCCTTCCCGTTCCTTGCCACAATCCCTTCCCGCCTCTAAAGACCACTCCGTCGAAGAGGCGTAAAGCTCAAGCAATAATAATAATAATAATAATAAAAACAACAAAAATGACATCCATGGCACCGCATTTTGATGATAGATTATAATGTAACCCGACGAGACGAGCCAAATAAAAATTAAGATAAAATTAAATTTTTTTGATATCCTGATTAGTTCTCGAGATATACTGTCTCAAAAGTGAGGTGTTTTAGTGTTGAAATTCAGAAGAAAATTTCTCCCAAGGTCAAATTTGTTGATAAATTCTTATGTAACACGACGAGACAAATCGAAAGCAAAGAATAAATATTTTCGATATCTCGCTTAGTTCTCGAGGATATGCTGTCTCCTAAAGTCAGAAGCTTAAATGGAAGTAGTTTACATTGCGATAAACGTTGTGTCACTAACATGGTGCTCATGAAATTACTAACAACAAAAAAATAAATAAACTGTTTGTCCCTTCTGGTACAGGCTGCATTTCAACCTACCCACATTTCCATTAATATTACCACTACAAAATCAAACTATGTAGTCACACCTAACCACATGAAATGCATCGCGAACTACATTTCGGGTAACAACAACGTTTGCTTCATCACGTTTCGTAGTTCGCACAGCACAAATTATTACGATTAATTTAATCGTACCCTTTTAGTGTAAACTGGACTAAAGCATGCAGAATACCATATTCACTGTATCGCGATGTAAACTTGACACGCTTAAATTAGACTTCCAACACGTGTTTCCAAAAGGCCAGCCTTTTATGTGCAAATTAGTAACATATGCCGATTATTTACACTAGACCAACAAATATTTGAGAACGACAACATCCTATTGAGAGCAATGAATGAATTTATAGCGACAGGGCCCACTCTTGTAGTTACCTATATCAAATTTTAAGAACAATAATTACAATGTGACTTAACTTCCAGTTTGTATCCTATCTGATTTGGTTGTGCGACCGTATGCAACACAAGCTGGCATCATAAAAAAAAACTTTGAAATATTAGGAAATGTAATATTGGCAGTAGCAAACCAGAGCAATCAGCGCAATGTTTTTGGGTTTCTATAACGGCCACCGCGCATGCGCAGTAGGAGACTAGTGTTATATGAGGCTTCACAGATTTCGCCTCCACTAGCACTCTTCCTCCATGGCTGCTAGCACCACTCCCTTTCTTTGCCTCTAATCAGCTTGTGTCCACGACTTGCCGCGGCGTTAAACATACGGCGAACAAACCGCGTCTCCGGAGGTTTTTTTTTTTATTTTAACTGCTTTACGTCTCTTTTTAACATCGAGGTCTTTAGAGACGGGAAAGGATGGGGGGCAAGGATGGGGGCAAGGAATGGGAAGGAATTCGGCCATGGCCTTTTTTGAAGGAAGCATCCCGGCATTTGCCTGGAGTGATTTGGGGAAACCATGGAAAACCCAAATCTGGATGCCCGGACGAGGATTCGAACCGCCGTCCTTCCGAATGCGAGGCGAGAACGCTAACCGTTACACCGCCCCGCTCGGTTCTCCGGAGGTATCCCGTCTACCAGTGTAGACTGTATGCTACTAGTTACCAGGGTGGGCATACTGACTTCCAACATTTTAAATTTTAGTTCACTGCAATACAATTAAACTTTGAAGCAAAGACGAGTCCTTACGTCAGAAGAAGCCATACCGTTACCATTCTAAACTCATTAAATTAAAAATTAATAAAATAGAAATTTCATGAATGCCCGTTTCTGACTATTATTTGATAAGATCCGCGAAATTTTTAGTACCCTGTCCATCCCGTGTGTAAAAGGCTCAGGCAGGCTTATTTAGTGAATTCAAAATTCAGAGGAGAACAATTTCTAAACCACAGATTACGATTTTGATTATGATACGCGCTCTTAAAACAAGTACTAACCTGGTTGGTTAGTATGGAGTCTATGTGAGGTCTGAAATCATAAAAAAAATGTTAAATTTCATGAATGTGTGAGTCGCTAATCCTTTGATCGCATTATATCCCACGATATAAACTACAATGTTACCTCATGTTGCGTAGAAAATCACCGTATAGACTTCACTGGTATTCAGTTTCCAGTTAAACTATCATACATTTCCAAATTCGAAAGGCAGAAACCAGACAATTCAATAAATGTATTTGGTCTGGAGAATGTTAGTAAAGGTGAAAATATAGTTGTTCCTACACTACGGACAAACGCGATTAACCATACAAGCAAGATAAGGATTGCAAATAATATTACTGCCGGATTAAAAATACGTCCCAACTGATTAGATCCTGAATAACAGAAAATACGTATGAGATGGATGTCTGCAACATATTACCCACACAGACCTCTTGGACAGCAACGAGATTATTATTATTTAGTCCACGATAGGCGGTATCAGAGTTGATCTACCCAGCGAAAAACACAAGAAGTTCAAGAATTATTTTGTACCTGCAGCGTTTACCGTTTGTCCTTTACGCGGATTTCGGAAGTTTGTTGTAACGCCACTCATATAAGCGATGTCCAGAAACGTAACCCTTTTATTGCGGCATACCAGATCGATTGTCCATACGCAGCTCAGCTGCTGGGATACGACTCCTCTTCGCGAAGAAGCCCTAAGAAATGGATACTAGAAGAAATAGTTAAACGTGCCGAAGAAATTGATAAAATTTACAAGAGGGTATGTTCCTTTTGTAATGAGAGTCATGCATGAAGCACAATTTAGTCGTTCTACCGTGTGACATCAGTGAAAAAGGATTAGAAAATTCCATGATCACCGTCGCATTACCTGTCCATTTACTGCAATTTGAAGTACAAATATAAAATTTTACATACTCATGTTTGGAATCCTTTATCTAGATACAATGTGCAATTCATACCAATGTATAGGTTTCTGAAGAAGATAGACAAGCTACGCCGCATTATTTCCTTCGACTGGACCCCATAGTTGAAGGAATACGTGAGGTCCGGGATTCCCCAGGGAAGGGTTATAGGGCCTCTGTTTCTCATATACATTAATGATTTAGGTGACGTAATGAGGGGAAGAGAAGACTATTTTCCGATGATGCTATTATTTATCGTGTAATCAAAACCCTGGACGACTGCGCTTTGTAACAAGACTATATTATGAAAATAATTGCGTGGTGTAAAGACTGGCAGTTGGAGTTAAACGCTAAAAGGTGCCAAGTCATGCATATAAGTAAAAAGGTGACACCATTTGGCTCTGAATATAAAATTAATGGCACTGTCCTTAGAATGGTAGATTCCGCTAAATACGTAATAAATTGTCGTGGAATGAGCATATCGAGAAGATAATTGGGAAAACAAATCGTATGCTACGATTTATAGGTCGTAATTTAAAACAGTGCGCACCGGAATTTAAATTGATTGTATACAAGTCCTAGTGCGTCCTCACTTAGAATATTGTTGTTCTGTATGGGGTCCCTATCAAAAGGGATTAATGGAGGCATTAGAGATGGTCCAAAGAAGAGCCGCCCGATTCGTGAAAGGCATATATAGTAAGAGGGAAAGCATAAGTGCGATGTTGAAGGAGCAGAAGGTAATTGAAAATTCACAACTGACTTGTTTCGGAATGATAGCAAACAAATATTACTACCAGCAACATTCATTTCTAGGCATGACCACGAAAATAAGATAAATCAGGGCCAGAACAGATTTATTTCTGTACTCATTTTTTCCACGTGCGTTTAGGGAATGGAATAGGAAGGATTAACCATGCGAGTAAACTTAAAATCTGACAGGAGTAAGTCTCGAAAAATCATTTCGACCGTTCTGATCTGGGTTTTCCATGGTTTTCCCAGATCGCTCCAGGCGAATGCCGGGTTGGTTCCTAAAAATAACCTATGGGCTCCTCCTGCCATATCCCGTGTATCCCTTCCTATGCACAAATGGTTACACATTAGGATTGGTACACTGCACCCTCCATCACCTACTTTTAGTGAATCACGGAGTAATAATAAAATGTATGTGGGAGAGCCACCTCAGCCATGAATAGTGGAATCAGTTTCGACAGTTTTTTGAAACCGGGTGCCTGCGTAAAGGAAAAAGCAATGGGCGTCTTTCCGTGTCGGAAGTGAACGTGGGCCAAGTCAGAGAATCCTTCCAATACAGCATTTGGAACCAGACTACACAAAACAGCATGGAATTGGGCAATCTCGAAAGTGTTAGGAAAGCTCCTAACAACCAATGGAGCATTTGCAGCACATGGAAATAAAATTTGCAAATATTTGAACAAAATAAATCAAAATTCTTATTTTTATGTCAATTGTATTATGTGTACTGATTTTTTTTAGCCTCCGACAATCGTTTTAAAAAAAAAATCTATAGTTATTTAATGGCCACATTCCACACTGAAGTGTGATACAGAAGACTGAACACAGATTATATGTCACAGTTCTCACGTGTTTTGATTTGATGATCCAACCATTTCTTGTGAAGCGTGACTTCAAATTAGGGTGCAGATGATTTTGATTTCATTTGGCAAATATCCTACGGCCACATCGTGGCTTTTTGTAACTAAGAAACCGAGTGGACCGAGCAACTCATACAACGATCTAGAGACCAATAATTCCTATATTTATAATGAACTGCCACTCAATATCAGTATTAAGGAAATGTACATCGTATGAATTAAGCCGAAGTACAAAATTCAACGAACGCGTTACAGTTCAGTCAAAGAAACGCTAAAACTCCTCACATTCATCAATATATATGAATTTCATCCCTTGATAAAGAAGCTAAACGTTATAAATGAGCGTAACAACTCTACGGGTACAGACAGCCATGTTATCAGCTTCAATCATGGGATATTTTCAAAACATGCTATCAGGAGATTTTAATAAAAGATAAGCGCGACTTTTTTTTTTTTTTTTCTTTCCTGGACTCAAAATTTAGCATTTGCTGCAATTTAAAAAGAAGAAAAAAATACTTTGAGGTAAGGAAAAGAATGTAGACATCAGTTGCATATGCAGATATTAGGAACCTAGTGTTGATTTGAATATAACTCCTCTTACATTCGTAACTGAAATGAATTTAAGTATAAACATCACAGAATTCTGGCTGTAAAAATGTCATTTTGCTTAGCACAATTACAAAATGGTTTAACACTATACTGCATCAATACTACATATTTATTCGTTATATGTACTCTTGACACAAGAGTTTGAAAACAGTAATTTACATGATGTTGGTAAATTATTATTTTCTGAAGCTGTAATTTACTGCGATTGTTTTATTCAAGAAGCGAAATCAACTAACCAATTTTTATAAATCTTTTCTTCATTTCTCCAAAATTTCGTTTGATCCTCCTATGGGACACATCTACTTTGCCTTGGACCATTTCTTTTTCCACTTCTTCGCACTCTTCTTGCAGTCACTTTTATTTTGCTTTCTTTTATTTACCGTTTTTTGACTTCTAAGATATCTGTATTCTTCTCTTCCAGAAAGCCTTTGCGTCCTTCCACTTAATCTCACTAATACAAACGGCATCTACTTTTTTTTTTTACTTATGGCTTTACGCCTTGTCGACGTCGAGGTCATTTGAGGCGGGATGGGATTGGGGACAAGGAACGGGAAGGAATTCGGCCATGGCCTTTTGAAGGAAGCATCCCGGCATTCGTCTGGAGTGATTTTGGGAAACCATGGAAAACCTAAATCTGGATGCCCGGACAGGGATTCGAAGCGGCATCCTCCCGAATGCGAGGCCAGAACGTTAACCATTCACCCACCACGCTCGGTGGCATCTATCTCGACTCGTTCCATCTCCAGTTTTCTAATCTACCTGCCCTATTAAGACATCTAACGTTCTACGCTCCAACTTTTATAATATTTCTCCCAATCTGATGACTCTTCCCTGAGCAATCCACACCCGGAGATCCTATTAGGGGACTATTTTACCCAGGAAGAACACGTAATTTGAGAGGTTTGTTGGGATACTGCAGTGGCTTCCGGTTGCCTTCTGCATCCCCCCAGCCTTTAGAGATAGTTTCCAACCTCAAGGGCAAGAGTGTGTCCTGGATAACTCCTAGCTCTGCCAGTGGCAAACAGTGGATGACTGCTTTATATACGGGAATCATTCGGGCGCCCGAGCCTCGTCCGTGCAAACAGGATGCACCACGTGAAGGACAGGTTGGTGTTTGGTTGGAAGATGCTAATATAGTCTCTCCCATACAAACTCCATTATTCCATTACAAACAATATAAATTTAATTATTGTTTGTTTATATGTATTGCCAACAACTACATACGGGGAATTAATGCAAAACTCCGATTGGGGACGTAATGTTTGCACCACGGAGTAAGAAAAAACGGGAAGGAGAACTGTTGGGAAGGAGGGCTTCTGGAGTGATCTGGACATGGTACCGCTCCAGGCAACACAATGGTTCGCGATCTCATGTTAAAAGTCTTGCAGTTAGGATTGATTTCTGGCGCCAAGTTCTAGAATAGTTTTTGATCTCACATACGGGGCTCACGCGAGACCAGTGGTCGATCTCATTTGGGTGAAACCGTCTGGTTATACCGTACGTCTTCACTGATAACACTGTTAGTAAGATTTAGAGCCACAGGCAATACACATACTGGTAAAGTGAAGCGGCTCTGTGATTATTCTCATACACAGTCGTGTTTTGTTTTCTTTTAATGTTGATCCGTGGTCTCACGCAAAATCATTGCATTTCCAAGGAATCGTCTAACTCATGTTTAGTTTATTGTAATATTCACACTGAATAAATCATGTTTTTATTTATTGGACTTGGCAATGTTAGCATTAAGTTTTTTAAAAGTATTCCATGTTCGTGATGAAAATTATCCTACTCCACTTTCCTTAAAATAATTCATCATCCAAAATTTATTTCTAAAATTAGTAAGTCACAATTAAAGAGTTGATATTATTAGAAATAACTAGAGAGGAGCATAAGTCAACAGCAGTCTGTGGTCAGATTTCAGGAGATATTACGACAAAAGAAATACAACAGTGGTTATCAGACATGTTACAAAAGTAGGAAACACTTGAGTCATTTTAAGTTTTGTCTATAATTTGAAGATGAATTCAAGGTGAAAAAAAGAGTTGTCATGTACGTATTTTGTAGATTTAAAATAGACAAATTTCAGCTCATGTTGGCATATTGAAATTAGGTACACTCTTTATAAATGCAGACATAATTCTGCTTCTGATATAAGATCTCACGATAGAACTTTATATTAATATAAATACAGCAGAAAAATGCTGACCAAGAGTGTGAATTAACATTCTCACACGCGTCATTTTTTTAAATTTCAAATCAATGATTGAATAGCAATCTATGTGCCTGTGTTTACGAGCTTTGAGCGCTTATTGATTTTTGAAGTAATGGAGAGCTTATTTAAGGGAAATAATATCAGTCAGTTAAAAAACAATACCACTTCAATGATAATGCAAACAATCAGAGAATCGAGAAAAAAACAAAGCTATATAAGTATAGACTTTTACAAGAGGGAAAAAAATAAACCCTTTTTCGCAGTTCACCACGTTTTGAAGAAATTGAACAAATTTAAGGTAGTGTACGCAGCGGCATCAGTCCAGCAGCAAGCTAGTTACTGAAACTGATCACTTCATGGCTGTCTACACTGCAGTTCTTTCCTCTTTGACGGAGGCGCCGGAGTTGGTGAGAACCTGTTCTGACGGGAGCAGGTGCAGGAAACTCCCCTCCCACCCTTGTCGCGAGCTCACAAAGAAGCGCGCAGCATCCTGGACCAGCACCAGTCCCACTAACCTCCGGAGAAATACGGAAGAGTGACCGGTCCAGTAGCAATACTTTGTAACAAATATCCATATTACTGCCCAAGATATCTGATTTGCGGCTTAATTAACATTATTCTGCTTGGCAGCACTACTTTCGGTGATTTGTTTCAAGTTCATCACTGCCTGAATTTCGAAATACCCTCTCCCCCCACCTCTCCCCAAAGCCCGCGTTAGGATTCTCGGGCCCAGGGTAAGCGTCTTAGTAATAACCGGTTGGCACTCGTGGCAGATTTATCGGCTTGAGCCTAGTTGGGCGACCTTTTTTTTTTTAAGGTCTATGGCGGATTATTGGGCCGGAGGCCCCTGTGGCTGGGTCATCGGCAGCCCCCCCCCCCCTCTCTCTCTGCTGGCGGGCCCTAGATACGTTTGCCCAGCTTACACCACACCCCCCTCCCCCTAATGCTCTCCCCGCCCGACAGTGGCACGGTGACAGTGTCCGGATTATTTTAATCATTACTTGGCTGGCAGGGTAAGAAACAATCCCAGTCGCCGTATAGTGCACCAAACTCCTGGGTTAAATCCCGAATACCTCTGCAGTGCGTATGAAGCGACGGCACGCAACACAGTTGATTGAGATTCGGACGTTAAGCGATCAGAAGGGCACGTCTTTACTTCATGAAAATGCACGTAACTTGGTCATCGAGACGAAGGTAAGACATTGCTTACACGGTAGAGTCATCATCGAAATGTTAACTTTGACTGTTTTTAACCGAAATTTTCGTTTCCGGAGACTATCATGAAGCCAAAATATTTATTTCACAATGTGTATAAATGAAGTATTAACAATTATGGAATCAAATACAAGAAGGATCTAGAGAGAGGTGTCCGGTATTATCGGCTAATGAGTTTACTACGCTACTTAACGATAATGAACAAAAGAAATCTGAGCCTAAGATTTGAATATGAAAGTGAAGACCTTTGCTACTAATGATAGGATATTGCAATAAAGATGCGAACACTACCAACATTATTATAAATCACTATCGTGGCTGTAAGTTTAAAGGAGTTTCCACAGAATGAAACAGACTCAAACTCAAATCGTTCTGCGCCACCTGGCACCGGAACAGGAACAGGAATTCAAAATCTCTTCTGAACATCAGATCATTTTACTACATTCGGGAGAATCCCCGTCCGGGCATCCAGATTTGGATTTTCCATGGATTCCCCAAATCACTCCAGGCGAATGCCGGGATGCTTCCTTCAAAAGGCTATGGCCGAATTCCTTCCTGTTCCTTGTCCCCTAATCCCATCCCGCCTCTAACGACCTCGACGTCGACGAAGCGTAAAGCCATAAGTAAAAAAAAAAATCATTTTACTTACAATTTGGCATCACTTTTTCGAAGTTTGAATACTTAGGGGTCTGGCCTGTATCATATCTGATCAAAGAAATGTGGCGATATACTGACGCCATTTGTAAAAATCGTGAATTCAGCCTCTAAAATTGATGTACTGAGAAAGCATAATACTTACTGAAAAGAGAGTGCAGTAATTCCTGTATTTTATAAATAAACAGAAATTGCAAAAAAAAAAAAAAAAAAAAAAAAAAAAAAAAAAAAAAGTAGAAAACTTAGAACGAGCAGAACAATAATTAGTCGAACAAACAATAAATGCAAAAAAAAGAACAAAATTTTTGGAGAAATGTAATAAATACAGTATGTATGGAGTTAACGGAGAAGAAAACACTAATAGAATGTATCGCAGAGAGCCTGAGCCTGCACCATAATGTGTGAGAAACAGAAGACAATATTAATGACATATAACATCATAGGATGGGGATTTAAAATATTTAAGCAAATAAGGCAGGCAGGGCAGGGTAAATAGTTTCCAGAGATTTATTACAGTGATTTTCTTCTCTAAATTATTTCTGCGTATGTCCAAAAGTGATAGCTTGACATATTTTGTAAATTTCAAGCAAAGTAGTTTTCTTTTTCGCCCTGTGTTTATTAACTTGCCGTCTCAAACCAGTTTTAGATTATCCGCCATACAAGAGAAAATGTATTCTGCAAACTTAATACCTGAATGAATGCGCCAAAGTCTATGCCAAATATTTTCCGAATAGACAAAACTGCCGTAATGTCTGTCAATATGAGCTGTGTACAGGTATGTCAGCGCTTCCTGCCTGTATTTTACTATTGCCTAGTGTCGTCTTGTTGCTCCAGGTACCTTCTAAACTTACAAGATTGCAAAAATCGCTACAAGTTGCTATGTAAATCTATTAAACTGTTTATGTTATCTGTATCACCCAATATCGCTTTTATCTGTCTTCCTACGTCTCTTAGTTAATATCGTATCTAAAATAGTTTTCTAGTCGCCTCCTCGCTGCTTCTAAATTTGTTTACTGCTGCCTCACTATCTTTATTTTGTGGCACTATTGCTTAGTAGACACTTCGTTCCAGTTTGCTGTCTCTTGATGGGCAAAGCTAAGTCTGCCAACGTGGCTCCTCTTACACCAGTTAATGCGTCGTGCCATTACATTTTGAAATCCAGACACTCCCTTCTGATGTAAGCTGACTTAATTTAGTTTACCAACCCATAGGATGTCTTGCTGTTTTATGTAACTCCAGCGCCCTAATTGTTGTTATACCACTTTCGGTCGAAGTGCATCTTACGAGTCAGATGACAATAATGGTTAATCTCATTTCCGCTCATAGCTATATTTACACAGCCTTCCTAATAGTATACAATCTCCTAAACAAACTCAGTACCTAAAAGGAATGGATTGCAAAAAATGAAGACAGAAAGAAATCTAAGATTAGAAGCTTCCAAAAACATTGGGTGAATATATTATGTAAAAAGTACCAGCATAAAAGTTGTAAAAACAATAATGTATAGACTCGTGATACGCATCACCGCGTACAGTACCATAAAACGTAAATACACTGAAGAGCCAAAGAAACTGGTACACCTGCCGAATATCATGGAGGGCCCCCGCAAGCATGCAGGAGTGCCGCAACACGACGTGGCATGACTCGACTAATGTCTACAATAGTGCTGGAGGGAATTGACAACTTGCATCCTGCAGGGCTGTCCATAAATCCGTAATTCTGAACGGCACGTTCCAAGGCATCCCAGCTAGGGTTGCCAGATGGCCGGGAAATCCGGGAATGTACCGGAATTTTGTGTCGTGTCCCATTTCCAGGAATTAAACGTTACTGTCCCGGAATTTGCATATACCAGTTTTTTTCTCAAACTTGATATACCACGGTGGCCATGCCGCGCTCGCAGCGGGAGGTAGAGGAGCACTCCACCTTATTACCGACGACCAGAGACAATATATATATAGACTGTTTAATTATAACGTAGTGATTTTCAACCAAAGTTCAATTAAAAATCTTAAAAGGGATGCTATATATAAATACATTTAGGTTATGTAGCATAGTTTTTACCTAAAATAAAACACTTTTTAAAAATCTATCTGAATAGTTGTTCACTCCTTAAACATACCACTAAACTACATTTTTAACCCCAGAAATGTCCCGGAAATTATAATCCTGTATCTGGCAACCCCAATCCCAGATATGCTTAATAATGTTCATATCTGGGGAGTTTGGTGGCCAGCGGAGGTGTTTAAACTCAGAAGAGTGTTCCTGGAGCCACTCTGTAGCAATTCTGGACGTGTAGGGTGTCGCACTGTCCTGGTGGAATTGCCCAAGTCCATCGGAATGCACAATGGACATGAATGGATGCAGGTGATCAGCCAGGATTCGTACGTATGTGTCACCTGTCAGAGTCGTATCTAGACGTATCAGGGGTCCCATGTCACTCCAACTGCACATGCCCCACACCATTACAGAGCCTCCACCAGCTTGAACAGTCCTCTGCTGACATGCAGGGTCCATGAATTCATGAGGCTGTCTCCATACTCGTACACGTCCATCTGCTCGATACAATTGGAAACGAGACTCGTCAGACCAGGCAGCATGTTTCCAATAATCAACAGTCCAATGTCTGTGTTGACGGACCCAGGAGAGGCGTAAAGCTTTGTATCGTGCACTCAGCAAGGGTACACGAATGGGCCTTCGGCTCCGATAGCCCATATCGATGATGTTTCGTTGAATGGTTCGCACGCTGACACTTGTTGATGGCCCAGCTTTGAAATCCGCAGCAATTTGAGGAAGGCTTGCACTTCTGTCACGTTCAACGACTCTCTTCAGTCGTCGTTGGTTCCGTTCTTGCAGGATCTTCTTCCGGCCGCAGCGATGTCGGAGATTTGATGTTTTACCGAATTCCAGATATTCACGGTGCACTCGTGAAATGGTCGTACGGGAAAATCCCCACATCGCTACCTAGGAGATGTTGTGTCCCATCTCTCGTGCGCCGACTGTAACACCACGTTCAAACTCACTTAAATCGTGATAACCTGCCATTGAAGCAGCAATAACCGATCTAACGCCCGCGCTAAACATCTGTTCTCTTATATAGGCGTTGCCGACCACAGCGCCGTACTCTGAGTGTTTACATATCTTTGAGTTTGCATACACATGCCTAAACCAGTTTCTTTGGCTCTTCAATGTATAAAAAACAATATTAGGCATGCAACATGAAAACGTAAAGATATTCGGCAATGTGACGCTTTGGATAGTAGTAAAGAAACATACGTACACAATACAGCCAACGGACTGCACATAATTTATAGCCAATACACAATATGTTCAGCAACTTACCCAACGAAGTATGTGAAATAGTTCGAAAAGAACGTTTGTACACATCCTTCCAAGCATAAACAGATCAAAAGTATGTTTTGAGCAAAAATTAAAATTCTAGAATATGATCTATTAAATTTTAGTTCAAGTAGGCAACTGTCAGTTATGAACATTGAATTAATTTGGAGGAATTGTCCGTTTGCTACCTTCTGGTGGATTGCGGATTCCATAATCAGGTTTAGCCCCTGTATTCCTAGGGACGCGTTTTTTACGTAGCAGGAACCGGTTTTGCCCTAATCACATCAGAATGATTTTTTTCTTTTTTTGCTTCTAGCTTTACACCTCGTCAACGTCGAGGTCATAAGACTGGGTGCAAAGAACGGGAAGGAATTAAGCCATGGCCTTTTGAAGAACTCTCCCGGCATTCGTCTGGAGTGATTAGGGGAAACAATGGAAAACCCAAATCTGGTTGGCAAGAAGGGGATTCGAATCCGCGTCCTCCCGAATGCGAGGCCAGAGCGTTACCTCTCAATCACCACTCTCGGTCGCGTCAGAAGGATCGTGAAAGGTATAACACGGTGTTTAACGTTTTCATAGTGCAACGTGTTGATCTATTCAGTTGACGTAGCGATTGTGTTTCAGTGTGTCAAAATGGATCGAAGAAGGAAAATTATCACCCTGATTGTTCTAAAACTTAATATGAACGGTTATGAAGAGGAATACCTGCTCAGAAAATATGGGAAATTCAGAAAGGAAGCCAGTGACTTGGATCAAAGTCAGGAAAAAGAGGGTGTTTCAAAATGTTAACTACTAACGATCTCATTGATGAATAAGATAGATTTAGAAGATGTTTTAGTTCGTCCAGAGAAAAGTTCCCATATGTTGTAAACCAAACTGAAGACGACATTTTCCTTCTGCAACTGAGTGAAGTCAGCCATTACAGGAGTCGAAAAATTGGCTCAACTCCAAGGAAATTTAACAAATAATAAAATTAAGAAATACACTTATGTTTTTTTAAATATTATTAGCATCATTATGAAGGTATGTATGTAAAAACAGTAGTATCGGTCAAGCACACTTTTATAGGTTGCAACGGTTGCATCGAGTTGTGCCCCACCAATGATTGCAAGGCTGCGCTCATCAGGCACTGCTATTCAGCTCAGCCGACAGTATCAGCTACAGCTGTTATCATTATAATTTTTTTGTCGTCAGTATTTCGACCTCCATCCCTTCCTTTCTTTTGCCAACCTTTTCATGTCTACAACCCACGTCCTCAATTTGCTTCATATATTCCAATCTCTGTCTTCCTCTACAGTTCTTACCTTCGACTGTTCCCTCCACCAGCAAATTAACCAATCCAGAATGTCTCAAAATATGAAGCTTCTTCCACAAACTTCTTTCCTCACCCATCATTTCCAAAACCCGTTCATTTCTTACTTTGTATGTCTACTTAATTTTCACCATTCTTCTGTAGCACCACATTTCAAATGCTTCAATTTTCTTTCTTTCCAGTATTCCTAAAGTCCATGTTTCGCTACCGTAAAGTGCTATGCTCTACACAGAGTTTTTTTTTAATTTTCTAATTCCTAAATCAATATTTGAAACTAAAAGATTTCTCTTTTTCATGAAGGCTCTCTTTGCTATTCTGCTTTTAACATCATTCCTGTTCCGGCCATCGGTTGTAATTTTACTTCCCAAGTAACAGAATTCACTTACTTCTCCAATTGCATTCGATCCTATTTTTATATTTACTACTATTGGTAGTTTTTCTGCTACATTTCATCACTTTAGTCTTGCTTTGATTTATATTCAGTCCAAAATGCATCCAATATTATTTCAAGGTTCGTGGAAGGGCAATGAAGCAATGGTAGTTCATTTTCTTTATTCTGTTATTGGCACAGCATTAATACAGTAAACTCTACGCTTGGTGATTATAAACAGCAGCTTCTCTTCCCTTCTGTCTGCGCCTCTTCGCACCTCTGCCCCAGACAACCCCCTCACCACCAGGTTGTAGTCTTGCGCATAATAGTTTGCGACAGGGGCGCTCAGTTTAGTTTGCAAGTCCTTCGCTCCTTTAGTTCTTTAGTTCCCATCTCGAATTCCAGAGAAACAGATCGTTCGATCGCTTTGCTGCCGCTACTGCATGCACTCTTTTGTTTGTTATGTTAGGTTTTTTTTTTAAAAATAATGATCAATTTTGCCAATGCCTGGGTTATTAAGGACAATGTGCCTCGAATAATTTTTGTTTTAATTGGTCGATTGTGGTTGTACAAATATTGTGATAAAATATTTCAATCTAAGACGACGTTTTTTTAACACTATAGTTTTAGGCTCTTAGCACATTTTTCCGTGAAAATAGATTATTTAACAACCTGGCTATTTTTCCTGTAACATTGGGAGGATAAACTGAAATATGTATTTCATAATTATTAAAACATATCCTCTCGTTTGTCGACCCACTTCTAATGACCTCCACAAGGCGTAAAGCCCAAATAATTATCTATCTATCTATATATATATATATATATATATATATATATATATATATATATACATCGGCTGCAGAACAATAAATTTTATTTTAAAACACGTATCTATCCCGGTCGTAACGTGACCCGCGCGGTCTGTGTCGTATTTCACGTTTTACCGCGTACAACAAAAATCACTCGATAGCTTCAGACCTGCAGCTTAGCTCGCAGCTCCTTAGCGAACTAGTTCGCTCTTTTAGTTTGTTAGCTCTTATCCCAAATTTCGGAAAGATGTATCATTTTCTAGCTTTTAACAGCTACTGCACGCGCCCTTTTGTTTTTTTATGGTAGTTGTGGTTATCTGTGGTAGTCTTTTAATTATTAATGGGATAAAAGCATGTATTATTTTCATATTCCGGTTTAAATTTTCTTTTGAGCCTAATGCAATAGTTATTAATGTTTAACAGTTTTTTGTGTCTTCAGTGAAATGTGTGCACAGGAAACTATGTTTCCTTTTCGACGACATCGTAATAAATAACCTAAAACAAAACATATTAACACTAATCAAACTGACATACATTACACTATTTCACATTGCATTGTCGAAGTGTGATAATATTTTGATAGTCATTTTACATTACAAATATAAGGTAATTACCTTTTAGCAGTGTATTATTATTACTATTTTTTAAAAACCATATAACCAACATACGCCGAGGCGCGCAAAAACTTGACAGTCTTGCCACTAACACTGCATTAACTGAACTGAACTGAACGATGAAAAGCGCATGTGGTATCAGTGTCTATGACGGCGCCGCGCTCTCGCTATTACAAGTCGCTCTTTGGAAAAGGATCGAGTGAACTAAGGGAGCGTGCACAAACTACGTGGCTCTGTCAGGGGGGGAGGGGTTTGCTGGAAGGCTACTCTGGGCTACGTGGGGGGAGGGGGGGGTTCCGAGCCAGACCACGTAGCTTTCCTTTCATAACATTTTTCACAGTTAAAATGAGGAACAGAACTCACAACAGCATGTGAATATTTATTTCCCTCAGTAAATTATCTCCGTATGTAATTTACAATAGTCTGACAAGAGAAAATAGTACAAAATGTCTTCTGGAATGAAAAGGGAAAAAAGCTACGTGCTACGTGGGATGGGGTAGATGCAAAAGCCACGTGGGGCCACGTGGGGGGAGGGGGGGGGTTTCACAGGAGGCCAAAATGGAGCTACGTGGTTTATGCACGCTCCCTAACGAGCTAAGAAGCGCGAGATTTGGGAACTAGTTTGCGTAGTTCGTCTATAGGGGGTATCCATAAATTACGTGAGGTGAAATAGGGGGAGGGGGGGTCCGGCGAAATCTCACCAGATCTCACCAGGGGGGAGGGGGGGGGTCTACGGAAATCTCACAAGAGATTTTGCGAAAAATTTGGGGACACTAGAGCCATAAAAAAAGGTCTAAAATTTGCGCCAAAGTCGATTTTAGGAGGGTATTTCGTCAAAAAAAAAGTCTACAAAAGTTTCGAAGGCGATTTCTAGGGGGGGTTCTCACGGACCAGATCTCACCAGAGGGGGGGGGGGGTCCGGCCAGATCTCACCAGGGGGGAAGGGGGGTCCAGAAATCCGGAAAAAACACCTCACGTAATTTGTGGATGCCCCCATAGGAGCGCTCTTCCGTACTAGTTCATTCGCAAACTATACAAGACCACCAGGTAGAACCGTACGCGGACAACACAAGACTACCAGGTAGGCCCGTACGCGGACAACACGAGACTACCAGGTAGGCCCGTACACGGACAACACGAGACTACCAGGTAGGCCCGTACGCGGACAACACGAGACTACCAGGTAGGCCCGTACGCGGACAACACGAGACTACCAGGTAGGCCCGTACGCGGACAACACGAGACTACCAGGTAGGCCCGTACGCGGACAACACGAGACTACCAGGTAGGCCCGTACGCGGACAACACGAGACTACCAGGTAGGCCCGTACGCGGACAACACGAGACTACCAGGTAGGCCCGTACGCGGACAACACGAGACTACCAGGTAGGCCCGTACGCGGACAACACGAGACTACCAGGTAGGCCCGTACGCGGACAACACGAGACTACCAGGTAGGCCCGTACGCGGACAACACGAGACTACCAGGTAGGCCCGTACGCGGACAACACGAGACTACCAGGTAGGCCCGTAAGCGGACAACACGAGACTACCAGGTAGGCCCGTAAGAGAACACGAGACTACCAGGTAGGCCCGTACGCGGACAACACGAGACTACCAGGTAGGCCCGTAAGCAGACAACACGAGACTACCAGGTAGGCCCGTACGCGGACAACACGAGACTACCAGGTAGGCCCGTACGCGGACAACACGAGACTACCAGGTAGGCCCGTACGCGGACAACACGAGACTACCAGGTAGGCCCGTACGCGGACAACACGAGACTCCCAGGTAGGCCCCTACGCGAACAAACGCAGACTACCAGGTAGGCCCGTACGCGGACAACACGAGACTACCAGGTAGGCCCGTACGCGGACAACACGAGACTACCAGGTAGGCCCGTACGCGGACAACACGAGACTACCAGGTAGGCCCGTACGCGGACAACACGAGACTACCAGGTAGGCCCGTACGCGGACAACACGAGACTACCAGGTAGGCCCGTACGCGGACAACACGAGACTACCAGGTAGACCCGTACACTGGCTCACTTAAGGGGTGTCCATTAATTACTTGAGGTGTTTTCCCGGCATTCCGGGCAAACCTCGTAGTTTGAGACTTTTTTTAAAAAAACTCTCCTGCTTCGGAGGACGGGTATAATCCTCCCCCCTCTAAAGTTGATTTCAGCGTCGTTTGTGGACTTTTTTTTTTTTTAGTAGCTCAACTATCCTCCTAGAATTTCATGATATGAGTTTTCCGTCTACCCCTCCCCACTCTATTTCATCCCCCCTTAGAAGGTTTGCATGTCAGAGGCAGCGTTGGAAGCTCCTAATGAGAGGTGATTGGAATGGTCCAGGAAGTTGCTGAGTAGCCTGGTTTTAATTGTAAAGTATATTTGTAAATCCAATGGTATTCGGGAGTGGCGGCTGCTCGTTCAGAAGTTCAATATCTGTATTGTTTCGAAACTTTTTGAGTGGAAAGTTTTGGGCGTAAATTTTTCGCAGTAACCGCAATGATTAAAAAGAGTCATTTTCACTACCATTTTCCGATCTCAGGTTCTTCGAGGCACCTTTTAAAATATTCCCCGTCTTCTGTTTTTCTTTAAAATATTTATTACGAACATTTTCTTGTGTAATTATGGATTTTGGGCGTTGCAATACAGCTCCGGCAGGCCCTTGACTTTTCAGGAACTGAGGGATTCGTTAAGTTAGTTTCTGTAGAGATGATTCATGGCGATATGATTGCTCAGACGTTTGCTCGATTGAATCACCTTCCTCGGCTCCTTCGTCAGCGAAGCCAGTTTCTGCAGTCGATACTGATGGTTCATTGTTGGCTGTTGTGGGAACGTTCGTAAAACACAGCCTTCTTTCTTCCGATATCTAAAATTCGGAATCCTTTTCTGTTTAATAACACTTCCTGTTGTGCTTTTTCCTTCTTTTGTCCCCTCTTGTAGAGTTGTAGTGTCACACTTTTCCACCGTTTCTTGCACAACCCTCCTGAAACAATCAAACACGGCTCCTATATGAAACATTGTAACGCATGTAGTATGGATCACAGCGTTAACACATTGAGCACTACCAGCAATATGAAGAGTCCTGTCAGCGACTAACTCTGAATGCAAACCCGCATAACGCAGACGTCTCTAGACGTATGCCGTCACGCTATTGACCATCTTACCTGAGACGGCAGTGATTTTAATTTTCTGCCCTTTTATGCTGTTTATTTTACTTTTAATTGAAAAAATACAATTAGACTAATTAAACATAATACATGAAAGTTTAGGGAAAAAATAAATCTGTAATTATCGTATACATTAAGTTTATTAAATAAAAAACGTGTGAATCATATAGAATTACATAAATACTAATCATTTATATATATTTAAATTTATTTTCGTCACAAAAAAAATTAATTATTGAGTCTTGGAAAATTAAAATTGATAAAATAGGAAAGTAAAATGAAAAAATTAAAATTAATTTTAATTTCCTCGATGAAAAATTTCAAAGCATTGCTCCCGACAAAAAGGAAAATTTTCCGGGCAGACAGGACAATAATAGGCGGTATCTTTCCTCAGTTTATTTTTCGAACATTGTCGACATTTCTTTTGCGGGGCTCTCGTCTTTCCGTCAGGTATGTCGTATCGTTTTGGGAAATGTATTGGCTCACGTGGTGATTGTGGAGAAGACGATTGAGAGGAAGGAATCGGACGTGGGGAACGTGATCACGTGGGACAGGCGGCTTATAGGAAGGAAGAACACCAAGTTTGAAAAATTATTATTTCAAAACGGTCTTCACTCGGTGAAAGGTAAGACTTTAATGAATGGCTGAGAGAAAGGGCGAACTCGTAGGTCAGGTACTGGAATCACCAACCTTCTATACAATCGAATAGGGAAAGGAGGTCTCAAGCCGTACACCTTCACTGGGATGCTCCCTAGCGGACGGCCGAAGACGTCCTCAGCACTGAACGTGTTAAAAAATAAAAGGAAAAGTACAATTTAAAAACAAAAATGTTTTTTTGAAAGGCTATACGATATTTATTTCACATTATTACCAATATTGTTTCACGTTTCAGGAGAATGTACAGATAATTGGCATTTGGTTACCGCAGCCCGGAACATGTTTTTATTGTCGATAGTAAAAATGTCGAAGCAGAATGTAATCGATTGTTTGATAAAATTACTATCCAAAATAAATTTATATAAAATCAATTTAAATAAAAACTCACCTTTTTTCAGAACTTTGTCAGTTTCATTCCAGATCAGATCTTTCTTCATACATTTTTTTAACTCCGGCTCATTCAAGTCGTACAATACCATATGCTCACGTGCAAACTCAATTAAAAGTTCGTCTTAGTCAGCAGTAAAACGCACTCTCTGTACCTGTTTGACGCACTTTTTGACATTTTACAGTCACAAGATTGAACTTTGCACACATGACGCAGCATGGGAGCGCTGTAAGGGTGCTTCAGCCAGGCGTGAGGCCGCCGCATTGGAAATATGCGGAGGAGGATGGAAAATATACAATGTTTCTTCAGCACTGTACAAAGATCAATCTCTGAAGGAAAGAAGTAGCACAATTCGTCAAAAGATCAGGTAATAAAAGTAGAATACAATCTACCCTAAATTAATTCACGTTGTTTATTACCTTCGTGTTACTTATTATTATTATTTTTATTATTATAGAAGCATTCAAAAGTTACAAGTTGAATTGCCATATACCTTTACTAATTGTAATTAAAATGAAACGTGATTAATTGTAATTAAAACTTCATTTATTTGTTATATGGTTGATTATATTGGATATAGCAAAAGAGAGTATTCCGTCAATTCCCACTAGTCTTATTACTTGTAATTCCATAAAGACCTAAGTGTTTTATCTGCACAGAGACTCCATTTATAGTAACAGAGTACATTAAAATACTCTTTTATAGCCAACACACATTGTCACATCACTGGTTGACTTTTTACGTACAAAAATAGTATGTAAACCACAAAGCCATTATCTATAGAAATGCTTTGATTTCACTGAAGGAAATTGTTTATTCTCACTAGACAAATTTAATTTAAAATCACCCTTTCAATGTGAACATTTTGCATGCGTTATTGAAGCCTTAAAATTGCATCAACTGAAAATTACTATTACCTGCTTATATGAATTAAAAATACTGCTGGATGTGTTGTATGTTTTAGATGATAAAAGTTTTACTAATTTGCCGATACTGATTTGCCAACTTCTCAAAAATGGCAGAGTATGTTTCAATAAAAGTGAATAATTTGTTTTATCTGTATATGCCACTTCTGCATTCATTGAGAGAGTTTTTTATGTCATAAATGCTAAGTGGAGAGATCAAACAAAACGTACCAGTAAGTAAGTAAGTAAGAAAGTGACCGAGGATGGTGGTGTAACGGTTAGCGTTCTTGCCTCGCATTCGGGAGGACGGCGGTTCGGATCCCCGTCCGGGCATCCAGATTTGGGTTTTCCATGGTTTCCCCAAATCACTCCAGGCAAATGCCGGGATGCTTCCTTAAAAAGGCGATGACCGAATTCCTTCCCATTCCTTGCCCCCCATCCTTTCCCGTCTCTAAAGACCTCGCTGTTAAGAGACGTTAAGAAGTTAAAAAAAAAAAAGTAAGAAAGTATGAGATCATCATCTATTTTAATTTAAATACAGACTGTAGAGATGCTTTAGAAGTGTCTAGGAAGACTTACTATTTACTGAATGTGTCAAAATCAATCAAAAATGTGTATTAAAAAATGAAAAATAAACGTATTCTTTTTCTATACATTGTACTCTACTTTTAGTACCCAAAACTCAAATGTAATCTTATTTTTCCAAAAAAGGTGGCAACCCCAGTGTTAAACCTGCACCTGCAGGTGTGCTGAATGAGAGACTCACAGCACTACCACCCCTTTCTAATGTCCAAGATTTTCGGTTGGTAGTTGTTTATTTCCGTTTATTTCATAATCAGGTTCGTTATTTTTTTTAATGAATGCATTTCTAAATAAATTATGTAAACAGCAAGCAGCAGTAACTAAACGACCGGTCGTTTCTGTCTTTATATCGATCGGTGAATAAAATATGCGAAATATTTGACTGTGTAAAGCTTTCAGAAACTCTACGAGTTGGAGAAACAGATTTTTATTGGCAGTACTTGAAAGTCGGCGAAGGATTTCATAATGTCTTAATGTAATCGAAACGCTTTATCGCATACAGAAACCTTCGGTACTAGTGTTGCAAACTGAAAAAATAAAAACATTTTTTTTTTAGATTTGTGAAAAAAAACATGGAAAAAAACCTAGCACCCTTGTTTTTTTTTCTAAATTTGGTTTTTTTTTTTTTTCAGAAAACAATATATTTGATAAATTATAGTTTTATTTATGGAACTTACAATTTACATGTGTGTTTTAAATCTTACTGAACCATATAATATCTTACATAATGATTCATAAATGTATCTATATAGGTAACATAATTTTTTGTTCATCCTCTATGTCGGTACCACATTCACTAGTATCAGTACTACCAACACTAGTTCGGTCGGAGTCGGAATTTTCTTCTTCTGTCCCCGCTAGATCCATAACTTCAGAAATAGTTACATTTTCTTTTACTGGTTGTATTGCATGCAAAACCTTTTGAGATTGCAATTTTAAATTGTGAGCAAAGTACACACTGTGAATGAAGACTGCGCCGATAGTTCTGTATTACGGTCTTTTAAGTTTGAATTTAAATCTATTATCATGCAAAATAGGAGCTTTATTCGTTTTCAATCGTTGGTTTACGCCAACGGTTGCAAGGAAATTATTAATAATTACTGACAATGACTCAGTATCACTATACGCTGCGAGTTTAACAAGTATACGAATATAAGGAAAGCACAATAAAAAGAGGTAAAAAACCGTAGTTAAATTTCCTAATTTTTTGAAAAGATTCGTAGGTTTACAGATAAATTTGTAGGGCCTGGTAGCACTAGTTCAAATAGCGAGTATCAATGGAGAACGGGGATTCCTTCTCACTCAACCTAGTCTTTTCGGGAAGTCCCCATTCGTAAAAGAAAACTTCTGTCAATGTTACCAATATTTTTGTAATTTTTTTTTTCCCTACTGAACCAGAAAAATATAGTAGATTTAAAAGTAAGATAAGTACTTAGTATAAACTCTAAAACAGTCATATTAAACAATAAATGCCTTAAAAATTTGAAATTTAGTAGTTATGAAAAAAAACATGTCCCAGAAAAACAATGTTTTTTTTCAGTTTTTTTCATGTTTTTTTTCTGACGTGAAAAAAAAACAGTTTTTTTACAACACTATTCGGTACTACTATATCCGAATTGGGAAGATTAAATCGCGGATGAAACATGTTACCACATGTAAATAATTATACGATATTATTTTTGCCTAAAATTCCACTGTCACCTTGACAAGTATGTTATTTAAATAACTAATTAGTCCAAGCAGAATCACTTTCAAGTTTATTTTTTTCAAAGACATCGGACAAATGCTTCGGTGATTATAAATTAAAACACCTTCAATACTAAAACTCAACTAACTCGTCCCTGCCGATCGCTTCTATACGTCTTACCGAAAATTCCAGAATAATTCAAAGACTTTCGCCCGACGTTTCTCGAATTCTAACAATAATCAAACAATTAAAATCAGATTAAAAAAAGAGAATTAATACAAAATCATTATGAAACGAACAGAAATGAAAATTAAAGATATTTACACACAAAATTATGTACATAACCAGTTCAAACAATCACAAATTGTCCTCTAAACATTGTAGCTTACATCAATACTTAGAATTACAAACTTTTAATCAATGTTTCATGCACAGTACTATCCTAAAACACATTAAATAGTATTTACATAGTTACTTTCCATAAAAAAATTCTTAAAACACAATTTCATTAAAGGTCTGGGCCTGAGAGCTTCCTTCCCGTATGATCCGACAGCAATGAAAATGAATTTGTAGTATGCGTCGACTACAGCCAGAAGGACAAATGTAATACAGTGAGCCTGATAGTGCAGGGGAAACACGTTTTCCGTCGATAGCCAGGGCACAGTTGGGAAATTGTCAGTTTTCTTCAAATTCTTTACATTTTGATATTAGCTGGTCCGGTGAGATCGGAGGCAAGAAAATCTGCAATTAAACTGGCAGCACATAGTGCACAGTGTTAATATTCTGAATTTGGATCCCAGTGATCTGTATATTTTGCCCGTTGCCATAAACCTAAAGACAAAGCAAAAATAAGATATCTATAATAGAAATATTTTATACTTTTTATACAATTATTTTAATTATTACATTTTTAATAATCCAATATTTCAGTATAGTATATTTGAACTTTTCTCAGTGTCAAAGCTAGTTGTTCATCTGGATTGATGGGGCGCGTATATCTGGAAGAGGAGTCCTCCTTGAAATCTTCTTTTATGAGATCGAGAACATAGTTGAGCCATACGATGTTCAGCAGAAAATATTCCAAAAATTTCACGTCATTCTTGCCGATTTATGAGTGTGTCAAAACAGTCTTCCTCGTTCCTTGTTTGAAAAATAGGATGTGGTTCAGCATTTCCCTCACAGGGTTGCAGTAAAATTTCTTCTATCATAAGATGAAACATCCAGTGGCAGGCACTTTTCAGCACCAGCACCGCTGGGCGACTGCCGCGCTATAGAGCATCGTAACTTCAATATGGCCGACACAGGCAGGGTAGGGGTAGCGTGCTTCCTTCTCGTTGCAGGGGTCGCCAGTTCGAGTCCGGCCGAGGGTATGGGTGGTTTTAATTAAATGTTTTATTCGTCTTGTGTCGTCATTACTGAAGACGGAATATAATCACACTGAAATGTATACGTTGTAAGAGAAACACACACGTTGAGCTGGCTGTATGGCTAACATGGCCAAATGCAATTTATTAAAAAAAAATTCAATATGGCTACCGAAATGTGGTATACTCAACTTCCGGTTGCGCCCTAACACTGTGTTTACATGGACTATCGTCGCTACAAGGCTTATTAAAAACGAAATAACGCGGTTAATCGTTGTATCTATGGATGTTTGGCGATTTCAGTGAAAAATGAGGGCCTCGGTTATCATGTTTTTTCCAAAAATAAAGACCGGGAAAAGCGATGAGTTATACAACTGCGGCATGGAAAAACTCCCATCGAAGTAGCCACGAGTGCATGGTCGTCATTTTGCTAAATCGGATTTTAATTCATCGCTTGACAGCTGTGGGAAGTGGTTGCTTGATTTTCATGCTTTTAATTAAAGAGTATGAAGTACGCGTCTCTGCTGGAAATCAATTATTTATGTTTTAGTTGTACTTACGGCAATATAGCCTTGATTTGTTAGTGATTGTTAACCTTTTTCTGCTACGTTCTATGAGAGCATTAACTTTAAAATATACTTTAGATCGACTGAAATCTATTTATCTGACAAAAAAACTATTAAATAGGTTTGTCAAGATAATTGTTTTCACGCGATTATTTCTTTTCTTTTTTAAAAAAAATATGTAAGCGATGACAAAAGTATGTTGCAGTTAAGAATTTTCTCGGAAGTTGATCAATCTATAACGTGAACAGCATTTTACAGTAAGGTAAAAAAAATCGGTAGTTAAAACCGCAAGCGTTTCCAAGACTAAATTTACCATTAATCGTCGCACATTTTTAGGACGACCAGCAACATGGACCAATCATTTAAACTCAAATAAAAGGAATAAAAAAACTAATGGCTAATTTTATCTTCCTGAAAAATCAAAAATTTATTTTTAGAGTCGACATGCAATTCGTTAAACCAATCTTGGGGATATTAGCACACAGAACAACAAATTAAACTTCAAACAATATTTGACTGATGTTCTGGAGTTGTTCTCTCCTATATATTTTGTAAATACACCGAAAAAACTATTCTAAAAACAGTGATAAAAAACTTTGGCCTAAAATCAGACATTTATAATTTTAAAATGATTTCAAGCGATTCAAAACGAGGAGTGAAACGCTGCTAAGAGGCCCAAGTTAAACGGTATCACATGTTGAATTTATACAATATCAACATAAGTTGTATCCATTTTCACAGTAATACTGGGTCTTCGTTATGTGTCACATAACTTTGTAAATGAGAATGTTTGGCGTATATGCAGAGTTACTGGTATAAAATTATGTACATACAAGTCTGCCCTGAAAGGCCAAGACATACGAATTATTTACGGTCCGTATAGTAATTGCTAAGCAATACTAAAAGTGGAGAATCGTTAGACACATTCGTCAGTCAATCCTCCAATAATCATTCTTCGTGACAGAAAAAACAAAACTTTCGCGTTTTATCAAATATATTCGAAGTGCGCAGCCATTGAGCGGAGGAAAGATATACAGTAAGCACAACTTAACTAGTATTAAAGTTGCAGTGTACGGAAAGAAACTTCACGGTGATGAATCACAGGGGAGTCTGCCGGATCTACAAATTAACCTTCTTTCTCTTTCAAGATTTCGAGCCTAGCGAATAGATTGCTATGACTTCCAATTTATAATCAAGCACGAGAACACCATAGTGCAGTCCGATAGATCAGAGATCGGTAAGTATCCTGTTCAAATTGTGTTTACTAAACGGCTGACAGCTTTGAGTGTGTGAACTGCCTCCTTTGTTCATTAAGCAGGCAGGTACCCGACTTGCTAGTGTGTTCTAAGTGAGCTGACTATGATACAGTGTGCGCCGTGTTCTTACCCTCACAGAGCGCGGGACAGGTAAGCAATAGCTCAGATATAAAGTAAATAAAATAACTGAAATAATGGTCTACACAACGAATAAAAATGTAATTTTAGCGAAATACTTCGAGCTGCTTATAAACTGTGGAAAAATAAGACACCACAACTTAGAAAAAAATAACCTCAAAATAGTCTTCCAATATTCTCCCGTGACAAAAAATAAAATCTCTAACCTTTTTAGACGATTCACTCAAACTTTAGATGCTGAACAAATCAACAGTCTAAAGGAAATCGCGGATAAAGCGGGGTTGTAAATGTCTGTTGAAAACAGAGTTCATGTGTCCATAAACTACGTGGCTCGGCCTAAAAAGGGGGGGGGGGGAGGGTAATTGGGTAGAAAGCTAGGATGAGCTACGTGGGGCAGGGGTGACGGTGGTTCGAACTTTTCATAGACAACAGCATGTCGATATTTATTCCCGTCACTTATCTCTCTATGTAATTTAGACATCATGTATTAACAATGCCGCGCATGTGTTTGACTTGAAGTCATAGAGTTGAGTTGCATGCGGCCAGCGGATTTGATCTAACCGACACGCAACGAAAAACTATTCGAAAAACACTAGACACGCCATACATAGACTCAAATTCACTTACAGATATCACCCGGGATTTTCCAAAAGTTATTTTTTTTTTTTTTTTTTTTTTTTTTTTTTTTTTTTTTTTTTTTTTACTTACTGCTTTACGCCTCGTTGACGGCTAAGGTCATTAGAGGCGGGGCGGGACTGGGAACAAGGAACGGGAAGGAATTCGGCCATGGCCTTTTTGAAGGAAGCATCCCAGAATTCGCCTGGAGTGATTCGGGGAAACCATGGAAAACCCAAATCTGGATGCCCGGATGGGGGTTCGAACCGGCGTCCTCCCGAAGGCGAGGCCAGAACGTTAACCGTTCACCCACCACGCTCAGTAAAAAATAGTTACAGTTCGTACTATTTTGAAATAAATCAGTTTTAATTAGGATCGCCCGCATGTGACCACACCGCTCGTTAATAATTCGAATTTTGTTCTGGCAAGTGAATTTCAGTATAACTTTAATTATGTGGTCGCTAAAGTGTTATTTCCAGTTCGTAGTGTGGTGTGAAGTGCGCTGTACAATAAACTTTATGAGGCTTATCGAAAATGTTTTTCCAACGAGTTTTCACTATCCAACTAGTTACATAAATCTTTAAGCAGATCAAAGAATCATTCCCTGGTAATGTAGAAAAAAAGTGACAGAACTGCAGCTAAAGAAAAAAAGATGCAGATCTTAGTTTTCCTACGTGGCAAGTATAGTTTCTTCTTTCTCTTTAATCAGTTAACGAACAATCATGAATGAGATATGGTTTTTAGTAACACCTGAAGAAAAAAAAGATCCATCACTGTCCTTGAGAGAGAGGTTTTCCCTAATAACTGATCATTTGCAGGAGTGGTTAGTGTCAACATTCCACTGAGAATATTTTTAACTATAGAAAAGTACACAACGCAAATATGGACTGTATGTGTTATATGCGCAATAATTTTAAAGATATTCTTTTAAGAGAAAATAGAACAAAATGGTTTTTTAAATTAATAGGGGAAAAAAGGCTACGTGCAACACGGGTGGAAAGGGGGTGGGGGTGTCGGGACAAATGTCGCGTCAGGCTACGTGAATTTGGGGGGGGGGGGATTTTAAGGGAATACACGTAGTTTATGAGCGCCCCATAAATGACAAGAATGCTCCAAAATTACTGACCAAACAATAAGGAAGAAACTAATAAAATATATTCATTTAGGTGCCTGTGAGAAAAATATAACCTAATGGTATATCTAGATAAAGATGAAAATGAAATATGATTCCGAAAATTGAACTAGCCAATCAGTGATCAAAACATCTTAAAAAAATATCAAAACCAAAAATTCAACAATAAAACACAGTTATAAAATCGGATTGTTTCTAAGCAGCAAATAATTTAACCCAATGAAAAGAAGAAATTCAAGAAAGGGAAAAAGAGAAAAGTTCTTGGACCAAGCAAACACTGAAATGAATGGACGAAAAGAATAATGAACTGTATGAAGAAACTGATAAACATTCGCATTCTGCATTGTTTTTTACTGATGGTGAGAATGACTCCAGAAATACTAACAAAATAGTTATTTCATTACTTTGATAAAAAGTCCGATGCATCAAAAAATTGTTTACTAAAGTAAAAACAGATAAAAGAGAAATGAAGCTCAAGAAAGCAATTTTGAAGACGGGCATACGTCGGAAAATGATCGAGAAGTCAGATGGTTTTAAAGATAAAAAAGAAAACTTCACGGGCAGAAGGAAAAAAAAAACATAGTAAAACGATGGGGAAACATCAGGAACAAAGGCAAAAAAAAAGAAGAGTTATTTCACGTGTTGAACAGAAGGTTGATTTCTGAAAGAGGAAGAAGACAAATACAGGGCGTTCGCCGGAAAACGCTACCCTCCCAGTCTGTTGCCGTCGGCAACTTGCTCGGTCAGTGGAGCCAGCAGTTTCCGCCAACCGCCACCGTGAATCACCGCACTGTTTAACACCTCCGCTGCCCCAACAGTGCATTGCAGTGACCCTTACATTGTTAAGAACGGTTTCTTTGCATTGTAGATAGTTTGTGACTTCAGTCTCTTATTAATCAGTGTTGTGAATAAACGTTTCTTTGCGGTTTGGCTGGTTTGGGGCTTCATACTCTTATTAATCTGTACCGTGTTTGAGTGTGAGTATAATTATGGTACGTTACAGTTAACAACAAAGAATATTTCTCTACGATACATATGTGAAGAAGAAGTCGTTTAAAAAGTGTCGCAGTAAATTTCGTCGCGAATTTCCTGGCGCTTTACTGCCAGCTAAATCAACAATTCTGCGTCTGGTTAAAAAAGTAAGAGAAACGGGTTCATTTTTTAACAAAAAGAGACTGTCGGTCAACCGTATTCTCACAGAGGAGAAAATTAACGATATCGCTTTTCGACTAGAACAGTCACCCAAAAAATCATTAAGTCAGTTAGGGCAGCGTGTGTCTCGAAATATGTTCAGAAGATGTGAAATGTGCATTACACAAGAGGGTCAACATTTCCAGCATCTTTTATAAGGTAAGCTAATGAATTACGCCACATTTAAATGCTTAGCACACAAGTTTATGAAGTTTATGAAGCGTAATTATTATGAAATAGTCCGCGGCCGACGGTCGAACAATGCCGGAAACTGAGCGCTCGCTCGCCGGGAGCAGTTTCTTCCTTGTAGCGCTAACAGTGGGTTGCGTTTCCCGGCGAACGCCCTGTACTTTGATAATGTGTAGCATGCAGGCAAGGTGAAATATCTGCACAATGCACGTTTACAGCGGGCTAAACACTTTTTTCCGCTGTTTTGTGGGCTAATGTTACTAATCCACTACACAAAAATACGTGCAATCAATAACTTCTAAATTCATTTATTACCTTTTTTATGGTATTACGCAAAATGCTGATGAACTGTAGTTTCGTTCTCAGTATTAAAATGGAGAAATGGTTGAGACTGTTCTTACCATTTATCTGATAAAGTAGTTACTTTCCAAATAAACAAATTATATTTATGTGAGAGCTACTGGAAATACAAATTACGTAGACGACGAAGTATCCGGAATGCTTGTGTAGGAAGACCAGATATGCGAACTTCACAACATATCGAACACACCGATAAACCTTGTCCAACAAATGAAATACTTTCCAAAGTTACATTTCTAGGTCCCCTCCTGATCAGCGTGAAATATTAAATAAAAAAAAGTCTATCTACCGTCTTTAAATGGTATGGTTTGGTACTGCAGAACGTTTTTTCTCTCAAGATCTTGAAATTTTGAGGTGAAAAGAAAATTTAGAAAATTGTAGTGTTCTGAACAAAAACCGTGATGTTAAAAAATACTATACGGGCTGATGATTTCATTGTTTTGTGGGACTGAAAGCAACGTGAGAATTCAGGAAATGTGGACACAGAATATGTTAAAAAGCTGGTAATATATTTTACGTGCCAACTAGAGCATGCGAAAAAAGGTTGAACTGAATTTCAGTAAGCACCATTCGTACGCCACTTTCAATATTTTCGCTCCTAGCGGCGGCCTTAAAAAAGCAACCGAAAGATTTGGAAAGCTTGTGTTGCCGCGACAAGCTAAACAATACCACCATAACAATCTATTAATGTAAAGTATTAATTAAACCAATCTTTAATTACTTACAGATAATACAGAAAATTACTTAATGCTTATTACAAGTACTGTGAATTAAATAAAAAAATAAAAAATAAAAACAAATTGATACAAAACTTACAGAAATTAGTTTGGAATAGCTGAATTCGATTTAAAGTGGTTTACTCTAGACACAGCACTGCTCGGGGGTCGTGGTGATTTTCCTTGCTGTTCAAGTGTCGTCCTTAGGCCTCTATAGAACGGGTAAGACGTTATATATATTCATCAGAATGGGTGATTAAGTGCACAGGTAAGAGACATAAAAAGAGGGATACATGGGAGCAACAACTACAGACCTGAAAGACGTCATTAAAGTTAAATTAGTGCATTGCATCTATTCAGAAAGGCGAATTTAAGGGGATATACAGGGTACTACGTGTGGAAACACTAGTGCATCAAACAAAATACGTGGGGTGAAATGGTGGGGGTCCGGCGAAATCTCACCGAATTTCACCAATAAAAAAGGGGGGGGGGTTCTACCACAATCTCACGTGAGCTTTTAACATTCCTAAACGACAGTAAAGCTTTTTTTTTAAAAAAAAAAAAAAATTCACAAACGACGCGGATGGCGACTTTAGGTGTAGAAACGACGGCTCTGTGCAGGTATAATCGCCCTCGGAAGCAGGAGAGGTAAGGGGAAAAAAGTCTCATAAGACTGCGAGATCGATTAGCAGGGGGGGGGGGGTCGGAATTCTGGGAAAAAAAACCTCACGTAATTAATGGACGCTCCCTTACAAGTGACCGCAAGTAGCAACCGAAACATGCATCCGACACACCATAATCTACGCAAAAAAAAAACATGAACAAAAATCTAGGTATTCTAGCAAGTACAGGGCTCAACGGTTTCTACAGCAGGCACCAGGAGCATGGAGAGTACGGCCTAGGGTATGGGTATGTGTCTTTTGTTGTCCTCTGCTATGATTGTAATAAACGCTTTGAATCAAATACGTATTCTGATTATTCGAATTAAAATAGTGAAGCTGGATAAGTGGCACAACCGATCAAATGCATTAAAAAAATGAAAGTTATTCTGTAATCTGTTTCATTCCCTGGTATATTTTCATAAGGCGGCGCGAGTTCGAATTCAATCCTTTCCCGCCTCTAATGGCCATGACGCGGACAAGGCGAAAAGCTCTCAGCAAAAAATATTGGCAGTATATCTCTTGATTTATGACAAAGTATGAAAAGACCAAAATAGAATCATTTAATCTATTCCGAAGAAAAGCAGCATTTTGTTGGTAGCTGCGAGGCAGTGTCAGACCCAGAGCTGTGTCATTGTCCCCTGGTCAGCTAAGGCCGGCCACACACAGAACCGGGCGGGGCAGGGCATTTTGCCCCGGGGCGTCTTGTGCGACGGGAAACGCACGGGTGCCTATGGAGCATCACACACAGGACCGGGCGGGGCAGGGCACGTCGAAAAGACGCCCCGGGGCAAAATGCGAAGCTGAAACAAATTATGCCCCGGGGCAAGTCGCTGCCGGGCAGAACGTTCTGCGCATGCGCTGTCACGGGACCCACCCTCCCTCCCCGGGCTCCACTATCTCGCGGTCTGGTTGTGTTGTGTTTCGAATATTCGACTGATTTGTATGTGTGCCATGTATGACTGTAAGATTTAAAATTTATATGGCTATACAGGGTTATTATATGGTTGAATAACTAATGGTCAGGAAAAAGAGGACCAATATACATACGTTAAGGTTATCAAAAGCCGCTCCTCTGGGGGTATGGCTGTTCTCCAGTTGGTATTTTGCTTTTCTATTCTGCTCCGAATGCTCTCAAGTACAAAGTCGAATGTCGAAATTGACATGAGACAATAATTAAAAAACTTGTCTGGGTTCGGCTCGAAGCTCAGAAATAAAACTTCCTATATTCCTTTTCAGGTTTATAGGGTGTATACCTACATCTCTCTGTTGTTAACATTGTGGTCCAAGAGCTGCAGATAGTTCCAAATTAACAAAACGGTCTCCTCATCTTCATCCATTTCAAAATGATACACTACACACCAGTATGCTTCTACTGAGTTCACTGACAGGTGACTGGAGCAATGAAGAAAATTTGCTAAGTGTTTGACTTGTCGTGCCTCGCCTCATTCTGTGTGTGACAGCAGCACGACAGGGCAAGTCAGGCGACTCGTCGCGCCCCGCACAACCCTGCCCCGCCCGGTTCTGTGTGTGGCTGGCTTAAGTGTTTAGCGTAGCAGGGGGGTATCGCCTGGACGCAGCTATTGATAGCGAACGTGGGTCGGCATATTGTAGCCAACTAACACTTGTGAAAGGAATCAAGGGACGGAAAATTTTGTGTAGCTGTGCGAAAAAGAATTTAAGGTGGTGGTTTTTTTTTCCGCTAACATACAGGGAGCTGGACAGGACAGTGGAGTTGCGACTGGTACTGTGGCCTGCGCGGGGCAGCGGGGCTCACCTGGCACGTTGAGAGACTCGACAACCGCGAGTGATTGAAAAGTGTGTCAGTGCTTGATGGTAAAGTTACCATTTTGAATAAGTGAATGGTGAATGATGGAACCAGCGCTGTTAACCAACCAGGAACCAAATCAGGGTAAATATCCTATCAAAACAAACGGATGCATTGCCTCATTTCGGTCGAACCGAAAATGCCCTGCCTGACAGTTCCTGTGCAAATAAGAGATTCCTCAGTGCTAACTGAGGTGGCGCCCTTTTTTACTTAAAAACTCACATGTCCTAAATGTTTATGTTTTTTTTAAATTTATAAACAAGACTGTAGCGTTTGTTTTTATTGTCTAAAAACTGTCTTGTTTTCTTTAATAAATGATAAATTTTGAATCATTAATCTTTAGATGTTTGTAAATGCAAACAAATCCAATCAAGATAATTCTTTATTAATTGATTAAAAAGGTTAATATACCAAAATTAATAATTTCGCCTCACAACTTAAAAATATTTTTATTGTGGTTTTCTATTGACTTTTTCAAGTATTTTTTCCTACATGTACTAATCGAACTATTTTGATAAGTGTAGGGCGCACTTCCATTTGCTACAGGGAAAGGAACGCCAAAACACACACGTATACTGCGACACAGCCAGTCCACTACATAGGATATACAAGCGACGCTGAAATCAGTATCCGAATAGTCAAAAGAACCCAAAAAGCTACGAAAAGTAAAAAGGAGCTTCTTGTACTGGCATGTATCGAAATTACGTTGATTGTAGAAATTTACTGCGTCCCACAACAGGCAAGTCATTTTCGTCAGAGACGGATTATGTTCAGATCGCCGACGTGAAAACAGCCAAACAGAATCCCTGTAATAGCGAGGAGACGAAGCCAATGATGATAGAGGGAGGAATAGCACTGGCAGTCAATGGAACTTCTTTACGCGCAAAAGTGACTTGGAAAATAGTCAGGAAATAGGTGACGCTTTGCATGTAGCGATATTGGTGACGTCACTGAGCAATGCAGATGCTAGACAATGTGGTAGGTGCCTTGGTGGGCAAACCACGTTACAATTATCTTTCATACCTTTATGATTAATAATTGTGGATTTTTAATTTTAATTTAGCAAGAATCTCGACGTTAGTTGGAATTTAGGAAAAATTGTCACAATATGACATTTATTTTCTTATCACTGGCGATTACAAGTCTGAGCGAATTTACCGTTAACATTAACACAAATTGGCAAAATCATAAAAACAACGCTCAGAGTTACAATTAGCCGTCATGAGCAAGCAAACAATTGTATATTTACTTTTAAATATCTCAGAATCAAAATGCAAGAAATAATGACAACTGGAAACAATGAAAAATACAAGTTATGACTACCTCAGACAAAGGCATCATAATACTGTGACTTTACAGTTAAACAAGAAAATCATGGGCGCCAGAATGAACAATATATCATTCGAAAATAACTAGTTCTGGCAAATAATGCCGCTAGCTCAGGGGTTTTTACAATTACAAAGTGAGAACATGGACCTATCCTCTCAAAGTCGCTTACGGGTTCTGTTTCACGGAATGCACAATCACATGGCTTGGTCGTAATTAATTACCATTGTAGTTCTGCGTCTGATGTCTGTGATGAGTGTAGCGGACCCACGATATGTGAGATTGTCTCACAAGTCGGCTATAGGCATCTCTGGTCTGGCAATGCGCATCATCGCATTACCGGCTGTGTTGCGGTGATAACCTTGCTCCAGCAAGGCAAGCTGCGGTTAGCGAAAGAAGTCAACTTTCCAAGTCAACCTCAGACTGGTGCGATCGAAGTTAGAATGTAGAATCTCAGCTCCTCGCTCTTCGGTCCACGAGGAAACTTCTTGCTCCGCCCATTTGTAGTCTCGAAGCTCACATACAACAAAAATTCCCAGGATTTTGAGTTATACGCTCATTTTGATTGGACCTTCAGGTCGGCACCTAATGTCACGTGATATCCTCGATATGTGATTTGGCCAAGGAATTCAACAGAGGTCGGACATATTCGGCTAAGTTCGCCGGGCGAGGGAACATTCGGGTTTCGGACGGCAGGCTTTTCCCGCCAGGAGAGTGACGTCGTTGACCGCCCATCCCCAGGGAGCAGGGTGTGTGGTCTGGCAAATCCCAAATCCGCGACTTTTTGTCGCCAAGGCTCGGGAACACCAAGATTAGCTTCAAGCCTACATAGCTCAATAATTCTTGAATATTCGCTTTGCTACGATACACTGTATAAGTTCACCATTTCATTACAGTCCTCACTTGGAATCTTGCGTACTTTATAAAATTACAACAAAAATCTATTCACGTGGTCGCCCAAGATTTATGTAAATTACTCTTATATTATTACATATATAATAAAAATGCACCTTGTAACGTGGCGACAGCGCGGATCGTTACAATATGGCCGGCCGTTGGTGAAAAATGAAATTATGGTACAATAATTTTATTTTTAACTACCTAATTCTATCTCCATTGTGACTCAACAAAAACTTAAGCATTTTTATAATTACATTAATTTTAAATGTGATTCCAATAACCATCGGTATTCCTGCCTTGTAAGGTGAATATATAACGGGAGCATATGTCCTTTTGGCCGTCTTACAATTCTTTACAAACAGAAGCACGTGAATTCAGGTAGCCTTCCCAAATACAAAGTTATATTAAACACAATACTAAAATATACATGAAAAGAAATTATTTACATACATGTTTAAATAATAATAATCTTGAAAATATCTTGTATCAAATCTTATCATTAAATCACTAAAATGAAACACATTAATAAAACAAAACATTTTGAGACCACTTATGCAGAAAGTGGTGGAACTATACATTGTATTTATTGTATTTACAATTTAGCGTGATGTTTTACTCATGTGCATAAAAATAATTCTGCCTTCAACAAACATCCATAAAGATGCTAGAGGTGAGCGTAAAATATCTCATTACATTGCGCGGTTTTAATCTCAAAACAACGGAATAGTTTAGTCGGATTCGGTGACGTGATTTTCGTCATGACCGACGGTTAATTCAATAAGCATTTCAGAGAAGATGTGCCCGTGTTCTTGGTCAAATATCACTAACTTCTGTAGCTTGCATGAAAAAGTCGTAAGCTTTGTGCATAGACCAGTCCGATCTCAGGTTCTCCGTTTGCCAATACAAAGCAATTTTGAGATTTCACGCTAGCAGAATACTATGAATCTATATAAAGCAACAATATAAACCTTGAAATTATTTTCGTTGAGTGCACACAATTCTGAACTAAATGTATGCTGTCCAACAATAGTTTTAATCTAATTTACGGAATACTATACACTTTACAGTTAGGGTACGCGAAATACCGCTAGAACGAGGCGTAGAACGACTTGTTTCCCTTCTCATTCATCCTGGGGTATTCGCTACCTGCTAATTCTCGGAAACTGCCGGTTGAGCCACTGCTTACCTGCACTAATGAGCTCAGCTGTTCGAGGGTAACTGTCCCCAGCTCCCTCGATACCGTTACTTAGTATGAAACGGCTTTAAGTTCCGGGCGTTATGAGGCCCGATCTCGGTTTGTCCGTACGTCAACAAATAACAATTCTTCGAGATCACTCTGGCCACCAAATAAGGGCAGAAATATAGCAGGAAAAACGACGATATCACCAATAATCTTATTGTTCACGTCTTCACCATCTGTGCATTTATCATATACAAAATTCCTTTTCAATTGAAGTTAGCATCAAATATAATTACCTTAACTTGCAAAGTTAGCTGAATTATTGAATATATCCCGTAAATAAAGTTTTTCCCTTTAGCCTTTATAAATGCAGTCGCCTTTAACTTTTTGCTCTTCGACCTCGCGCTATCGTCAGCAAAATAACAGCAAGGTATTGTGAAAACTCTCCTGTATATCTGTAATCGTTCAACTTAAGATTCCTAATTTCTGTGATGACCAACACAATTTAAACAAATCTTTCTGGCAAGGTTTCGTGTTCTATAGGGCATTATCTATGGCACGTTAGCCACCCTTTACAGATAGATACACAAAACAAAGAAGTAAAATACATTGATGAGATAACTTGCGATCTCCGATCAACACAGACAAAGCGATATTACGCTCGCTCTACACTTCTGCTCAGAAAAGATATAATGCAACTACCTAAGGTAAAACGTTACATCGAACTCATGCATCACAAAATGTTGAAACCCTTTTCGTTTATGTCACAAAATACATCTTAGAAAGCATATCACCATATTTGTATCGCTGTCCGATCCATTGTGATTGCGAAGACAAGAAATTGTGCTTGCTAGTGGCGCTTCATTCTTCCGCGGGTGCGTATTAATTTATCTGGCTCAGGAAAACATTTAATATTTCAGGATTTGTATCAAATCAAGTCCAATTAACAGCGTGAAAGTCAAAAGTGACTATTAATATTTCACGTGGACAAAATATAAAGTTCGGAATAGCGAAATAAGCATTAAAAATTCCGAATATGGAAATATCCTAAGTAGCTTTATTTTAATTTTCCGTTTATCTAATCTTTCCAGCAAAACAGACGGTTTAGACTAGCGGAACTGGCATCGGCCTTTCTCAAGCATGATTAATTTCGGTAAGGCGCCTAACCTAAAAGAATGTGTACTGTACATTTAATTTCCCCCTTTTTTTATGATTCAAATCGGTCAATTCATAGTCAGCCTTTTCGTCAACGTATTTGGCATGCTACACAACTTGTTGAACAATGCCTACAAGACGAATTTGAGACGTCCATGGATTCTTTTCATCACATAATTCCTTTCGGAATACACGCTCATCGCATATTTATTGAATGCGATAAAACGCTGATGCGAGGCGAGAAACGTTTGGCACTCAGTGATGACCCTAAGTCCAACATCTGCGCTCCCGAACAAAATTCTCGGAAGACGCATTGTGCTGGCGGATCCCTTAGCCTTGCTAATGGGCTCAGCTGACAACCAGGTACCTGGGTTAAACAACATTCTCGTCTGTCTTCCCTTCCAGCTGATTTCATTGATCCTCCAGAATTTAGTTTCTGCAGCAAAATACTTGTCTTTTGACCTGAACGGGCACAGAAAAATTTCGCGTTGCTTTTCGATCATGGCGGTGTATATGCTATCATGCCTTTCTGTTCCATGGATACTCAAACTGAAACGCTTTACACAAGTTTTCCGGAACTGCGCGTCTGACCAGACACATTCCGTACTCACAACCGCGATCTGCAGTGACTTTTGCACTGTATCAACGCTTTTGCTGACACTATGCTCAGTAATCTGCCGCGTCACTGTCACGTCTTCGAGCACTGTCCGATTGAAAATTTGTATTTCCGGAACTGCTTCGACCATACTATCGACAGACGTAATGTTGGAAAGCTCGCATTCCTCAGAGTTTACCAGCTGTTGGTCTGTATTCTGGGTTTGTTCTACTTGTGCAATTTCGATCAATTCATCGGTAATCGCAGCAGTTGGTACCTCTGTGTGTTTTTGTAACTCCGAATGGAAGGTGGATATTTTTCCGTCCAAACTTGTTAATATCGCAGCTTGCGAATCAAACCGTGCATCAACACTCTGCTTAAGCAACTCAGCATTTCTTTTAAATTCTTCCCTTTGTGAATTAAATTGTTGGCTAAGCAAATCTGAATTTCTCTTGTTTTCCTCTTTTTGTGAATTAATTTGCAGGCTTAATTCCTGTGTTTGTGACTCAATTTTCTGTATTAGTTGTTGAAATTGCTGGCTATTTTTTTGGCTCGATTGCTCTATTCCAGTCATCAACATTAACAACTGCTGTGATAGGAGTGGTGGTCCTACAGTAACTTGTGTTATTTGTTGGGTCTGTCCTGAATAAGCGGGAGTGTTCTGGATTATCTCACCGACAGGTGAAGGAAAATTTTCCATATCTTCCTGTGGCGACAAAGTAGACTGCGAACTATATGAATGGGTCGGAACTTCAGAACTTACGTTCCCCTCCCCAGCAGCCAATATTTCGCTTTGTTCCGTTAACTGAACCTGATCGTTCATGATTTCGGGAGATTTTTGCCTATCAGACTGATCTTCCATATCGAAATCCTTTATCGTACGAGATCGTAGCTTCATATGAACACACAACGAATGAATTTACACCGCAATTGTGCAATGACGAAATCTAGATTCACTAACAACAAAAATACCGCGAATTTCAGTACACACAAATACATATACCCCTCCAAAATACAGCAAGAGAAAAGCAACGATGAATCATGCAACACAACACCATGAAAGCAGACTTACTCCAAACACATGGGCAAAACATGCGTGTCTTTAATTTTCTTAGAAGCTACCATGCATTAACAAAACAATACTGACGTTACTCATTTAAAAATTTGAAAAATGATCACAAAATTGTTACAATACAAAGTGTATTGCATCTCAATTGAAATACACAAATGAACTTCTTTTAATGCGTTGAAACAAAATAAATTTTATGCATTGAAACAAAATGAACTTTATGCATTAAAATACAAGTGAAACATCAAAATAAAATCTTGTATGAATATCTATTGACTACAAGAATAATAAAACAGCCAAAAACCATGTGCAACATTCCATGAAACTTTCTGAATTTGGGCTCCAAATTGTATTAATTTGAATTATGCCACCAAGTTCGCAGACATTAAGAAGTAATGTCTCATCTGGCCCCACGTTGGGCGCCATTATGTGGTAGGTGCCTTGGTGGGCAAACCACGTTACAATTATCTTTCATACCTTTATGATTAATAATTGTGGATTTTTAATTTTAATTTATATGAAGGATTGGAAATTTATTAATTTAGCAAGAATCTCGACGTTAGTTGGAATTTAGGAAAAATTGTCACAATATGACATTTATTTTCTTATCACTGGCGATTACAAGTCTGAGCGAATTTACCGTTAACATTAACACAAATTGGCAAAATCATAAAAACAACGCTCAGAGTTACAATTAGCCGTCATGAGCAAGCAAACAATTGTATATTTACTTTTAAATATCTCAGAATCAAAATGCAAGAAATAATGACAACTGGAAACAATGAAAAATACAAGTTATGACTACCTCAGACAAAGGCATCATAATACTGTGACTTTACAGTTAAAAAGAAAATCATGGGCGCCAGAATGAACAATATATCATTCGAAAATAACTAGTTCTGGCAAATAATGCCGCTAGCTCAGGGGTTTTTACAATTACAAAGTGAGAACATGGACCTATCCTCTCAAAGTCGCTTACGGGTTCTGTTTCACGGAATGCACAATCACATGGCTTGGTCGTAATTAATTACCATTGTAGTTCTGCGTCTGATGTCTGTGATGAGTGTAGCGGACCCACGATATGTGAGATTGTCTCACAAGTCGGCTATAGGCATCTCTGGTCTGGCAATGCGCATCATCGCATTACCGGCTGTGTTGCGGTGATAACCTTGCTCCAGCAAGGCAAGCTGCGGTTAGCGAAAGAAGTCAACTTTCCAAGTCAACCTCAGACTGGTGCGATCGAAGTTAGAATGTAGAATCTCAGCTCCTCGCTCTTCGGTCCACGAGGAAACTTCTTGCTCCGCCCATTTGTAGTCTCGAAGCTCACATACAACAAAAATTCCCAGGATTTTGAGTTATACGCTCATTTTGATTGGACCTTCAGGTCGGCACCTAATGTCACGTGATATCCTCGATATGTGATTTGGCCAAGGAATTCAACAGAGGTCGGACATATTCGGCTAAGTTCGCCGGGCGAGGGAACATTCGGGTTTCGGACGGCAGGCTTTTCCCGCCAAGAGAGTGACCCATCCCCAGGGAGCAGGGTGTGTGGTCTGGCAAATCCCAAATCCGCGACTTTTTGTCGCCAAGGCTCGGGAACACCAAGATTAGCTTCAAGCCTACATAGCTCAATAATTCTTGAATATTCGCTTTGCTACGATACACTGTATAAGTTCACCATTTCATTACAGTCCTCACTTGGAATCTTGCGTACTTTATAAAATTACAACAAAAATCTATTCACGTGGTCGCCCAAGATTTATGTAAATTACTCTTATATTATTACATATATAATAAAAATGCACCTTGTAACGTGGCGACAGCGCGGCTCGTTACAACAACAAAGCGAGTAACTTCATGGCTATTACGCCCATTACGTGTTATGCCTATCGTGGTAATTTAAGCAATATTTATATGTTATATGTACAGTGTACGTTATTGGGTTACCTTTACAAATTCAGCATAACAAAAATTATTTCAATAACTGACATTTCCTCTGGTGTTAATGAACTTAAATATGTTAGGAAATATACCAAACATTTCAGCAGAGCGTAGCCGATATTTCAGAACAAGAAAATGGTTTCTTAGACAGCAAATATCTCTTGGGTTGAATGGAAAAACTTGAATAGTAGAATGACGCAAATACTGGACCTGGACTTATTTAGCATTATATCCTTCTGGCACACCATTAAATATTCCTGGTTGTGTGTATCCATCAGATACTATGTCAGTGTTCCCTGTCACCATGGCTGTACGTACGAGTCAGATCCTACCAAACATGCTGAAGATATTTCAACAAAACAATTAAAATCTGCTATAAAAAGAATCATTTAGAAAATAATTAATTACAGGCACTGAATAACTCAGTTACCTGAGTCCTTGAAGGATACAAGATCAACATCAACCTCCTGGGAAGACATGGTAGGGAGCGATGATCTCAACTGTACGAATCAAAAAAAAGCCAATGAGGTGGTCTGAAACAACGCCACTAGCACCATCACTGAAGCTGATTGGCTACGAAAATTGCCTATGAACCCTCCTACATCTACCAATGTCATTACACTTATTCGTTGCAGTCTGCTGAAGAATATATTTAAGACAGAGGTAAGAGTAGAAATAATCTCTTAAAACTCTTAGTTTGTTCAAGAACTTTCATTATTTATAATAGTTTCCTTTTAATAAACCTCAACCAATAACGTATTTAAAACTTATCCTTAATGGGATTCCTACGACTCGTGATTTTGCACTAGTTTTCGCGGCACACTATATCGCACTAAACTCTCAGTTGTCGCAATGAAACGAGCCAGCTAACAGTAAAGAGGTAAGAATACAATATTCAAAAACACCAGATTCCATTACATTAAAGCGGTATATTTCGGATTTGAGAAAAGAAACAAACGGTGGAAAATAATTAAAAACTGTTCGATAAAGGAACTGTTTGACACAGTATCTATTTATATGTTGCTTTCACGGTCTTGTTTGGAATTCACCATATAGGCAGTTCTCTTATCCCGGACTCATAAGTCGCGTTTTAAGCGGACTCAACGTTTTTAGATTCAAACTGGGCATCGTAAAGAAGAGGACTAGCTATTCCCAGGCTTAAACACCACAAAACTTATTTTTTTTTTTTTAAAAAAAAAAAAAAAAACAACACCGTAGCTCCTTACAGAGAATCAACTAAAAAAGCCACTATAGATACAATGTAGGAAGAACTGAAATGAGACACGATAGTTGTTGCTTCAGAGATACGGGAAAGCTTAAGTGGGGAAGAAATCCTACACAAATATCAGTTTCCAAACCAACGAAAAGAGTAAAATTGCTTTAAAGATTGACGCTGAGGTCAAACTAAGAAAAATGTGGCATGAGAATTTTTTTTTTTATCTAGTCCTACCACACAGGTAACAATGTACTTTATAGAGTAACACAATTTTCTCTTCCTAAACTTCTCAATAATGTCCGCCGCATGCACAGAACACAGCCAGTCAGCGATCTATGCAAAAGTTTCTTGTGGGATATATTCTTCTCCAGAACCTAGAATAACTTATAATATGATGTATTTACATTAAGGTAAATAATAAGTCCGTAACGACAAGAATTTGTTGACGAGCGTAGTGGGTGAGTGGTAACGCTCTGGCCTCGCGTTCGGGAGGACGCGGGTCCGAATCCCCGTCCAGGCATCCAGATTTGGATTTTCCATGAGTTCCCAAAATGTGAATGCCGGGATGCTACCTTTAAAAAGGCCATGGACGAATTTCTTCATGTTCCTTGTCCCCAGTCCCTTCCCACCTCTTATGACCTCGCCGTTGCCGAGCAGTAAAACCACAAGCAAAAAAGTAGTTGTCTTTATAAATTTTTGTATATATAAACCATGGAACAATCGCCTGAAACTTTAAGATATTTGTTATTCACATAGTTTAATCATCAAGCACCCTCGTTAAGGAACCAGCACACTCGATTTGAGAAGTAGGTTCGAGTCCTTGTCCCTGGCTACTGGCTGTGTGATTTGAGAGGTAGGTTCGAGTCCTGGTCCATGGCTACCGGCTGTCTGATTTGAGAGGTAGGTTCGAGTCCTGGTCCATGGCTACCGGCTGTCTGATTTGAGAGGTAGGTTCGAGTCCTGGTCCATGGCTACCGGCTGCCTGATTTGAGAGGTAGGTTCGAGTCCTGGTCCATGGCTACCGGCTGCCTGATTTGAGAGGTAGGTTCGAGTCCTGGTCCACGGCTACCGGCTGCCTGATTTGAGAGGTAGGTTCGAGTCCTGGTCCATGGCTACCGGCTGCCTGATTTGAGAGGTAGTTTCGAGTCCTGGTCCATGGCTACCGGCTGTCTGATACCCGAAATCACCAAGGTGAATGCTGGGACTGTCCTTAAGGTGTGAACACACTAGGCCAACGAATGACAGCCAATGTTGGTCGCGAATGTTTTGGCGTTCGGTCTCTCGTCCTCTTCAAACACCAAAGGGTTGGGCCCTGTCGAGTCGCAGTTGGCTCTGAAACCTCGTCCAAGTTGCTAGCATTTTATATTATAAAGTAATAAGAGACGTTTTGATTGCAGTTTAAGCAGCCGATATTATGTGGAAAGAAGAGGATCCCATTAGTGCATGTACAGCCTTTATTTTACCACAAGAAGCTGATTTGAAAAAGAAAGAAAAAAACGACGCTGGTGGATGACCTCTCTTTTTAAAAGTAGGAAGGAGTCCGGTGTTCACTTTTTTTTTTTTACTGCGAATTTATCCTGTATGAAGCACATACTGCTAAAAGCAAACCATGTTGATTTGTACACTTCATCAGCACAACTGCCAGTTTCGCATTTGTTTTCTCCTCTTTATCTTTCACGGGGAAAAGATGTCAACAAAGGTTCCATTTTCTTCTTCTCAACATGCACACTGATTTCTAAAAGTTTATTTATATCCCTCGAAGCGTCTAATCTCTTCAATTTCTTTTTGTATTCACAGTTCTTAGGGTCCCATAAACATTCCCGTTCACGATAAAAATTGATCAACTTTAATGCGGTCTCATTATTCCATTCCATACTCAACACAAATTGTAAACGCACACACGCACACACACACACACACAAGCTAGACAAGTCGAACAACGAAATAGTGAACCAAAGTTGGTTCGACGTCCACACCAGGAGGGTGTCCCAGCGCCAACCCTTCGATGTTACCACCAATAGCCTGAACCGCAACGAAGGCCGAGGGATTCATTGTCTGCGAATTGCCTCCCGTACACATTAATAAAATCCCTCCCAACGAAGCGAATGGTCGCCGTTATTTGCCTAGTTTGTACGCGTCTTTACAAGAGTAATAGACAGATAGCAACATACGCTGCCTGCGTTAGATTAGATATCATCCAGCAAGCGGGACGATTACCGATTCGCCACTGAAGCAGGCGTAGTGACTACACTTCACGTCCTCAATAGAGGAGAGCCGGGCATAGTGGACACGCTAAGGTTTGATGATGTTATACCTACAGGCATCAAAATTAGCGGTTACATACCTCAACTACCTTATCACACATTAGAATTTTTTAGTAATCTTTGAATTAAGTTTAATGCCTAAAATATTTAACGTTTTAAAAAGAAACCTAATGGCCACTTAGCGCGACATGGTCATGCAATGTGGCCAGTAAGCTTCAAAATCAGAAATTTGTGATTAATAAAAACGCATAACAATGTACTTTATTTAGAAAAAAGTTGAGAAATTTGGAAACCATAGAAATTGTAACAGGCAATAGGAAAATGACATTAACTGCAATTTTTGTATACAAAACAAAGGTTGTTTTCTTCAACTCCAGCAATGAGTTCCTGAGCCCAAATGAAACTGGATCTATCGTTCTTGTGATCTTAAAGCTGCGGCATTTTCGTTGCATTAAAACAATGTGCGTCTTCTTGATCAACATCACCATCAAATAACTCTATTCTTGGATTAGATATCTTAGGCTTGGTGGGTTTCTTACTGGCATCGGTTTTCTTCTTGTTTTCGTCTTTTTTCTTCTTCTTTTTTGTTAGGTTTTTGTTGCTTCGTCAGAACCTTTGTTCTGGCTGTTGATTTTGTGTTTTCCTACTACTGTTGCACGAGACACTGCAACAATGTCCTTTGAGCTCACACAAAAAGTATTCGTCATTGAAATAACACCACAACGCTAACTTTGAAATAAACCAACTTTAGAAATAATTTCACTCATTTCGCTTTTTTTATTATTGTTGATATACTCACTTCTGCTTCTAATAATAATAAAGCATCTATTCAGAGTATCGTATGTCGGACATGATAATAATCTGAAAGCAACAGAGTTGATGCTCAGCGGACACCAGCAGCTTGGCCTCTCTGCCAGGATTCACTACATTACCGAAACGTAATTTTAACTTAACAATGCCATCACCAAACCGTGAATCTGTAGCCAATGCAAAATAATTTCGCTCAGAAGCAGTGTCACCTGATTTCCTATTAATGAGTGCATAGACTGAGTACTTACTTACTAAACATCGGGATGATCAAAATTTAATAACTTCTAGATATGACATGCTAATGCTAACCGGATATGAGTCGAACGAGTTATGATTTTTACAGCGCTATGACATCACCTCTTGGCCATGGCCACTTCGCTCGGCTCTCCCCTACTCGTTCTAAGACTCTAGACTGAAAATAAAAACTCAACAAGCAGCGCTTATAAGAGCATAATTTACATCCGCAGACAACAGTTCAGAATTGTTACATACAGTGGTTTATAGAATTTGATACAATGGACACGCAAGAGTTCCTTAAACCGACTTGGATGACTGACGATTTACTTGTGGGTAGCATTTCACACGTTTTTTGTGATCGAGAACAACCACAGCAACATCGGCAGTCTCGCCGATAAGGCTGCGTCAACAGCATTGTGAAACCGTTGGCGCAACCTTGCAAGCAAATGCCAGCACGCTGTGGCCTGTTCACATTCTAATCCGGCGTCGGACTCGTTATCGACTTCCTCAGATCAGGCATGCGTAATGCCTTCCTAGAGTCTCTAGCAGTACAGATCCTAGAACTGAAGTGCTGGATAATAGTGCATATCCGATGGTGGAGCAGCATTAGGAAAAGGAGAAATATTTTATAAAGCGACAACGTATGGTTCCAAGCACTTTATGGAAACGAAGCTTCGAATCGAAAAGGCAAATCGAAGCATTCAATACGTGATGTTAGACCCTCTATGGTGCTTCTTCTTTGTGAGACTTTCCTTTTGTTCTTCGAAGTGGATGACGGGCGTGAACCGTAAGGCCGGTCGTCCTCTGGTATCGAATTCGTCCGAATATGACGGACTAATTCCGACATAGGTAAAAGGCATTGTCACGCGTCCACTGGACACGACCTGCTCGGCCAAATACAACCGAATCCGGCCGAGTGACGGACCAATCCCATTGAGATGGGATTAGTCGAATGTTACACTGTGGTGGTTTCATAAAAATATCTAGGGAAAGGACAATTATTGCAAGTGCATCTACGCAGTTATAATAATTATTTTACTAAAAATTTGTACAGTAAATTATTTGCTTTTCTTACTGTAATATTCTCAAACGATTATGAGATATCACACTTGTCGGGACCGCATTGAGGTATAGGCTATACAGGCTGCAGACTACGAGCCTACATCACAAAAACAAAATTTGCTTGTTTCTTATAATTCTCCTTTTTGTATCTTGTTTTTTTGTTGTATGTTCATTTATTTTTTAAACTGAAATACTGACTTTTGTGAAATTGGCAACATGGACAGGTTCGCCCAAGGGTCTACAAATCCTAAATACGGCCCTGACTCTTGTAATATTTCGCGAGAGCAAGGTAAAGTCTATTTTTACGAAATGTAAGTCACTATACATTTTATAAAAACACCCCGTTCACTTGGTGTTGAAGTAATATGCGTCAGACGTTATTCGACGGCAGTGGACGAGGTTAATCGGATGAACTAGCCGGCCGTCAAATCGGGCGTTACTCGGACGAAATTCGGTTCCAGTGGACGACCGGCCTTAAGGCTCGTTGGCACTAGGCTAATAATTTAGTCGAGTTGCGAATAATTTAGTAGCTAAATTACTCGCTACTGACGCAAAAATCGTTCGCACTACGGTCGAGTACAGTACGTATTTTGCCAGATGAACAGGTTGCAACGCAATAAAGTGAATGAGCTGATACAGCTTAGGTTAATGGCTATTTTAGAAGAGCTGGATGAAGAAGTTTATGCGATAAAAAAAAAGCAATATGTATTGTAATAAGTCGCGTTTCCAAAGCGACGCAGTGTGCACAGATAAAGCGAGGGCTATTTTTCGGCGAGCGGAAGCCGCGAGCCGGTTCGTCAAGCCACCCGCTGCGCTGTTGACAATAACAGCAGGGACAGCCAACCTACAGACAATAGTGACCCGCCACTCAGATATTCTTGTATCCTGTTACATGAAATGCTGCTCGGAGGGGGAGTGGAGACGAGACACTGGTGGACTGTATGTCGAGGTGAGAAGAGGGACTGCGAGACCACCGCCATCCTCTGTGGGCCTGAGGTTCATCTCCCGTCGCCGGCAGTGAGCAGTGCGCGGACACGGTAATGTGCCTATAAAAGTGAGACTTAGTGCAACATATCAAGAGCCCGGAAAATACCCCTGAGAAGCTACCCTGATTAGCTAGATACTTGTTTGAAATATTCAACTGAGCTAACCATCCGTAAAACTTCACATGTCAGATTTGTGTCTTTAGTTTGGTCAATAAAGTCATGTCTTTTGTGAACCCATTTTCTTTATGGTCTTGTAACCCCTGAGACGTGTCACGTGCGAGGCTTAATATTAACATGTTGATTAAGAAAAGTTTTAATTGCTGACGCTATAGAGGGTGTCTAACGAGTTTCAAAAATAGAGCCACCCCCACCAAAAGAGATTATTACAGTATGAAATTGGGTTAATAGAACGTATGAACTACGAGCTACAAATTGTCTTCTAAAGGAATTAGCATTAGAAGACCCCTAATAGTTGGAATGTGTCCAAAAGTTGTGTTAATGAAAATGCAGTCGCAAATTCAGCATGAAGATACGTAGTTAAGAAGTGCAATTGCAGACAGTTCTCTACTTTATTGCCACCGGATGAAGTTTAAGGACACTCAAACCTCGTATTTATACAAGGAAAATCAGCTGTTTTCTAATTCATCACAGTGTGAAGGAATCTATGAAACATTAAAAGATTTGAAGCAATGTTTTGTACAGATCTATCCAGTAAACTGAATCATTTCACTGTTTTCTCACCAAATCCAGGTATGTTTATTGTATTTTCCAAATCCATATGTGCAGATCGCGTTCTTTGTTTGTTTTTACAGAGCGGCGACTTAATAATCTACAAGCATTCATGTTCTACATATTTAGAAGCAATTTTAATTTTTTAGCGACAGCGAATGAACTCGATTTAAACAATAGGTTCAGACTTGTTTAGCCGATGAGCGAGTGGGCAGTGGCGCGTGGTGGGGGGTGCTACTCGCCCGGTTTAATAGAACAAAACGGATCGACTCGACTAAACTACTCGACTAATTTTCATTGTTCACACACGTTTAGTTACTAAATCGCTCGCCACTCGACTAAATTACTAGCCTAGTGTGAACGAGCCATAAGATGGCGACAGTGGATGTGATCGCCGAAGCATCGTGTGATAACACTTCCTTAACTCGGCTAGTTAACTGAGAGCATTTCATAAAAAAAGGAAGTTGCTTGCTCACGAGTATAATATGAGGTCTTCAACACGCAGTGACGCTGGTATAACAATACAAAGCCACTTCAAGTGAGATCAGCACATAACCTTCTTGGTCGCAGATAAAGCTAAATCCAGATTAAGAGTCACTGGTAGAGTTTTGGAAAGCTGCAACTAATACATACCTACAAAAACTCTTACGTCTTCGAAGTACAATGCTGCGCATTGCCACAGATTTTATATAAAGTTTACGCTTCAATTTATTGACTAAAGATATTAACATCTATTAACTTTTACGACCTCATACTACGTCATGTCGAGATAGATAAGATCAGGGAAATAAGATGCCGAACTGATGCCTAAATGAATCCGTTCCTCACCAATGTCATTAAACCACAAATTCACGGTGGATAGAACAGCATCCTCTGCCATATATTTCTGTTAATTGTATAAACATAAATGAAACCAGAAGTTGATTTTTTTTCACTTTTTTACCAAGACCTGGACATTTATATTTTGTTGCTCTCGAGAATTTGCGAAGCCTGCTGGAAAGTACAGGATTACTATTCCGAAGATAAAAGCAGCCATTCGCCCCTTAGTTGCAACTGGTACTGGTATAACTAAAAATAGGACAGGTTCTTTCCACAGTCTACCTGTTAAAACCCAAAACAAGCATTATATCGAACTTCCAATTGCGATCAATATCAGGATTTCAATTTATTCAGAGATCACTGCAGGCGAATCCCGGATGATCTCTTCAAAAAAGGCCATGGCCAAATTCCTTCCTATTCCTTGTACCCATTCGCCTTCCGGATCTAATGACCACAACGACAAGCTATAAAACCATAAAAAGTATATGGTAGTGAAATTCACATTCTAGATCTTCAACTACTCTTCAAACTAGTGCGTTCCAATAACCACGTCAACGTGTGATCATGATGTTGAGATTGTGGTACAATGGAGAGTAAATATCGAAGGACTGTTTCCTCATTAGAAAGATTCAATGACCCATAACGATCCTGAAAGAGAACTAGATTTCATTATAAAAAACAAAAGTAAATGTGGAAGTGGCGCTGCTTAGATGTAATCAGGTTACAACAGCCATCCTTGATATGCCCAGAAGGTATGGATTACCTAGCATTAATCTGAAGCAGACTGTTTTGTGACAGGTTTTTTTATATGTCAAGAGTCCCTATGTAGACTCAGTGGCGGGAAAGGACTGCGGGTAAGGAGAACGGGAAATCCTTCGCCTGGACTGATTTCGGTAAACCATGGACAACCGAAATCAAGACGGCAGGATACCTGCGAGGCCAGAGCGTTACCAATCACCCACTACTCCCCGTAGCCTCATGGCTTTGAGGATAATATCAACGGTAAATTCAAATTATTTGTACAATTTTGAAAGTCAAATTGAAACGCTAATCAATCTCTTATTGCACTCCGACGTTACTGAAGTTAAACAGCAAAAGCGAAAAATAAACAACGAATATGGAGTATATGTGAAGTGGAATCAAGATTTAAACTCGTTTGTGTGGTAGGAAAATAATGGACTATGTTTGGTCGAACGAATATTCGAAGAGATGCAGCAAAGATATATTAAAAGTTTAGTGAAAAATGTGTGATAACGCAGAGTAATCATGTAGGTGTAATTGAAAGCACCGACAAGTTTGAATTACGGAATTTTATTTCCACGAATACAGACATCAAAAGACAAACACAAAACTCCTTTTACATCACATGTCCGGACTCTGAAGGCCGATAAAACCTTTTGAATTACTTGAATGTATCGAACTCAACTGGTTTTCAAAGGTAGAAAATTCACGAAAATACACGATCGCCCGGATTCCGTTCAGACTTCAATGTGACACCGGCAAATATTGTGCTACTAGGAACACACTTGATGTATATGTAGTGAGTAGACCTAATAAGCGAATAGTCAGTAACTATGCCACTAAGCAACGCTGCATGACTATTTTATTTGAATAAAATCTCCCAGAAACGAGTAATGTATTTAGCTTTTTAAATGGAAAATGTATAAATGTCGACTTTCAATCTTCTTAATACATACTGTACCCAATATTAATGCTCTCTCAAATTACGAATCGTTTTTTCTAATGAAATATTTTGAAACAACAAACTCAACTTTTGCAAATTCTACACGTTTCTTAGACTAAAATTGAATCTATGTTTACATGAAAAACTACTTTGTTAATGTTCTGAACAGCTTTTTTCAAGTAGTAGTACTACAAAATGCACGTATTCAACCTGAAGTATCGAAACATTTTTGTTTTTTAACTTACTGGATCACCTTGTCACTTAGGTTTGTTAGTTACTATCTATCCGTAAACAGTGTAATTTGTTGTGCACGTTGAATGTTAATTTAAATTAAAAGGACAGTGGAATAAAATATAATTTAATTAATGGATGAACGTGCTGACTACTACTCTGCAGGCAATTAAACAAAATCTGTATTATAAAGCGAGCAAGCACTGTATAAACATATTCGGTCCATGACGAGTGTATTTCTGAGTGTGTGCAAATGACCATCCTCCATGCCAATAATTCAGAACATAAATTGTAAGACAGGATTCAACGTTTTTCTCGGACGTAATAGTGTAACATTTACTTAGGTATGCAAATTGTATAGCAAAGCCTGATTACGACGATTTAACCGAAATGAGATATTCCGTAACAGATTCTGTTAGTTGAAAGATTTTTAGTAGAAGCCCGGCCAGGTAATTTTACTGGTTTTTAGAATATCTCATCTCACTTGTCGCTCTATATAATTAACACGAACCGGTCCAGGCACTACTTTCCCCTATACTCCGCACCGCAGCCGTTATACTAAAAATAACACGTCGCACAGATGCTGTACCAAATTTTATAAACAGGTCCCTTCTGCAAAGTACAGTAAGCAACAAACATCCAGCCAGCCATAACAGCACAAAACAAAAGCGCTACCCAAACTCCTTGGTTCAAATTATACTGGGCTACAATTTAACAAAACTATCTGTGTGTTTTGAGAACTCACAATGTTCAACATGTGTACAGTTTCTTACGTGAAATACATCAAAAGAATTGTTTAATTCATGTGAAATCTGATGTAACATATAGCGTAGACACTTGGCACACCCCAGGTGTGGAGGCTCTCGCTGGCGGACATAAGTGGACGGACAAATCCCCATTTGACACGAGATCCGAGTTCCTCGGTGGAAGTGTTAATTTCAGCCGCTTTCGCAACAGTTTCTAGACATTTGTCGATTTCCTAGGATTTCTTTGATAAGCAAAACGAACGCAGTGTAATCGCACCCTGTTATTTGGTGATGTTTTTTTCAAAACATCATTGTACAATTTTAAGTGAATTTGTCCTGGGAAGTTCAAGAAAACAATGATTTCTCTGCAAGATAAGCGGCCATTTTGCTTGCCAAGAATCCGCTGCAGTACTGCCTCATTCTCAGCACAACGAAAATGTTATGTTCTCATCATAGAAATTTTCAGGTTTATATAACACTGCAAGTGTAAATTTGATTTTTATTAACACTGGCACTAGCACGCCCCGCAAAATGGTGACATGGGGTTGGATGGACGGCAGGGTAGAAGAGATGGGGGTGTATCAAGACCCTGGCTTAAACCCCAAACTTCTCCGCAGTGTTATGCAAACTGCCGTCTACTCACGCTCAACTCCTACGACCGGTCCTCTCTACTTGGGTGAGCTGTGACCACTGGAGCTTCCACAGGCTCGGCACTGCAGGAATAGCGCGTACTGTTTTCCTAGAGCGTGTCGTGCAACAAGGGTGGATATCAGACAAAAAGGAGAAAAAGGTTGTACGGCAGGGGCACTCTAATAACTACAGTATATCGATGACTCTTATCAACCAAGTCGTCATAGGTATAATTTTTAACGTGTGTGTGTTCAATAGACAAATGAAAGAAAGTATTACAGACCGTGAAATCAGAACACAATGCAATTAAAACCGTAACTAAACAGTTATCTGCAGTTAGTGACATACATGAAGTATAGCCAGAATCCACATTTAGTGCATTATGATATATACGGAGGCTTCAGATATAAGTGACATCTAGTAAGGATTTATATCAACGTAAGATATTGAAGATAACTGTTATCACTCTCATACCCAACTGTAAATAACGAAAATATCAACCATATGTTCAGGAGAAAGATTGTTTCGCTTTTCTGAAATGATGAATCCGGCTCTGCTGAAAAGTCACACACTTGCAGCGCCTGTACTGTAGTAGATTTAGACACCTAAGGGCACTTTTTTGCTCCAAACATCCACCTAATAAGAAGATTGTCTTCTTCATCGTCATCGATAGAGGATAAATAATCTATGTAGCGTTGAACTAGTAACATTCGCACTCCTGTATTTAAGAAACCGAAGGACAAGAGGAGTTTACGTCAGGTTGATTCGAATTGGAGCCCACAGCCCATTCTATAGATACACAAAATAATATGCGCAGGAATGATGGGTGAGAAACTGGTGACCCCTCCCATATCAGTACACATCGTTCTACCGTGGTCATTACAGATGTTCTTTCTACTGCAGAGAGCATATTTGGATAACTGAACAATCACCACTGGAATGTTGAAATGTGGTGCAATTTGGAGATTTTTACTTTTTCATTAACAGAATAGTGCCCGATCTTTAAGTATCCAAATTTTCTTAAAATAAAAGTATAAAATCTCATAAAATGATGTATTCCCAGCATTTTCCCGGCAGAGGTCACGCTGGCAGCGATAAACCGAAAGCGTTTGCACGACTCTAGTGCGTATGGTGTAATGGTGATTCATCCGTCAGAGGGGGACGTTAAACTCGGCGGCACGCAAGGTGTCTTTCGAAAGAGTAGGCCTAACGGACGGCTAGATGGCTGAAGATTCCTCACAGCTACATCAAGCGACAAGACAATAGGAAGTCCCAAAAACTACACAAATACGAAGTTTACAAGGTGAACAGGATGTATATAAAAAAATCATATTATCGAAAACTCCAGTCAAACCTCACTTGTGACCCATCGAACGTTGTTAGTCAGTTCAGGTACTCGACAGCAGGAAAAACATGTATCATTTAACGGTATTGCATCTTTATATACCTTACTGATCAGTTTGCATACAAATAACACGATTTTCAGGAGCCATCTTTAGCACCGCAACCGGTTTCACAGTTTTAAATATTTCTCAAATATGTGTCTTTACATTATGCTACACCAAAATGTCGTAACACCTCTGAAAGCCGCATTTAAAATCACGTACTCCATAACAGAGAATCGTGGAGACCGAATCTTAAAACGGTAACCTTCATACATACACAATTCACAACATAATATTACACTCGGGGAGGGTGTGATTAGTTATTTATCCAGAACAACATCAATGAGTCGTTATAACAAAAATATCAGCAACCTGAAAGTATGTCACAACGGAACCTAATCGATCTTTGATGATACTGCTGTTGGCTTCTTATTTGACTGCGACTCAAAAACCGAAATGGGAAGTGGGGGAAAGGAGAATTCTGTAAAGTCAAATAATCACTCTTGTCTGTTCGTCAAACATATTTTGAGTGCCGTTGTGTTAGCTTGTAAGGAAAAATCTTATTGAACTGGATTCAATTCTAAATAAAGAACAACAAAGCGAGTCACCACTCTGCCTTCTCTACAAGGCTATAATATCGTTTTACTAGTCGCATGGTAAACAATGTCTCCTTGAAATAAAACAGGGAAATCTTAGCCATGTTTAACATTAATAACAACAGTCGCTTCATCTCCTAATAAGTTATAACTTTTAGTTTGGAGACATTGCTTTGAAAGGAACATTCGACATTGGTAAGACTACTGTGTTTAAACAAGGCGAATTTGCTGCAACAAGTTTCTCCCAAATAGTTTCCAGATATTTGGCCAGTTCGCTGATAGCTACGGTCGTGTGCACTTCCTGCAGCGCTCTACCCTACCAGCTCGCCTGTGCTAGCAAGTGTTTACTTCCGCGCATCGCTACAGTTAAAGTCGTTTCTATACTTCGGAGTATTAATCAAAACCGCATATCACAGGGCAATTAGTTCGCTCTGCACGAATCTTGTTCACAACGTCAACGAAATACAACAGCCACCTTCACAACAACCTACGCTTTAATCAACTATTTCACCAGCGCCAGCTACTGCATCCTGGGCACAATTCACCATGCCAACTACATCAGACATCCCGATGGAAACCACCACTTCTCCTTCAACTTCATTTCCAAGGTAAACGCCAAACGAACAGCTGCTCCCATAGACTCCGATCCCAATCATCTCGAATTCCGACAACCCCACAAAAAGCATATTGTTCCTGCCTCCTCTGTTAATCGTAAATACCAAGTTAACATTACGGCTGTGCATAACAAGTTCTCAGTGTTAGACTCCACGGGAGATCAGTGTGATGCCACTGATGCCGCATCTGACGCGGCAGTCAATGTAGTGATCCCCCCAATCTTTCTACATGATGTTAAAAATTACCAGCAAATTCTGAAAGATCTGTCCACCTTAGCGAAGGATGACTTCACGACTCAACAACGTGGATCGATGATCAAAATTAATATTAGTTCTACCACTGACTATCGCGCTGTCACGAAATTCCTAGACGAAGCCCAGCTCCCTTACCACACCTTCAAAGATCCTCAAAACAAGAAGCTGGAAGTAGTCCTGCGCAACGTCCCATTCTCATTAACTGATGCTGAAATACTAGAAGAGCTTCATGCTCGGCAGTTACCAGCTACAAAAGTAACAAGACTTCTGTATAAAAATAAAATGCCAATGCCCTTGTGCATCGTTGAATTAGACGACAACCAGCAAACAAAAGAAATTTTCCAATTAACTAGTCTTTTCCATGCTATCATCTCAGTAGAATACCGTAGAAAATCTCCCACAATCCCACAATGTACTAAATGTCAACATTTCGGACATACAAAAAATTTCTGTCATCTTCCTCCCAGGTGTGTAAAATGTCCGGAAAAACCACCACTACTCAGAATGCCCAAAATCTAAACAAACCGACCCACAATGTGTCAACTGTGGCGGTAAGCATTCTGCTAATTACCGAGGCTGTGACTATTACCTCGCCATTAAAAGAAGCAAGCAATCTACCCTGCCACCTTTGAACAACACATCTTCCACTGCCCCTATCACCTTCACAACTATCTCAGGCACCGCTCCTCGACGAACGCAATTTTGCTGCAATCCCAGGCAGCTCCCGCAACCAACAGACTGTACCACAATGGCCTCCCAAACATTACTATCACCGCAAAGAATCCACTAACCGCACTAGCCCTTCATCTTCTGCAACGCTGGAAGGACTGCTAACCTCGCTCTTGCACTCCATCCTTCACATTATTCAACCATTTTTTTCCTCACTTTAAATCATTACTAATTAACTTCGTCACGGAGCTACTGCGTAATGACTAATAATGTGCCTCCAGCGTTTTCTTCTCTCAAATTCTTAAACTGGAATGCCAACGGAATTAAATCTAAGCGACAGGCTCTTCTTGAGTTTCTTTCCAGACACAATATAGACATTGCCTGTATTTCCGAAACACATCTACTTTCACAAGAGCGCTTCACCATGCCAGGATATTCTATTTATAGAGGAGATCGTATTGCTGCTACCGCCTCCTGCGGAGTTGCACTATTTATCAAAAGGAACATTTCCCACCATCCCATCTTTCTGGCAACATTGACAAACTTAGAAGCTTGCGCAGTCAATCTCTCTACGCGGAACGGCCAATCCCTAACTACCATAGCAGCGCACAAACTGCCATCGAAACGTCTCCAACACCAAGAGTTCAGTACATTATTCACAACGACGTCTCCCACTATACTAATGGGAGATCTGAATACTAAACACGCCCTATGGGGATGTAGAGTTACCACACCCAATGGTCGTCGCCTTCTACAGGCAGCAAATGACTGCGCATTCCATATCCTCAGCCCAGACCAGCCAACCTATTATTCCTATAATCCTCATGTATTCCCAGACATTCTCGACCTAATACTAGTGAAACAAATTTCCCATCCTATTTATACGCAAGTGCTACCTGAACTCGATTCTGATCATTGCCCAGTAGTAGCCACCTTCGAAATAAATACCCCCACCTATTCACATAGACCCTCACTTCTAATAGGGCGCGTTGACTGGGCTAAATTCCAACGTTATCTCGGAGAAGATCTTCGACCTAACACTCCTCTACGAAATACAACCGACGTTGACACGGCAATTTCACAGTTCACCGCAAGTATAATATCCTCTCTAAAGGCAGCCTCCTCAACCCCTCCACCGCCAGCTAGACCAATTTCTTACCACAAAACCCTACCGTTGGAAATCGTGAACCTGCTCCAAGCGTAGCATTGCATGAGAAAGCTGTGGCAAAACCAACGACTGCAGTGGCAACATACTCGTCTCAACCAACTAAACCGCCAAGTCAAGCAAACTCTGGACACATACCGTTTCCATACTTATCAGCGCCATCTCTCAAGTATCTCCCCTCACGACGGCACTCTGTGGAAGGAGACTAAAAGGATCCTTCGCGAACCCCTCACTATACCCCCGCTCCGACAAGGAGCCAGCTACTTCACCAGCCATGAAGAAAAATGTGAACTGCTTGCTGATTACTTCCAATCATCCTTCACACCAAATACAGCGCACGACGACTAATCGGCAACTGAAATAGAGAATCTTCCTCATTTTTACCCCACCGCTCCCCTACCAATCTCGTTTACCTCACCCCGAGAAATTCGATTCTTTCTACACTTGCTTGTTTCCAAAAAAGCCCCCGGCCACGACCAAATTCCTAACGTGGCCCTCAAACATTTACCTGATAAAGCTATAGCCTTCCTTGCATCCATATTCAACACACTACTCCGCCTTGGTTATTTCCCATCTTCCTGGAAACACGCGGAAATAATTGTTTTCCCCAAACCCGGCAAACTTACCAACCAACCAGCCAGTTACCGACCAATAAGTTTACTTCCGGCTCTATCTAAAATATTCGAAAAAATCATCAAGAAACGCATATGCAAATTCCTCAGACAAGCCTCAGTCATACCCATATATCAGTTTGGATTTCAAACACATCACCCAACTCCTCCGCATCACCGAAATCATAGCACGAGCTTATGGAACTAAACAGCACACGGCCGCCGCCTTTCTAGATTTTACTCAAGCTTTCGACAGAGTGTGGCACGCAGGGCTGTTGTATAAACTGCGCAACATTGGAGTCCCCGATTACTTGTACAGAATCCTCCACAGCTTCCTACTCCGACGCACATTCTCAGTAAAAATTGATTCAGTCAAATCCACTCCCCGTCCTGTCCTAGCTGGTGTTCCTCAAGGCTCTGTCCTCGGACCAACACTCTTCAACATTTATATCTATGATTGCCCCGATCTGACCACTTCAGCCATAGCAATGTACGCCGACGACACAGCACTGTTCACCTCCCACGAAGATATTCAAACAGCTGTTCGCAACCTTCAAGCGGCCCTTACTGCCTTAACCAACTGGTTGAACATGTGGCGAATCGCACTGAATCCAACTAAGTGCGAAGCAATGATCTTCACTCTGTAAAGCACAAATACGCTGAACGGTTGAAATAAAGAAATTAAAAAAAAGATATTTGGCCAGACAGCATTAATAAGTCAGCAGGAAGCGGGTGGCATAAATAGCTGGAAGATTTTACTTTTTCTAGATATATTGCATCCGTAGTAATTATTTCCAGTGATAACTTTTAAGTCGTCCAATCTAGTGGTTTCGTAGAAAAGTCGTTTTAAAGTTTTATATGACGTAGGACCCTTCGACAAATACAAAACAAAAGTATGTATGTTGGTTTTTACTCAGTTTTCTTATTTAATACGTTGTGATTTATTCAACCCAATTTGAAAAAATATGGAATTGAAACCAACATACAGATTTGTATTAGATCTCCAAATAACCACAATCAATACTCACCCAATATTGAAACAATTTTAGAAATAAAGGATTCAAATGCATTCCGTAATTACCGGTTTACCAATTTATTGCAAGAAACGATATTCAACTGATCCTTTTCGATACTGATCTTGTTGCGTGGTGTAACGAGGCTGGACGGGAGAAGGAGAAAGCTGCACAGCACCGCATTTCTGTTGTTTCACTTCTCCTATTGCTAATTAACTTTTACTCTCAAGTGGAAAGAGTGAGATTGCGAAAGTTACATATATATATATAGAACGTTCATAAACATTTCTGACAGATTAATAGGATAAATTAATCAATACTCATCTAATTCATTCAATCCCGTTTTTAATTTAGAAAAATGACCAATATTCATTTAACTGTACTTAACTGTGATTTAACTATGATAATCAGTCTAATCTTACATAGTGAATGAAATTTAATTGATAATTTCAAATCTAATTTTAATTATATGTCAATCTCGTAATAAATTGTAGATGTGGGTCCAGAACATAAACTAGGTACCGCTGGCAAAGAAACATTAGGCTTTAGGGAACAAGCTGCCAGAAAACCTTGGATCACAGAAGAAATTTTGCAGCTGATGGATCAGAGGAGAATGTACAAAAATGCTCAGGTTGAAGCATGAAGAGAGCAGTACAGGCAATTTAGAAATCAAATAAATAGGAAATGCAAAATAGCAAAAGAAAAATGGCTACAAGAAAAGTGTGAAGAAGTAGAAAAGGAAATGGTCGCAGGAAAATTAGATGTTGCATATAGAAAGATCAAACAGAATTTTGGAGAAATGAAGAAAAGAGGTATATACATTTAAGCTGCCGATGGGAAACCTCTTAAGGTCAGAAGATAGAGCTAGCAGATGGAAGGAATACATTGAGAAACTGTATGTTGGGGACGACTTGAACAATAGTGTATTTGAAAAGGAAGGCGATGTCGACATTGATGACTTAGGAGATCCTGTTTTGAGGACAGAATTTAATAAAGCTCTGAATGACTTGAAAGCAAATAGGGCAGTTGGAATTGATGAGATCCCTGCAGAACTTCTTAAATCCCTAGGAGAGGAAGGAATCGAAAGATTATTCAAGCTGATATCAAAAAGTTATGAAACAGGAGAAATTCCAACTGATTTTAATAAAAATATCATCTTCACACTTCCAAAGAAAGCACAAGCCGACAAATGTGAGAATTATCGCACCATTAGTCTAACATCACATGTTTCAAAATTACTGACCAGAATAATATACATAAGGACGGAAAGGGTAGTAGAAGATATAGTAGGTGAAGATCAGTTTGGGTTTAAGGAAAAATCGCGGTACAAGGGAAGCAATTCTGTCTTTCAGATTAATACTTGAAGGGCGGATCAAGAAAAACAAAGATACTTTTATGGCATATGTTGATTTAGAAAAAGCTTTTGATAATGTTAGGTGGGACAAGATGTTCAAAATTTTAAAGAAGTCAGGTCTAAAGTATCGAGATAGAAGAATACTCTATAAACTATATAAGAATCAAGTGGCTGTAATAAAAGTAGAGAATCACGAGAGACATGCATCAGTTAAAAAGGGTGTGCGACAAGGTTGTAGTCTATCCCCGTTAATATTCAACTTGTACATAGAAGAAGCAATGAAGAAAGTCAAAGAAAAATTTTCAAGTGGCATAAGTTTTCAGGGAGAAAAAATCAGTATGCTACGATTTGCTGATGACATTGTCTTGTTAGCAGAGAGGGCTGAGGATATTGAGAAGTTACTGAATGGCATGAACAAAGGTGCTGAAGGAGGATTTTGGACTGAATATAAATCAAAGCAAGACAAAAGTGATGAAATGTAGCAGAAATGATACCAATACTAGTAGATTAAATATAAAAATAGGATCGGATGCAATAGGAGAAGTAAGTGAATTCTGTTACTTGGGAAGTAAAATTACAACCGATGGCCGAAGCAGGAATGACTGTTAAAAGCAGAATAGCACTAGCAAAAAGAGCCTTCATGAAAAAGAGAAACCTTTTAGTTTCAAATATTGATCTAGGAATTAGTAAGAACTTTTTAAAACTCTTATGTGTGGAGCACAGCACTTTACGGTAGCGGAACATGGACTTTAGGAATAACGAAAGAAAGAAACTTGAAGCATTTGAAATGTGGTGCTACAGAAGAATGCTGAAAATTAGGTGGACAGACAAAGTAAGAAATGAACGAGTTTTGGAAATGATGGGTGAGAAAATAAGTTTATGGAAGAAGCTTACAGGAAGAAGAGACAGGCTGGTAGGTCATATTTTGAGACATGCTGGATTGGTTAATTTGTTAGTGGAGGGAACAGTGGATGGTAAGACAGAGATTAGAATATATGAAGCAGATAATTGAGGACGTGGGTTGTAAGGGGTATGTAGAAATGAAGAGGTTAGCACAGGATAGGAAGGGATGGAGGATTGCATCAAACCAGTCATTAATAATATCAAGTTAAAAGTTTCGAGCAGGCTGCCGTATAACTGAGATAGAAAATCGCCTGGTTAGGGCCCGGATGATCGGGGTTTGATCCCCGTTGAAGCTGAAGACGATGTGGGACGCCCAGAACGTCAGCCTGCTATCCAATGAGTACCGTAGAGGAAACGGCGCGGGAAGGTGGAGAGATCACACCCCCTCTAGTGCCGCCAAGGGAGCGTGCATAAACTACGTGGCCCTGTCAGAGAAGGGGGGGGGTGGAAGGCTACACTGGGCTACGTGGGGGACGGGGGGGTCCGTGCCAGGCCACGTAGCTTTCCTTTCATAACATTTTTCACAGTTAAAATGAGGAACAGAACTCACAACAGCATGTGAATATTTATTTCGGTCAGTTAATTATCTCCGTATGTAATTTACAATCGTCTGAGCACATAAAACAGTACAAAATGGACTTCTGGAATCAAAAGGTAAAAGCTACGTGCTACGTGGGGGAGGGGGGGAGAGGTAAAAGCCACATAGTGCTACGTGGGGGGGGGGGAGGAGGCCAAAATGAAGCTACGTGGTTTATGGACGCTCTCCAATGGTTGTAGTGAGAATGCCGAGCTCTACCTCCGTAAATCCTAGGAGAAGCGGCAGGTACCGAAATCCATGTGGCCTTTACCTTTTAAAAGTTTCGCACACAGGCCACAATAACAGGGCTTCCAGAGGTTAGGAAAATCCCGGGCATGCTTTACTATTTAAATTTCTGTCCGGTGCCCAGAAGCGATTTCAGTTTTGCGATACTATGGGTCCTATTTTTCATTAAAACGTAATAACCTACATTTACGATAATTACACTATTAAAGAATTGTTAATATAATAGTGAAAAACTGTTCAGTACATTGTTACTATTGTTTGTTGCACACGTCGCAAAGTATAAAGTTTCCATCCGTTGAGAAATTGGGAAACGTAGTTAATCCACTGCCCTAACGGTTTGGAGATCGGTACCTCAGTCATACCTGTGCTTTACGAGAACATGGCTCACTGCAGCCTCTGGGCGACTAATAGCAAATAGGGACCGAGTGACAATCACCCCATACACGTTCACTTCAACAGTTCGAAATTAACACTTAGTTTTTCTGAGTTAAAACGCTTTTGTTGATATTTGAAAGAAAATGCATAAAATTGGCAAAAATAGGTCCTAACGACAATTTAGACACTTTTAGGCACTGTAAAATCACAATAACGGCCATAAATTTCCATAAATCGTTTATAGTTTTTTCATGTATTTCAATCATGAAAAATTCAAGGTCTATACATAAAATTGTTTCAGTAGCGGGTAATATATACTATAAATTTACATGCTTTATCAAAGATGAGTCCCTATCAGAATTTGACCAATCGAATATGATGAAATTGAATCTTAGAACATTTTTAGAAAATGTTAAATTTCTATACCACTAAAAATAATTTATTAGAATTCTATCTGATGGTAGAAATAAATATTCCAGAATCAAGATACGTCTGAATAACAGTTTTCAATATGATAACGTAAGAGTTACGAATGTGGTGGGTTACAGAGTCATTACTTAATATGTTATCTATTTCATATATTACGATTCTTTGTAATCAAACAACCCAATAATTTCAGGTGATACTTATACAGTTAAGTTTTTCTATCTAATGACAGAACACACTAAGTCAAGAGTTCGTCAATACACAATAATGTGATGTAGTTACAAATTGTTCAGGAATTCACGATTTCGCACTGAACAATGGTGTGAAGAAAATGTACAAGGCAATTTGCGTTTGATTCAACACAACCAAGTTGAAATGTGTAATGCAATACCCGTTAAAACGTCCTCCGATCAAGTGCGACGTGAAATCTATTATTAATAATGCAAGATGCAACGGCTATCAAACTGTTGGTTTGGCTCTCGGAAGAAAACAAGTTCGATCCCTACGGAAAAAAAATTGTTACGCAATGAGTACCCACAAATAACATCTCTTATTAACGTCATAATCATTTGCCATATGCTTTAAACAGTAAAACGAAAAATGATTGCCTAGACAGAAAAACACCTGTTGAGATTTCTGGTCCTTGTATATTACAGACGTTATTTACTATCTAACCTATATCAAACAAAAAAAATTACTATGAAGATATATGGTAAGTACTGACTATATGTATAACTAGTCTGATCGCAAAACATTGAAACATAAATAATACAGATACCGTGGCTGGGATGTTTGAACCATTCTCACAATAGCCTCATTAAATTAATTATGAAGCATTTTAGTAGCAAGTATTTTAGTAACGAACTAAACGTCCAGTTATTAAAAAGAAATTTGAGTTGACTTCACTAAGCTGAAACAGAGCTGCAGAGGAAACTAAAATTAGTGTCAAAAGTGGTCTGTTATTGGTATGCCTTTGTGTGTGGGTGAGTGCGAGTCTTAAATGTGTGTGGTTTGGTATGTCTGCTGTGAATTAGTGCTTCTCTGAGATGGTTGGCGAGTTAGTGTCTTTATATGTGAGTTTGTGTCCGTGTGTTGTGTTTGTTAGTATGAATTTCATGGTGAGTGAGACATAGTTCCGGGTTGGTGTTTTGTTTCGTTTTGTTTTTACGTTAGCTTGTGTATGCATGTCTGCGTATATGAGGTGGTTGGCGTGTATGTGGCAAGTGTTGGTTCTGAAATTAATTCGTAATGACCTCAAGTACACGTTGTTTGTGTTGGTGGTGTGTGTTTACACGTGAGTGAGAGCGTGTCTGTGGTAGTGTAATTATCTGTTTAGTGATGTTATATATATTAAAGAGTGCGTCTTTGCGCGATGTCAATGAGTTTTGGAGTATGCTGATCGAAGTCTGTGTGATGTGTAGATGTCTATGTGCGTGTGTCTGTAGGAGTGGAGTAGTATCCGTATAGTGGTTTTTGAACTCATATTAGTGGGCGTGTCTTTGTGAGTTATGAATTATGGTGATGAGTTTGTGTTAGAGGCATCTGCTCGAGTCAAATGTCTCCCTTAACTGTGATTTATAGACACCGAGTAAAATAAATTTCACCAAGCCAAACATGACTGAGTTACTGCTCAGTTTTTCGAAAAACGTGTTAAAATCCAGTACTAAATTTTATGCCTCTGACTAGACCGTATAAATTTTCAAAGAGAATGCAAAATTCATATGAATGCATCATCGTGCGGAGCAGTGTCAGGACTTTCATTTACACTCTCGTGAGCCAAGTGAAAGGTTTTATGATTATGGCCGCCCGACATGAATTAACAGACTCTGAACGAAGTATGGTAGTTGTCACTAGATGGGCGAGGCATTCCATTCCGTAAATTGTACGTTAATATTCTTCAATCCAAAGTACTACCATTGGGCATATGTAATTTCCGGCATTACATCCTACCATCGGCAACATAGTGACTGAAAACCTCTACTTAATGACCGAGACAAGCGACGATTGCGTTGTGGTTTTAGTGTTGAAAGAAAGGCAAAACTGCATAAAAAAAACAGCAACAATAAATGTGGGATGTACGACAGACGTGTCCATGGGGACAATGTAGCGAAATTTGGCATTGATAGGATACGGCAGAAGCGAGTGCCTATGCTAACAAAACGCCATCGGATGCAGCGCTTCTCTTGGCTCGTGGACATGTTGGTTGTCAGATGATTCCAGTCAGTAAGAGCTGATAGTAGGGCACGAAGGCATGGACCCAGGTGTTCACTAAGGAGGTGGTGGCTCCATCCTGGTATTGGCTGTGTTCACATGACATGTGCTGGGACCTCTGTCCTAAATAAACAAACCATCGACTGGAAATCGTTATGTTCAGATGCTTGGAGATTATTTGCAGCAATTCATGGCCATCATGTTCCAAAACAACGATGGAATTTGCGCCATGTCAGCGTGCTAAAATGGTTCACGACTGGTTTGAGTAACATTATGGAGAATACCAGAGAGTGAATCGGCCATCTACATCGACGGACCTGTATCCAATTGAATATATCCGGGACATGATCGAAGGTAAGTTCGCATAACTTCGTACACCGGCACCGATGACAGTAGCCGAAAATTTCTTCCGGGAACATCCGACGACTTTTTGAGTCAATACCAAGTCGGCTTGCTGCACTTCGCTGTACAAAAGAATATATTATCTCCAAAACAAATTCTGAGGGAAATTGAAAGTGCAACACCCAGATGGAGCTGTGATAAAATTAGGAATTTGGCACCAGGTATCATCACATGAAGAGTATTAAATGTTTTAAAATTGAAAGTTTTACATATAACAGTATGAGAATTACGGGGCTATTTACTATGCAAAATTGGGATGCTTTTTAGGGTGTAGGTGGTGAACAATGTGGTGTAACAAGACACTTTTTTCCACAAGGTCTTGTTGACCAAGTATGCCAAGGCGAAGAGTGACGACCCTCTACACCCAAATATCTGATAGAGGTCGGAGGATTGATGTGTTTGAAATGTGTGCTTCATATCGTGAAATCTCCAGAAGGATTGGCCGTAGTGCAATGTCAGTATACAGACTTGTTACACAGTGGATGAAAGAAGGCTCCATTACTCCTAGAGCAGTCCCAGATCCATACAGAACAACAACAGCACGTGACGACCGGCAAACTGTGTGGGCGGCTGCATGCCAGATCCAAGCAGTGGTTACCCTCTCCCCCTCCTCCCGGACGATTGCAAACAGATTTTTTTTTATCTTGTTTACACTCCCTGACTTCTTTAAAATATGTTACATTAACCTAATTTCATCGTCTAACCTGGTGTAATGTAAAACGCAAATGGACACGTGAATGGCGTACATTTGTGTTTAGAGAGAGACGAGTTTCGATTCTGTCTGTGGCAAAGTGATAATCGACAAGATGTATACGACCTACTCTGGTGTGATTTCAGAACGTCACACAGGTCCAGACATGGTTTTGAGGGAGTCAGTTTCGACAGCAGGACCGAGTTGGTTGTTGTTGGAGGCACAATGACAGCCCACCGCTATGTGGACGGGGTGCTGCACCCTATTGTGATACCCATCATGTCCACCATCCAAATCGCATCTTCCAACAGGATAATGCCTGTCCTCATACTGTAGGCCTCAACACAAGCCTTGCAAGGGGTTACGATTACAATTTACACTGCATGGTTCCCGTATTTATCCCTAATAGTGCTTTCTGGGATGCCAGGAATAGGCACATTAGATCACAGGGTCACTTAGCACAAACTGCAACAACTGACTGCGCAAGACATGCAAGCGTAGATAGACATAACACAAAAAGGCTTCCGAACGCTTATTGATTCGATGCCGGCAAGGTTCCTCGAATGTATTGGTGTTTAAGCTGGGCGCATTTCTTACTGGCTTAATAAACTTGGCTGATCCATTTCAATTTATTACCACTTACTCTGGGTATCACGCAGGCTATGTCTTAAGCTTCCTAAAATTCCACCATTCCTGTCTGGGTATTGCGCTTAATTTCCGCCAGTGTATAATCTATATATAAAAGATGAATGTTTGTTTGTTTATTCTTCATACAAATCCAGTTTTCATCAGATCTCGATGAAATTTTGCACACTTATTCTTTGAAACAAGGAGAAAAATACTGTCTACATTTATTGAAAAATTATCTGTATCAATATACATGTTGTCTTATAATTTCGAAAAATTACTCAACGGCGATAGACAGACGCGTTGGATGTGTAGGACTCTGTACTGCCTTTCCATACCGTGGTCAGGTAGCTCAGTGGTTAAAGCGCTTACTTACTGATGTTTAGATTGTGGTCTCCGGTTCAAATCTCCGTGGAGGTAATGATTTTTAAAAATAGTTTTTGATCGTAAGAGTCACGCCTGGACCGTCGGTTATTCGGATTGAATGTTAAACTATAGATATCACAAATTTAGGGGTGCAATATGAGGCAAATCGTAGGTAGTCTTGCAATGCTGTAGGTGTACACTTTTTTACGTTATATTGATCCCTCATGGGTGATTCGCTGTGTGTGTGTGTGTGTGTGTGTGCTGCAGCAATAATACTATAAATGCGGAAGTAAGTCTCTGTCTTTTGTTACGTTTTAATGACTAAATGCCTATACCTATATTGACGGTATTTGACAAGAAAATCTGTACGGAGGCACAGAATATTTTTTTTCGGTATGATTAACAATTTTGAGAACTTATCGAATGGTGACAGAGAGACGGATGTGTGTATTAGTCTGTAATGTTACGTCGCTTGCTCAAGGTGTGCTTCTCGCGCATTATGTTAGGGTATAATTTGTAACAAATTTCGTTTGGAGAAAAAAAGTATTATTTAGTATAGACGTACATTTTTCTGTCTATTACTTTGTGCTGCTTAAATGTTTCTGACACAGTCTATTTTGCCTTCTTTTTTGACATGCCTTGCGGGCGTAAACTGGCCTAATTTGTAACTCTAGCAGAGTACGAGGAGCTAAGTCATTAGAACCCAAGAATCGGATGCTAATGCTGAAGAAAAAGAAAAGACCAAGCTAAAATAAAGCTGCCTTACTTCTCCCCACCCTCCACCACATACCCGCACGTTCGTTTGTTTTTCTGTTTTAAATATGTTGGAAATTGATTCCTTCAAGAGATAGGATCGACGGTAGAATGTTATAGTGATGGCTTTCCTGTCATATTATGCAGACTCGGTGTTGTTTGGGACCAATGCTTCATTACCAACAACTTTCTATATTCAATTCTGGCAAAGAAATTCTTAATCCACGCGACGAAGTCGCGGGCATCATCTAGTCATCAAATATAAAGTATGTAACATTTCTGATTTATTTTATTTTAAAAACTTGTTTTTGTTTCTATATTAGAGACAGCATATTTGTGAAATAGTGAATAAGAAATACGAGGCTAAGGCATCGGAGAAGTTTAGCAGGGATATTTCGGAGGTTAACTGGTGTCATCTATGAACCGAGAAATCATTGTTCTCTGTGTTACGTATCAATTTAGTTTTCTTCTAAGAGCCGTGGATTAGGAGCTTACCAGCGTTCGCCTATATGATTACAGAAAACCGTAATGAGGACGGGTGGTTGCCAAATCCGATTTTGAATCTTGGTGTTGTATCTCTGTCTATACTCACTCAGGAAAACGAGTTAACAACTACGAAAAAGAAGAAGGATCCACAAATAGAAGGAATAGGACGAGATTTTAAAACGTAGAGGATTAGTTAGTGGTGGGAGAACTGTTGAAGGAAGAAAACGTGAAACATAGTATAGAGTGCATCTAGAGATAGAGATTAGCTCAGGATCAAACTGATCGAGAGACTGATGTCCAATGCCAGACGTGAATGGTATGCCACTGCAGAAACATAAAACCACAATAATTAAAATTTTAAACTATAGCATCAACAGGACTTGAAACGATTGCGGTGAAACCCTGCTATGTCCCTATCCAGTTGTTGATAGCTGTTCTTCCCAAAGGCATAGACACTGACGCCAAGACATAACAGCGAGAAACCTCCCAACACGGTTGAGAAACAGAGTTATAAAACAGTTGCAGGCAGGTAAGCAGGGGAAGTTGCAACGGAGGAGAGAAAGCCGTCATAACACAATAACGGTGCTTGCCATCCAATTCTTACCTCCTTTATTTCAGCTAACACTCCCTCAGACATCAGTAGAATGGTACTGACACCATTAGCTACACCTACAAGTAGTATCAATGAAACATTTTAATTGAGGCCAGAATCGTACACAACGATACGCTAAGCTGGTTACCACGGTGGCTCTTTGAAAGAGCTACACAGACTTCAGCCTTTACTTTCAAAACAAAGATGCTGGTATTAATCTCACGAATACTCAATATTCTGCTATCTCAAATGAGAGTTAATGGTTTTTACAATTTCCAAAATACAGTCTGTTTTATGTCTGTCTTGCAGTATAACTCAGAGTATAACAGCATCCTTTTACGCTATTTTTTAAGTATTATTTCCACTTTTTTAAAAAGAATACCTTAACTGTTCTGTGAATGAAGTTAATCTGAACTCACAAAGTACAGTAAATACCGTTGGCGCAGCTAAAGTTGGAGGAAGGTAATGAATGTGAGGTTTCTACAAAGCGACAGCTCTTCCATCTTAAAATGGAAAGCATGTTTGTTAAATGTATTTTTGAACGACCTGCAGGTCTTAAGCCTAGATCAATATTCGTCACCGGCGTATTTCGTAGCAGTTGATATCGTATGAGATCTCAGTATGATGTCATCGTTCTCTCTTCCCTTTCTTACTGCAGCTAACCTTTTCATCTCAAGATACTCCTTACCTTGCGACCTCAATTATTTGCTCCCTAATTTCTAATCTTAGCCTCCTAGAGCTTTTCCTCCATCTCTTCCTTGCATTAACAAATTAACCAATCCCGCTTTTCTTTAAATGTGATCCATCATCCTGTTTCTTCTTTCTGTAAGACTCTTCCACAAACTTCTTTCCTCATTTCCAAAACACATTTATTTCGTGGCTCCACTTAATTTTCAATATATTTCGATTGCACCATAATTCAAATGCTTCAATTCTCCTTCTTCCTGGTTCTACGAAGGTCTATGCTTCACGACCATAAAGTGTTCTGCTCCGTACGTATAGTTTAGAAATATAACAGTTGGCTTGGGATTTTATCCCCCAAGAACTCTCCTTTCGCAAGTGTTATTCTGTGTATAACATCATTGCTGCTTCATAATATAGTTTCGTGCAAAAGCAAGAGAATAATTGGTAGTTTCTCCAGGCAATAATGTTTTATATTGGCGCTATTTATATTTTGTATATACCTGGTACCCTCAACCCGAGACTAACTACCAGCAATGTAATCTAAGCGCACCAATTGTAGACACGTTAAGAAATTATTTTTCCATTTTCGAAGCCTCTGTCCATACTATTTAATAACTATACTTTCTAATATCATTTTAGGCATCTTGAATACCTCTATTCCATTATATATAACATTTGCTGGAAAATTGTAAAAGCTAATAAATATTTTTTAATTTTTTTAATTGAACCTCTTCCATTGCTCCTACAGTAGACACTCTGAAATAAAGAGGATCTTTAAGCAGACATTTTTTGCAGATATAGTCGCCGTTCTACTTATAACCCTAAATACTATCAATATCAGAAAAGAACACGAGTTGGCCAAGGGAGGAAAGTGGACAGAAGGCGCCTGGCTCAAGAAGAAGCAATTCCAGACCCACATGGATGCCAACCGATGTTTAGTCATGAGAACCTGCAGGACACTGTAAACCCAGAGAAGCAACTTTGCAATTAGTCCATTCATAAAGGAAAGGAAAGTAAAACACGAAAACCTAAAAATCAAAAAAATAACCCTCCCACCAAAAAAATAACAGAAAAAGCGTCGGATAGTGTAAAAATGTCTTTTGCACTATATGCCGGCTTTACATTAAGTATTAGCCCTAATCAAGTGACTACAGACTATTAAATATGACGTATTATTAGGTGTCTCGCGGTTTATTATATATGAAATAATTAGTTCCAGACACACTTTCAAATTTAACTTGTTTTTATTTCTCGTAAAACATCGGATTTCAAATATACTGGTCACATGTAAACAGCGATTACATTCAATACTTCTTTCAAAGACAATAATGCCATACACGTAAAACGGTTTGCGCAAAAACTGTTTCAAGTATATCCTTTGCCGACGTCAACTGATTCACTGCCGCTCGCTTTATATAAGTTTCATAGAAAGTTCCAGAATATTACAGTGTTCCGAGTTGGCATCAGCAACGTTCAGATGTGCGATAAGGAAAGTGCTCGCCGCACTGTCGCGCCAGGCGAGTCGAGTGCCCCAGTGCACTCGGCTTTGCCGGCGACAGCAGCGGCTATATTGACGACCAGGCAACGGACACCGGACTCCGAGCAGGAAAACATCCACCGTGCTTCCGCGTCGGGCGGCCCCAACGCACTCGCGTTGTCGGATTTACCGGCCGAAATCACGGACTTGCTGACTACTTTCGAAACGGAAATGGATCACGCTACGGACACAATTGGAAAACCACAGCCACAGCAGATGACGACTCCGCTAACTTCCACGGACCAGAACATGGACACTGATGGAAATATTCAAGCTCAGCTGTCGATGACCCAGGCTACCCAAGGATCATCAGACACCGGGCTACTAAGAGATGTACGTCCCCGCTACTCGCAGGAAAGTCTAAGCAGCCAAGAAACGAAGCAAGAGGAGCCAAAGCAAAAATCAGCGTCCCGGTTTCCCAACTATCGACAACCAGCAAGAACAAGAAAACCACAAAGAAGAAGGCGTCGGGACTCCCCAGCCTTGAAGCACAAACTGCACCAAAGAAAACAACATCGTCAACCAAGAACAGAGGAACACAGCCAGACAGAGACGGATTCGTCCTAGCTAGGCGAACCTGTAAACCCCCACCATCACTGGACCCAGCCAGGATGGAGATCAGCAACCTGTACGAAATACTAAATGGTGAAGATGCTCCCCAGCAACAACATCAACCGCAGCAGCAGCATCAACAGCAACCGCAACAGCATCAACAGGAGCAGCAACAACAACAGCAGCAGCGTCAGCAGCACCAACAACAGCATCAAACAGAACATCAACAGCAAAGGCAGCAGCAGCAGCTTCCACCTATTGTGGTGCAGTATCCGAATACCTACAAGGAGCTATACCAGATGGTAAAAACTGTACTTCAAGGGAAACCATTTCAAGCAAAATCGGCCGGAGGAGACAAGGTTAAGCTGACCTTCCTCTCCACGGAAGATTACCTGGCAGTAACAGCGGCGCTGCAGAGGGGAAGTGTCCCATATTACACTTTTCCCTCTGCAGCAGAAAAGCTACTCAAAATAGTATTACGAGGACTTCCAGCTAACATGCCGACAGCGGACATTAAGGAGGAGCTGGAAGACATTGGTTTTGACATACGAACAGTTACAAGACTCAAGAGACCAGGAAGATCTGAGCTCATGCCGCTCTTCTTAGTAGTCCTCCCGGACAGACCTCAAAATAGGAAAATATTCTCGCTCGAGTTCTTCATGTCTCTGCGCATAGCTGTGGAGAAACTACGATCATCAAATGGACCAATACAGTGTTTCAATGTCAAGCCCTGGGACACGTGGCGAGACACTGTAACATGCCGCCAATCTGCGTTAAGTGCGCAGGAGCGCACTTATCAAACGACTGCCTTCTCAAAAAAGGCGAAGGCCCTCCAAAATGCGCAAACTGTGGAGAACAACACGTGGCGAGCTACAAAGGCTGCATAGCCTTTAAGAGAGCCCGCGAAAGACAACGCGGCATAGCTGCTGAGCAGGCAGCAGCCGCACAAGAAAAGCGCAACGCACAGAAGAAGCAAAATTCTGGCGTACCTCAAGAGCCCCCAGAAAAACACAAAGACCAGCAGCAAAAAACTAGCCAGCCACAACAGAGCAGTAAAGCACAGATCTCTAATAAATCGACACAGAAATCTACCAAACGTCAGCAACCGGAAAAAACTTCACCTAACCCCCGCAAGAAAAGCGCCATTCAACAGGCTGCAGGTTCCTGCCCGCCGAACTCCTATTCGGAAGCAATCAAAGGGACACAACAACCACAAGAAGCAAACTTGCCTCCAGCGGCAGAGATCCACAGTTCAAGCTCCTACAGCGGTCAACATCACCAGTATCGCCCAACCTCTGAACCAACTAACGAAGGAGGAAATATGGAGCTACTACTAAACACTGTTGGCTCACTGCTCACAATGCTCACATCGCTACTAACGAAATTCGACCAACTTGCAGCAGATATTAAGGCTGCAGTTACGACAGCCCATAGAGCTGACAAGCCAGATGAAAACCAGTACCATCATGGATAGAACCCATATCGACAAATTGTCTATATGCGTTTGGAATGCATGCGGCATATTCCAGCAGCTCGGTGAATTTCGCCAATTCTTGAGACGAAAACGTTGATATCTGTCTTGTTACAGAAACGCACTTAAAGCCGGGCCTCAGAGCCAGTGTTGCAAACTATAACTGCTACCGCAAAGATAGACCAACAGCCGGCGGTGGAGTGGCCATCTTTATCAAACGTGGCATCCCGCACCACGAGTCACCTCCACCACCGACGCAGCAACTAGAAGCTTGTGCCATACAAATAAGTACAACCATGGGACCCATCACTATAATTGCCGCCTACAGACCACCACGTCGCCAAATGGTTGAAGGAGATATCCTGAACCTACTAAATATCAGGGGCAAGCTCATCATCGGAGGGGATTTGAATGCCAAACATCCCGAATGGAAGTCTCGAGCAACAAACCAAGCGGGAAATCAGCTTTACCGGCTCTCACAGAGACACAACTTCCAGGTCTGGGGTCCCGAAGAGCCAACCCACTTTCCCTGGAATGGAGGTCGCGCGGACGTCCTAGACATTACCATGTCCAGAGGCATCATCGGATTTATAACCTCAAACACCATAAATAGACTGTCCTCAGATCATTCACCAGTAATGGTTCAAATTGACGTCGGAATGCGACTGCAACATCAAGCGAGCCCAGTCAATTATAACAAGACAGACTGGGACAGCTTCAGAGAGATTATAAGATCTACCATCCAACCACACCGCGAAATCAACCTACTCAATACCGAGACCACACTGAAACAATTTACTACAACAGTCCTCCAGGCAGCTAAGAATTCAACACCCCCATCTGGACCGAAAGAGCATTCTCGACAACTACCTCCCGAGCTGGTTGCGCAGATCAGAAACAAGAATAAAGTAGCAAAGGAGTGGAAACTGACTCGGCAACCACACACCAGGCGCCTGCTAAACCGCTTACAACGTGAGCTCAAAGCCGCACTAAACGATCATCGAAACAGGGAGTGGTCGGCCAGATTAGCCTCCCTAGAAGTACACGATGGCACTCTATGGAGCGAAACAAGAAGATTCACCAAACGCCGCGCTCGCATACCACCACTACATAGCGAGAGAGGACTCGTATACAAGGACGCAGATAAAGCTAACGCTCTGGCCGATCATTTCGAGCGACAGTTTAGGCCTGCGGAGGAAGAAGACGAACAACACACTGCTGAGGTCCACCAACGACTGGCAAGATTCTTGGAGGCGGAAGACCAACACCAAATTGAGGAAATTTCCGAAGAGGAGATTAAACACACTATTAAAAGACTGCACTTGAGAAAAGCTCCCGGCAAGGATAAAATAGGAAACCAAATTCTAAAAAACCTCCCGTCAGAAGCCATCTCACTGCTAGCGGATCTATTCAACTCCGTCTTACACACGCAAAAAATTTCCTCGTTGCTGAAGGAGGCAGTCGGTCATCGCAATACAGAAGCCCGGCAAGAATGGCAGTTTCCCACAGAACTACCGTCCAATAAGCCTTCTGCCGGCGCTAAGTAAAGTCTTCGAAAGACTCTTACTGAAAAGACTAAATCAGCATATTCAGGAAGAAGGTCTAATACAGAATTTCAATTTTGGATTCCAAAAGGGCATTCGACCGACCCAGCAAATCATGCGGATTGTTGAGAGAGCAACTACAGCCTTCAAACTATCGTGCGTACTGCCCACTCGTCTTGCTAGAACGTTGCGAGAGCTTTTGATGCCGTCTGGCATAAAGGACCTACTCTATAAACTTTACCAACAAGGAATCCCTGACCACTCGTCAAACTGCTGCGCAGCTACCTATGCGGAAGGACCTTCCGGGTCAAAGTGGGAGACGCCCTCTCAACTCGACGACCATAAATGCAGGCGTCCCGCAAGGTTCTGTGCTGGGACCGGTGCTGTACAGTTTGTACACGGCAGATATTCCAGCAACCAGCATCAGTACGAACAGCACTTTATGCAGACGATACTGCCTTTCTTTATTCGCCCACAGGTCTAAAGCAGCCGCAATTCGCAGGCTTCAGGAAGTTCTCCAGCAAACCCTAGCATGGGCGAGAAGATGGAGAATTACATTAAATGCATCAAAAACCCAAGGCAATCATGTTGACGAGGCGCACGGGGAAACGCACTTCCTCGACGAGATCCTTCCCCAATACTCAAACTAAATGGGGAAGAAATTGAATGGTCGCCCACGGTAAAATACCTAGGGGTGACGTTGGACAAGCGACTGACATGGTCTCGGCATATCGAAGATCTCCGACGTCGAGTAGCAGCTCGTCTCCAGCAATTATACCCTGTTCTCAACAGGGATAGCACGCTGGCTCCCAACATTGGCGTAAACATCTTCTGCAGTCTGGTCAGACCAGTTATTGAATATGCGTGCCCGGTGTGGGGGTACGCCTCCAAAACCTCCCTGGCCAGACTGCAAACTATGCAAAACAGGGCGTTACGGAGGGCTCTCCATGTACCAACCCTGTTCCCTACAATAGACCTGCACACAGCAGCAGGCGTCCCACTACTCGCTGAAAGAATAAAGAACATCACCGAAAAGTTCTACAGAACAGCAGCGAAGTCAACAAACCCCCTCGTCGCAAGTCTTGGTAAATATAATACAGCTTATGACAAACACAAAAGACCATTAGCAATCCTAGAAGCAACATAAAATAAATAAGGAGCAAACATAAAGGCAAACCAGAAGCAATGACACAAAACATTAACAAATAGGAGGAAATGTCAATAGACAACAACCTCCACAACAACTGCTTGAAAAAAAAAGTACAAGCAGAAAATGCTCTGGCTGCTGCCAGAATATTACAAAGGCTTCCGACAGATATTTCTCGAACTTTAACAATACTTAAACAATTAAACATATTGAAAACAATCAAACTCTACACATAATCATTTACAATCATTACGAAATGCTCAGAAATGAAAATTAAAGATATTTAAACACAAACTTATTTACATAAATCATTTTAAACTGTAGTAAATCGTCTTCTAAACATCGTAGGTCACATTAATACTTACATATTAAATAGTATTTACATAATTTCTTCTCATAAAACAAAGTCCATTTACACCCCTAGGTTGTTACAAATGCTTCATAAAATACAATTCCATTTAAAGTCTAGGTTTGAGGACTGTTCCATTATGTACCGTAGACGGAGTCCAGGTGGCGATTGTACGTTACAAGCATCGCGCCGACTGTTGTGAATGGCACACAATTCTCGTCCAGTTTATGTTTGAAGCTCAATTTTTAGCAGGGAATCTAACTTTGACACTCCTGTCGAGATAAGGAACAAACAAAAATTTAGGTATGTGACAATTAAGTTTTTCCCGGCGTATGGTAGACAGGAATTCTTCACGGGTCTTCTGCCGGATAAGATCTTCTAGACACGACGTTTCGGCAGTCACCTCCGCTGCCTTCATCTGGTGAGCTGTCATCGCGAAGTAGCTGCCGCGACGGTTCGGCACCGAATGTGTGCGCTGCAGGCTCCATCATTCTTCCCTTGCCTTAGGACAAGGAAATTCGCTGTTGGAAGTTCTTGCCAATTTGGCATCACCTTCCTTTATTACGTTTTGTGGTTTTTGTTGTTTGCTTTTTTGATTTTATCCTTACTGGTGGAGCATTTTTTGGTCCATAGGTTCAGGGTTGTTTTGATCGGGCAGCTGTTGCCTTACGGCGTCGTCTGCCCTATCGGTTGCTGCTGTTGGTTTGCTGCGGTTGCGACTGCGTGCGCAGTCGCTGCCGCGACCATCTCCGGTATCTGCTGGATAGCGTCGGTCACTGCTTGCGCCAGCTGGCGCAAAGCAGCGGCCGACGTGTCTGCTGCGGGAGGCGGGGGCAGCTTGCGCGACCCTCTCGCCTTAGCTGCCGGTGGCCGACTGATGCTGGCGGCCTGCGTCGGTCCGCTATAGTGCCAGCCGGGTGCGGGCCTCGTATTTTGCTGCTTCCGGTTGGTGCCGGGCAGCGTCAGGCGCGTGGGGCAGCCGCCGTATGCTGCCGTGTGTCCAGCCACCTCACAATTGCAGCACCAGGTTTGGTGCCGCGGGCTTGGACATTCGGCGACGCGATGTCCTTGGCCGCATCTTAGACATCTGGTGGGCTTCGTACACTGCCAGGACAGATGTTGGTAGCCCTGGCAGTTGAAACATTGGACGAAATCCGGTGGTGGCGGTCTTTTCTTCTCGATTCTGACGGGTTTCCCCGCCAGAACCTTGACCTCCTGCAGTGCTGCAGTGTTGCTGCTTGTCTTGAACGTGTACAGAGGAATCTTTTCCTCTGTACCCGTTCGCCGCATCTGGTAGACGTGGCTTGCTTCCACGCCTTGACTGGCGAGTTCGGAGGCGACGACTTTCACCTCCGTGTCGACCGGAAGTCCACGGACTACCAGCTTCTGCTGTCTCACGCGTCGTTCGTCGGTCTTGAATGTGATGCCATCACTGCGCAACTGCTCCTCCACGGCCTTCAGGTCGCTGGGGCACGACAAACAGAGCCGTACCCCGTTGCTGCCTGGCCAGCACATGAAGGGGAGTGTCGTATTGCGGCGTAGGAGCTCGCAATACGACATCCAGTTGCCGTCGTGGTGTACTGTGATGGGCAGTACGGGGCCTATTTCAATGGCTGCTTCGCCGGTATCTTCATCGCTGAATGCAGCCACTGTGTCCACCGACATGGTGTCTGCATTCTCTTCCTCCTCCTCCGGAAGCAGTGGTGGTGGTGTTGCAGGAAGGCTGGCGTCCGTGACAGCATCCTCTGTCGGCGTGCATCTGACATTTGCTTTTTTGGATGTTGGAGAGCGGGTGGGCGAAGTGAATTTCCCCATCCTTTCTGCGAAGAGAGTGACGTTGGTGTGGTCGACGCGCGTCAGATCTTCGTAGGAGAAGCTCTTGTAAGCTTCTGACCGCATCTCCACTGGCATCCGTCGGTATGGTGGTTTTATTTCTTCAAAGACCTCCATCTTGGCCGCTCTCTCTCCCGCCGCTGCTTTCCTTGCTGCTGCTTTCCTTGCCTTACTCGCTTTTCCCATGGTCTCGTAGCAGAAAAGTCCGTGTAGCAGAAAGACTGGCGTCGTCTGTCTCTTCTGTCTCTGACTCTGAATCCTGTGAATCTTATCTGTCCGGCGTCTCGAACTGTCCGAATGTGTGCGCTTCGTGGTACTGGCTCCTTATATACCCTGCGGCCGGTGGCCCGCTGGCGGGAGCGGCTGCCTGCCGCGCTCCCATTGGTCGGCGCGTCAACCGGGCTCCGCCCTGGACTGCTGTGTCCCTTTCCCCAAACCAACCTATCCAATACAAGTGACACTTAGCAGTAGAGCTACCACGGTAGCGGGACATGCACAAACAGAGCCCTTGTGGCTGCGACACACACACAAAAAAAAAAAAAAAAAAAAAAGCCCTCTCTCTGGGACGAATGTTATTCTGCTGCTGCTTCAGGTCATGGAGGATAGGCTTCCAAGCTTCACTTAAGAAGAGACCGCCATCTCTGTTGATGTTGTTGGTGCTGAGGCGAATTTCCAGCGATTCTCTAATTACGGAATCCCAGAAAAACTGCGTCTGAGCCAATACTTCAGTCTTACTGAAGTTTATGCTGTGGAAATTTTCCACAGCGTGTTCAGCTATTGCGGATTTGTCTAACTGCAGCAACCGCAGATGTCGCTGGTGTTCGTTGCGGCGTTCCTCGATCGTTCTAATGGTCTGGCCAATGTATATTTTGCCACATTCGCATGGGATCGAGTAAACGCCCGGGCGTTTACTCGATCCCATGCGAATGTGGCAAAATATACATTGGCCAGACCATTAGAACGATCGAGGAACGCCGCAACGAACACCAGCGACATCTGCGGTTGCTGCAGTTAGACAAATCCGCAATAGCTGAACACGCTGTGGAAAATTTCCACAGCATAAACTTCAGTAAGACTGAAGTATTGGCTCAGACGCAGTTTTTCTGGGATTCCGTAATTAGAGAATCGCTGGAAATTCGCCTCAGCACCAACAACATCAACAGAGATGGCGGTCTCTTCTTAAGTGAAGCTTGGAAGCCTATCCTCCATGACCTGAAGCAGCAGCAGAATAACATTCGTCCCAGAGAGAGGGTCGTCGTCCTGAGCATTTTCTGCTTTATCTTTTAAGCAGTTTATTGCGAAGAGTTTGTCTGCTGACACTTCCTTCAAACGTTAAAAGGTCAGTTGCATTACTTTTGGTGTGTCTTTTGGTTTGCTCGGTTCTATATTTAGTTTTATGTCAATATTGACAGCGGTCTCTTGTGCTTGTCATATATTGTGTAGTATTGCCCTAAGTTGGCAATTAAGGGATTGTTTGAGTTTCTGGATGCTCGGTAGAAAGATCTTGTAATCTGTGCGATTCTTTCTTCAAGCATCGGGATACCTGCGGCTTCATGCAGGTCAGCTGTAGGAAACCGGGGAGGCACATGTAGTGCTCGCCGAAGCGCACGATTCTGCATTGTCTGCAGCCTTTTTAACGAGGACCTGGAGGCGTAGCCCCATACGGGACACGCGTACTCAATTACCGGTCTTATCAGGCTGCAATATACGCTCACTCCGGTATTGGCTGCCAGTGCACTGTCCGTATTTAGAATAGGGTACAGCTCCCTCAGCCTCGTTGCGGCTTTGAGTCGGGTCTCCTCAATGTGACGCTTCCATGTGAGCCTGGAGTCAAGCGTCACACCCAGGTATTTTACAGTGGTTGACCACTCGATGTCCTCTCCGTGGAGTCGTAGTTTTGGTGTCTGGTTGCGCTGGCGATCACGTTTCCCCAGACGTCTCGTCAGCATTATTGCTTGGGTCTTGGTCGAGTTTATGGTAATCCTCCACCGCCTGGCCCAGGCTTCAGTTTGTTGAAGTACTTGTTGTAGACGCCGAATGGCAGCAGCTTTACATCTATGCGCGGTGAAGAAGGCCGTGTCGTCCGCGTATAGGGCTGTGCGAACCGTTGCTGGAGCAGGGATGTCGGCAGTATACAGGTTGTACAGTACCGGCCCTAGTACTGACCCTTGTGGCACACCTGCATTGATTGGGCGGCGAGAAGATAGTTCATTCCCAACTCTCACTCTGAAGGATCTTCCAGTGATGTAACTCTTAATTAGCTTCACAAGCGGGCCGGGGAGTCCCTGATTGTAAAGCTTATAAAGTAGTCCGCTGTGCCAAACGGAGTCAAATGCTCGTGCCACATCTAGCAGGACTAGCGGACAGTAGCTCCGATGGTTGAATGCGGTCGTGGCGCGCTCAACTATGCGCATGATCTGCTGGGTGGCGGAGTGACCCCTCTGGAAGCCGAACTGAAACTCCGGGATGATGTTCTCTCTGCGGATGTGTTCTTCCATCCTCTTGAGAAGGAGCCTCTCAAAAACCTTGCTTAGGGACGGGAGGAGGCTTATGGGCCTGTAGTTTTGGGGGAAAGTTCCGTTCTTCCCTGGCTTATGGACTCCGATCACCGTTGCCTGCTTCCAGCATCGGGGGTAGTGCTGAGTGCGTAATATACAGTTGAACAGCTCGGTTATCCGTTCTACTGCTGGAGCTGGAAGGTTTTTCAGCAGCCTATTTCCCAAGTTATCTTTTCCAGGTGCCTTTTTGATGTTTAATCTGGAGATGATTCGGCGAACTTCTTCTGCAGAGATCTCGTCGATCTGGTAGCCGTCGTCATCAGCGGCAAGGAAGCGCCGCAGTCTTCTGCGGATATCCGCAGATTCTTCCTCGTCATCGTCCTGCGCAGGCCGAAACTGCTTCTCAAAGTGATCGGCGAGGGCATTGGCCTTGTCTTTATCGCTGAACACTAGTCCCCTCTCACCATGTAGCGGGGGCAATCTTGTTCGCTTCTTGGTGAACCGCCGGGTCTCGACCCACAGATTACCGTCGGTGACGTTCAGCGACGCCAGGCGAGCGGCCCACTCTCTGTTGCGGTGTTCCTGGAGACTGACCTTCAGCTCACGCTGCAGGCGATTTAGGAGGCGCCTGGTGTTGGGCTGTCTTGTAAGCCTCCACTCCTTAGCCACTCTGTTCTTGTGTCTAATCTGAGCCAACAGATGTGGCGGTAATTGACGTGACTGCTGTCTTGTCACCGGAGGGGGCGTTGCAGAATTCGCTGCGTCAAGGATGACAGATGAGACTTGTTTTATCGCCGCCTCAATTTGTCTCTCGTCCAGTGGGCGCAGACGCTGGAGGGATTCTGAGACTTCTTCACGGAACCGTTCCCAGTTTGTCCGGTTATAATTAATTTCATTTGGAACAATTCGTCTCCATGATCCAACGTCAATATTCATCATGACCGGAGAATGGTCTGATGAGAGCCTGTTCATGGTGGTGGCGGAGACGAAGCCAACGATGCCTCTGGTGATTACTATGTCAAGGACATCAGGGTGGTTGCCGCTCCAGGGATGGTGGGTCGGCTCGTCCGGGCCCCAGACCTGGAGATTGTTTCTGGCACTCATTCTGTATAGCTGGTTTCCCGCTGGATTGCTGACTCTTGACTTCCATGCTGGATGTTTTGCGTTGAAGTCTCCTCCAATGATGAGCTTACCCCTAAGGGTGAGCAGCTGGCGGATGTCATCTTCAATCGGTACTCTCCGTGGAGGTCTATATGCTGAGACGACGGTGACCGGTCCCGATGTGGTTGCCATTTCGATTGCTGTTGCTTCGATTATTTGCAGTGGTGGAGTGTGTACCGTGTGGTGAGGGATGCCTCTTTTAATGTATATGGCCACTCCTCCTCCCGCAGTGGGTCTGTCGTGACGGTAGCACAGGTAGTTGGCTACCGTTGCTCTGAGACCAGGTTTTAGGTGAGTTTCGGCTACTAGACATATGTCTACGTTCTCTTCCCGTAGGAATTGCCGAAACTCACCGAGTTGTTGGAAAATGCCGTCGGCATTCCATATGCATATTGATATGCCGTCTATGTTAACTCTGTCCATGACTGGTGTGGGAGTTCTGTGGAAGGTCGGCTCGGTGAGCTGTCGTTATTGCGGATTTAATATCCGCGGCCAGTTGATCGAACTTTGTCAGTAGTGTCGTTAACATTGTCAGAAGCGACCCAACAATGTCGAACAGACGATCTATAGCTGCTCCTCCCTCATTGATTTGTGTGGGGAGTGGGTGGTGCTGTTGGTGGTTTTGCCTTGCTTGAGTAGGCAGGTCTTGAGTTTCTGCCACTGGTGGCAGTGCTTCTTTAGGGTCTCGCGACTGGCTAGTAGTTGCCTCCGCATATGAGGTCGTTGGAGATGTTTTCTTTGACGGTTGGTGTTGTTCTTCTTCTTATTGGGTCCTTGTGCCTTTTCCTGCGGGATTTGGCGCTTTGGTGGCTTCTGAGATGTCTTGGATGACTTCTTAGACGTCGTGGAGGTTGCGTTATTGTCGCCCCGTCGTGGTTGGTTTTGCTCTGTGGTGGGTTTGTCAGCCAGTGGCTGGGTGTTCCCGGAATCCTGTTTTTTCTTTTCCTCGCGTTGCTTCTGCGCGTTGACAGCTTGTTCTGCAGCGACCCCACGCTGCCTGTCCCTTGCCCGTTTGAAGGCAACGCAGCCTTTATAGCTGGCCACATGCTGGTCACCGCAATTTGCACATTTGGGACTGCCCTCCCCCTTCTTTAGAGTGCAGTCGTTTGATAAGTGTGCTCCTGCACACTTTACACACTTTGAGGGCATGTTGCAGTGGCGAGCGACATGTCCTATGGCCTGACAGTTGAAGCATTGGACTGGGCCATTGGAGGATCTCAGTTTTTCAACTGAGATGCGCAGTGACAATAGAGACTCCATTTGAAAGATTTTTCTATTTTGGGGCCTGTCGGGCATGACCACCAAGAAGAGTGGCATAGTGTCTGAAGTGCCAGGTCTCTTCAGCTGGGCCACTGTGCGTATGTCAAGTCCGAGATCTTCAAGCTCTTCCTTGATATCATCAGTTGGCAAGGTTGAGGGCATCCCACGGAGGACGACCTTCAGTATCTTCTCGGCAGCAGAAGGGAAGGTATAATAGGGTATGCCCTTCCTCTGCAACGCTGCGGTCACCTTAAGGTAGTGATCGGTCGAACTGAAGGTTAGCTTGACCTTATCGCCTCCGGCCGACTTGGCTTGGAAGGGTTGATTTTCCAGAGTGCCTTTGATCATTTGGTACAGTTCCTTATAACTGTTTTGAAATTGTACCACAATAGGAGGAATCAAATACTTTGATTGCTGCTGCTGTTGTAGCTGCTGCTGTTGTAGCTGCTGCTGTTGTTGCTGCTGCTGTTGTTGCTGCTGCTGTTGCTGCGGCTGCTGTTGCTGCGGCTGCTGTTGTTGCTGCGGCTGCTGTTGTTGCTGCGGCTGCTGTTGTTGCTGCTGCTGTGGCTCTATTAGTTGCTGCAACTGCTGTTGTTGTTGCTGCAGCTCTTGTTGTTGCTGCTGCTGCTGCTGTTGTTGCTGCTGCTGCTGCTGTTGTTGCTGCTGCGGTTGCTGTTGTTGCTGCTGCGGTTGCTGTTGTTGCTGCTGCGGCTGCTGCTGCTCAGGTCCTTCCTGGTACAGCACGTCGTATCTGTTTCTAAGTTCTATTCTGCCGGGGTCGAGTGTCGGCGGAGGCTTGTTCGTGCGTCGCACCAGCGTGAACCCTTCGCCGTCCGGTTTATCTCCGGCTGAGCTCGCTTTTCGGTGTTTGGTCGTAGATGTTCCACGATACTGCAGTGTAGCGGATGGTTCTGGGAAAGAGAAGGCACCTACAATCTTCTTTTTTCCCGCCTTTTTGTCTTTGCTGGTGGTGGCGAGCTGCGACACAGGGATGCTGATTTTACTGTGGCTGGCTCTCTTCTCACTCCTCAACAACTTCGCTTTACCACAGAGGAGCGGTGAGGTGCACCGCTTGTTTCCACGGGAGTCGTGTCCTTGGGCAGGCCCGGTTGTCGTTGGCGTTGTGTGAACGGTCTCAGTTGTATCCATACACGGGTCCGAGTTCGGTTGCCAGGTCGTCGTACCACGTTCCGTAGCCGTCCGATTCATATCCGTTGCCAAGTCAGTTTCCGATAGCCGGGTCGTCAACGTGGCCGCTACTGCCGCCGGCAAAGCCGAGTCCGGTGGGGCACTCGACCCGCCCGACGCGGCAGCGCGGCGAGCACTTTCCTTGTCGCACATCTAGACTTAGCGGATGCCAACACGGAACTGTGACCAGAGAGAGGGCAAGGGACACAGCAGTCCAGGGCGGAGCCCGGTTGACGCGCCGACCAATGGGAGCGCGGCAGGCAGCCGCTCCCGCCAGCGGGCCACCGGCCGCAGGGTATATAAGGAGCCAGTACCACGAAGCGCACACATTCGGTGCCGAACCGTCGCGGCAGCTACTTCGCGATGACAGCTCACCAGATGAAGGCAGCGGAGGTGACTGCCGAAACGTCGTGTCTAGAAGATCTTATCCGGCAGAAGACCCGTGAAGAATTCCTGTCTACCATACGCCGGGAAAAACTTAATTGTCACATCAGATACCTATACGGGGAGGAGATGTTAAAACACCTAAAACAGCTTGAGAAGTTGCGCAAAAAGAAGGCCAGACTCATCAGCACCTTGGCTTTTCTACTGCGCTGTAGGGACACCGGTGTGTTGCCTCGCTTCGTTAGAGTAACTCACCACATAAACAGCAGTGGTGCTAAGAGGATTCTACATCGGACTGGTATGGCGCTTCTACGGGAACGGATTCGCTTCATCCGTTATGAGCTCGACCAGAATGCTCGGCTCTTATTTTCAAGCCATCTACACCTTACTTCTCGACTGACTGCTGATTCCTGGGACTGGATTGACGCAGCCACCTCGATTCAAGAGAGCATCGAGCAAGAGAAATGTACAGCAAGACATATCTCCAAATATAATCGTCTCCATGGAGCGCGAGAAAACAACAGCCAACCCAAAGCTAACCGCACAGTGGTTAACCTCACTGGAGCCAAACTCGACGATGCCACTGTCTCAGTGTTGGCGAGGGGGCTGAATTTCGCTGTGGCGCCGAGAGCTGTGCCGACGAAGGACATTGTATGTGCAGTAGAAAAAGCTGTTCGGACACTACCAGCAGATGCAGCGGAAGAGATTCGTCATGAAACTTGCCGCGTTCTGAAGAAGGCCAGACCACCTAAGGCCAACATCACGAGGATAGAACGGGAAGCTTTACGTGAACTACGCAGTAATAAAGATATTGTCGTCATCCCTGCAGACAAGGGAAACGCAACAGTGCTAATGTCAACTGAAGAGTACGACACGAAGATCAGGAGCTTATTGGACGACGCTTCTTACAGGTCGTTGGAAGCTGATCCTACTGCCAAAGTAGTCACCAAAACGAAAGCACTGCTGAAGAAATCCGGTTTACCAGAAGAGACCATCAAAAACTTACGTCCTCGGGCAGCCAGGCCGCCAAGGTTATACGGCCTACCGAAAATCCACAAGGATAATGTGCCCCTACGACCTATTGTGAGTGCAATCGGTGCCCCCACGTATCAACTGGCAAAATACCTCACACGCCAACTCAGACCACTGGTGGGCCACTGCATACACCACGTAAGGAACTCTGCCGAATTTGTACAGACGATCCAGGGTCTCACTATGTCAGATTCCGACATCATGGTGAGCTTCGATGTCGTCTCTCTGTTCACACGAGTGCCTATCAAGGAGACTCTAGAGCTAATACAACGACATTTCGACCAGGGGATGGCAGACCTGTTCCGGCATGTGCTGACATCTACATACTTCATGTATGGTGGGCAGTTCTACGAACAAACTGACGGCGTAGCCATGGGGTCGCCACTTTCTCCAGTGGTAGCGGACTTATACATGGAGGACTTCGAGGAAAGGGCTCTGGAAACGGCTCCACTTAAGCCTAAATGTTTCTTCCGGTACGTGGACGACACGTTTGTGGTCTGGCCACATGGTTCCACGGCACTTGAAGAATTCCTTGATCATCTGAATTCAGTCCATCCAGACATACAATTCACCATGGAGGTAGAGAAAGAAGGCATGCTACCGTTCCTGGATATAATGATTAAACGCAAACCAGATGGCACTCTGGCGCACAGTGTTTACAGGAAACCAACGCACACGGACCGCTATCTGGGGGCTACCAGCTACCATCACCCAGCCCAGCGAAAAACCGTTTTGACTACACTGGTCCATCGGGCCCGAGCCATCTCGGACAGTGATAGCCTTCAAGAGGAACTAAGACACCTACGGCAGGTCTTCAGAGAAAATGGATACTCAAGGGAGCAAATTGAACAAGCATTTCGCCCCCGAAAACCGAGATTAACATCTGAACAAGAAGATGCTCCAAAATCCGTCGCAGTGTTACCTTACGCTGGAAATACCTCTGGAAAGATCGGAAGGATTCTAGCTCGATTTGGCATAAGGAGCATCTTCCGTCCACCTGCGAAGATACGAGACATGTTGCCCTCGGTGAAGGACGATCTCGGACTGCGAGTTCCGGGCGTTTACTCGATCCCATGCGAATGTGGCAAAATATACATTGGCCAGACCATTAGAACGATCGAGGAACGCCGCAACGAACACCAGCGACATCTGCGGTTGCTGCAGTTAGACAAATCCGCAATAGCTGAACACGCTGTGGAAAATTTCCACAGCATAAACTTCAGTAAGACTGAAGTATTGGCTCAGACGCAGTTTTTCTGGGATTCCGTAATTAGAGAATCGCTGGAAATTCGCCTCAGCACCAACAACATCAACAGAGATGGCGGTCTCTTCTTAAGTGAAGCTTGGAAGCCTATCCTCCATGACCTGAAGCAGCAGCAGAATAACATTCGTCCCAGAGAGAGGGCAAGGGACACAGCAGTCCAGGGCGGAGCCCGGTTGACGCGCCGACCAATGGGAGCGCGGCAGGCAGCCGCTCCCGCCAGCGGGCCACCGGCCGCAGGGTATATAAGGAGCCAGTACCACGAAGCGCACACATTCGGTGCCGAACCGTCGCGGCAGCTACTTCGCGATGACAGCTCACCAGATGAAGGCAGCGGAGGTGACTGCCGAAACGTCGTGTCTAGAAGATCTTATCCGGCAGAAGACCCGTGAAGAATTCCTGTCAAAAATTTAGGTACATATATTCGAGAAAGAGGCTATTCATAATAGATATATTCTTCCCGTTTAAATTACGAACTATTTCATCGTGATCATATTTGCATATTCACGTTCAGTAGGAAATAAAGCAAACTTACATTAACTGATAGTACAAGTACTTCCCGACGTTACTATTTTGTTGACAAAATAAGCGCTTCTGACCGTGGTAAGCGCCATCGACACCACCGATCCACGTGGAGTCGTTCTAACTGACAAGTAAACCTGCAGTTTTGTGGGTCATCGTATGTCTTTAATTTCAAACTTGATATAGGTGATGCAGTGCCAACAATAGGTATTTAGGAATATAGTTGAAATTCACCTTGTTATTTTTTGTGACGTTCAAATTATATGTTTCTCTGCATGTAAGTGGATGCAGTTCCCGCAAGGCTATATTTTAAGTTTCTTCTTCACTAGTTACAATTTTTTCGTGCCAGTGTCGGATTCCCAATAAGCAGGATATACAAACCAAGGCCTCTTTTCAGTACGTTAAAACGTTAACGTCACTAGAATTCCCACAAAATTGAGAAATGCTACACGCATAATAGCCAAATCGCTTTTCATGCCTATTTGAGATTATACAAGTTTCCGTGTTTAATAACATATCCCGTGAACCAGACGTCTAGCCTTGTTGATGACATGGTGTAGCCACCGGCCCAGTTGTGTGTTTGGGAGAACAAAGTACACTGAAGAGAAAATGAGCAATTTTATTTTTTAAGTTTGAACACACTAAGATACTTTCAACAAATACTTTTTCCTCTTTAACACTTCCATAGCATCTTTACGGTCTATATTTAAATTAAAATATATAATGAGCTGATTTCTTATCAACCAAAATATTGAGCGAATCTAAAGTAACCTCAAGGTTCAAACAAAATAAACAATAGATTATAAATAAAAATTCCGTCTGGAAACAACTGTTGTTTCCAGACGGGATTTTGATTTATAATCTATTAACCAACAACTGCGGAAGATGGCCTACAACCAGATTTGCAAAATAAACAAGTATGTAATGACTAATGAGTGACGTTCAACATTTCGCGGTAATTGCGTCCAGAAACGTTGCATCTTTTATTCAAAAGATGGAAGACATGATTGTATTTTGCAGGCAAAAGGTCAACCAGGTAGAAATAAAGTACAATACTCTGTAAGAGAGTACGGGTGGCAATCCAAGATTTCACCTCTGAATTTGTTACAGGAATCGTGCACCACCTGTACCATCTTGCCGACCTAGTCCAAACCAGCAGCTAGAACCAATTAGCCCAGTATCAAGTGCTCGACGCAATTATGGAGCCAACGGAATGAGCCCAAAGAGTCTTACGCTTCTTTTACAAGCCGCTGTTTGGGGAGCGTTTAAGGTTGAGAATTTGTTGTGTTATTTTTTTTAGACATTTGTATTTTGAGATGAAAATGGACGGCATGATGTCTGAACCGAAAATGCTCAATTTAAAAGTCGTTTCTAGTTCTATAGAATAATCAGAAATATAACCACAACAGTCTCTCAATGTGATATAGTCCAATAGTGTGTGAATGCGTCGGCGAACAACTATTTGATACACTAACATTGCTATCACTAATTCGTAGATGTGCGTCACTGATTTGGTATTGAAGGGTAAAAATACATCTGCCTGGTAAAAATTCACTGCAATTTTCACCATGGAATGTTCAGTGTAAGCATCAGCAGAACGCAAAAAACAATAAAAAATATTTATGGAAACGGAAAAAATAAAAAACCTAGCGTTACTGACTAACGAGTCAACAAAACAACTTTTTATGTTGTATTATCCTGGGTCAGTGTCTATGATTAGTACAATAGACCTTCCGATTCATAGCAGGAGACGAGTGATCTAGGCAACGTATAATGAAACGTCTCTCGTTTCCTCATCCTCTAGAAAATTGTACGCATCGAAATCGATTTCGGAAAAAAACCTAATGAAATAAAAAGGGGATGGTTTTAATAAAAAACTAAGTTAATTGCGGTGGAGTTTATGGCCTGCTAGCAATTTTCCTACGAATTTTCAATTTATAGAAATTTTTACTTGAAACATACATTCCTCGGTAACTTATCGCACTCGCCGACTGACTTGGAATCAAGAGCTAGTTTATGATCATCACCAATGCACACCTTACACTCATCTCCTTCCAAGTTAAACTAAGCACCTTTCAGAGAGTTCTCGCGTTGTATCTGTTATCTCTGGGGAAGTATGTCGACTCTTGCAGTTCACTTCCTGCCGCTTTCTTTCGTGACTGGGAAAGAACACAAAGCTAGCTTGCTAATAATTTTTAGCTGGGGGTTCTTTAATCCGTCACAAGTCCTCAATGGGTTTTACGTCTATGGTGTTTGTTAGGATGCTCACAGGTGACGTGTATCCGGATTGTGTATATGTAAATGGCCGTGACAAGTTAGCGCACTGCATAATATTTTTACACCTTTAAAAGGCAGGAATGAAAATTTCTCTGCTTAATCCACAGAATTTGACGCTGGTTATTTTGTCGGGCTTTATGCCTCCTCGACGCCGAGATCATTAGAGGCGGAACGGGAAGGAACCATCCCGGTACTAACATGGAAGCCAGGCCCGAGCTTTACCGCTCACCTACGCTGGGTGATATTTATAAAATGTTGTATCAAACTCATTCTCGTGACCGCCAAATTTTCGTGAAATGTCTCGTTTTTAGAGTGCCGCACGCCCTGGTAACTCTCAGGACTGACATTCTGGAGGACTCTGCCATCCTGACTGCGGTTTTCCACGATTTGCAGCAATCACTCCAGGCAAATACAGGGATGGGTTTTCAAAATGCCATGACCGAATTCCATCCCATTCCTTGTCCTTAATCCTCTCCTGCCTCTAAATGACCTCGACGTCGACTAGGCCTAAAACCCACAAAAAGTCTTAGACATTTGTTTTGATATTCGGCTAACGTGACAACGGTACGAACAGTAGGCAATTATTTTTGGTTTAATTAATGTATGTTGTGGATGTATAAATGCGAAATTAGATAGACGGGGTAAGTGTGCTCCAATTTGCAATCATTTACGTTCGTTTACGTTGACAATCTTTACGATCTGGACGAAAAGTATTTAAATGAAACAAACTATTTACCTAGCAAATAGTAGCTGCTTTCCGTAGAACGAGGAGTAAGAAGTAAAGAAGTAAATATAAATAATGAAAAACTTTGATGCGTCAGTTTTTAAAAAGTAAGACGAGTGTTTTTTTTTATGTCAAAAGAAGACATTTTATTTTATTTATTTATTTCGTATAACACAAAGATAGTAATTATACCGAATTAAAATAAATTAAATGTTTTTACAGATCGGTGTCCAAGGATTGCAGGCATTCAGTTGCCTCTGGCTGCTTCATGAAGCTTTTTTTTTTAACTGCTTTACGTCTCTTAACAGCGAGGTCTTTAGAGACGGGAAAGAGTGGGGGCAAGGAATGGGGAGGAATTCGGCCAAGGCCTTTTTAAGGAAGCATCCCGGCATTTGCCTGGAGTGATTTGGGAAACCTTGGAAAACCCAAATCTGGATGCCCGGACGGGGATTCAAACCGCCGTCCTCCCGAATGCGAGTCCAGAACGCTAACCGTTACACCACCACGCTCGGTTTCATGAAGCTAGTTTGATGGTGGTTTTCACAGTCACAAGCAGGATTCTCTATTATTTCCCACTTGTGCATCGAGTAGTTGTATCTACCATGGCCTCTTCTCACACGATTCAGTGTCTATCAGGTTTCCCTAGGTAGGCTGAATACATCTCATGGCATTTTGGAAAACTGTGTTACATAGAGATGAAAATGAACTGAAAGCGTCCAAACACATTACGTGGGAATGTTAATTATTCGCTATAAGTGAGAACCTACCCTCAATACCATTGACTTTGGTTTGAATCAGTTAGTTCCACAGTGAACTATTGGGGCATTAGATGCGTTGAAACCCGGTTATCTAGGGAGCGGCATTCCGCCAAGATAACTTGCTGCGGATGTGTGTGCCGTTAAAAAAACAACGCCAGCGGATATGCAATCAGAGTGTGGTTTCACTGCCTCGTACACTCCTGCTCAAGGTTCTCAAAGCTAGATGATTGCTTCAGAGTGAAGAGGAAACATTTCAGCATGGAACAGACAGCCAGAAAGGGTAATACTTAGTTATCAGTAATGTTGTTCGATCTTGAATAGAGACCCCAGATTTAAGTAGGCCTGGATGGGCTGGCGCAGGCTTTCATTTTCTCTCCTAGTTTATCTTTCATTCATTCACAACGCAAAAAACAAAACACATCACATGCATCCACACAAAACAGTATCATTACTAACACGTCCGCCACTGGAAAAGGCGAGTGGTAAGCACAGTTAAATTTTTTACCAGCGTGGTGGGTGGACGGTTAACGCTCTGTCCTCGTATTCGGGAGGACGCGGGTTCGAATCCACGTCCGGGCATCCAGATTTGGGTTTTCCATGGTTTCCCCAAAATCACTCCAGGCGAATGCCGGGGCGCTTCCTTCGAAAGGCCATGGCCGAATCCCTTCCCGTTCCTTGTCCCCAATCCCATCCTGCCTCTAATGACCTCGAAGTCGACGTGGCGTAAAACCATAAGTAAACAAAACAGTTAATTTACTGCATTGGAGGAGTAAAGCCATCAAGCCTGTGAAGTCAATCGTCTATCATTGTGCAGTATTCCGTGGCATGTCGTAAAATGTTTCGCAACGCACAAAAAAAAGATTTCGAAGACATATATATAGCTGCATATAGCATAAGTGGTAATTTGTGTCAGCGTGATGACTGCGGAGGTACTGCAGCCCACCATGACGTCAGCGTAAGAGCCTGGGAATGAAAGACAGTTCCGGCCCGCCTCACAAGTACAGACTGTCGGATCGATGTATGTGGCAGTAGTTTTTGTATTGCACAACTGGTGTGTTCGAATATTAGCATTAAATCGAAAGGAAATCTAACTATACCGGTCCTCAACTGGTTTCTGAAAACTGAAAAATTATAAATTTGTCCTTCCTCAATGTCAATCAAACTGTTTATGCCGACACGAAATGCGAAAAAAATATTCCTCTTCACTGTGTTACATACAGCAAATAACTCATCGGCTGCTTCCTAACAGTTTTCAGAACACAAGACTTTCGAATCTGAACAGCTGGACTGGATTTTGACCGCATTACCTTGTTTGTTATTTCGGCATTCTCCAAGTTCTTCCCCGAAAGCCGCTGTCGAGTATAACAAAGCTCAAATGCTTCAATCAAGCCGTACAAATGATTCATCATTTCCGGCCAGCGTGACGGAGTGCCTTGTTTCTAGCAAACAAATCCACCAGACACTGGTTCCTTCATTTCCGAGTACTAGTTCTTACAGACTTTGCTTTGTTTATATGAGCTACCTCTTAGTAGGAGCCAATCGACATTAGGGATAAGATTTAAGAACCGTCACAAAAAATAGACTATATTATTTTTTGTGTTTGTTTCTTATAATCGTTCAGCGAAGATTCGCTTTACAGATCTGATGGCTTTACGCCTCGTCGACGTCGATGTTATTAGAGGCGGGATGGGACTGGGGACAAGGAAGGGGAAGGAATTCGGCCATGGCCTTTTTGAAGGAAGCATCCCGGCATTCGCCTGGAGTGATTTAGGGAAACCATGGAAAATACAGATTGGAGTGGACAAGTAATAAAATAAGATACAAATTTTCTTTAAAAAAATAAAAAAAAAACATTAAACGGTGAAGCACTTTGTGCGGGGTGAATTCATCGAGTCCCTAAAGAACATAAAGTAAAATAATCGTTGAGGAGTTTAACATGTAATGTAAGAATTAGTTGTAGTTCTAAGTGGTGAGTACGTTCTGCTAATCCACTATTAGGTACACCAATTGAGGTTCAATACACCGAAAATAATTTTCTCTTCTCATATCGTATCAATTTATTCAACTAAATTTTTGTAAATATCTGAAGCTATTAAATTTTCAAATCTTTTATGCTAAAACCCATTATATGGAAGTATCCACGCTGTGCCAAGATGGACAACCTATGACTGCAAGATTGGGTTATATTTTTCAAATAATCAAATTCAGATATCTAGGAGAAGTCATTAAACCTGCTGGACTAAACCACGAAGCAACAACGAGAGAACCTACCTAAATTACAGCAAGGATATAGGATCATGTGGAATAGATGCAACAAAAAGTCAATATCCGAAAATACAAAGTTTAGCCACTTCAACACAGTAAACAAACCTTAGGCACTATACGCATCGGAAACATTGATTATTGGGAGTAAATTAGTAATCATACATACTGAAAAGCAAGAAACGCCAAAATGTCAGAAACAGTAACAATACACCGACCAAGAGAATTCTCGACCTTGAAGTGAAGAAGAATTGGCTACTGGGAATCGAAAGGAATCTCTCAGAGGCCAGATGCAGATTCAGCAGTGTAATCAACAACCATTAATTTGCCTAACCTGGATGGAGGACTGTAGCAAGGAGATCAGAGAGAGAATGAAGAGATGGTGGGAAAAGAAGAAAAACGTATCTGCTAAATAAGAGCCAGTGACCCTCGGATGGGCAAACGATCAAAGAAGAACGTTACTCATTGAACAAGTCAAATTTCGTCCAATTGGAAGAATATTGTCAGTAGTAACCCATTCTTTATTTCCTTGTCCAGACGACATTCGTGTTACTTGTATAAATTAAAAATGACGCTACTAGTGAACCGATTGAGTCACCGCGGAATCCATGCACAAAGAAGTCTACTGTCGAAAATATGTCTGCATTCTCAATGACAGGGTATCTAAATTAATATTTTAAGTGAAAATGAAAACAGATATCTGGAATTTTGTATCGCCTCATAATGAACGAGACAGGTTACCTGTACAACCAACATTTTTTTTTCACGTGAGCACCAACTGCATCATTAGCCGCGTAGCTAAGTGTGAATTATGAGAGCGGAGAGGCTGAAGCCCCACCATGGCTGGAGGGAGGGATGTTTCTGTTGCCATCTGTCTGCGGAACGTATAACTTATGTTCTGTGTGATAAGTGTATTTTGTTTGTGAACGTGTAGGTGGAGATTGGGGACCATGCCAACAGCACCTAGGTGATTACGGAAAACCGCCTAAAACCTCAATCAAGACGGTCGGTTCGCGGGGAAATAGTCCAGTGCGATGGAGCCTTTACCAGCCCAGCCATTTTGACAGATTATTTTTTATTATTATTCCTACCATAATTCACTAAGCGAAGATGTCTGTAAGAACATTCACCTCCAATTTTGACGTGCGAATTTAAATCGTGGGTAGGGAATAGAGATGGAACAACGGGCCAACGGGCTGCGTTACGGTTTTACATGATCATTTAGGCAAATGCTGGGGCGCTACCAGATTCCAGCTTCAGAAACTAAACTTAGTGTTTACATAAACTGCGTCCAGAGGATTCGCCACTTCGTCGGTATTTCCCGGTCTAAAATGAAATACGAACAGGAATGTTTGTCACCCAGCAATTTTCCAACAGGCGTCGGCGTAGCGGCCTGACTTTGCGTCATTAGATTCGAGTACGGTCTAGGGCATGGGTGGTTTTAATTAAGTTTTGTGTTATCCTGCGCTTTGATTGTAAAGCATAGTCCACACAGGCAGACAAAATCGCTTAACTGCCTATAGACAATCGAAATTTTTTGTTTATTGATTGTTGGGATGACGTTGAAAAGCAGTTTGTAGATTTTCACGCGCATGTCTCCAGTCTGTGCATGCTAGGAGACATTGCTGCTTGTGGGTTGATGGCCACTTCGGTCATTACTTTTTAAACTAAACACAGAAAAAGAAGACATTGTGATACACGACATATTTTATGAGAAGGAACTGCTTTCGTTAAAACTCTCTTGGATAATTGAGATTAGAAGATGCCACGGGATTCCAAAATTTCACGCAATTGATCCCAAACGTTTTCGAAGACAAGTGGTTTGCATGAAATTTGAAATGAATTTCGAGATTATTTTGCTTTCCCTAAAGAAGCAGTACCATGGCAGGATGATTTGTGTTAAGATAAAAAAGAACGTTATAAATAATTTAAATAAAAATTTATAAATATATTTTGTACAAAAAATTATTGTATAAAATACGAAAATAATATCATTCAATAAACATTATCACCTTTCTCAAAATCTGTGTTCCTGCTACCTTTTGACTCCTTCCCTCGAAGAAGAAATAACAGATGCTTGTAGGCAAACCAGCTTCTCTTCTCTTGTTTTTCTGTGTTCTCGGTAAAACTGTGTCTTTTAAATGTTTCATTCCCCCCCCTACATGCGGCGATTACATTCATTATTACTTTTTTTGTATCTATTTTTGAAGTCACTTGAACTCATGTCCAATAGACGTGATAAACTATGAAAATATTCTATTAAATTTAAATTCACCTAGATGACCACATTTAAAAAATAATTAAACTGTTTTAGATGAAAACTAAATGAAGGAGTACCGTGGATGGAAACAATAGTTTACGAGGAGGAGAGGCTCAAGTTTCTGTCCAGATAATGCGTTCAAGTGCGAGTATTCAACTGTTTTGCGAGTCTTCGGGAGACCTACAGCCACGACGTTATTGTCTATGGGCAGTTACGGAACACCGAAATTGTTCCCGACTGTCTATCGACAATCCCAGACCCGACGAGTTTGGCAGTGTGGGTCAGACGGTCAAATGCTATATTAAAACACGAGGAGATGATCAAAGTACACTCGATGACAAAAAATAGGCTACTTTGCAGCTGACTATATCGTCTCAGTAGCCAAATGCCTTTTTTAAGACCTACTTTTTGTTACTTATGGCAAAAAATGAAATGTATTAATGTTAGTACAAAGCGAAAGAATAGTTCGCAGTCTCTTGACGCACCTAATAAAGCAGTGACTAAAAACAACGGATATATCAAAACTAGCAATATAAACCTCGTAGAATCGAACGATAGTAGGAAGTTAAATTCACGTTCTTCAGTATAGAAGCCAGCATTTCCACACGCCGCGAATGCTCAATATTACAGACCACGCTCATCTCAATCAATCATGTAATGTTTCAGGACTTGGGTTTCCAAACTTTTCCTACCAGCCCCCCCCCCATTCGCCAGAAGAAAAATTCCTACGCCAGCCCCCTCTCCCCCCGCCACAATTTTACTATTAAAAAGATAAAAAAAGCCAGTATGAATCAAATGTATTTTTATTGCTAAAAAATTACAAATTTTAAATTTACTAAAAAATTAAAACATAAAAAACTTTAAATTTACTGAAATGAGTAAAAAATAAAAAATAAATCAGAATTATACATGAACCTCAGTTTTTTTGTAAGATTCTCTATTCTTGATTGAAGGCTAGAAAGTGTAACAGTCCGTTTTACTCATCAATCCCAATAGGTCCACACGTTCAGTGAATTTTTAGAGCGTGTGCTTAACCATGGCCGGAAGCGCGTATATTGCTGTCGAAATCGTAAAGTCGGGTAATAATTTAACTCTCACTTACTGTACGTTTGTTTTACTTTCTATCGAGCGTGAATAAACAAATCCGTCCACCATGAAATAAATAAGCGTATGCTTTCGTAGTTTTAACGAGAAGAATATTTCTATTATGGCTAGTCTGTGTGTGGAATATAGGTATCTAAATTCTTGCGTGTTCATTAAATCAATATGAGTGTCAAATATGTGTTTCCCACTGTGACAATCTGTCACATTATCAGCACACCAATGGCCTCTTTTAAATATAATTAATATAACTCTTATTTAATGCCGTTTAAATTAACTTCTTCGCTTTTGTTAATATTGTAGGCAACAATCTACTATCATTCATTGTTTGCTGTGCTGGGGAGGGAGACGGGGCCACCTGTCCACAACACAGGTATATGTTGCACCACTAAAAATTGTGCCTCAGTCAAACTGAATTAACCTTCGTGCAGTTTACAACAATAATTTTAAATAAAAAAATCGCCATTTGCTAAGTACTTCTTGTAAAGCTGGCAGATATTACAAAGGAAAACTTCTGGAACCTGACTTGGCACCCATGGGAAACCGTCTGGGTATGGAATTGCTTCCACTTGTGTTAACTTTCCTCTCTGTCTCCCTTGGTCAACTCTTGTTCTTTTCTGACCATGGTATTTTAGGGTTATCGAAAGAATGTCGACTACAGGTACAAAAGTGTCGAATTTAGAAGCCATCTAATTCCGTATCTTCTATAGGAACAATAGGGGGTTGATTTTTAATTATATTCGTTTGAACTTACTATATACCCACAACTTTAATAAATAATAATGGAATGTTATTGAATAGAGGCTTCGAAAATTGAAAAATAAATTCTTAACCAGTCGACAATAGATGCCCACCCCTTAGAAGTGGAATAGCCACGAAAACACACCAGCTACCTACACATAAAATGACATTAACCATACTGTGGAAGGCAACGAGAAAAATAATTCAAAATTTCCCATAGCAGTTGGGAAATTCCTACAGCTATTTAAAAAAAAAAAAAAAAAAAAAAAAAAAGAGAGTACACTCTGTCTTCGCGGTAAAATGTTTTAAAACAAAGCGTGTATGCATTATTCTATTCAGTGCACATATAGTGAGGGAACAGTTCCCTGTCCTGAAAACAGGCGTTCTCTCCTCACTCGCCTTATCACGTTACTCACTTCTCGAGTTTAAATTGAAAAGGTCAGGTCCATAAACCATTCTGCCTAGGGTTTGCTAAACACGTGGTAAAATCCTCTCAACTGAAACGTGTCGAAATTGTAGCAAGTTTCGTTAAAGTTTACAATGCAGGTGGTGCTTCTTTCTTCTGTGTCTACAATGACATGATAAAACTGAAAGATATAATTATATAACTCTTTTAAACCAGTAAAGCATAGGCTGATATGATCGCTGAATTTTTTTCGAGGGCTGCACGATTTTCTCCACCTATCAAAAGTGGTACTAAACTTTTGGAATTTTGACCTACTTCTATCAGCGCTGCGAAAGTATTACTATCTTGATATGATGGTTAATTTATCCTATGTAGTGTGTTCTTGTAGCATTAACGTAATCACTGGGAAACAAGTAGGAACTGTACTTTCGGTCTAAAAATTGGTACACACGTTCCTTAGACGTGTTATTTAATTTATGTTGCTCTTAGAGCTATAAAATATAAACATACCACACAAACTTAACACAAAAATTTCTATACCATTAAGCGGTAAGCCATTGAAAGCAGCCATATGCAACATAACGATAATGCACAAGTTCCTTAAACGATATCACAGCAATCAAAATCATAGTACCCAACAAACGTCACAAAAAGATTACCGCAACTGTAAACGGTGAGCGAACCGTGGATGCCATATTTTCGTACACATATGCTACCTCCAATGATAAAACGTATTACCTACGTACTACTTACAATGAAATATATCCACATGTTGTTGCGTCTTAGACGACAATATTTTACTTAATTTATCAAAGGTGGGTCCGGCAATATTAACGAAGGTTGTGGTTAGGTTGAAAGAGCAGCAATATCACTGTTTCAGCAAAAGGAACGGGGAATTTAGTTTTTATAAATAATTTAAACTGATGTTGAAATGCACTCTGTACCAAAATGACAATTGAATTTTGTTCTTAAAGCATAATTCGCTATAAATTTGGATTATATTAAAAAGTTAAGTTATCTTGATTTTCTAGCAGCATTATTAGCAACGCTTGTGGATAGGTTGAAATGCAGCCTGGACCAAAATTTGGATTTTATTAAAATCAGCTTACTTTGATTTGCCACCAGCATTATTAGTGGCGAATTTGGATAGCGTATTTGTTGTACGTAAATGATACTGATCACTGGCGCATTTTATTGCACGAAATATTATATCGTTGAAGGTAACATTTCGTTGCAAATGGCATACACTAATTGCTTACTGTGTACGTTATGGCTTTTTTTTTGCGTGAAGTTTGTACAGTATGAACTTACTTAATGACTGCAATAGAAAAAAATGTTAAATAATATCGTTTAAGGAACGTGTGCATAATTGTTATACGTCTGAATATGCCTGCTCGCAGTTGATTGACGTTCAACGTTATAGCAGTTTCTGTGTAAATTTTGTGCGGTATTTATATTTTTAACAGCTATAAGAGCAATATACATATACAGCGTCCGACGAACGTAGGTAACGATTTTCAGTTCCTCTTCAGGTCCCAGTGATTAGGGCACCACCATTTTTAACATTTCAGTTTCTCTTTGTCGAAAACGTCGCGTGAAATTTACAAACAGAAAATATTTTTCGGTATTTTCTAGCAGCCACGCCCGCCATGCTGTATCGATAGAAGGAATAGATTGCTTTCGTTGTAAACAAATACCGAATTTCCAAGATGGACGCCGCATGACGAAAAGTAGGAATGACGTTCAAGAATTTTTATTTCTTGGTCCAGGCAGTATTCAAAATTAACCACAACCTGTAGGTATAGGAGTTTCCAAACTTTTCCTTCCCTCGCCACCACTCCCCCCCCCCCCCTCCCCCCGTCAAAATTTTATGATTAAAAAGGTAAATGCCTAGTTCTCATGATATCTGAAAGGAAACTCACTAAGTATGTGATTTTAGAGCAAACGTTTTCATCTCTAAGAGCCGGTAAAGGACATAGTACGTCCAATGGTGTAGAGCTAGTGTATCGTCCACATTGGCGGCGAAGCTACATCCCTCTCCCCCCACACTCCCGCCCCCCAGTTTGGGAACCCATATTATAGTTACGCACTTTCGTATAATGAACAAGATGTCACATTATTCAGGAAATAGACACTTCGGCCTGCTCTTTGTTTCGATGACAAGAGCTACATAACAATAGAAAAAAAGATTCCGGGTGTAAGCGATATGAGAAATTTACAGTTCTGGGAGCATTAAAAACAAACGCGTCCCGTATCCAGTGTCGTGTTTGCCCACAAGCTACTGCATAACTGATACCAAACTGGAGAAACAGAAATAAAATTACAACAAGACATCACACCACCTTTGGTTGTAGCCTCACAAGCAACAATTAACCCGGCTCAAGGGATGTAGGGTCATCTTCCCTATCCTCCACTTGAATGATTCTTGCTGCGGGGGTGGGCCGGAGTGACAGGATGGCTAAGCGCAGTCCCACGGGGTACCATGCCCAGGGATACGGACCAAGTCCTCAACGGAAGTTTTCGGCAGAGAAGGAGACCTTCCGAACGGCGAAAATGGCGGAAGGGGCCACCGATCCTCTGTGGGGAATTGGAAGAGGACACTACTATCTTGTGGCGAAGAGGGAACTTCAAAGGCTATGGGAATAAATCCCGAAAGATAATCCTCAATTGCGTTAGATCTAGCGAGCCAACAGTGCAAGACGGCTGATTGCTTTCAAATATAACGGAACAAGCCTCGGATTAGGATAGCAACGTAGACGACCTGGCAGTGGAATAGGACAACGAGAGGGAATACGATTAGGAACAATAAACGTAAGAAAGCTCACGGGAAAGACTGAAGAAATTACAGATTTGATGGAAAGACGGAAGTTTGATATACTTGTACTAGTGGAGACAAGATGGAGTTGAGATGACGTGAAGGGATACAAGCTGTATTGGAATGGAAACAGTGAGGGAAAAAGAAACAGAGAGGCGCTTGTGATATGGGAAGGTTTAAGGGAAGAAATAATAGGAATAAATCAGAGCATTATAAAGGTTAAAGTGAAAGTCTGAGACAAACACATGGAGTTAATCCAAGTTTATGTCCCCAAGGTAGGCTGCACTGAGAGGAGAAGGAAAGTTTTGAAGATGATCTGCAGCAGCCAGCAACAGCTAGGCAAGAGCAATCAAATAATAATGGAGGATCTCATTGCGCATGTTGATAGTGCACGGAAAAGACCAGAAAACACCTAGGGACCACTTACAGTTTGTGGAGGAGGAGTGGGAACGTTTCAAAACCACCCTGGTAAAAAGAGCCGAAGCAGTATGTGGTAGGACAGCTGGTAGAGGAAACGAAACCACATCGTGGAATGACGGGGTAAAAGAGATGCTGTGCTACAAAAGATCAAATCCTTCAGAGAATTGTTCTAAAGGAGAACAGAAGAAAGCAAAAGAGATTACAGCCTTAAAAAGAAAAAAGCAAAGACAGTGGTACAGGAAGAAAACTGGAAATGGATGGAAAAATGGACAGAAATGCTTGGCGAGGAGAGCGATGAAAGTAAGAAGCTATTTCATACCATGATAAAAAAAAAATAGAGTAGAAGCAGTTATTATAAAGGATAAGAATGGACACTTAGTGGAGGGAAAAGAAGAAATAAATGAAGTCTGGGGGGAGTATTTTGAGGAGTTATTGAATCCAACAGGACCCAACCAGGGAAAGGTGGGAAAGAGGAAGAAAAGGACCAGTGTAGAGGAAAAGGAAGATATTACATGGAAATAACTGGAGGACGCTGTAAAGAGAATGAAGGAGGTGAAGCGCCTAGAGTGGATGAAGTGAGCGTGGAGATGTTACGAGCTGCTGGAGTAGTGGGCATACAGTGGATCTACGGGGTGATACGGTTTGTGTGAAATGAGGGATGAAATCCATATGACTGGAGGAAAGGGGTAATAATAACCCATATTCAAGAAGGGAAACAGGACTATCTGACTGATGTGCCACAGTGCCAAGATTTGTGAGAAAGTTTTGGAGAGCAGAATAAGAAGAGAGGTTGAAAGGGAAGAGCAATATGGACTTAGACAAAGGAGGTCAATCATTGACCTCATATTTGCAGCGCCACTATGAGTATGGCAAGGATCTGATGGCCTTTCTGGACACTGAAAAGGCGTATGACAACCTCAGCCGACACAGAGTGTGGGAAGCAATGAGAGAAAAATCAGTAAAGAAGGAGATTAAGGAAAGAGTGAAGGATATGTATCGAGAGTAGTAAGAGCTGTGTCAAGGTGGCAATCGATAAGGACGGTTTAATTTGAAAAAACAAAAAAATGGACTAAAACAAGGACGTGCCCTATCACCCCTGTTATTTGCTGTGGTTATGGATGAAATATTGAAGAAGGTTGTTCAGAGCATTGGGGAAAGAAGAACAGATGTTACTCGCGGATGACCTACTAGTTTGGGAAGAAGATGAAAGAGAAGTGCAGATGTGTGGGAGAGAGTAGTTGCAGCATATAGCCTGAAGTTCTCTGCAAGAAAAAGGGAAGCGGTGATCACAACAAAAAGAACACGACAGACATTGGCATACCACTTGAAGGAATGCAATTGAATAAAATGGAACGTTCCAAATAACTAGAAAGCTGGATTGAAGAAAATGGAGGAAACAGGATGGAGATAAATGACAGAGGAAGATATGCTGATAGATTTTTTTTATAAAGAGTATGGAGTAAGGATATGCCACAAAAGAGTAAAGAAGCAATCTACTTCGTGCCAATTTTTCATATGGATCGGAAACATGGGTGATGAAGGAGAGGGACAAAGGGAGAGTATAAACTATGGAGTAGAGGAGGAGTATCGAAAAGGGGCCGAATAAGTAAGGAGAGAATCCGGAAGATGATGGAGGAGGAACCACTACAACAAAGAACAGAGAAATCAAGATTAGATTGGTATCGTCAAGTAAAGAGAATGGGAGAGGAGAAGATGCCAAAGAAGATGCTGGACGTGGAGCTGGAAGGGAAGAGGCCCAGAGGAAGACCGACGGACAGATGGGTGAAACGTATTAAAGATGTGTGGAAGAAAGAGGAAGAAATTGCCTGACAGTCAAAAAAGAGAGATGATGGATGGACAGCACTGGAAAAGGCTTTTGTTCCTAGCAGACCCGGCCACGGGTGGAAGCTACTGAAGATGAAGAAAGGAGAAGACATCACATCTAGAACTTTAGAACAAGGTCATGGGATTATTCGACCCCCTCCCACAACCCTTCAGTAGGTAAATCCACTCGATATCAGACACTTTAAGCTTAGTAACTGAAATAAGGGCGGGCACGGAGTACTGAATTTTTTTTTTTTTTTAACTGCTTTTCGTCTCTCAACAGCGAGGTCTTTAGAGACGGGAAAGGATGGGGGCAAGGAATGGGAAGGAATTCGGCCATGGCCTTTTTAAGGAAACATCCCAGCATTTGCCTGGAGTGATTTGGAAAACCATGGAAAACCCAAATCTGGATGCCCGGACGGGGATTCGAACCGCCGTCCTCCCGAATGCGAGGCCAGAACGCTATCCGTTACACCACCACGCTCGGTCGCGGAGTACTGAACATTTCACGCCAAGTAAATACGGAGAAAGTGTAAAATGGACCATTATCCAGTCTTATCTTCTGCTCCATATCTCCTGTGAAGCGACAGCGCCTAGATATGGAGAAACGCTGGTTTAATTATTATGCAACACCATTTCAAGTTCCAGGTATCAGATGGACATCAACAACTATCCAATAATATGATTTGTAATGAGGAAATACATGTTGCATACAAAATCATCTGTCAGAGCTGTTGACATTATTTTGGTAATTACTGTAAAGAAAGTAGGCCCTAACAGTTTTTGAACAATTGTGATTAATTGTTTAAGAGAGGAAAGTAGTACTCGAGAGGGATAACAGCAATTACTGTTACTCTGGTTAAATAAACAACAAATAAATCATAAATTTTGACCTTTCTTATGTGAGTGCTGCCTAAAAGTGGCTGACTTCCATAAACTGTTCCATATAAGTAGTTTCCGCATTTTCTTTAATTTCTCACGGCGTCTTCGGTGTCGGTTGAAAATATATCGGAAAAAGAATAAAAATGCAGTATAAACGAATAATGGAAATGGAGGGAGAAAGTTACGTATTTAAAGACTATGAAACAAACTCCTTTACATTTATTACTATTCCAACGTCAGCATCTCCAACCGTAAGAATTTTGTTGCGCATTTTGGCTATCAGAGAAACTAAATACATACAATATGCGGTGAAAAAAGAACTGAGCTACGAAGTTGAGGGTTTGAAGGACGTGCTGGATTTGTACGGTTACCTTTCACTTTCAGGTCTGTGAGAAGTGCTATCTTTCAAATGCAGCGGGCCACCTAATTGTTTCAGTGCTATAGAATATTAAGAAATAATTCAAATTTAAACATCCAGCGAATTTCCAAAGATGCTGGCTGGCTCCGTGATGCGAGATCCACTTCTTTTATACACCAGCATCACATGCTATGTTACCCATTTTAAAATTCTGGAAGAAACGAATTGCCAAGGAGCACTAATTTTATAGCAGCAGCAAGAAATAAGTGGTTTTCTCGTATTGCTCTGTAAACTCGTGTGTCAAACATTGACGTCAAGAAGAAATACGAAATTAGATTTAGCGAGGAGCATTATGCATTAAGGCAAAATAAAACTCGTGGCAAGATATGCAACAACCGGAATAGTCACGATTACAATGGAATGTAGCTGTGGGCTCCTCCGTAATCAAAATTAACTATTTTTCGAGAAAAAACTGCATTTCGCATCCACATGACATCTAGGGGAAAAGAATTGTCACACAAACGTTTTTAAATATACAGCATTTAAGGACGATAGGAGACATGGTGTACCATAGTATCATTATTAAACTATCAACGACGTTAATGATTTAGCATTGCAGCCAACCCTTTACAATGACACGTCAATATTAACAGAGGTTATTCTTAGGTTGAAATGCAACCTGGACCACAAAGACAGTGGAAAAAAGGTCAACAATATTAGCGGAGATAATAGTCAAGTGAAATGCAGCATGGATTAGAATGAAAACCGGCGCTGCATGTTATTGTAACTAGCTTCGTCGTAAGAAGTTATCTGCTATGCGAAATGCATTAGATTATTAACGTTGTAGAAAGTTCAACAATTAATCTATGGTGCAACATGTCTGCTATACATTAAAAATCAGTAGTGTGAAATTACTTCTCCCCTACATATCACATGGATGCGAACTGCAGCTGTTTTCGTGAAAAATAAAGCCTAAGAAACAGCTACAAGGAAAATAAACAGATAATTATATTTATTTCATGGATAATAACTTTGTACGGGACTGCCAATACTTCGAACGATTTTACTCGTTTAATGTGTGTGTGACGGAAAAAACTTAAAAAATTTCTTAAATCATTTCGCTCTTGGAATGTGTATACAAATTTTCATTATTTTTTTTTGTAATTTCGGATCTATTGCAGATCGCGATTCCGTAACAACAGTAAATAATATCGTTGTAATAATGCTGCAGTCAGTAGCAAAACGTATGATTTGCAAGCAATAATTCCGTTGTAATACAGCCAGGACAATTATTTTCAACCAGAAATTATGTTGTAATGCAGCCTGGACCAACATGAAACAGTTAAAAGTACTTCGGAAAAAATTTCTAGCGGAGTCTTGTGTTTGACCACTGCAGTATTATGATGCCAACAGCAGGCGGAATCGCGATCTCCACTAATCCCTTAATTTCCTTCTGAGATGGTTCGCTTTACGGGATCGCCCTAAGAAGATGTTTTTTTTTTCTTATGGGTTTACGCCTCGTCGACGGCTGAGGTCATCAGAGGCGGGATGGAACTGGGGACAAGGAACGAGAAGGAATTCGGCCATAAGCTTTTTGAAGGAAGCATCCCGGCATTCGCCTGGAGTGATTTGTGGAAACCATGGAAAACCCAAATCTGGATGTCTGGAGGGAGATTCGAACCCGCGGCCGCCCGAACGCGAGGCCAGAACGTTAACCGTTCACCCACCACGCTCAGTCCCCAAGAAGAAATATTCAACTGTTCGGAAACATAAGTGGTGAAATGCCTATTTTGGTTATGACGGTAAAAAGTCGAATACAATAAAAAAGACGTTTTAACGGAAGGACGATCAAACTAAGAAAGCAGAAAAAAGTGCAATGAGCTTAAACTGTGGCAAAATAAGAATCATTCTATTTACCGGAGGAGGCTTCGTCAGTCTGAGTGGAAACGTCATTGCGTTTGCATGATGGTGACGGAGGCGGAGACGGCGTCGAAGGCAGAACGACGGTCGGGGGCGTCGGGGGTGGCGAGGACACTGTGTCAATGCCGAGGAAACTTGGAGGCAGTGGTTGTCGCTTAGGATCCCTGGCCGAAGGACATCGACGCAGAGACAAGGCGGGCCGCGATCCATTCAACTGTAGCAGCGATGACGACTTGATGGCCAGTCTCGGAGTGGGTAGCGTTTTGGTGCAAGCGCGTAAGGGCTGTGGCTGCGGCAGAGGTGGGCTCACAGACTTTCCTGCGGCCATCTTGCCCGCTTCTAGATTCGTCAGTGACCTGCTCAGCGCCCTGTCTTCTACTGTCGTCGTGTTGTTAGCTCTCATTGTGCCGGAATGTACGACAGAAAGCTGCCGGTGACCCACTTTCTCAGCGTCAGACGCTCTGTATTTCAGTGACGACGAACTCTTGAGCAACTTGCCGGGTGAAAGGGTTTTCTCCAAAAACTCTTTCCTGACGCTGCCTGTCGCCTTTCCCGCTCCAGCAGGAGACGACTTGTCGTGGGCATCCTTCGTGTTACATCCTTTGTCTGAAGTTTGCTTCGCGAGCGCTCCTTTGTCGCAGCTCGGTTTTAGCGTCACTTCCCAGTCCTGCTTCCTTGGTGGCAATCTTGTCTGCTCCTTCACCGGGGTTGCAAATTCCGAAGATGTGCTTTCGTTTCTGTCTCCAGAGTCATTCAATGAAACATAAAACACCGACCTCCTCTGCCCCGAGGTGTCATTAGTACTGGTGCTACTACTGTCCAACATGCTTCGGAATTAATGCACGCGTCTCTAAACAGCTTAGCCGACGGCAAACGACGCTATAAAATCGTCACAGCTAATTTCATGCATCGGTCAAAAATATCACTAAAACTCTCGTAACGTTTAGTTGTAGTCAGAAAAATACGGAACAGTGTAGTACAGGTTCGGCGAGTCAGACCACTATATTAGGAACACACACATACTACCATGTGGTAGTGAGTCACAATGCCAGGGAAGACACCTGCGAACACTCCCACACAGTTACTGCCACCCGCGTCTCACGGCCACTAACTGATCAAGCTCGCGACAAAAACACGCCGGGCCATACCCCCACCACGACCCTCTCGCCTGCGCAGCGCGCCGCGCATTCCCAAACATAAGCGCTCGCAAAGATACTCTGTTGCCCATGTGCGTGCGTGCACTCCAAACTGACACATTTTTGATTACAAGAAGGAAACGTTACAATCTACGGAAACTTCACAATCTTTTTCAACAAGAAGTAATTGTTCTGTATGATTTCTAAAATGCTCTTATAATGTCCGACAGCTTTCACTGATGAAAACGGAAGGTCACTACTGTCTGCATCCTCCTCTTCCGCCTTTAAGCTTACCACTCTCTCGCCACTGTTCTCGGCACTTATGAGTGTAATTTCAAACACGTATCAGACAACGGAAACAATGACAGTTGGAGTTACAGAAGTCTTGAAAAGAATCTGATGTACTGTTGAAAATATTTTCATATTTTTCTACAGCTAAAACAGTACCTTATGTAGAACCTTAACGCAGAGGCAAAGAAACGGACGTTCACTTTTTTATGAGATGAAACAGTCTTTCATTAGTAGCCTTACACTATAAACTCTGGAATTTCCAATCATTCAAACATCTCTTTCTCTCTTCAGCTGTTTCGCATCCGCAAGTGCGGAACTTTCGCGTCAAATCCTACATCCGCTTTCGCATCTGCATCCGCAATATTTATTATTCTTTTCTCTTTATACGAGATTCTGCCATCGTCGTTAAGCTAACAAAAAAGTGTTTTTTTTTCTGACGATCTTGCAATAAAAATAACAATGAACTGAACGGTGTTATTTACCTAAGCGACGAATTTACAAGTTTGAACTTGCATGTAAAGTAAAGTGGCTTATTCACGGTCCAACTTACAGAACATCCGTGTAGAACTACCATAGGATGCGCTCACACATTCACGCTAATAAAGGGGATACAACAAAATGTTCGAAGTAATCCTTTCCACTCGTACTTTCTCGCGGCACACCATGTGTCCTTTTTATCACACACTCGAAGGATGTTTCCTCCATTCATGATCCAACGCCTTAGCTTGTTGGACAGTAAGGACCCATATTGATTGTATGGGAGTCCAACAACATCCAACACGTCCTGCATGTAGTCCTCTAGCCCCTTTCACTGCCCATCACGAGTTTTTATTTATCGAAAATCGTCTTACAAGTTGTACTGTGAATGGGCCGCTAGAGCGGTGGAAAGGCGGGCTCGGAAATGTACGATGGCGTGGCCTTCTGCTTAACACTTAGCAGAGCCGTGAACTCCGCAAAGTTCATTTGACAAAGATTGTTTTTAGACTCATGCGTAGTTACGTAAATAATTTAATTCACTTGTAAAATCATCCCACGTTTCTTGTTGTTGAAAGATGAGGCAAAAAATAAAATCAATGTGGCAGTATTATATGGAAATAGACATTAGTTATGAAAAAAATTCAGAATTTTGCATAAACAATATACTCGTTTTGATTTTAAGTTTATTTTTTTCTAAATATTAAAACCTAAATAATTGTAAATTTATTTTCTCTCTTCCGCATCCACTTCCGCAAAACATCCGCATCCGCGGAAGTCAAGCATTGAACATCCGTGTCAGCATCGGCAAAGATCCCTACTCCACACGGAAACATTGCTATTGTCGGAAGATAGCGCAACAAATTTATAGTCGACTGTGAAAATCATTGATAATACTTCAATAACGAAGGTAACAGTGATTATAATAACTTTATGGTGATCAAAATCGTCATCACATATTTCACTGAACGGAACAATTAAATGCAACAATTTTGCGTAAGTGAATATGCTTAGAGTTGTTGAATTCGGAAACGGAAGAACAATTTGGCGTCAAGTAGCCTGCGTGGATGACTTGTGGCCGGCGTGTGAGTGAGAAGGGGCTTCCTCGTTAGGTTGAGGCTGCCAGAGTGAATTTCAAGCGCCAGATATAATTTTTGAACGAATAGTCAACCAGGACGCAAATATTATCGCGCGATTTGACTTTCCGATGCTTTCCTGTTTACATGTCGACGAGAGAAGGGTTGGTTGTCTACAGGATGGAGACCAGAACAACAGGGGCCGTATTGGTTTACGGTGCGACAAGTAAACGGTGGAAGCTGGCGCTGTGCCAAGTTTTCTATGTGTTGCTCCAAATATAGCCAGTGATCATAGTGCATACCGCTTACAGCTGCACAACAACAATATATGGTAATGTACCATTTTTGTTGGATGAACAACTCTACATTTCGCTGCCAAAGTTATTAATTTCCAATGCACCTTGTAAGCGATGAAAATTACAACTTTGAGTCTCCCCACTTCGATGAACTAGCCGTGCAACAGTGTTTTATGACTATCAAATAACCCTCATTCTGGCACAGAACCCCAACACCGGTATCTAATCATCCCTGTAAATTATGTATGTCAATTTTGTTCAAGATACAATTAAATATGTTTCGATATTTCTAGAATAACACTGAATTGTTCTAATTACATTCATTCTTATATTCAATTGTAGGTTAGAACTCTGTCCCTCCAAATTTCCTATTTTGGAATGGCGTTCTTGAATCAATTTCAAACAATTAATTAAAGTAAGTTTAACTCAATTTAGTATCACATTGATGAGCTCACATAAAAACGAGATCAGAGAGAGTATTTCATTTGATTTCACAACTTGGGCTTGTCTATATCAGAATGGTAAAAGTTCTGATACAAAATCATTATTGACAGTGAAATAACTATCCAAATTAACAATAATGCATCTTAGTGTTAGGGAAGTTTATAATGCTGAATCAGGAGACAATAGAAGCAAAGAATAGCCACCAAAGTACTTGTTAAATTTTGTATGTACGTTTTAAATGTATTTTAAAAGGCAGTGTGTTAAGAATATCAGTACGCCGTCGATTTTCATGCTTTTCGTCTTTGACCAGGTATATTTGAGGACGAATTTTGTGTTCGTTCGCTTTTATGATGATTTCTGTATTCGGTCAATTTATAATTACCTTTCTTTTCGCTTTGTTTTTGACGTACAACTGTCCTGACCAATTCTATAAGATAATGACCTGTGTTCTCGTTGTTTTGTAAGATACAGGTACGACTGTTTTGACCAGTTGTATAAGATGATGGTGTGTATTACAGTTGATAGTGCAGTATGTGAGCTTGTATGAGTAATGTGTAAAGGTATGTTAAAGTTCTGTGGACACGTTATTGACATCGCGTTTAAATTCATTTTATAAAAGTATTGAAGGCTTTTAATTCCGAAGATAATTTCCATTTTTGTTGGCTGAATGAGTTTTTGTTGTGGATAGGTTGTTGGTATCTGACAAGAGCGACGAGAAACATAATAGCTTCATATAAAACTTCGGTATAAGGAGTCGTCCACTGCTTGCCAACGGACTCCTAAAAGAGGGCGCAAGAGAGTGGAACGGTGCCGGGCACCCTCTTGCCCTTGGGGTTGGAAACAGCCCCCAAAGGTGGATGAATCAGAAATGATCAACGGCATGGGGATGCAGAAGGCAACGAGAATCCATTGCATTAAAGACCCAAATAGTATCCCGAGGATATAATCCTCGCAAATTACATATAGTAATTATTTCTGGGGAAAATATTTCGGAGGTAAAATAGATCCTAATCGGATCTCCGGGTGGGGAATGCTCAGGGAGGAATCACCAGAATTTCTAGAAACATTCCACGAGTGGGACCGTGGAATGTTAGAAGCCTGAATAAGGTAGGTAGATTAGAAAACGTAAAAAGAGAGAGGGAACGACTTAACTTAGATTTCGTTGGGATTAGAGAGATTAAGTGGAAGGACGCACAGGATTTCTGGTATGGGGGACACAGAATAATAAACGCAAAATCTATCAGTGCAGTTACTGGTGTAGGATTTGTAATGAACAGGAGAGTAGGGAAACAGGTGAGTTATTAGGAACAGTTTGGTGAGAGGACTATTTTAATGAGGTCACACTTTGACAATAAATTTGGCTGCCGCTGAAAAATTCTATCACTCTTATTTTGCACAATCTGACATCAATGTCATCCTCAGGAAACAGTAATTCAATACTGGCAGGCCAGTATTACCTTACTTTTTCTGAGGATGACATTGATGTCAGATTGTGAAAAATAAGAGTGATAGAATTTTTCAGCGGCGGCCAAATTTATCGTCAAAGTGTGTACATGCCATCGTCACAAGGAAGATGATGAAGAAATAGATAAAACATACACTGAAAAGCAGGTTGTTAGAATTTTGTTAAAGATATAAACTAGTTGTGGCGAACACACTATTTAAGAATCATGCAAGCAGGATATACACCTGGAAACGACCAGCGGATACAAGTAGATATCAGCTAGATTGTATTATCAAAAAGAGATTCAAGAATCAAGTTCTAGAGTGTAAAGCATACCCAAGAGCAGACGCAGACTCTAACCATAATCTCATAATAATGAAGTGCAGGCTAAAATTCAAGAGATTAAAGAAGCAATACAAGCAGTACAGACTGGAAGTGAATAAAATGAAACAATCCAACATGAGAGAAAAATTTGCAGAAATGGTAAAAGTGGGTATAAGAATTCACTCTCAAAGGAGCTCGACTCAGGACAAATGGAATGCATTGAAGACAGAAATAATGAAAGCTGGTAAAGAAACGTTAGGCTTTAGGGAACAAACCACCCGAAAAATTTGGATCACAGAAGAAATATTGAAGTTCATGGATCAGGGAAGAAGGCACAAAAAATGCTCAGGCTGTATCAGGAAGAGAGCAACACAAACAATTTAGAATTTAGATACACAGGAAATGCAAAAGTGCAAAAGAAGGTGGAAAAAGAAAGGATCGTAGGCAAAGTAGATGTGGCATATAGGAAGATCAAACAAAAGTTTGGAGAAATAAATATTAAAGCAGCCGAGGTTAAACCTTTTTTAATCTAAGAAGATAGAGCTATCCAATGGAAGCAATATACAGAAAAACTGTATAACGAGAATGACTTAAACATCAACGTAATGAAGATGGAAGGCAATGTTGACATTGTCATAGCCTGCGACCAAATAAATTGGGCTCGGCTAGTAGGTACCTAATCGATATAAGTAACTTATTTTTTCGTCTGCATAATTTAAGATCACAGCAACAAAGTTCCTAGTGAACAAAACTACAGGTGCCGGAATGACTACAGATTGCACAATAGAGGTAGATTTCGAGAGAATTTCTGACCGCACGGACCGAATGAGCTAGCGGGAGTATGGCCGCTATCTACCTTATCCAGTTGTTTGTTTTTGTTGACGTCGTTGACTTCTTTTACCCATTACATATAGTTCTTGCTGTTTTTAAACTAATTTAGTTAACACAGCTGTTTGTTCAAGTTTGTTTGAGTTATATTTACAACTATTCAACATGGCTAGTTTGGTTAAAAAAAAAAAAAAAAAAAGGTGCAAGATAAGTGTAATAGAGAATTTCAACGTTGGTGGAGTGAAAAATATGGAATAATTAATAATTGTGATAAAGTGGTATTCTTATGTTCTAGAACAGCCGTAAGAAGAATATAATCTGGAAAATGGTACTGTGAAACAAATCACAAATCACAAATCTTTTTGTCAAAAAAGCGAACCAGAGGATAAAGAATTCATTGTATGAGCAATAAAAGAGAGTAACAATCAAGGACAATGAATAAATATGTTAGCAAAGATTGTCGTACTAGTGCCGCACGTTTCTCGGCTGCAAATGCAATGCAATTACAAAGATTCTCTTTTATGCAGGAACACAATAAAAGAATACTAAAGCCGGCGGAAAATGTAAAAGAACTACAATCAAATGACATAAAGTCATCTCCTTTTATATTGTTGTGTCTTGACGAAAGTACTGATGTAACTAAATCTGATCGTTTAGCTTGTTTCAGCTCGGTTTTGTGTAATAAACGAGATAAAGGAAGAATTAATTGCGTTAACATCGATACCAACAACCACTAAGGGGGCAGATATTTGTACGGCTCTTAAAAATTCAATTACTGAGAAAGAAGTGGGTTTAAGCTAAATTGTTCCTCTAACGACTGATGCTGAATTATTGGAAGTACGATAGGAAAAAAAAGTTTTAATCAATTTATTTCAAACATACATAGGACCAGTGGCGGATCTACAAATTTTCGAGTCGGGGAAAGAACTTGAGATTGCCGCCCCTTCAAACATAAATTTGCCGCCCGGGGCGGTACAGAGCTATTCTTTGATTTTGCCGCCCCCTGATGGTTGCCGCTTGGGGCAGTAGAGCTAAAAAAAGATCACCGCCACACGAATTTGCCATTTACCGCTCCTTCAAACATGATTTTGGCCCCCCCCCTGAAATTGTCGCCCGGGGCAAGCGCCCCGGTTTGACCCCCCCTAGATCCGGCACTGCATAGGACATCCGCTTCTTGAATTCCACTGCATCATACGTCAACAAGCCTTGTGGGCAAAGGGTGGATTCGCCTCCTTTGATAATATAATGGACGTAGTCACAAAATAGTGAACCTCAGATCGTAGAAGACTTTATATAAGCGAAAATTTGATGCCTTGTTGGATTACGTCAACTCGGTGTACAATGACTTATTGCTGTGTAACAATGTTCATGGGTTGAGCCACGGTAACGTACTTCATATATTTGTTGATTGCATGGAAAAAATCATCCCGTTTTACAAAATGAGGGAAATATGGAACAATACTTATAATTGATGGATGTTATGCAGCTTTCAAGATTAATGTTTTTTTTTTTTTTCTCACATGTGCCAAAATTTCAATGAATTGAATGTGAAGCTTCAAGGCTCGAACAAAACAATTATCGGTATGATAGATCTCATTCATACTTTTGAGGCTTAACTGCACGTTTTCAGTAAAGATATTACTTCCAATAATTACAAGCATTTCCCAAAGTAGCAAAAAAAAAAAAAAAAAAAAAAAAAAAAAAGCCAGGTTCACGAAAAACCAGACTAATTAAAATTCACTGAAGAATTAACTTCAGTAATTAATTCTTTAATCACAGACTTTTCGTCGATATTTTCTCAGTTCAAAGAATTATTGGAAACGCTCAAGTTTATTATGTATTTTGATGTGGCTACACCTGATGATTTACTGAACTTGTCTAAATTTGATTGGTTGGAATTGAAGAAAAAGAAAAACATCTGACTGAGTTCCAGGGTAGTTCAATATTGACTCAAAAGTTAATCCAAATGAGGAAGGAATTAAATGAATTAGCTACACTATCGAGCAATATGAGTAAAAATGCCAATAATAATTATGGAAACTGTCTTAAGTAGCTGACTTTTGCTATATTAACAATATTTTCATCTACTTATGCCTGTGAGTAATTATTTTCAAAAATTAATAACAAAGCCGCTTCAGCTTGCATTCTTTACAAGTAACAAAGTATGAATCTAATACATAAGTAAGTTATTTGGCATATAATTTGGAACTACAGAAACCGCACAAGTTTCATCTACTTAAATAAACACAAAACTGTTTATTTTATTGTTGATTAGTATAAAAAATGTGTATTTCTGATTGCAAATATAAAGTTTTAAGGTGATAGTTTTTAGTTTAATTTGTTTTCCCATTAATCAATAAGCCATTACTGTTTGATGGCCATCATAGCTTCACTCATTTTTTTTTTTTTAATGGCATATTGATCGATCAAAGTTTTGACGTAGGAGATCCTGTTTTGAGGACAGAGTTTGAATAACTTGAAATAAAATAAGGTAATTAGAATTGATGAGATTCCTGCTGAACGTCTGAAATCGCTAGAAGAAGAAAGAATCCAAAGATTTTTCAAACTTATATCAAAAAGGGAACATGAGAGAGTCCCACTGATTTTAATAAAAGTTCTTCACACTTCCGAAGATAGCAGAAGCTGATAGATGTGAGAATTAACGCACCATAAGTCTAACATCTCATGCTTCAAAATTACTGACCAGAATAATATAAAGAAGAATGGAAAGTGTGGTAGAAGAAATAGTAGGTGAAGATCAATTTGGGTTTAGGAAAAAATGCGGTACAGGAGAAGCGATTCTGGCCTTAAGATTAATACTTAAAGTGCGGATCAAGAACGGTCAACCTGCCTGCTCGAAATCTGTCAAGGGAAATACCTTCCACGCGAGCACGTTCTAGAGTGGACACAACAGTCCTTTCGCGACTCATAGATCAGCCTCTTAGAGAACGACAATTCATAGCAGCTGTTTCCACACATTTATTAATCCGGTCGTTGCAGCAACCTTGGAAATTTTCCTTGAAACATTTCAAAATATAGATGGAATCAAAGATGGTACATCAGATAATTTTGACTATCGTGACGAATACCCACATAACCATAACAGGACGCGGGATCGAATCCTCGTTCCAGCATCCAGATTTGGGTTTTCCATGGTTTACCCAGACGAATGCCGGGTTGCATCCTTTCCCACCTGTAATGAACTTAACGTTGACGATGCGTAAAGCTATAAGCAAAAAAAATAAAATAAAAATAAACCAATGCTGTTGTGTGGAAACAATCTCCGCAGGGAATCTCTTCGTCTGTTACAGTAGAACTATCGCGGAAAAATGCAGGCGAAACGTCTCATAATGTGTAAGTGTGGCAGGAATTAGAATTTCAAGGGGGCACCACTAGCTGTAATAAAATAATTATGACTAACGTGAATTATCAGTGAGGTGGGGGTCGGAAGGTGAAATGATGGCTGCTGACTTATCAACAAACTAGTGAGTTAATTAGTTTTTTTTTTATAAAAGAGTAATAATTATTGAAAATATTTTTTTGAACTTGGTCTATTGCGTTTGCTGCGAGCATAGATATATTGTATACTGTACACATTTACGTTGTTGGCTGCTAGGGTGTACCAGTACGTCATTAGCTTGTGTCTTTTGCCTTAATTATAAAATAATAAAATAAAAAAAATAATGTGACAGTTAAAAAAGCATAATTGACAGCTATTATTTGCATTTATTTTTTGATACAATTATTTGTCAGTTTTATTTTTCAACATTATTATAAGATCAAATAAAAACTAAAAAAAAATAAAATAAAAATGTTTTTCATTTAACATCAACTAGTTTGAAATTTAATGATTCAGAACTTCTATGTAAACGATGTTTTTTGTGTAAACTCTTTCATCATTTGATAAATGCCCTTGACCATTATATTCTAAAATATAAAATCTCAAACCATCGAATGATCGAACTCTGCTTGCTTCTACGTACAATTGACCATGTGTAAAGACTGGCTGCTTCCAACTTTTTCGAAGGATTGATACTTATTTATTGTCATCGCAAATGCAGATATAATTGGAAATTGAGTTATTTGAAACTTAAATGGTAAAACAGTACCGGAAAAAGTTATATTTATACGTGGAATCAAAATTATCTAACTGCGAGCGGTTACAGTTAAAACTTCGCATCTAATAGCATTACGTTGCATGTACTTGACGCATTCTTGTTCCATTGACTAATGCTTCCTTTGTATTTAAGTTTCTGATCAGTAAAATGATGCAATTAACATTCAATACTAACTTATATGGTGGCAAACCACTAATAGTTAAAGAATTCAAAAACTCTACTGGATTATTATTCATTTCATTGTCATCATCATAAATTATTTTATCCTAGCTATGATATGTTTTCTGTTCACCTGGTATTTAATTAATCATTTATTTATTAATTAAAGTACAATCATCATTTTAGGTACTAAAATAACTGACTTCAATATGTTATCTGAGATTTTTTTCGGAAATATTTTCTTACACTTCAATAATAATATTATTGACATCTCCTATTAATTGCTGAGGTATTTCAATAATATTTTCACCAAACTGAGGGAATTTTGGTGCCTCATCATAACCAATTTTTTTCAAAAATTCTATAAATTCTATTTCACTTGGCAAGGCTCTCATGTTTTGAGCAAAAGTTATTTTATGGAAGTAAACAAATTTATGGCAACTTGTGACACAGTTTTCAATTGAATTTGCAAGTGATCCATGTGGGACAACTGGTAAGATTTTGCGAAAATCACCGCACAGAAGTATCGTTTTCCTTAGAAATGGTTTATGTTTATCATTTTCATCGCATAGATCCTGCAATAATCTATCTATGATTTTCAACACTTGCAGTGGGCACATAGAAATTTAATTAATAATTATCAATGATAAGGAATTTATGCAACATCCATAGCTTCTATTTACGGTAATATTCGCTATGGAATTTTCTAAAATGGGTATAGGCAATTTTTAAAAAAAAACATTGTGTAAAGTTCTACCTACAAATAATAGAGTTGAAGCTATGTCACTGAACGCTGTTGCAATGCAACAAAGATTAATGATGATGAATGATTACCGTTTGTGTGAATATTTTTTCTACAACCTGCATCAGCGGTTAAACAAAATACATTAGATCCAGTATCATGATGCAAAACTTTACGAATCACACGATCAATTAGATTACCCTGTTCAATATTTGCATTTTCATAATGCTCACAAAATAGAAACTCTTGTTCTATTGGAACAATCAAAACTTCGTCTATTCTCTTCAAATACGTGGGAACTGGCGAAACAACATTCAAAATGTCTTCAATTTCTAATAGAGCTCTATTAAAGGATACTTCATCGTTGTAATCAGGCAAAAAATCTTCACAAAGAAATACTTTAAATTAATTCTATAATGCCAATGCATTGGTTGGCACATTTAATGCACAAATGTAACCGAATAAATTTCGCATTTGTTTTCATGGATGTAATTCCTTTGCTTCATTTAAACATTCGCGCCATTCATTATCATTTGAAGCAATAACGCGAGCATAACACGCTTCAACACAAGAAGTGTACATAATTCAATTGTATGTTCTATCATCCTCAAATGATTTTGGACCACAGATATGTAATAATCTTCCCATACATAACGTAAAGGAATTTCAATATACTTATATTCATGCGCTGATGGGTCTGATCGATTCGATTCCAAAAATGCCAACAATTTTGTTTGTCTAATTTTGTTTGTCTTGCATTTTAAATTGTTTGAAGTTCTTGACCTTCTCGAAAGTAAACATTTTGTCTACGCGGTAAATGAATGTCAAATCTGCGATGACATGTGATTGAAAATGCACTGGTAATTCATAGATGCGCCATACAGCTTCAGTTGATCCGATATAACGGCCATTTAAATTTTTTTTAACTTCATCAATTTGTATTTCTTGACCCGTGTCAATTCTCCGGATTCTAATTCAAGAGATGCACTGTCATAACCTTTATGCACGTATTTATAAATGCATTTAACACTTTTAACTGTAGTGCATACCGCAACATTTATATGAGGATTAAATTTTGCAAGTAAGTACGGATTGTTCTGTACAACATAACGATTAGTCAAGGCAACTAGCGCGAACCATAGCAGTAATACCATTATCACTCCTTTTATATAATGGGTATCCATTTACTGAATCACATGTAAATTCATTAAATCGTTTTGGATAATCTTTTGTACATTTTACATATCTCATACATACAGAATTTGGATTTAAAAGACCACATGCACCATGCATCATGTGTTTTACAACATATTCCTGTAATGTAGGATGTGTTTGAATGTTAGGAATCTCCCGCAGATACAGTTTTATCAATATTGTTAGCATTAACAAGCTTATCTTGCTCATTTAAAGAGAGCATGAGGCAATCCTCTCTATTGAAACTCAATTGTATAAATGAGTACTTCAACTTTTCAGAAGATTTTATAAATTGTAAGGCCTTCAATTAATTCTTTCAGTTTGGACTTAAATACACGCACAACAATATCAGGTCGGAAATTAGCTGGCTCACGTACACCAACATTCCTAACTATTTCAGGCAAATTTGGATTGAAAGTCATTGTAATAAACAAAGAAGGCTTTCAAAAATGTTGTACAATTGACATTGCATCTAAATAATTCTGATACATATTTCTTGGAGATCCATTGAATGAAGATGGTAAAATTACTTTCCGGCCAACATTATTGACATTTTGGTTCGATTCTAAATAATCTGTTAAATTGTTGTAAACTTCAGACCTAAGTGTTGTTTGATTTTGTCGAATGAAATGTAACCTTGTGCCCTCTATTCTCACATACATATCGACTATCCACTGCAGAAATAATTTTTGTGAATGGTGCAACATGCTAAAATCATTTCTAATTGCAAGTCGATTAGCTGCATATTCAAGCAATGTTAATTTATTTCTTGGCGCTCTTGAATTAGATGTAGTTGGTACATGAAGAGATATATTGACATGCCACCCTGTATCACCATTTGGAAAAAGTAATGGATACGCTAATGGGTCTAATGATGAATCAAAAACAGATACATTTTAATGGTACCATTAACTTTTGAAAACGAAACCATATTTCGTTCAACTGGTGGCTCACCATCGACTGTATTGAATATTACAGCTACATCAGTTTGAACTGCATCACTGCAACGTCGTATATCTAAATCACGATTTACTTTAAAGAGTATACAAATTTATTTATTTTGATTTTCAACTCTCTGAAAATGATCTTTCATTGCAAGGAATGACTGAACAAAAGGATTAATGCGTTCCAACTCAAGAGAGATCTCGTGCATTATATTGTTACTGCAAGTTTGATGAGAATGTTAACGAAATCTATAACTGACAGCAGTGTCTACATCATAAAAATGCGCATAACATGGTGAGTGACCATATGCAGCAGTTATCTATGATAAAAGAGGTCATGTACCTTAAAATGATACAGTCACGCGTGGACTGTATCTGAAATTTTAGCTTCTGAACTAACCATATAAAATAATGAATTGAATTTACGAATGTTTTCAAAATGTTTTTTTGGTTTTCTTTTGATCGATGGTTCATTTGAATTTAGTCCATCATACAATGATTTAAAGTATTCATTTTGACTTAATGCCGGTAACACTGCTTTACCTTTATGACAACATGAAGTGAATGCAGTGACTTCTGATTTAAAATGTTTTGCGTTGCAAAACCTGTATTGTAAATGTATTAATCCACAATCGAAACTATTAAAATTCCTTGGAATGACATTTAGTGCACATTTTAATGTGCCAAAAAAAATCATTTCATCACTTTGTGTACTATTTTCACTATTTAAATTTTGTCTATTATCATTTTGAATTTCATGGGAATACGTATTCCTTCTTCTTTGTCTCTCCTTCCGACCTGTCAATGTACTATGTCGAGGCATAATGGAAGTAGGCACGAATATCTGAATGTAAAAAAAAAAAAAAAGTAATGAAATTAAGATTAGACAGAGTTTAATTTGGCTAGGTTTTAGTTTTAATGTATGTCTTAAGTTTAGGAAACTGATTATTTTCAAAAGGCCACTGACCAAACTTTAACATTTTAAATAATAAAATGTAGGCACATTTTTTAGCTACCAGTACAATTTACTTTAAGCGAGACTTTCTTTATAATATAGAACATGCTCCTTTTCGAAATGTTGCTTCCTGCTTCTATAAGTTCAGAGATTAATCTCGACTGATTTGTTTCAACAAAGACCACAAAGTATCTTAATGCCGGGAATACACGTTAGATAGTTGGCTCCGATCCGATTCGATTTCACGCACACACACGCGCAGTTAATAATGTATTTGTAACACAAACTATATATAAATTTTAGCTTTCTGCATTTCTACTTCATATATAAATTTTACCAAAGATCACAGAGTATAAACTCCGACATTGGTAGAATCGCTGAGCGTCGTTGCCATGAAGAAACAATTTAAGGTAAACAATTAATTTTTCGTTTTATTTAATGTATTTTTAACACATATTATATATAAATTTTAGCTTTCTGCACTTCTTCTCGATGTAATCTTTAACTATGCCAAATCTCACACACCTCCTTTTGCCCAATATTCTTGAAATAAGATCCGAAGTTTTGGCTTAGGGTATTAATATATAGAAGATACCTGGTGCAAGAAACCCCCTAGGTTTCCTGGTTTCCCCACATTGATGTTAAGTTGTACGGAGCATTGGGCACTAGTGCGTTATTAGACTCGGGATCGCGCATTACCGCTATATCCGCCAAGTTCTTAAACCAATTGAAAGCATCATGTACGGATTTAAAGATCATTTCAGCAAAGCCGATTTCGGTGGCACCACCATGCGGTACGAGAGAGGGAACGGTGGATGTACAGTTACTGTCACGATTGAACTGTCTGACGGCACTTTGAACACATCACCTCCGGTTTTCCCAGGATCTGATCATTAAATGTGAGGAACTGAACGAACATAACATCATAATAGACTAGGGAAGTAAGGCAATTAGCGATCTGGGATCGCAGACAATTTTATGGGAAAATGCGGATAAAGCTGACAATGGTATGAAAATTTGTTCAAATGCCGTACAGTTAGATGACGGACTGAAGAAAAAGAACACTCCTGATCGGCTATATACAGAAATAAATGCGTTATTGAATGAGAGGAACTTCGTGCACGAAGCGATACAAAAGTCGATACGTGAAAATCAATATCTAAAGGCAAGTTAATTCCTTGATAGACAAGCGGTTGGGAATATATATAAAATGGTGGAGTGAGCCAAAAAAATTGTGGTAAATAAAATAAAAATTATTGGAGTTAATGAGAAAGTGATTTGCAGAGAAGAAGAATTTTTAAAAGGTAGAAAGCAAAAAATGTAGATTAGGAAATGCAGTATCAAAGGAAGTGGAAGTAAAAATGGAAGTGCCACCGATTAGCGTATTGGGACCTTTGCTCTCCATCAGTGTAATGAATGACTGTGTTGATGGTTTACTATCAGAAGTTAGGTTGTTTGCAGATGAAATAATGCTATATAAAAGGATCAAAACAGCAGAGGACTGTGAACAGCTGCAGGGTGATCTGGACAGGATATCTAGCTGAGTTGGTAAACATGGGATGAAGATAAATGCAAAGAAGAATCAGCTTATTAGGTAGACAGATAGAAAAAACTAAAGGTTGATTATGACTACAAGGTGAGAAAAGAATTGCTTGTTGAAGACTTGAAATGTAAATATCTTGGCATAACATTTTATAACAAGCTTAACTGGGCAGGACACATTGAACAGATTGTAGGAAAAGGTTTCAAAATCCTTCATTTGTTGGACAGAGTGATGTGGAGATGTAGCAGAGAAGTAAGAGAATTTGGCTACAAAACTTTGGTCATACCATTGCTTTAATATGTGGTGTAGTATGGAACCTAAACTTTGAGTGTAAAATACCGGAGTTGGAGGGGAAGTAAAGAAGGGCTGCTAGATTTGTCTCTAGAAATTACTGCAGATTTACTGCAGAACATAATCACTGGCTAGTATTATAAGGGAGCTGAAATTGGGTTCATTCGAAGACAGAAGGAAGGTGAAGAGTGTAATGGGAATATAGAAGGCGTGTATTCGGTGATGAGATGTGGAAAGACATTTGTGGAAGAATTAAAAGAGGTGCATTGAAGAGAAAAGATGACCATGATCTCAAACAGGCTCTAGATTTCAGACATGATGATGTGGGAAGATTTTCTTTGGTAGGCAATGGGGTTAGGGACTGAAATAAGTTACCAAGAGAATTGATGAATAATTTACCAAAAAGGAAGAAACAATTTAAAGTTGAAATTTGTAGAGGGCAAAATAGGTGGGTACATGAAAGGGGGAAATTGGTTTGTAGGGTAATTTCCACCGGAGCGGCGCTCCATCGCAATTAAATTAATATTCTCGTACGAGCCCGGGAAATTTCGTGAGTCTGACAGAACTAGGCCGTTGCCAGGATGCACGTATCCAGTGCGGGTGGCTGGGCGAGGGCATTATTGTTGCAGCACGCTCCCAACATATTATCCCTATTAACTTGTCAACAAGAGAGATGAATCCATTAGGATATATGTGAATGCAAGGGAACTCAACGAGAAAATTGAGAATGAGGAGGAACCGTCGAAGGTAATTCCGGATTTAATATCAATGTTTCACTAGTTCCAAGCTGTAGTCCATACACCGCGTTCCTTTTTGAAGGAAGATGTTTCCAATTCATACGCGACCCCTTTCGTTTAAAGGACAGCTCTTGCGCATTTGTTCGTGCAATGAACACTTTCCTTCCAACATCAATTAAGGAATTTTGCATAGCTTACATAGATGATTTATTAATTTCCTCGGATACACTTGAGCAACACCTAGATCAATTATTCACTGTTCTTAAGTTAAATGCACTGATATTTCATCCAGAGAAAGCCACGATATGTACACAACGCGTTGAGTATCTCAATACACTCAGAAGGATTGAGCCGTAGCCTTATAAGATCATGAACATAGTTAATATACAAGTGCCTACTAAGACAAAAGACGTAAGAAAATTCCTAGTCATCTGTGCATATCATCAGGGCAATGTTCCAAATTTTCGCAAGGTGCTGCAACCACTCTATGATTTGTTGAAAAACGGTACACGTTGGAAAATGGAGGCCTTTGAAAATATTAAGCACATTTTTCAAAGATAAGGTAATGAGAGCCGGGAGATTATTTGGGACAAGATACGGGATGGAATCATATCGCCAATCGCCTCGAGTGAATTTAGGAAATCTGGACTGTCAGATGAGAATCGAGATCGCGCGCTCCAGAATGCCACGCCGGGAAGTAGGAAAAGGGTGTACATATAGAACCTACACTGTACTACACTAACTGCAAAAAGACATGATTCAGGAGCTCCAGGGCGATAAAGCGCAGAGCCCATAAGCATATCTCGTGTGTAACCAAGTTTAACCTCAGCTACACGTCCACATTACATTTCTCAAAACTGTATACGGCAGAGAGATTTTTTAACTGTTGATCTTGTGATATTATTTGACGGTCTATTTAGATCATATATACAGTAGTTTTGGGTGTACGGGAACATGCGTGAGTCTCGGTGGGTGGATCATAGAAATCGCCAGATTTTACAAGCTATAGTAGAAAAAGTTTGCTGGTCGAGGTAACATCTTCCAAGATTTTTATCCATATTATATCATAAAAAATTAACTTGTGAACTGTTTACAAACGTATATTGCACTTTATTAGCAAAGAAGGTCGTGCCACAATACTACGCGGACAAATTCGTATACACAAAGCATAGCTCTGGCATCTGTAAAGCAATACGTATTCAGCTGACAATGGTTCCCTAAGATGAGAAGAAGGATTCAGCTCAAAGCCAACACCCGACTTGTAACATTTCTTTATTTAGCTCTCTGCTACATTAAGTATACTGCGCTGCCTTTCAGACCTATTTTGCTAAATGAGGATAGCAAATCAATCAATTCTTTTCGGTGTTTTTGCTATCGCAACACGTCTAGCGGAATACAATTGCATATGCTGCAGAATTCGGATGAGAATTTTCGCTAGTAATGCCGAAGCTGTTGTTTGTACCTACTACGATTTGTGCTTCTCAGTTCTAAATTTCGCTGGACGAAATAATTTTTAACTATTTACCTTTTAATTTTTAATGTTGAACTTTATTTCTAAGCGATACAAGAGAATTAAGACAATAACAGGAATATCATAGTAGGCGTCACTTTCTTTAAGTCATCTGTATACAGTAATTAAAAACTGTGTAGCATAATAGTGATAGGTAAAGGTATAATGTCGAAGATTTCTTACTGCCTTATTTAAAAAGTTAGTTCGAATCAGAATAAAGACCAGAGTCAGTACAAGGTTCAGTAAAGAGGAGAAGAATGAAAAAAAAATGTAATTCGTTGTCAGGTTCGTTCCCCCGTACCACTGCATTAAGTCACTAATCTAACGTTAGTATTCTGCCTCCAAGCTGAATCTTTTTCAGCTATCTATCTCATGGGCAAAGCCGTAAAATAGTAAGCTACATAACATGAGCCGTGACCTTGAAATTTTGAAAAAGGCTTCGCTGCTTCGGTTTTCTTTTGCCCATCATCTGACAACGATAATAATGGAAATTGACATTTGCTTTAAAAGTCACTATTGTACCCACGTTTCATCTATTGGAATGAGATTTTGACTAAAATCATCAAATGGAACCTTATTCATTTGTAGTGAATTATACAGATTAGCAAATTCGCTTCCGACTTATTCACTTCGATTGCATAGACTGATAATGTACAGAAATTTTTGTTGTGCTGTCATCGCAAAGAGCTACATGATTCAAGATCCCTGCGGCTCACTGGACGCAATTCATCTCAGTTTGCAGACAGACAAAAATTACCCCAACTCATTTTCCTTGAAAAAATATCTGAGATGTAGACATTTTTTCCATATTACAGTTTTTTTTTATATGCATAAACTAGAAGACCCCTGCGAAAATTTTACGAATACAATGAATAGTATGGTTTGGGGTTTGTAATAGGACGAAAAAAGAACCTCCTCATTTGTTTCAATTCTTCATTTGTTTAGCGTAACAGCCACGTAAGAAAAGTCGACACCAGTGAAGCAGTTTATGAATTTCTCTGTGATATGTGCTAGTGTTATCTAGCGGCTTGGCTCTGAACTGTCTCATACAAGTGACATTCAGAGTTATTAATTTTGCTCTTTAAGGGACAATTCCGAACAATTTCGTTCTTAAAATATGATTTGACCAAAGCGGAGATCTTATTAACTAAAATAATACCTCATTTCTCGATTTCGGTTAGACATTAAGGGAGATAAATATCTCGTGGCAAAAAAATACGTTACGGAAATAATGGTAATTTTGCCCTTTAAGGGTCGAATTACAAAAAAATCATTTCTTAAAATATGATGTGACCACGGCGGAGATCTTAATCTTTAAAATGAAACCTCATTTATCTATATCGGTTAGATGCCAAGGGAGATAAATGACTCGTGACACAAAAACGCGTTGCAGAAATTTTGCCATTTAAGAGTAGAATTCCGAAAAATTCATGTCTTAATATATGATGTCACCAAAGTGGAGATCTTAGTCTTTACAATGGTACTTCATTTAACGATTTCATTTAGGTATCCAGGGAGATAAATGGCTCGTGACACAAAACACAGCATTTTGGAAATATAAACAGCTTTGCCCTTTAAGGGTCGAATTCAGAGAAATTCCGTCCTTAAAATATGTGACCAAAGTGGAGACCATATGCTTTAAAATGACACCTCATTCATAGATTTCGGTTACGTATGAAGAAAGATAATGGCTTGTTAAAAAAATAATAATAATAAAAATAAAAACTGCCTTATAGAAATAATATATATGATTATTGCTTCTGAAATCAAGCCAGCTGAATGTCAAAATATTGGTCGTAACAGACTTCAGTGAGAAATTGAACGTATTTCGGAATATAACATCATCTAAGTTAAACTTGGTAATCAACCTGAAGGTTGGTTGGACCCTCCGAAGGAGATAAGAACTTAGCCTGGTATTGGAGGTAGAATGGCCAGTTCCTTTCCTCCTTGCCTAACCTAACCCGTTAATTCTACTAGTTAAAGGAGACCTTCAGTTTAAAGTGGAATCTGAACCACGAAATCTTTCTGGCGTATTTCACATTACACCGCAAGTGTTGCTAGAGATGAAGGTCGGGTTAATGACCTATGAAAATTCCCGCCGAGACAGGGATTCGAACCAGAGACTTTTCGACGGCTTGACCACTTGGCCACCAGGCCGCACGCAAGACATTATCCTATCTGACATCATAATCTTTAATTCTAGTTCCACTGTCATTCCTGCACCCTATATTATAACATACTTTGCTGCTTATTCTATAAAAATGGTCTATGTTTACGCTTTTTTTTTTTTTTTTTTTTTTTTTTTAAAAAACGATTTACTTGTTCCCACATCTAGCAGTGTTACTAATATTTCAGTACTGAAGCTAAAGATTTGTGGTCGAGGCAGATTTAGACATAGTTGCCCTTTGCAGCGCCAGGGCTCGTATCATTAGACTGCTTTTCTTCGTATCCAGATACTAACGTAAATATGTTAGGTCATACCATAAATAGGTTGCAAGAATATTTCATCGAGATACGCAATTTTATATATTTCATTCCAGATGTAATTCTACATGGTACAAAATTTCTGCTGTATTGCAGCCTGTATTTTCCTGGTACTCGATTTTTTTTTATACTTATGGCTTTACGCCTTGTCGATGTCGAGGTCATTAGAGGCGGGATGGGATTGGGAACGAGGGACGGGAAGGAATTCAGCCATGGCCTTCTGAAGGAAGCATACCGGCATTCTCCTGGAGTAATTTGGGGAAACCAAAACCCAAATATGGATGCCCGTACGGGGGTTCGAACTGGCGTCCTCCCTGGTACTCAAAAGCATTCCCTAAAACTACGTGTCTATAACAACGTTGGAAAAAATTCCAAAAGAAGAAAGGTCAATATCAAATCTTTTCGACTTGGGAGTGTGGTAATTAAACTCCATCTACCGACGACAACATTACGAGCAGTAATTCTTCTCAAAATTAAAGTGGGAAGAAACCTTACCACAGATACGAAACGAAATGTAAAAAGTTGGTCTGGAAAGAAATCCACCGATTATTTTGTGATGTGTTTTGTAATTTTAATTGAGTACAGTCGACATTACATGTTTCATGGATTGCGGATAGAATCATTCTGTACAACGGGAGCAGATTATCCTCGTATTTTAAGGGAAACTTTGTGCTATACTTTAAATCTTAGAAATACTAAACTACTAAATACGAATTTCTTCGTTTTAATCTAAATGTTACATGTACATGATCCTGTCTTTTGTGTTAACCTGTTCGTGAAATGTCCAGTTGGACCAGCACTGCCGGTGATGTTTTAACTCCCTCTGAGTCACGTATTAGTCAGCGCTCCAACACAGGAAATAAAGCTTCCGAGCTGCATTGCAACTGGATACGTCCCTGGGCCGGCTAACCGTGAAACTCGTGGATTAATACAAATCTCTTGGCCGTGGACTTTCATCACGAGCATGACTTTGACTAATTTTTAATGCGATTATATCTACTGCACTACAAACGTTCCGAATATCCGTATTTGCATTTCGGTAAAGATCTCACTTAGGGATCGTGCATAAACCACGTAACTCCATTTTGGCCTACTGTGAACCCCCCTCCCCCTCACGTAGCCCTACGTGGCTTTTGCCTCTATAACCCCCACCCCCCCACGTAGCACGTAGCTTTTTTACCTTTTGATTCCAGAAAAAAAATTTGAACTGTTTTCTCGTGTCAGACTATTGCAAATTACATTTGGAGATAATTAACTGAGGGAAATGAATATCCACATGCTGTTGTGTGTTCTGTTTAGTGATGTGCCGGATCGTTGAAAATGTAGGCCTATATCCGCGGATACGGATACAGATACGGATCATTAGTGTCCAGATCCACGAATACGGATACGGATACGGATCTCAACTGTCTCAACTTGCACCGACAGTGAAAAAGTCGTCAACTACGATCTATTATTGACGAACGTCCACCTTACATGATGTGTTTCGACCTTGAACTGTGCGTGTTTATGTTTATATTTTAGGATGACATAGGATAGCGTAGATTACATACTTTTCTGTTTTTTGGGAAGTTGTAAGTTAAGTATTACAATATGGAAAAATTTTACGATAGTAAATGACGAATCTGCTAAATACAAACTCTGTGAAGGAATGTATTCCCATGAATGTACAACTTTCTTCCAAATTCATCTTCAGACGAAACACCCACAAAAATATGATTAATTCTTAAAAGAAAAACTCCGCTAAGAAGATTTCCGGCGAACACATTGGTCAGGGAACGTCTTTAAAAACGGTAAAAAGAGAATTTAGATTTTTTTTTTTTACGAATACATATAAAAGTCAAAATGTGGGATAGTAAGAAATAAAAATTATTTAAAACTATTTAATTGGAGAAATGATAGCTTTATCTGGATTACCTTTTCAACACGTAGAAAATTTTGGATTCCAACGATTGCTGGATAATGTTATTGCAAATTATGTTCTAAAAGGCAGGAAATATTTTACGGAATATATCTCCAAGGAACTTTAGGATCGAAAATAAAGACGTGTTGAAGGATTTTGAGAGAATTTACTTCACATCAGATATCTGGTGTGATTTTTGGTAAGGTGTTTCATTGGTATCCATAACATTACAAAAGATTTTATAAGGGAAAATATCGTTTTAAAAGCGGAGATACTTCAAGAACGCCAAACGGGAGATTACATTTCGGAAATATTTCAAAATATGTTGAAGGGTGGGCAATATCTCAGACAGAACGTGCACTGCATAGTAAGAGATGGAGGATCCAACATGAAAGAGATCCTGCACTTTGTCTGACGTAGATAATATTGATTGCGCAGCAAATCAGCTACACCTAATTGTTAAAAAAACTGTTAACAATAATATTAAAAAATTTGGAGGTCTATGACACATGGGTCGCACATATTTATCATCACCTGTAACAAGGGTTCCAAGTGAGCAGTTTTCAGTGCAGCAGGAATAATTTATGATGCTCATCGTAATAGACTTTTGGGTGACAAAACTGCCAATTTACGCTTTTTTAAGTACAATTTACCAAACTTAATGTTAAATATAACATTTATTTTTTAAAGTTTCTGTAAAAGTGATTATTTTATCTGATGTAAACACTTTAGCAGTACCTTAAAAATAATTTCAGCAAGCAAATCACAAAGATTAGAGGCCTGATCTCACTATAAAGATAGTTAAAAATAGTACCTTAATCTTACTATAGTGGTAAGTTACCACTTACCTTTGGTAAACTAATAAAATAAATGTAAGAACGAAGACTTTCCCGGCGTATGACTGCAATGTAGTCTTCACGGGTGTACCGTCGGATGGTGTTGTGGAAATATGATATTTCGACGACTAGCTCCGCCGTCTTCACAGATAAGGTATCTGTGGGTCAGCCGACCAGTGCAGATGTCTCGACACCTGATGAAGACGGCGGAGCTAGTCGTCGAAATATCGTGTTTTCACAACACCATCCGGCGGTACACCCGTGAAGACTTCATTGTAGTAAAATATATGTTTAAATAATTAAGTTTTGCAATTTAAATGTGCCAGATATGAGATTTTAAGAAATATGAAGTAATTGGAATTGAAGTTAATAGTATTTCATAGCTAGATATCTTTAATATTTTATATACGTGCTTAGTGAAATTCTTTACAAAAGATCCGTTAAAGATCCGCTAAAAAAGTAACGGATACGGATACAGATCTTTTTTTCCCCTCGGATATCCGCGGATACGGATACGGATATCCGGCACATCACTAGTTCTGTTCCTCATTTTAACTGTGAAAAATGTTATGAAAGGAAAGCTACGTGGTCTGGCTCGGAACCCCCCTCCCCCACGTAGCCCAGGGCAGCCTTCCAGCCAACCCCTCCACCCCACCACTGGACCGAGCCACGTAGTTTGTGCACGCTCCCTTAGAGGCCGAGACTGCTACTACCGTGCCCGACGCACGCTGATAGGAGCTTCTCGGTACTTGGCCAGTAGGGGGATATCCATTAATTACGTGAGGTGAAATGGGGGGGGGGTCGGCGAAATCTCACTAGATCTCACCAGGGGGGAGGGGGGGGGGTCTACGGAAATCTCACGTGAGATTTTGCGAAAAATTAGGGGACAGTAGAGCCAAAAAAAAAAAGGTCTACAATTTGCGCCAAAGTCGATTTTAGGAGAGTATTTCGTCAAAAAAGTTAGGGTGTGATCTAAAAAAAAAAGGTCTACAAAAGTTTCCAGTGCGATTTCTAGGGGGGTTTCTCAAGGACCAGATCTCACCAGAAGGGGGGGAGGGGGGTCGGGCCAGATCTCACGAAATCTCACCAGGGGGGAGGAGGGGGGCCAGAAATCCGGAAAAACATCTCACGTAATTTGGGGATGCCCCCTAGGGTAGTAGAGAAGGTGGTGCAAAGCTCAGGGTGTCTTCCTAAGGCCTGGTTCGTGAAGACGGCAGTGAGAGGTTACAGGCTCTTCTCTGTAATTCGTCGATACTACCTTACAGCACAGCGCTCTAGTTGAGAACATGTGAGAGTTTTATACAGTTTATATACGTTGAAAATCAAGTTTCGACCTTTATCGTGTTGCCTAGGACAGAAGTGATGCGTGGATCCCACTTAATGTTGCATTGCACCGTACTCACACGAATTGTGCAGCTTACTTTGTGGTCATGCACAAGTTCTTTTTTTTTTCGTTTTGTGCATTGTTTGTACTTTCTAAAATTTAGCTTCAATTACTATTTATCGCATCATGCTGAACTTATGCCAACTTTGCGCTGAATTATCAACCAATCGACATTACTCTTTGCTTTCCAATAGATACCACAACTTTAGCAAACAGTATCGAACTACTGTTAACATTGTTTCCAAGATGAGGAAATAAGGTAAGAAGTAACATACAGAGCAATATTAACAGAGGCTTCACCTTCTACGACAGCTTTCGGGGACCAGAAATCACCTATCTGTTGAAACACTTTATAAGATACAACACATCCTTGAATTTTCATTACTAGGTGCTTGCGTGGTACATTGTCAAAATCCAAAAGCAGCTGCATCTATTTGAAATCCTACATCAGTAATTACAATTAGGTCGTGAGAAAATAAATGCAAGAAAAATCCATGTTGGTTGTGGCTGATTAATTTGTTTTCATCAAAGAATTTCATACTCGATCATATAACATACTACATAACTCTGCTGATCAACGGCATGGGTATGCAGAAGGTACCGGGAAATCACTGTATTAAAGACCCTAAGGGTATCCCGAGGCCATGTAATACTCTCAAATTACACATAATACGAAGGCTTCTTCCTGGGTAAAATATTCCAGAAGTAAAATAGTCCCTCAATCAGATCTCTGGGTGGGACTGCTCAGGGAGGAGTCATCAGAATGGATAGAAACATTCTACGAGTCGGAGCGTGGAATGTTAGAAGTCTGAATAGGGCAGGTAGGTTAGAAAATCTAAAAATGGAGATATAACAACTTAAGATAGATGTTGTTGGGATTAAAGAGCTTAAATGGAAGGACACACAAGATTTCTGGTAGAGGGAATACAGGATAATTAGCTCACAAGCTGTCAATGGAGTCACTGGTGTAGGATTTGTAATGAATAAGAGAGCAGGGAAACGGGTGAGTTATTATGAACAGTTTCGTGACAGGATTATTTTGATGAGGTTAGAAACTAGGCCCACCCCAAACACAATAGTATGAGTGTACATGCCAACCTCACAGGAAGATGATGAAGAACTAGAGAAAATATACTCTGAAATTGAAGAATTAATCCAATATGTGAAGGGGGAGGAATATCTAATAATCATGGGTGATTGTAATGCGGTAGTTAGAAAAGGAAAAGGAGAGATTTCTGTGGGAAGTTTTGATTTAGGAGAAAGAAATGAGTAGGGAAGCAGATTGTTAGAATTTTATGAAAGATATAAACTAGTCGTGGTGAACACACTATTTAAGAATCATGCTTGAAGGATATTCACCTGGAAACGTTCAGGGGATACAGGCAGTTATCAGCTACATTATATCATGGTCAAACAGAGATTCAGGAATCAAGTTCTAGACTGTAAAATATACCCAGGAACAGACATAGACTCTGACCATATTCTGATAGTTACGAAGTGCATGCTGAAATTCAAGAGAATAAAGAAGCAACACAAGCAGAACAGACTGGAAGTGAATAAACTGAAACAATCTAACATGAGAGAAAAAATTGCAGAAATGGTAGGCATGGGTCTAAGTAGTAACTCTGAAAAGGACTCAAGCCTTGATGTTATCTTTTAACTTAACGGCACTTGTAAATTTCCCTACTAGAATACAAAATAATAGCAGGACTGCAATTGATAATTTTTTATGGATATTTCTCAGTACAGTAATTACAACATACTTCCAGCAATAAATGGTATCTCAGATCATGATGCCCAGCTGTTATGTATCAAGTCCAGAAACACTATTAAACAGATAAAAAAAGTTGGGTGTATAGAAGAAATATTAATGAAAACAATATAAAATATTTAATAGATTCCTTAAATAATGAACAATGGTCAGAAGTGTACCACGCACAGGGTGTTAATGAAAAATTTGATTCCTTTCGCAATATATTTCTAATACTTTTCGAAGGAAGTTTGAAAAAAAGGAAAGTTGTCAATACTCCAAACAATGAACTGGGTAAGGGATGGATAACAAAGGGTATTAGAGTATCTTGTAAAACAAAAAGCGACCTGTACTTAAAAGTAAGAGAATCAGATAACTGTACAATGAAAGCTCATTACAAACTTTATTCTCAAATACTAAGAAATGTAATAAGAAAGGCCAAGAACAGGTATATATCAGAGAAAATGGAGAATTCAGGCAATAAGATGAAAACTATATTGAATATAATAAAAACTGAAACAGGAAAATCTATAAATCACCCTAAGAACATAAAAATAGAACAGAATGGATCTGTTCATAGTGAAGTAGGGGAAGTTTGTGAAATATTTAACAAACATTTTACTTCAGTTGTTGAGAAATTAGGCATAGAAAAGCAATCCCCACATAGTGCCCTAAGGCTTCTTCATACTGCTTTCCCAAATAAATTTGTAGAAATGCAGTTGGCACTAGCAACAGTCTCAGAAATAAATAAACACATGAAACAATTAAAATCTAAAAATTCTTCCAGCTATGACAATATTTCAACCAAATTACTGAAAAGATGTTCAGATTGTATCAGTCGTGTACTTGCCCACACTGTAATGAATCCTTCATGCAAGGTGTGTTTCCAAATAGACTAAAATATGCAGTTGTAAAACCGCTGTTTAAAAAAGGAGAAGCAACATGTGTAGATAACTATCATCCCATTTCATTACTTTCAGGATTCTCAAAGATTTTTGAAAAAGTCATGTACTGTAGAGTAATAAAACATGTTAAACAAAATAATATCCTCAGTATATCACAATTTGGGCTCCAAAAAGGATCATCTATAGAAATGGCTATATATTGATTTTTAAATAAGACATTTGAGGAACTGAATAATAAAATGAGCCCTGTAGGAATATTTTGTGATCTTGCAAAAGCATTTGACTGTGTAAATCATGAATTACTTTTAAAGAAAATGGAATACTATGGTTTTTATGGAACCACAGGTAAATGGTTTAAATCATACATGGAAAGGCGAACGCAAAAATTTTCCATTCTTTATCCTAAATTAAGTAAAGATGCTTCATCGGACTGGGAGAAAATAAAACATGGAATTCCACAAGGTTCTGTCCTAGGACCCCTCCTCTTCTTGTTGTACATCAATGACTTTCCTGGAAACTTATCTGACAAAGTTAAGAGTGTTTTATTTTCAGTTGACACTAACCTGACTGTGAGGAAAACACCAAACATCAATCTAGAATTTAATGTAAGTGAAGTAGCAAATTGGTTTAAGGAAAATTCATTAAAATTAAATTTTGAAAAAACACATTACATTAGGTTTAAAGCAAAAAATTATGCACAGCCAGATTTGCAAGTAAGCTATAAAAGTAACACATTATTAGAAACAAAGAGTATAAAATTCCTTGGTATTAAAATAGATGAGAAACCCTGTTGGCACAAACATATCACTTCACTACTTAAGAAGTTAAGTAGTGCTACCTTTGCAATACATACACTTTCTCTAACAGCAGATCTAGAATTAACGAAACAGGTGTACTCCTCATATTTTCATTCAGTGATGATATATGGCATAATCTTTTGGGGAAACTTTTCACAAAGTAAAAAGTTTTCATAGCACAGACAAGAGCTATTAGGATGTTGTGTAGGGTACAACCAATAACTTCTTGCATACAACTTTTTTAAAAAAAACTCAATATTCTTACAATGACTTCTGAGTATATATATTCTCTCATGTGCTTTGTCATAGATCATTTTAACCTGTTTACTTCTAATTCACAGGTACACAATTTCAATACAAAAAAAAGAAATAACTTGCACAAAACACAAACATCTCTGTCATTAGTACAATGAGGAGTTAATTATTCTGGTATACATCTGTTTAATAAACTTCCCAAGAGTATAAAACAGTCTGTAGATAATAAAAATATGTTTAAAGAAAAACTGAGAGATTATCCTATTGGCAACTCCTTCTACAACATTAATGAATTTGAACAAATTAATTAATTGTATACAATATGACTTTTGCAAAATTCAGTTGTAAAAATGTTTATAGTTATTCTCTTTATTTGTCTTTGAAACATATACTTGTTTTTACTATGATTATGACTCATATTGTATGTATGTGTATTAAACATGACATGTTTCACATCCCAGAGGTCTTTCCTCAGCAGGGATCCATGAAACAAGATTGATAAATAAATAAATAAATGAACTAAGGATGAATGGAATGCATTAAAGACCAAAATAATGGAAGCTGGTAAAGAGACATTAGGCAGTAGGGAAAAAGCTGACTGAAAACTTTGGATCATAGAAGAAATTTTGGAGTTGATTGGTCAGAGAAGAAGGCACAACAAAGCTCAGGATGAAGCAGGAAGAGAGCAACACAGACAATTTAAAAATTAAGTAAACAGAAAATGCAAGGAAACAAAAAAAATATGGCTGCAAGAAAAGTGTGAAGAAGTATATAAGGAAGGCTGCCAATGGGAAACCAATTGTTTGTTCAGAAGATAGAGCTAACCGATGGAAGGAATACACAGAGAAACTGTAAGATGCAGATGATTTGAACAGAGCATTAGAAAAAGAAGTTGATCTTGATGCTGATGACTTAGGTGATCCTGTTTTGAGGACAGAATTTGATAGGGCTTTGAATGATTTGAAATCAAATAAGGCAGTTGGAATTGATTAGATTCCTGCAGAACTTCTGAAATCCCTAGCAGAAAAAGGAATCCAAAGATGATTCAAACTCATATCAAAAAGTTATAAAACAGGAGAGATTCCCACTGATTTTAATAAAAGTTTCATTTTCACACTTCTAAAGAAAGCACATGCTAGCAGATGTGAGAATTATTGCACTATAAGTCTAACATCATATGCCTCAAAATTACTGACCAGAATAATATACAGAAGAATGGAAAGTGTAGTAGAAGGGATATTAGGTGATGATCAGTTTGGGTTTAGGAAAAACTGCGGTACAAGAGAAGCAATTCTAGCGTTAAATTAATACTTGAAGGGCGGATCAAGATACTTTTATGGCGTTTGTTAATTTAGAAAAAGCTTTTGATAATATTAGGTGGGACAAAATGTTCAAAATTTTAAAGAAGTTTGGTTTAAAATACTGAGATAGAAGGATACTTTAGAATCTTTATAAGAATCAAGTAACTATACTATAGGTAGAGAATCATGAGAGACATGCATCAGTCAAGAAGGGTGTGAGACAAGATTGTAGTCTATCCCCATAATATTCAATTTGTATGTATAAGAAGCAATGAAGGAAGTGAAAGAAAGATTTGAATGTGGCATAAATGTTCAAGGAGAAAAAATAAGTATGCTACGATTTGCTGATGACATTGTCTTGTTAGCAGAACAGGTTGAGGATAGTGAGAAGTTATTGAATATTATGAACAAAATGCTGAAGGAAGATTTTGGACTAAATATAAACCAATGCAAGATAAAAGTGATGAAATGTAGCAGGAATGATACCAATACTAGTAGATTGAATATAAAAATAGGGTCAGATACGATAGCAGAAGCTAGTGAATTTTGCTACTTATAAAGTAAAATTACAACCGATGGCTGAAGCAGGAATAATGTTAAAAGAAGAATAGCACTAGAAAAAAGAGCCTTCATGGAAAAGAGAAATGATTTAGTTTCAAATATTTATCTAGGACTCGGAAAGAACTTTTTAAAACTCTCTGTGTGGAGCACAGCACATTATGGCAGCGAAGCATGGACCTTAGAAACACCAGACAGAAGGAAAATTGAAGCATTTGAATTGTGGTGCTATAGAAGAATGCAAAACATTAAATGTATGAAACGAACAAGTTTTGGAAATGATGGGCAAGGAAAGAAGATACAGGATGGTAGGTCATATTTTGAGACATGCAGGATTGATTAATTTGTTAGTGGATGGAACAGTTGAAGGTAAGAAATGCAGAGGAAGACAGAGATTAGAATATATGAAGCAGATATTTCAGGGCGTTGGTTTTAAGGGGTATGGTGAGATGAAAAGGTTAGCTCAAGATAGGAAGGGATGGAGGATTGCATCAAACCATCAAGAGACTGATGACAGCAAAAAAAAAAAAAAAAACCTCTAATGTTAAGGGACATTAGAGTGATTGGGTCTGTAGTTGATAGGTTTACTTCTTTCTTCCTTCTTGTAAATTTGAATTACCTGGGCTATTTTATAGTATATATCACTCAGGAAGTGTTCGAGTTCAGTAGCATGCTCTGAGAATACTCTTAGTGTGAAATATACCATTGCTTTCCCCATTTCAGGAGCTCCAGTTGTAAAATACCTGCAGGGTCAATTTGTATGGAATTCATATCAAACTCTACACGTTGTGGAAAAACTGGTATGACATTTTTATTTTCAACAGTGAACGAATTTTGTGCATTAGCGCTGGTATACTGTTGTCACTCACTTTTCGTACATGTGATGTGGCCAACTTGTTTATTCAGAGTTCTAGTGTAGAAACTTTTGTTTTGTGTGCGACTGAAAGCAGTGCAAGAGATAGACTGACTTAAAGTCAGGTAAACCACCTTCAACAATTCTCTCACCAAGTCACCGGACTCAGTGTTTTAATTTCGCATCAGATATACCTCGATTTTACCGATTTCCTACCACCTCCTCAGAGTATCTGAAGAATTCAAGAATTGTACAGAAATACCCAAGTTGTCTGACAACTTACCGTCACCTCTTATGTGAAAAGTAAGGTTCTTCCTGCATTTATATGCCAGACCTGTGATAGAGCACTTTCCTTGTTGAATAGATTGCATCTACCAAGTGGCTGTAAATTTAGCAATGTTTTGGCACTGAGTGTGGTCGTTTGTACCCTAACACTTTGGCCTCGCACTCGGGAGGACCCATGTTTGAATCCCCATCCAGAATCCAGACTTCAGTTTTCCTTGATCCCCTGAAACCACTCCAAGCAAATGCCTGTATGGTGCCTTTAAAAAAAAGGCCATAGCCGAATTCCTTGCCCTCAGTCCTCTCACACTCCTATTGACCTGAATGTCGACGAGGAATAAGCGAGAAAGACAGAAAGAAAGTTTGGCTATGTTCGCAACCGGCCAGATCTCCACTGTTAACAGTTAAGTATCTCTACTCATTAAGGGATCCTTGCAATAATGTCATTCGAGAAGCCACAGCCCAAATATACAAATAAATTGAGTGCCAAGAACATTTCCATCACACCAAACATAGCCTAGGTAAAGCTACTATTGAGGCAGATTAAAAATAAATTTGGTGCTTCTTCATATAAGTAGAATGTCTGTTGTCAGCACTAAGTAGAGCACAAGTGTTTTGTTATAATAATAATAATTGATAAAATTGCAATGGAGTGCACGCTCCGGTGGCAATCTCTCTACACACCCATCCTTCTCCCTTACTCTTCCAGCTCACTTTCTCCCTCAACCAATTTTTACTTTAAATTCTTTCAGTGTTTTCAGTAAATTATTCATCACTTCTATTGGCAATTTATTCCAATCCCTTACACCCTTTCCTATAACAGAAAATTTTATGCCTGAAATCAAGTGCCAGATTGTGAATCATGGTCATCTTTACCCATCCAAGCACCCCTCTTAATTTTTCCCACCAATATCTTTCCAAGCTTCATCGCCATTATAGGCCTCATACATTCCCATGACTCTCTTCGCCCTCCTTCTATCCTCCAATGAATCCCACTCCAGGTCCTTTATTATATTAGTTACCGATTGTGTTCTGCATTAATTTCCAAAGACAAATCTGGCAGTCCTTCTCTGCACTACCTCCAACTCTTGTATTTGATACCCAAGATGTGGGTCCCATACTACACCACCATATTCCAGCAGTGGTCTGACCAGAGTTTTGTACCCCAATTCCCTTACTTCTCTAGTGCATCCCCTCATCACTCTTTCCAACAGGTGAAGGATTTTGAACCCTTTCCCTACTACCTGTCCAATGTGTCCTGCCCTGTTAAGCCTGCTATGAAATGTGTTGCCAAGGTATTTACACTTTGAGTCTTTAATAAGTAGCTGATTCTCACCGAGCATGGTGGGTGAACGGTTAACGTTCTGGCCTCGCATTTAGGAGGATGCGGGTTCAAATCCAGATTTGGTTTTTCCATGGATTCCCCAAATCACTCCAGGCGAATGCTGGTAAGCTTCCTTCAAAATGACCATCGCCGAATGCCTTCCCATTCCTTGTCCCCAGTCCCATCCCGCCTCTAATGACCTTAGCCATCGACGAGGCGTAAAGCCACAAGTTAAAAAAAAAAAAAAAACTCATTCTCCACTTCATAATCATAATCAATCTTATGCTTTTTATCTGTGTACCTAATAAGATGGCTCTTTTTTTGCATTTATCTTCATCCTATTTTGACTCACCCAGCTAGTTATCCTATCTAGATAATCCTACAATCGTTTACAGTCTCCAAATATTATTTTGAACACTCAGACTTTAGCAAACAAATTAGATTCTAAATTTCTAGGTTTATGGATTCAATCTGATCTTAAATGGAATAGACATATTCAATTTTTGAACTCTAAATTAAATCAAATCTGTTATGCATTACGTATCTTAAAATTAACCACTAGCAAACAAACTTTGAAAAATGCATACTTTGCCCATTTTCACTCACAAATAAAGTATGGAATTATATTCTGGCGTTTATCATCAGATGCACAAAATTCAGAAGAGAGCAATAAGAATAATGACAAATCACAAATCATGGGAATCTTGTAGACCTTTATTTAAATGTATGAATATTCTTCCACTACCAAGTATTTACATCTTTGAAACCATTATGTTTTTTAGAAATAATGTCATAGGTAAAGATGCAGGTCTTAAAACAAATAATGAGGTACATGATCATTTCACAAGGAAACAATCATATTTGCATATTATGCATACAAAAACAAAAATGTATCAAAATGGAACATTTCACATAGGGATTAAGCTTTTAATAAATTACCGCATAATGTAAAAGCAACATCAGAAAAGGGAAATTTTGAGAAATTGTTGATGTCATACCTTCAATACCACTCATTTTACTCTGTAGAAGAATATCTCAATTGTATGAATTAATTTAATGAAAATAATGCAATGTAAATAATTTAATGTAAATCATATTTTATAATTGACGTGTCTCATATCATTATGTATAAAGTACATGTATATGATTTAGAGGACTAATAAAATACTACTACTACTACTATTGTTTTGATCCTTTTATTTAACATTAAGTCATCTGCAAACAACCTAACTTCTGATAGAAAACCATTAACACAATCATTCATTTAGAATAATGAATAGCAATGTCACAATACGCTACCCTGTGGCACTCCAATCTTTACTTCCATTTCCCTTGATTCTGCATTTCCTAAACTAAATATATGCTTTCTTCCTTTTAAAAAATTCTTCTACTCAGCAAGTCACTTTCTCATCAACACCAATAATTTTTACCTTATGTAGCACCATTTTATGGCTCACTCTGTCAAATGCCTTTGAAAGATCTAGTGCTACGCTATCAACTTGACCTCCCCTGTCCATTTCATCAGAAATATGTTGCATATACCCTACTAACAGAGATTAGCATGAATATCCCTGCCTAAAGCCATGTTGCCAACTTGAAAACCAATTATGTTCCTCACAGACATATCTGACATGGTTGCATATTAATTTCTCCATTAATTTATCTACCACTGATGTCATGTTGAATGGCCTTCAACCCTCCTTTATGGACCAAACTACTATTGCACTTTTCCAGTCATTTGGTAAACAACAAGTATCCAGGCTCAATTTAAATAATGTTTCAAGGTAAGGTACAATGTACCATCCTACTACCTTTAAGACATCTTTAGTAATATTATCCACACCGGCCCTTTACAGTTTTTTAGATTCCTTATTTCCTTCATGATATCTTCATATTTAATTTGAAATTTTCTAATCTGCTCACTTCTAACTGTGCAGATAGGCTCGTCTTCTGATATTATCCTTGAATTATTGTCCCTAATGGTCTCACTGAACCAGTCATGACCAACTGATAGGAGGATTCAAAAAAGGACAGAACAAACAAATCAGTGGAGTTGAAGTGGAAACATTTCAAGGAGATAATACGAATCAGGTTAAGAAGTGTTTGTTCCAAGACAGAAAATAAAGAAATTTATGGAACATACATGCTTTAAATGGTGATTGGGGGGGGGGGAGGGGGTTTCAGGAGGTTAAAAAGGCTGGTAAGAAGAGAACACAGCAGGGTTAAGAAACAGCATGGCAGTAGGGAATGCTTGTAACAGCTAAAGAAGGAATTAAAAGCATCAAAGAGGAAGCAAATGATGGGTTTATGAAAAATATTATGGGTCCAGGGGAACCAATGAATGGTGAATCTAGAAATTTCTATGGCTAGGTTAGAAAAGTGAGAAGAAGTTAAGGTATTCAGACAAGTACAGCTAAGGATGGAGAAATAGTTACTGAGGATTTCAAAAAGGCAGAAAAATTAAGTAACTGATTTGATGAGTCTCTTAGGGATGGGAGGATGTAAATCAGAGGAGGAGCTTGTCAAAACAGGTAGAGAAGAGCAGACTAAAAAGTCTGAAATTAATAATGAGGATATTATGAAGGAACTAAGAAAGGTAAATAATTACAAAGGGCCCCATGTACATAATTCTACCCATAGAGACAAAGTGTTCAGAGCCCAAAAGCGTGTAATAAGAATTATGTGTGGGGTTAGAAATAGAACTTCATGTAGAGAGCTGTTCAAGAAGTTAGGGATTTTAACATTAGCATCTGAATATATATACACATTAATGTCCTTTGTAGTCACAAATTATACTTTATTTGAAACAAATAGTAAAATACACAATTATGGCACTAGAAGTAAAAATGATCTTCACAAGACTTACAAGTCATTGTCATTTGTTCAAAACGGGGTCCGATATTCAGGGATACATATCTTCAACATGCTCCCAACACATATTAAATGTCTAGTAGATGATAAGAATAAATTCAGGAAAACATTGAAAGAATTTTTAATTGACAACTCCTTCTACTCTGTCGAAGAATTTATTTCTAAGGTATCTTAAAATAACTGCCAGTATCTTGTGTAAATATAGTTCACATAATTAATTTACCATGTATGGTATGACTGTACATCTCCTGGTGTATGTATTTAGTTTCTTACATAATTGTTTACGGTACCATATATGTTATGACTGTACATCTTGTGGTGTATGTATTATTTTGCTATGGATTTTTTTTTTTTATGTACCATATATGCTATGACTGTACATCTTCTGGTGTATGTATTATTTTGTAATGGAAGTGTTTAATGTACCATGTATACTATGACTGTACATCTAGTGGTGTACTTATTATTTTGTTATGCAACTGTTTATCTGTAAATTGACAACTTTCCACATCCCACAGAGCCAGTCTCTTATATTGGGATCAATGGAAAATGAATGTATTGTATTGTATTGTATTGTATTGTATTGTATAACACTACTGCTGATGTATCTTGCCTTAGTTAGATTGAGTGTGGAGACTTGTTGCTTACCAGAGAAAGTAAAAGTGTATCATAGTGCCAGTTCATAAAGGAACCGTGACAAATAGGGCCGAAAATTACAGGCTGATTAATTTCACATCAGCAGTGGGTGAATTAATGAAGAGAGTGATATGAAAACACATCATAAATTTGTATGAGCAAAGAAACTGGACTTAAAATTCACAATATGCCTTTAGGAGAGGATGTGAATCTCAATTAGTGGGCTATACGCAAGTTATTTTGGATGTAATGCACAAGGGAGGCCAAATTAACAGTGTAGTTCTAGCTATTTCTAAGGCATTTGACAATGTGAGCTATTAAGTAATGTTAAATAAGGTAAAAATCATTGGAATGGATGAAAGTGTGTCTTGGTGGACAGAGTAATTCTTAAAAAGCAGAAAGCAAAGAGTTAGGTTACGAAAGGCAGTAACAAAACAGTCAAAATGAATTGGGACCATTGCTATTCATTATTCTAATAAATGACTGCATTAATGTCTTATAGTCAGAAGTTAGGTTGTTTTCAGATTACATAATGTTAATAAGATCAAAACAGAGAAGTCTGACCTGGACAGGATAGGTCAATATGGGATGAAGATTATTGCAAAGAAGGGTCAGATTATTAGTTACACAAAGAAAACACTAAAGGTTGTTTATGATTATAGGGCCAAGAAGCAATTGCTTGTCAGATATCTGAAATGTAAATATCTTAGCATAACATTTGATAGTAAACTCATCCGGGAAGGACACATTGGTCAGGAATCAAATTCCTTAATTGGGAAGAGGAGTGTATAGGTTTGGGAGAGACTATATTAACTCCTTCAAACGAAATGTCAACCTCTCCTTCACGTGGTGCACCCTGTCTGCACAGATGAGGCTCTGGCAACTCAAAGATTCCTGGTAAAGGAGTCACAAACTGCTTGTTAACGGCTTCCAAACGGAGAGCATGAGAGCGGGGAACAGTTCAGGGCACCCTCTCATCCTTGGGGTTGGAAACGGCCCTTGAAGGCATATGAATCAGAAATGATCAATGGCATGGGGATGCAGAAGGCAACGGGAAGCCAATACTGTAAAAACCAAAAGGGTATCCCAAGAATATGTAATCCCCTCAAATTACTTATAGCATGGTGGCTTCTTCCTGGGTAAAATATTATGGAGGTAAAATAGTCACACAATCAGATCTTCTGGTGTGGACTTTTCAGGGAGGAGTCATCAGAATGGATAGAACCATTCTACAAGTCAGAGTGTGAAGTGTTAGAAGTCTGAATAGGGCAGGTAGATTAGAAAACTTAAAAAGGGAGGTGGAACGACTTTAGTTAGATGTCATCAGGATCAGTGAAAAATTTTGCACCCTCTTATCCCTGAAACTGAGTGCCAGCTTGTAGTCATGGTCATTTATTCCGTTCCATGCACTACTTATAATTCTTCGACGAATATATATCCAAACCTCATCATTAATATAAGCCTTGTACACTCCCAGCACTCTCTTCACCCTCCTCTTCTCTTTCAGTTCCTAATCCAGCTCCCTTAGCATATTAGTTATTGAATGTGCTCTTCAGTAATATCCACAAACAAATCCAGATGTCCTCCTTTGCAATGTCATCAAATCCTTTATTTTATACCCAAAATGTGCGCTCCCTACTACACCATCATAATCAAGCAGAGGTATGCTTACTTTTCAAACATTTTCCTACAACCTTTCAAATATTTCTTGCCCAATTAATTGTTATGTCAAGATGTTTCCACTCCAGGTTTTTGATAAGCAATTGCTTTCCCATCCTACAATCATGGACTCCATCTAAATTTCAGAGGTAAAAGGAAGATTTTGCTTCTTATTACTGATGAGATCAGAGGATGGCAGGTGAAGGAAAGAAGTATTCCTGTTATAAGTGGTGTTAAGTCACATCCTTTTTTCGGAAAAATAAAGTAGTATTACCAAGATGTGTAAAGGAAATTAATGTGTTTGCTGATCAAAACATATTGAAATAAGATATTCCAACTGACATACCAGTATATTCTGGTAATGTAAACAATTCAAAGTAATGGAATCAAAGTATTCAGACCACTATTCTCCATCAAAATATAAGAGGAATATTTAGTAAAACTGATGAAATTACCTTACGCCTAGAAGAGATTTACAATTCCAGAAATTTCGATGTAGATATTTTGTGCATATCTGAACATCATTTGTCTGAGACGGGAATATCTCAGCTGTCCATCCCAAAGTATGAATTAAGCTCTCATCACTGTAAATGTAAAATGGAGAAAGGGCGAGTTGCTATTTTTGCTAAAAATAATATTTAATGGAGCAGTGTAGTTGTAAGTAAGTATTGTATAGAACAACACTTTGAATTATGTTTTACAAAATTGGAATATGGTAAGGAAGAGCTCATAGTTATAGCAATTTACAGGGCCTATTCAGGAAATTTCAGACTGTATTTATCAAAGTTATTGCTACTATGTTTCACAAATAACAAACAAATACTTTTAAGTGGAGATTTTAATGTTGAATTTTTCAATCACAGCAATGAGAGAATATATATGGAAGCCTTGGTATTGCTTTTTAACTAAATGTCACTTATAAATTTTGCCACCTGAATGCAAAATAATATCAGGACTGGAATTGATCATTTTTATGGATATTTCTCGATACAGTAACTACAGCATACTTCCAGTAATAAATGGTATCTCAGATCATGATGCCCAGCTGTTAAGTATCAAGTCCGGAAACACTGTTCAACAGATAAAAAAAAATATATATAGAAGTAATATTAATGAAAACAACATGAAATATTACATATATTCCTTACATAATGAACACTGGTCAGAAGTGTACACTGCACAGGGTTTTAATGCAAAATTTAAAATTTGATTCCTTTCTTAATATATTTCTAACACTTTTCGAAGGGAGTTTCAAAAAAAGGAAGTTGTCAATACTCCAAACAGTTAACTGGGTAAGGTATGGCTAACAAAGGGTATCAGAGTATTTAGAAAACAAAATGGGACCTTTACATAAAAGTAAGAGAGTCAGATAACCATACACTGAAAGCTCATTATAAACTTTATTCTAAAATACTGAGAAATGTAATAAGAAAGGAAAATCAGTGCAAATAGAGAATTCAAGCAAAAAAATGACAACTGTATGGAATATGATAAAAACTGAAACAGGAAAATCTGCAAATCACTCTAAGTACCGGTACATAAAAATAGAACAAAATGGATCTGTGCATAGCAAAGACGAGGAAGTTAGTGAGGTATTTAACACACATTTTACTTCAATAGTAAAGACATTAGGTACAGAAAAGCAATCCCCACATAGTGCACTATAGCTTCTTCATACAGCTTTCCCAAACAGATTTGTGGAGATGCAATTGCCATCAGTAATAGTCTCAGAAATAACTACACTCATGAAACAATTAAAACCAAAAAATTCATCCAGCTATGACAATATTTCAAGTAAATTACTGAAAAGATGTTTAGATTGTATCAATCAAGTACTTGGTCACATTTGTAACGAATCGTTAATGCAAGGTGTGGTTCCAAATAGACTAAAATATGCAGTTGTAAAACTGTTATTTAAAAAAGAAGAAGCGACATGTGTTCGTAACTATCGTCCCATTTCATTAATCTCAGGAATCTAAAAGTTTTTTGAAATGTCATGTATCGTAGAGTAATAAAACATGTGACACACTATAATATTATCACTGCTTCACAATTTGGGTTCCAAAGAAATGGCTATATATTCATTTTTTAAATAACACTTCTGAGGAATTGAATTATAAGGAATTATAAGGAATATAGGAATTATTGGAATATTTTGTGACCTTGCAAAAGCATTTGACTGTGTAAATCATGAATTGCTTTTGAAAAACATGGAATACTATGGTATTTATGGAACCGCAGGTAAATGGTTTAAATGATATATGGAAAGCCGAATGCAAAAAGTTTCCATTTTTTTATGCTAAAATTGGTAAAGATGCTTCATCAGACTGTGAGGCTCTTTCCTAGGACCCCTCCTCTTTTTGTTATACATTAGTGACCTTCCTGGAAACATAATTGACAAAGTCAAGAGTGTTTTATTTGCAGATGACGCTAACCTGACTGTGAGAAAAATACCAAATAGTAATCTAGAATTTAATGTAAATGATGTACTTTTTGAGGTAGCAAATTGGTTTAAGACAAATTCATTAAAATTAAATTTTGAAAAAAAAAACCACATTATGTTAGGTTTAAAACAAAAAATTATGTACAGCCAGATTTACAAGTAAGCTTTAAAAACAACACAATCTTAGAAACAAAGAGTATAAAATTCCTTGGTATTAAAATGGATGAGAAACTCTGTTGGCACAAACATATCACTTCACTACTGAAGAAGTTAAGTAGTGCCACCTTTACAATACGAACAGTTTCTCTGAAAGCAGATCTAAAATTAAGAAAACTGGTGTACTCCTCATATTTTCATTCAGTGGTGTCATATGGCATAATTTTTTGGGGCAACTCTTCACAAAGTAAAAAAGTTTTCAAAGCACAGAAAAGAGCTATTATGATGCTGTGTAGGGTAAAACCAAGAACTTCTTGCAGACAACTTTTAAATACCTCAATATTCTTACAATACTTCTCAATATGTATATTCTCTCATGTGCTTTGTCATAGAACATTTTAACCTGTTTACATCTAATTCACAGGTATACAATTTCAATACAAGAAACAGAAATAACTTGCAGAAAACACAAACATCTCTGTCATTAGTACTAGAGGAGTTAATTATTCTGGGATACATCTATTTAATAAACTTCCCTAGAATATAAAACAGTTTGCAGATAATAAAGATATATTTGAAGAAAAACTGAGAGATTATCTTATTGGCAACTCCTCCAACTCCATTGAAGAATTTGGACAAAATAATTAATTTTATTCAATATGACCTTTTGTAAAAATCAGTTATAAAAATTAATGTTTATTTTTTATTCTTTTGTCTTCATAACATATATTGTTTTTCATTATGAATATGACTCATATTGTATGTATGTGTGTTAACCATGACATGTTTCACATCCCAGGGGGTCCTTCCTGAGCAGGGAACCATGGAACAATAGCGATTTAAAAAAAATTAAAAAAAATTGAACTTCCATTTTTTTTCAGTTTACCTTGCCATTTATCTTCATTCCATTTCGACCTGCCCAGCTAGATATCCCGTACAGATCGTCCTTGCACCTGTATGAAGTCTTCTACCATTTTGCCATATTATGTACCATTTATGTCTTTGCAATCAACCTAACTTCTGTCCTTAAACCACCAACACAAACATTCATTAGAATAATGAATAGAAGTTCCCAATACATTACATTATGGCTCCCCTATTTTCACTTCAACCACTTTTGATACTGCACTTCCTACCGTAATGCTTTGCTTTTTACCTTTTAAGAATTCCTCTACCCAGGAAATCACATTATCATATTTTACAATGATTTTAACACTATTTATGACTCACTCTGTCAAATGCCTTGGAGAGATCTGCTGCTGCACTTTCTCTTGGCTTCCCTTGTTAATTTCATCCCAAATATCCTGCATATAGCCCACTGACTGAGATTCACATTAACATCCTTGTCAAAAGTGATATTGTCGATATGAAATCCATTTTCTTTCACCATAGACGTTAATGATGTGATTGAATATCAGTATCTCCATCATTTCCCCTACAAATGTTGTCATACTAATTGGTGTATAATTTTCAACCATATTTCTTGCTACTCTTTAGGCAACACATTCTACTATAGCATTTTTCATTCCTCTGGTAAGCAGCAAGAGTCCAGACTCAATCCAAATAATATTTCAAGGTAAGGTACAATATTGTATTCTGCTATCTTTAATTTATCTGCACCAACCATGTTACTCTATTTACTTTCTTAGTTCTTTCATAATGAGAGTCATGGGAATATAGAAGGCGTGTATTGGTGATGAGGTGTGGAAAGACATTTGTGGAATATTTAAAAGAGGTGCATTGAAGAGAAAAGATTTTCATGATCTAAAACTTGCACTTGATTTCAGGGATAAGGATGTGGGAAGATTTTCATTTGTAGGTAAGGGGGTTAGATACTGGAATAAATTACCATGAGAAATGATGAATAATTTACCAAAAATTCTGAAAGGGTATAAAGCTGAAATTAGTAGGGTGCAAAATTAGGTGGGTTAAATGAAGGGGAAAAATGGATGCGTAGGTAAATTGCCACCTAAGCAAGAGCTCCATCATAATTAAATAAAATAAAATAATAATTGCATTAGTTTTAAAGTCTTTAGCTTACCGTCAGTTGACTCTGGGCTTGACCTCTGTGTTCGAGTCAGGGAATACGACTTGAACTTACCTGAAACACAAAATTTTTTTATCATATATGATGACAGCTCATTATTCACTCCTATTGTTACATAACTCAAAATATATTGCCCCCGCCACTCCCAGATCAAAAATCACCATTACTTATAATTCCGTAAACGTGACGATAGGTTATTTATCAACATCAGTTGAAAAGTGCTGGAATACCTGACTGGTTACAAATGGCTAATCTCAAATTGAAAACACTTTTTGATGCATGCTTTACTGGATTAACACATCTTGGCTTCCTGACTGTCAAGATTGCTGGCTTACGGACAATAATGTATGTGTTTCAACTGGATTCTAACTTAACCTTTAAACAGGCTAAGGGTTATGCTGCCTCCTGATTCAGAAGTTGCTGATAGAGGATTATATTGGATTCTTTCACATGGAACATGTGAAGTACCGTCTGCAGTAAAAGAAAATGCCAGACCACATTGTAAATAGATTAAGAGTATCCAAAGTAGGTCTGTCTTAGAGTCATGCAAACGCTGTCTAGGCTCGCTCGGTTTGTCGCTGCCAGCGTGACTTCTGCCGGAAATTTAGTGCAGAGGACCGAGCCTGGACTTGAACCCGAGCCTGGTAGTAGGCTCGGTTTGTTATTCATGTGCTGCGTGATGATGAAGCGATGCTGGTACTAGACAGGTACAATCGGAAAATCCACGAACTGCTTTGCAGTCTTAAAACTGCTAAATCGAAGAATGAACTAACTAAAAAACTAGAGTGGACAGTGTATGGCTTATTCTTGTTTTTATTTTTTTACGTGCTGTTGTATCATTTTATAAGAGTTTAGACGGTTAATTTTGGAAAATCCTGATACTTAAAGAGAGGGCACAACACAATGTTAGTGAAAAAGTAACAATCGACAGATTGCACCACATTTCAAACATTTCTGTGGCGATGTTCCACATTTCATAAAAAGTGGAACCGTCTTTCTCCCGAACATATGAAGAATCTTTAGATTAGTAACAATCACTAATTAGTTATGTAATTTAAGTGACCTCATTAATAGATACAAATCCTTACAAGACGTCACATATATTTGAAACCTCCATGTAAATCATAATACTCTATGTGGATTCAGTGTATATGTTTGTATGTCAGTAACTTATTTATGTTATTGTTTTAGTAACACAGTGTTCTGATCTCATGGTTTGTAATACTTCCGTTACATATGTCTGTCAAATACAGTTCATATCTACGGCGATTGAATTGATAGAACATACACAAAATGTTGGAAGTAATCATTGATATACTGTAGATTTGAGAATGGCATTGGCTTATAATCTTGTCTGGTTTTCTATATTGTACCATCCTTGTTGCGCGGCACGGACGAGGAAGACACTATGCGCTATTCCTGTATTATCTAGTCTTCATTTGCCACTGAGCCTTCGTTTGTCCACCGAGTCTTCGTTTGTCCACAGAGCCTGTGGAAGCTCCAGTGGTCACAGCTCGCCTGAGTAGAGAGGACCAGTCACAGGAATAACCGAGCTAGTTCGAACGTGAGTAGACGGCAATTTATTTGCACGACACTAATCATTTAATACTATTATTAATTTTGAATTGTGATGGAGAACTCCGGTGGCAATTTCCACAGTCATCCTTTTACCGCTTTATTTATAAACATATTTTTTTTTAATTTTCTTTTATAATCAGAATTTTAAATTCCTCCCCCATTTACTATTTTGATTTACAAATTTTAATTCTAAATCCCTTAAGCGTTTTTGAAAAATTATTCATCACTACACTTGGTAATTTGTTCAATCTCTGACACCCTTATCAACAAAAGAAAATTTTCCCACTCCCTTAGGGATCGTGCATAAACCACGTAGCTCCATTTTGGCCTCCTGTGAACCCCCCTCCCCCCACGTAGCCCTACGTGGCTTTTGCCTCTACCCCTCCCCCCCTCCCCCTCATACGTAACACGTAGTTTTTTTCCTTTTTGATTCCAGAAGACATTTTGTACTGTTTACTCTTGTCAGACGATTGTAAGTTACATAAGGAGATAATTAACTGAGGGAAATAAATATTCACATGCTGTTGTGTTTTCTGTTCCTCATTTTAATTGTGAAAAATGTTATGAAAGGAAAGCTACGTGGCCTGGCTCAGAACTCCCCCTCCCCCACATAGCCCAGCGTAGCCTTCCAGCCAACCCCCACCCCTGGACTGAGCCACGTAGTTTGTGCACGATCCTTAACATATTAAATCGAGCGCCAGCTTGTGGTAATGGTCGCCTTTCCCCATCCATGCACTATTCCTAATTCTTTGACCAATATCCCTCCAAGCTCAATCACCAACAAGTGCCCTGTAAATTCCCAACACTCTCTTCACCTTCCCCCTTTCCTCCAATGAGTCCTAACCCAGCTCCTTTATCATATCTGTTACTGACTGGATCCTGCGATAATTTCCACAAACAAATCTAGCTGCTCTTATTTGCACACCTTCCAACTCCTGTATTTGATCGCCGAAATGTGGGTCCCAAACTACACCACCATATTCAACCAATGGTCTGACCAAAGTTTTGTGACCCAACTCCCTAACTTCTCTGGTACATCCTCTCATCACCCTCTCCAATAAATCATGGATTTTGTAACATTTTCCTACCATCTGCCCAATGTGCTCTGCCCAAATGAGTTTGTTGTCAAACCTTATGCCAAGATATTAACACTTCAAACTTTCAACGAGCAATTCTGACCCCATCCTATAACTGTAATTAACCTTTATTTTTTATATATGTGTACCTAATAAGCTGTCTTTTCTTGGCATTTATCTTCATTCCATGGTGACCAACCCATTTATATATTCTATCCAGGTCACCCTGCAGCCGTTCACAATCTTTACCTCTTTTGATCCTATTGTATACCATTATATCATCTGCAAAATACCTAGACTCTGATCGTAAGCCATCAACACAGTCATTCATTAGAATAATGAACAGCAATGGTTCCAATACTCTGTGGCGCTCTCAAGCTGTTATTTAAATTTGCTCATTCTAAGATGATTACCCACTTTAAGCTATGCTTGAGTAGTAGACTAAATATGGTTGAAATTATGGAGTTGTTTTTAAGGCCACACGGTTTCGTCTTGCTGCTACCATGCCACTTGTTACTATATCTAGACATCAACTGTGGAAGTAATACAATTTTAGCGATATGATCAACATCTACTGGATTCCTGCCAGAATACATTCTTTATGTTGAGCCCTTCAACTACTCGTATTGACGCTTTAAGATAAGTGTATGCCGGATAATGATGCGTCATGAGCGTCTTAAGCTTTGAATTGTAAAATTCCTTTCCCGCTGTCAGTTTGTAAATTTTTAAAACACAATCATCATTTATATACTCTGCATTGTTGTGAGAAACATACTACCTGTCCTGTACAGTCCCGTAACCGTTGAATAATTATCAGTCACCACTGACACGTGCTTGTGACCACACACTTTCTGAGAGTTCCTGTTCACCCTCTACCAGCGACTCGGTACTTCTTCCCTGTCGCATGTAGGGATAAGGGCAGCAGACTGGGGATAGAACAGCTCTGTTAACTGAATGTGCTATACAAAATAACACCTCTTTCACAAATTTCTTCGCTGATATAAGTGCCGCCGTACGTCCATCTGATGTCGACACTTTAAGTAACGTCAATATTTCCACAAGTTCATTCGTATCGTCCCAATACATTCATTCCTTCATACGTAGAAGGCCAGAACTCGTCCACATGACAATCAAGTTGAAATGATATGATAAAAGAAAGAAATAATATTTCCATTAGTCCTTGCGTTTTTTCATATTCATTACCATCAAGTACAACAACATTTTTGTCCATTGTCAGGGGCAAATTTCCAATCATTAGTGAATTATACTACCTTTTGATACCTCACACAAAACCATAATCTCTTTCATTTTGACTTAGTGACTTCAAGAACTCTTTAATAATGTCCAAAGAATGATGCTACTGATGTCGGTAAGGTAAGAAAACTTTTCCATAGTTTCAGTCACGGGTCTTAACGAATTATTGAAAAAAAATTAAGTGTAGATTTTTCCCACTTTGGATTCGATTAACTTGCGACGAATTGTATTTCTAGCCTTAATGATACCGCGTTTAGTTGTTGTTGATACTTCCATGTTTGCACACATTATGAAGTTTATGGGTATTTATTGCACAATGATTGGTGTACAGCCAATATCCTCAGAGTTCATTTTTAGATGTACCCTGGCTGGCACATCTATAGTCAAAATATGTGCCTTCAATTGGAACCAATTTTGTTAGGATTGCAGTGCGTCTGCGAATTCTTTCAAGTCGCATAATGAGACAATAGGTACAACCATAGTCAATTCATTTGTTTTAAAATTAATTATATTTTTTCGAACATCTGCATACGACATTTTAACAACGTATCGTTTGTTTGCGACATTCTTCTTCCATGGGATCAGCTACATGTTTCAAAAATTCTTCTCTCACAATCCCAACTCCCTTCTTTCATGAGAAGTGAGCTCTTCTTCTGTGTTCTCCCAAACTTTTCTATGCGTGTTATGACGCCAGGACAGAGTGAGTTATTTAGTCAAAAACGAATGAAAGCACCTCCCGTGATAAAAATCACAGTTTTTGACAATAATCACGAATCCGTACTTGCATGAATTCCATCATTATTCTGTGATGTTTTTAAAACCATTGGACGACGTATCAGTAAGTTGTGACGAGGTTCATATAATATTATTTAAAGAGTCTGATTAGATTTGTGCTCTCCCAACTCAACTGTGCAGGAATCGCACTACATGTGTTGCACAGGTAAAAATAATCTTATAATCAGGGTCTCCCCATAAAAAAGTAATCTCGTATATTATTCCGATTTTCGCCAAAACTATCGTCAAACACAAATAATGAATTTGTTAAAGATACAATGGGTATAGGTACATTTCGTTTGTCGTTAAATATAAAATACTGAATCTCTTTAACCGATTTTAGTATTTTACCTAGAACTGGTACTCTGGCTACAACTTCTTAGAAAATTCATGTTTTCAAATGTAAGTCAGTTGGGATGTTCCAGCAGTGAGAGCACAAGATTGGTTTTCGACAGTTTGATGTTCCATACAAAAGCACTCCTATGGTTATAGGGTATAGGAGTCCATTTTTTCGGTTCCACTTAGTGGCGCCGGCAATATTCGCATAGGTTACGGATAATATTGCTCGCTGTTTTATGTTCTGCATAGTGACGAGGGTATGTTGCTGCGCCGGTTATATACAGGCGCGAATATGCAAAATTCGTTTATTGTTAATAATGACTTCTGCGTAGAAGATGCTGAACAATAATATAACATTTGAGGCATCCACACCTACAAACGATTGTAACCATGGGTTAAACTAGAAAAGTGTCTGAAATTTTGCTAGACTGTATCATCCTATGAGATCTACCCTGCAGGAACACAATACTTCTTACGCACAAGGTGTGGACATACATTGTGAAGATCGTATTAGAAGGCTACGAGACGAATAAAAGTGAAGGATGCAATGTTTGGCAAGCGTATAGCCGGACACTGCAGGGCTATGCATACCATACTTATGTTGGCGCAGGCATTAAAAAACAAAAGAAAAAGGATGGTATCCTACCTTTAATTTGGTCGATGCAACTATCGCAAATAAATTATTCGACGAAACTGAGTATTGATAACGCTATTGATAAATCATGCCCGTAGTTTATAAAGCAGAAAAAATTAAAAACACGATGGGTTTAAACTAATTAACCAGTTGCACCTTTTTCAAGTGAGACATTAATTCGTATCGATTGTTGTCTGTAGGTTTCCGTTCAGTCTTAGAACAGCAACATTATCATGTGTCGATATTAAAATGGCATGGGACAGTGTGATCCCTTGCAATATTTCTGATGCAGATATTTCAATTGCCTGTTATTTGTTAGGTCAATCTTATTAATTCCTCAGGTGTACGTGTAAGGCTTGGTGGAGAGCAGAAGCAGGTTGGTTTCCTTTTTACATACGAATTGTGAAAGCGACGTAGATATTCCCGTTAGTGGTGTAGGACGAACCTGATCTCTCTCCAGGTGGACAGCACCACTACGACTCAAAAATAAACGTTAACTTCCGCCAAGCATATATAATTTTTTTATCAGAAGTCACTATAAAACGTATGAAGCTGTGTAACTCACCGAGATAACTATCAAGAAACAAATAAATCTGTCAAAAATATAGTTACAATCAGCGAATCCTTCAATTTTTTGCAACGTTGGGTACTTGCTGTGAAGTTTTAGTTTTTAATTCAAACTTGGTTTGTATTGTTAGATGAAATGTCTAGTATAGAGTTTATTCGACGTTTTACGCTATATATCATTAGGATTATTCAGAATATCAACACGGCGGGTATCTATTGAGTAAAACTGATTCCTGATTTATATATTTCGTGCATACAACCTAAAATAATTGTGAAGTAACGACGAAAACCCTGCCCACAATACAGACTTCGCCGTGATGGTCACTCAACAAAGATTGGTATTACTATAAATAACATACGGGCGATCGTGGAAGACACTATAATAATAATAATAGTGTCTAAACTTAGAAATTATCTCAGATATTAAATTATTTTTAAGATTGTAATAACAAATCGTTGTCATTTAGTTCAGTCCGTCTACTTAGTATTTAGGTAGTTTCATTGTGTGCTCCACGAGGGCCATCTCTAGACTGAATACCCGATACCTTTTAAAAGAACCGATAGACAGCGTCACATTGTTTCTTTACTAATGTTTCGATTAATTTTAATTTCTCTTCCGTCCCCAGTTAAGGTAGCGTGATAATGTAAATTTCTTAAAATTTCAAATTGTGAAAACAAAGTCACAGTTTGATGTTAAGAAGAGACGCTTCGGCGTCAGGTGCACAATGTAATCACACAATCTCAGATCAGGGAGAAGTGCGTCAAAATCATTTCTCTGCTTTTCAGGTTATGCCAGATTATAATTTCCTGCTCTTGCGGGAATCATAAAACATAAATCAGGTTTTAATTAAGCGTTAAATCTATGAAAACTGAACAAAATATGTGCAGTAGATAAGAGTCGTAATAGTAGGGTCTATGAGATTTATTTTTTCTTTTTGGGGCTTTACACCTCGTCGATGTCTAGGCAGTTGAGAGATGGAAGAGGATGGGCGTAAAGAACGTAAATGAATTTGGCTAAGGCCTTTTGTAAGAAATCTGGATTATCGGACGGGGATTTGCACCCGCGTTATTCCGAATTCCAGACCTCAGCGTTACTTTCACACACCGGACTCCGTTATACATTTTAAACTAAATTTACAGAATTTAAGTTTAATATCTGTGAAACTTGGATACTTTAAAGTCATTTAGAGAGATTGAGGGGACTTACGTGGTAAAGGGATAGTGAGCAAGTAAACGTTAACCAATTTCTCACCTGAGAGTATTAAATTTCATTAGTTCAGAGTTTATCATTAGTAAATCTTCTAACTGCAACCTGGCACGCTAAGTATTATAGTTGTAAGTCTCATTGCAACAAACAATCGTCTTTCATGAACTACATGACAGTACTTCGATTAGCAAATCCGCCATCTACAGCCTATATATGCCATACAACATTCCCAGTTATCGCCTCAAATTTTGGGCGAAAAGTCGTAGACATTTCATTGAGATAACAAAAAATCGAACCAACGGTTTGATTAAATAAGGGAGATCCGTGTTATGATAGCCAATAGTAGAAATGTTTTCAATGGCGTTACAATGGAATGCCAACTAACCACCAATTGAATTGAGTTACCGAGTGTGATAATTCCAACGAATATAAGTGGAAAAAGCCAAGTTTCCATTTCCAGAGTGGTGATAATAATGAACAAATGCATTGCAAAATAAGAAAAGAAAAAAAAACGAAGCAACTGCAACTGCTTTTGCGATCATAATTACATAGATATTGAGATTCATTTGATCTCACCAGCTATACATGATACTTGCCTTTAGAAAATTGAAAAATACTTACAAAAAAAAAAAAAAAATCATGTACACAAATATGGGGTGTAAGGTTTTGTGAGAGACTATATCAGCCTCTCTAACCAAAAGTTAACCTGTCCTTCACGTGATGCACCCTGTTGGCACGGACGAGGCTCTGGCAAATGAAAGATTCCCGGCGTAAGGTGTCACCCACTGCTTGCTAAAGGCCTCCGAAAGGAGGGCGAGATTCAGGGTACCTTCTTGCCCTTGGGGTTGGAAATGGCCCGAAAAGGCCGAGGAATCAGAAATGATAAACGGCATGGGGATGCAGAAGGAAACGGGAAACCACTGCATTAAAGACCCTAAGGGTATCCCGAGGCCATGTAATCCTCTCAGAATACATTAGTATGATGGCTTCTTTCCGGGCAAAATATTGCGGAGGTAAAATAGTCCCCCAACCGGATCTCCGGGTAGGGAATCCTCAGGGAGAAGTCATCAGAATGGATAGAAACATTCTACTAGTAGGAGCATGGAGGTAGATTTGAAAATTTAAAAAGGGAGATGAAACAACTTAGTTAGACGTCACTGGGATTAGTGAGATTAAATGGAAAGACTCACATCATTTCTGGTCCAGGAAACACAGGATAATTATCACACAAGCTGTCAATGTAGTCACTGGTGCAGAATTTGAAATGACGAACAGTTTACTGACAGGATTATTTTGTTGAGGTTAGAAACTATGGTAAGCCCACCCCAATCACGTTAGCACAAATGTACATGCCAACGTCACAGGAAGATGATGAAGAAATAGAGAAAATTTACCCTGAGATTGAAGAATTAGTCAATATGTGAAGGGGGAGGAAAATATAATAATCATGGGTGACTGGAATGCAGCAGTAGGAGAAGGAAAAGAGGAGAATATTTTAGGAAGTTTTGGTTAGGAGAAAGAAATGAGCGAGGAAGCAGGTTGTTAGAATTTTGTGAAAGTTATAAACCAGTCGTGGTGAACACACTATTTAAGAATAATGCAAGAAGGATATACACCTGGAAACGTGGGGTGGATACAGGCAGATATCAGCTAGATTAAACCTTCGTTAATCAGTGAATTAGGAATCAAGTCCTAGTCTGTAGGGAATACCCAGGAGCAGACGTAGACTCTGACCAAAGTCTGATAGTTATGAAGTGCAGGCTGAAATTCAAGAGAATAATGAAGCAATACAAGTATAACAGACTGGAAGTGAATATATTGAAACACTCTGTCTCTTAAATGGTAGACCTGAGTCCAAGAAGTAATTCTCAAATGAGCTCATGTGAGGATGAATGGAATCAATTGAAGACCGAAACAATGAAAGACGGTAAAAAAAACGTTAGACTTTAACGAACAAAGCCACTCGAAAACCTGGAATCACAGAATAAGTTTTGGAGTTGATGGATCACAGTCGAAGAATCAAAAATGATCAGGAGGAAGCAGGAATATAGCAAAACACACATTTTAGAAATGAAATAAATAGAAAATGCAAAAATGAAAAAGAAAAAACGGTTGCAAGAAAAGTGTGAAGAGGTAGAAAAGGAAATTAGAGAAAAAGTATATATGGCATTTTGGAATATCAAATTTTGGAGAAATGAAGAATACAGGTATAAACATTAAAGCTGCCGATGGGAAACCTTTTCTAAGCTCAGAAGATAGAGCTAACCGATGGAAGGAATACATAGAGAAACTGTGTGATGGAGATGAATTGAACAACAGTGTATTGAAAAAAGAACTTGATGTCGACATTGATGACTTAGGTATCTCTGTTTTGAGGACAGAATCTGATAGAGCTTTGAATGATTTGAAATCAGATAATGCAGATGGAATTGATGAGATTCCTGCTGAGCTTCCGAAATGCCTAGGAGAAGAAGGAATCCAAAGATTATCCAAACTTATATCAAAAAGTTATGAAATAGTAGAGATTCCTACAGATTTTAATAAAAGTGTTTTCTTACACTTTCGAAGAAAGAACAAGCTGACAGATGTGAGAATTATCGCAATGTAAGTCTAATATCACATGCTTCAAATTACTGAGCAGAATAAGAAACACAAAAATGGAGAGTGTAGTAGAAAGTGATGATCAATTTGGGTTTATGAAAAATTTCGATACGAGAGAAGCGATTCTGGCCTTAAGATTAATACTAAAAGGGTGGATCAGGAAACGTTTATGCCTTTTGTTGATTTAAAAAACTTTTTTTTATAACTTTAGATAGTACAAGATGTTAAAAATCTTAAAGAAGTCGGGTCTAAATTACCGAGTTAGAATAATACTTTATAAGAATCAAGTAGCTATAATAAAAGTAGAGAATCATGAGACACATATTTCAGTTAAAAAGGATGTGAGACAAGGTTGTAGTCTGTCGCCATTAATATTCAACTTGTGTATAGAAGAAGCAAAGGAAGTGAAAGAAAGATTTCAATGTTGCATAAGTGTTCAGGGAGAAAAAATCATTATGCTACGATTTGCTGATGACATTGTCTTGTTAGTAGAGAGGGCTGAGGATATTGAGATGGTACTGAGTGTTATGAACAAAATACTGAAGAAACATTGTGGTCTGAATATAAACCAAAGCAAGATTAAAATGATGAAATGTAACTGAAATTATACCAATAATATTAGTTTAAATATAAAAATAGAGTCAGGTGCGATAGAGGAAGTAATTGAATTTTGCCATTTAGGAAGTAAAATTAAAATCGATGGTCGAAGCTGGAATGATGTTAAAAGCAGAATAGCACTAGCAAAATTACCTTTCATGAAAAAGATAAATGTTTTAGTTTAAAATATTAATCTAGTATCTACTCAGAAAGAACTATTTAAAATTCTATGTGTGGAGCACAGCACTTTATGACAGCGAAGCATGGACTTTATGAATACCAGAAAGAAGGAAAATTGAAGCATTTGAGATGTGGTGGTATAGAAGGGTGCTGAAAATTAAGTAGGCAGACAAAGTACGAAACGAAGGGGTTTTGGAAATGATGGGTGAGGAAAGAAGGTTGTGGAAGAGTTTTACAGAAAGAAGACACAGGCTGGTAGGTCATAAGTTGAGACATGCTGGATTGATTAACTTGTTAGTGGAGGGAACAGTTGAAGGTAAGAACTGTAGAGGAAGACAGAGATTAGAATATATGAAGCAGATAGTGGATGACGTGGGTTGTAAGGGGTATGTTGAGATGAAAAAGGTTAGCACAAGATAGGAAGGGATGGAGGATTGCATCAAACCAGTCGAGAGACTGGTGACATCAAAAAAAGAAACACAAATATATTTCCTTTAGCTGAGTTTAACGTTGATTCGAATAGCAGGATCATTAAAAACAGTTTAAGCTTGGTGCTAATGCATTTTGTGTTATTTTATCGGAGGAACGTGTAGTTTTTAAGTTGTGAAGCCAAGAACGCCTTAGCATTCATTTCGAATAATTCACTCATATCCGTTTCTATGTCAGATGATTTCAGCGTTGTGTGGATGAGTCTAATGGTGTGTAGATTGTATTTCACACTGTCCGAGCGGTATAATGGAGGTCTCTCTATAGGATCAGTCCTTTTACTTCGACCTACGGGGCGTTTCGCTGGGCTTACCGCCATTTCATGCGATTAGTACGTGGAATTCTTTGAAGAGCTGACAGGAAACTCCTTTTCTACGTTGAAAACAAATATGACGGAAAGGTGAACACTTCTCCACTTCATAAGAGATTGCGTTTATACTTAAAAACGCATATATTTACTACGGGTCTTTCATTATTTTCGGTGCACATTCCCAAATGGATGGATTCCAGCCCTGAAGTACGATTCTGGTCTGAAAAATACTGACCTACGTCTGCTGTCACCTCTTCATTAGACCCAACCTGCGTACCATCCATAAATTTCTTCAGATTTTCAAGCAGTTGGAAGTAAGAGGGGGCCCAGTATTCCTACAATTTGTATATTTGATACCTCATTTTTGCATTATGATGTTTAAAGATTATTTTTTTTAATCCGACTTTTCATGAATATTGTAACCCAGTTCATCGAGAAGACTTGCCTGGTATCCAAAGTAATTATTTTACCATTTTCGAGGTATACAGCAAAGGAATTACTTTTACATCCTCGAAAACACTTGCCGTAACCTTCCTGGTAGATGAAATCGACTTCGCCTTTTTGGTTCACAGCCACTGTTCTGGTAGCTGTTTCATTTCTGCCATGCAGGGATGGACCAATATTTCATCCATAGTAACAAATCGACGAAAAAAATACTTTTTAAAAGTGGTACAAACATAGTTAAGAAAGTCGTATTCGCGGCTTCTTTTAGTCAGCATTTAACAAATGTGGCACGCATCTTGCACAAAGCATTCCCTCTCTTCTGATACGCTTTATCATACTCCTCCTATCGCCCACACGATGCACCTTCTTGGTGATTTCATGTGTGATTACAGCTTTACGTTGCTCATCTACGACTACATTCAAATTCAGCGGCACATTTCTTCATTGATTGAGAATGAGAGAACAATCTTCGTGTACTTATTTACCAATTTCCATTGACGATATGAGTTTTAAGATGTATCGAAATTCCATTTCAATGAGACATTCACAATACGACTAATTAAAAAAGCCATAACTACATTTTTCCTAATATTGTGGGAACAACGTCGATGAGACGGTATTGGTTCAGACAATCATTAGTTATTATTCCAAGATGGTTACGGAGAATTGTAAGCAGGATGGTCAATATTCGGCGCCCGTGGCTTCAGTCTGGTCCCGTTACATCTCTGTGTTCGGTAAAACAGTTTTTTAGAATCCTGTGTTATGAACACAAATAGGAAGAACAAATTGTTCAGAGACAGAAACTTCATGTAATAGTTAGTGATTCATACAATTTTGGAACTAGTGTGTGAACGGTAGCTATCACGACGTGTCGACGTGGTGTAGTTTATTTTAGAGCCCCTTTCTTTGGTTAATTAGAAAATAGCACAGGTTTGATATGAGTATCGAAGATACTGTTGATTTGACCATGTAAAAGCAGGACATGTTTTGTGCTACATTAAGGACTTTAAGCAGAGAGTTTTTGGCACTATTGATTGATAATGTAACGATACACTGACGTCATTGAACTACGTATAATTTCCTTCATATGATATTGATATCTTATTACTTTGTTTATCTCTATTAAAACGTTACATGAAGTAGAAGGCAACGATTTGCATGGAAATGACACACACCACTGTTTTGTTTATGATCGCTTGCTATTCTAAGCACGTTTTCGTACGGTTACGAGCGTTCGAGGTCAAAGGTGTCCCTTGTAAGTACTAATGGGGAAGTAAAATGTTGCTATCTGACTATCTACAAACAAAAATACAAGATTGTGTAAAGTAATTTATCACTAAAACAACAAAATATAATCGGTACCATCTATACTAAAGACCTACAACTAGAGGAACTAAAACGGAGCCTTGCAATTCGAAATCGCAATTACTTGTCTGTAGGAGGATACGAGAAAATAGTAAACTCTTCTCAACAGGAAAAATAATCATTTAAGTTACCAGATACGACAAAGAAATGTATAAGGGATAATTAATGTCTTTAAGAACAAAAGACGATTTCGTCTCGAATTTCCCTACCGACTTATTTCTGGGAAGTTTAGTCTGGTTGGATTAAGTTCTGAAGTTCGAAACCATAGCTAATGCAGCTAAAACATTTCTGGCAGAGGTAGGCTTGGAATATAACTATGGATAAAATCTGAGCACCCGTTAAAGACTAAGCTGTTGACGTGATTATACATAAACATTTCTTTCCATGTGTGACCATCTACGGGTATCGGAGGCTTTTACTAAATGCACACGCATTAATTAGGTGTCATATGAAGAGGGTTAATATTCACCTACACTTACGGGATCTGTGTAAATAGTTAAGCGACAAACAATAATTAATTCCACATGTATTTTTATAATTCTTCAATAACGCGTGTGACAGATGCCAAGAATACGCTGGTTGACCCTTTGACCGGCAGAGCGTGCCACCACGAGCCAATAAGCACAATTACCAGGTCAAAGCGCTCCACAAGCTCAACAGACGGCACATACTAACCTAGGATATCACTGAAATTTAACATATTATTGTTACATAATCTGAATGTTGCATAAGTTAAAATTAATAGTCGTTGCTAGAATGTGTAATACAGCCCTCATTTTCTATTTCTACTATTTTAAGGGTGGAAAATTGTTAAACAATTTTAATAATTTTAATAATTACTTGATACTATTAATATCACGACTACCGACGTCGATGATTACTTTCTTTAAGTTCATGTTTTGTAATTTAAATTATGTTTAATCAATGACTCGCGTCTTTTTATTTTTTTAGGACTTAAGGGCTAGTCAACGATATGGTCACTATAGAAGGGAGCTAGTACTGTGAGACAAGGAACAAGTAGGAAATGAACCACAGCCTTTATGAAAGAACAATCCTGGCATGCGATCGAAGTGGTTTCGGGTCGTCTCAAATGTTAACTATACACCCACCGGCCACCACGCTAGGTACTTCCTTACCTATTGCTTTACTACATCTTCTATGCAGCCTTACAGAATATTTGCCTATAATATCTTGAAGGCACACAACTACTCATTTTAGATAACAGAAATAATGTTTATTGATGCTTTTAAGCGTTTCTATAATACAAAATTTATTCAGAAGCTACAGATTCACGAATAAGCAAGTGACCGTTGACTAAATTATCCTTTAACAAGTTGGAGCATATTACAGTTCGACCAGCTTACTCTATCACTTCTCTCCAGGCATGAACTTGCTGTTCACTGAACAGTACAAAGACATTAGCGAATCAGAATACTTCTCGTAAACAGAACTGGCAAACCAAAATAGATCAGTTTCAAGATAAATAACCAAGAGTGGTTTAAACTGTTGATACGGTATTGTTAGATCATACGGATTGTGTATTTCATGAGATATCCTATTGGACATTAATTCGACCATTCAGGGGTTATACAGTCCAAGAAGATTATTAAGAGGCCCACATTTAATATATTATCGTAGTATGTATATTATTGCACACCCATTGGGACTATGGCTAACCTTCTGTCTCCTGCGTTTACTCTTGTGCGTGGTTCTCGTCGTACAACCTACCTAGATACCATAGAGCATTTCAAACATCCCGAAAACTTCAATTTTACCTTCTGCCTTACAGCTCAAAATCTTAGTAAGTATACATCTGAACAGTAGTGGGAAGAAATATAGATCACAGTTTTTCTCAAATACTGAAACAGAAATTATTCACCATTCAGAATTGAATTTATAAAATCACAGTTTTTGTATTACATTGCGGTTCCGGTTGGGGAAGTTAATATCACCAGCTTTTTTACACAAACAAAATGGTAAAAAGTAAAGGAACTAAAATATCTCGACATACAAATTTATGTAATTTTTCTTTCAGGAAGTATACATCTTTCCACGGGCGTAGCTGTTAGTTTTTTCGGAAAGATTTTCAACCATCAACGCAGCTTCGACGAACGAAGAACTATTTAATGTTTCCTTCTTACATAGTCTGATTTTAATGATCGTCAACAATAATATATAAAAATTTGATGTAATTTAATTGCGATGGAGTGCACGCTCTAGTGACAATTTCTCCACAAACCCATTTTCCCCCTTTCCTATTCACCCTACTTTTTCCCTCTACTAATTTCAACTTTAACTTTTTTCAGTGTTTTTGGTAAATTATTCATCATTTCTCTAGATAATTTATTCCAATCCCTGACCCACTTCCCTACGAAAGAAAATCTTCCCACACCCTTGTGCCGGAAATCGAGTGCCAGCTTATGGTCATGCACCTCTGTTAATTCTCCCACAAATATCTTTCCATGCCTCATCACCGATATACACTTTGTACACTCCCATTTTTCTCTTCACCCTCCTCCTGTCTTCCAACGAATACCATTCCAGCTGCTATGTCATATCAGTTATTGATTGTATTCTGCGGTAATTTCCAAAGACAAATCTAGCAGCCCTTCTTTGCATCCCTTCCAACTATCGTATTTTATATCCAAAATGTTGATCCCATACCACACCACCATATTCAAGCAATGGTCTGACCAAACCTTCCATCACTTCTCTACTACATCTCCTCATCACTCTGTCCAATAAGTGAATGATTTTGAAACCATTTCCTACTACCTATGCAGTGTGTTCCGCCAAGTTGAGTTTGTTATCAAATTTAATGGCAAGTTATTTACATTTCAAGTCGTCTGCAAACAATCTAACTTCTGACAGTAAACCATTAACACAGTCATTCATTAGAATAACGAATAACAATGATCCCAATACTCTACCTCGTGGGGCCCAATGTTTACTTCCACTTCTTTTGACACTGCACTTACTACCCCAAATGTACAAATAAGACATGAAAAATTGGACCTGTTTGACTTAACTTTCAGGAATTTATGTTTTTACCAATAACCCGAATAAATTTTATTCGTTTAATTTTTAATGTCAAGTCATGCAATGTGACAGACCTGACTGGTTTCAAAGGATTCAGGCTAGGATGAAGACAGTAAGAAATCTATCACAATGCGAATCTGTGTTCTACTTTAGCACGAAGACATTACTTTAATAAGTATGCCGCAGGTAACAGAAGCAAGAATTGCACTGCCTCCACGGAAGTTGTTTCATGGAAGGTGTAGCTAATGATGACAGTGTTATCAAAACATTAATACTGAATATTCATATCCCCTTCAACTTTTCAGTTACAGCGTGTGAGTGTGTGGATAGTTAGCAGAAGAATGAACGAGAGATGTCATTTGGATGCTGACGTCCCAAATGGAAATTACAGTATGGCCCAGATACCTGCGGGAACTGGACTCGGCAGTGTTGGATACAGTTAAAAATAATGCAAGGAGAGAGGCCTCCGTTCAGACAGCTGCTGTGTACGTCATGTCTGTAACACGTTGGTAAAATAAACCAATGGTAGCCCAAAACATATACCTGACTGAGATTCGTAGATGACTAACGAATAAAAAAATGTTGCTAGTGAACATTATTAATTTTAACCGTAATTATTATGTACTGGTAGCATCTTAAGGGTAGACATGTCGTGATCGTTGATTCATGCGAACGTATCAAACTAGTCACAAGCTACATTTCTGTAAAATGCAGACAATTCCGAACTATGTTCATTTTTGCATATACAAAACTACAAGGTTTCGTATGACTTCAGTGGCTTTTACTCGTCTTATCTAAGTGAGACCCAGAACTAGTAAAGAACGTCAGTAATTAATTAAAAAAATTTCTCAATTTTCGCTGCCACCCGACAGCGACCCTGGTGGTTCGCTGCACCAGATAAGATATCTCACTCTCCGATGAGCTAACCATGTTCAGTAGAGATGAAACGGATATCCGGCAACTATCCGGTCTATCCGGCCAATATTTACTATCCGGCAGGTCAATATCCGGCGGATATTCGGGGGGTATCCGATTCTCAATAAATTACGAAAATTGCTTAAATTTTCTTTAAATTGAAAAATGATAAGTATACCATATAATAAGTCTAAACAAAAATAAAAACACTATGTCTTCAAATCAAAATACGATTTATTATTGTTTTTAACATAAAAAATTAGTTATTGTACTGAATGAACACCAATTTCTCTTTAATAAGAGGTAATAATCAGTTTTGCTTGTCCTCGTAAACCAGGCCAGCTTCAAAGAAAATTATTTCGCTATATACACTACCGCAAGGCGCTGAAAAATAAATTCTAGCAAATTTTGTCAAATTCGGGTACTATGTGGCATTAGCTGACCACTAAATGTATGGGTCATGTTTCCGATCAATTCGAGATTAAATAAAAGCGAATCTCGCTAGCAATCACGTTTTTTTCTTGATCGCGATACTGGATATTTCGTTAAAACAGTTTCAAAACGTGTCGTGAGCTTCATGAGTCACAGTTGATTCTGTCTCGTCCCTTATACCCCTTTTAACAGCCATTTAGGATGAACTACTACTGGTGGAAGATTCCTTGCAAGACACTTTTATAGATTCCAATAGAATCATCCGACGAGCTTCAGCAAACCCCAGATACTTTATCTTGGATTTTGGCTCTAGGAAGGTCGCAATCAATTAGGTTAAATCTTCACTGAAGGAGCCGAAACGACTTTTTAATTCAATTTTTAAATAGGCTCTCATCTATAGTAAGTCATGAGTTCTTTGTGATTTCTCATCGTTATCTAACGAGTTTAATATAATGAATTGCTTTTCTTTCAATGTCGAAGACGTACTTGTCTCGGGGATGGCTAAAGGCAGTATAGGCACTATAGCGGCTGTAGCTTTCCTCATTTCATAAAAGTTTGCTGGATGTTTCATTTTCAAGTGGTTTGTCATGGCAGAGCTATTTGGTCGAAGACATAAAAAAAAAAATACATCATTATGTTTTCTTTAAGTCCATAAATAGAAAAAAGAAATTATTCAAACTTCGCGTCAAAACTTGCCACACAAAAACTCAAAATCGAAAGCTTACTGTCATTATTTATATCAAAATATTCCCAAATAGGCGATCCTTTCTTTACTGAAGACATTTTTATTTTTCCTAACCTTAAATTAAAACTTTCAGTTGGATATTCGGCTGCCGAATAACCGGCTATCCGTCTTTTACGATGGCCGGATAACCGGTATCCGGTATCCGACCAAACAGCTATCCGTTTCATCTCTAATTTTCAATGGCACCCATATAAAGAACTTTGACATTCGTGTAAGCACAGGCTCTGTTGTCTTAAGATCATTTGATATTTGATTCAGATTAGGTTGTCAATTGGAACATATTTTATATATTATATTCTATTTCATGATTTAAATTGTTAATGATGTCTCTAAGAATTTCAAGTCCCACGTCCAAAATGTTAAATAAATTCAATAATTTTTGATTTTACAAACTCTACTTCTTTACTTTTTATTTAAAATAAATAATATAGGACCTTTTAATAATTCAAATTTGTGAATAATTAACAGTAAAACAAGACAGTTGACGTGCCACGCGTTCTCTCTTCCCATGCATAAACAAAAACTTCATTTTGTTTATTTTTGCTCTTCTAATTCAAACGGAATTCACCTTCGTATGGCAGCATTTTTCGTGCTTGAGGACTTACGGGGAGCTTAGGTACATAAATTTTCTTAGGTGTAAACAGTTACAATCCGTAAAAAGGAACCAATATCATCGATTCGAAAAGGTCTTGGACGGTTGCCTCTGATATTATTATTATTATTATTTTTTTGCCATGTTTCTTGTATGCTAGTCCATCATTCTTGGTAATGATGCAGTACCGCATACACTTGGCTATATGACTGGAAAATATGCCGGCGAAAAAAAAAGGCTACTCTGGAAAGAGAGCTTCATTGTTATTGCGAATGGTCGGTCACTGCTCCTCTGCAGTATAACTTCAGGAGCGAAAGACATGACTCCCCCTTCTGACTTCCTTGCAACAGCAGCCGCGAAACCTTCACAAAAGGACGCTTGCGAGCAATCCTCTTTACAACAAACGGCAAAGAATTGTGGATACAGACAACATCGTACTTGTCTTCATGCTCAAACGCGACGACGCCAATGACATGCAGCAGGTGAGTGTATTATACTGTGGCGCAGTCATATTTCATGCTCCACTGGCAGAGTTTCGACACATTTATTTTTGGGCCGCTGCCTAACCACAAAAAACATTGTAGAGGAGTTGAGTACCAAACGAGTAACAATAACTTTGTAAACTAGTCCATCTTCTCGCGGATTTGTTGTTAACTATCTTAAATTCTTTGGGAGCGATTTCCCCTCCCACCTCTTTTTCGCTTTGCAGATTTTAATTTTGAATTCATTCAATGTTTTTGGTGAATTAAATGTTAATAAATAACGCAATGCAACGGTTTTAATATGGTTTATGCCGCACGCGTTTCGCCTCTCATCGAGGCATCATCATCGACGAATTAATTACATTGGTGTTATAATAGGCCCGTTTACACGCACGGTTTTTCCGGCGGTTTTGGAGCGTACGCTCCAGGCGCGCGGATCAATCCTTTACGTGTAAATGCTCGGTGGTCAGAGAGACCTGGCGCGCGCTCCGAATGCGCACATCTGGCGCGCAGGTCTAACAGGGCCTCGTGTTTACACGTGCATTGTCGGTCTGCAGTCTTGATGCGTCAGTGCAAGTTCGTTGTTGGTTCGAATTTCTGGGTGACTTTATTTAACTTTACCCTGCTTTAACAGATAAAAATCTCAGTCTTGAGAAATGTGGTCAAGAGATAATTTGGAAGGATTTATAGAGCTTGAATTTTCTATGTTTGTGGAAGGTTAAAAAAATCAAATGACTACAAATATAAAAATTAAAAAAAATTGTAAACATGATTAGTTAGTAGAATTCAGCAGGGTAAACATATGTAAAAGTGAAAACAAAGATTTCGTCACTGAAAGGATTCAAGAAACTCGGCGGCAATTCGAAAAGAACTGAGAAAAATAAATGCAAGCAATTTCAAATCTTGGAGGGATATTTCAGTTGCCAAAAAACGAAGAGTAGGAGGCAAACATTACTCTGCAGTTATGATCTTCCTCATGACTGTGTCCTGTTTTGATATTTGTGGAGATACTAACTTTAACTTCACCTTTTTAGGTAAGGGTGTCAGGTATTGGAATAAGCTACAAAGGGAAATATGAACAATTTACCAAAAACGTTGAAAGAATTTAAAGTTAAAATTTGTAGAGGGCAAATATAGGTGGGTGCAGGAAAGGGGGAAGCTGGGTGTAGGGAAATTGCCACAGGAGCGTGTGCTCCATTGCAATTTAATAAAATATTCTTATTATTAAAATGTAGTTATATATGGAACTGTCGTTTCGTAGACAATTTTTAAAATCATCTGGGTCATTTATTTTCCCGTTGCTTTCACTAAACAGGCATGTGTCCATATAGATCTCTAGTTTCGTGCCATCTTTCCGCCCATATACACTTTGTTTATTTAATTCTTTCTGTACAAAAAAAAAAAAAAAAAAAAAAAAAAAAAAAAAAAAAAAAAAAAAAATTGTATAGCAGCTCATATTGCTCAGTTTGTCATTTCTTTGGAGGATATTTTAAATACACTTATAAACAAAAGCACAACTAACAAAAACGACGACGACCTGAAAACCGAATGTTGCAAGCTGGACCGTCTACAAAACTTTCCAACCCGGCGGAAAGTCCACGCGCCACGGGATAACGGTCATTTTTGGCGCGTACGCTCTAACCCGCAGTCCTGGCGCGCGCGACTGGAGTGTTGACCATTTTTCGTCGCACGCTCCAGGAGCGACGGTTCAACCTCACACTCCGGCGCGGCAGTCCGGAGCGCCGTTCCAGACCGGCAGTTTGGCGCGTACGTGTAAACGGGCCTAATCTCTGCTTTATCCTCAAAGCGTGTTCCGGCTAAAGGCGTATTGCCTGCTGGATGTAAACACTCGCTGAGACGCGAAATGCGTACGGCATTAAACCATATAGAAACAGAAGCAATGGCGTTGTTTATTAACACTTGATTTACTGAACAACTGCGGAGAAATTTCGTACAGTAACATTGTATTTTTGTAAATAGTTCAGCACTTGATAATTCGTGTGAATCCCTGACTCCCTATCGTACGAAAGAAAATTTTCCCACTCCCATATGCCCGCAATGTAGTGCCAGCTTGTGGTCATGGGCATTTTTTACCTTCCATGGATTTGTTCTTTTACCAATAACCTTCCAAGCTTCATCAACCATCACGAATGCACGTCTTGTACACGCCAAACACTCTCTTTACCCTCTTCCTATCTTCCAGCAATTCCTAACCAAGCTCCTTTATTATATCAGTTGCTGATTGTGTTTTTCAGTTAGTTCCACAGACAAATCTAGCTGCCCTTCTTTGTACCCCTCTTCAACTTCTGTATTTGCTACCCAAAATATTAGTCCCATACCAGAGCATCATATCCATACAATGATCAGACCAAAGTTTTGAAACCCAACTTCCTCCATTCTCTGGTACATCCCCTCATCATCCTCTCCAGCAAATATAGGAATTTGAAACCTCTTATAGCCACCCTGCAAAATGTGTCCTGGTCAGCTGAGTTTACAATTGACAGTTATTCCAAGGATTTTTATTTATTTATTTACTTTTTGCTTATGGTTTTCCGCCTCGTCGACGTTGAGGTCATTAGAGGCGGCAAAGGACTGGATCCACGGAACTGGAAGGAATTCGGCCATGGTATTTTGAAGGAAGTATTCCGGCATTCGCATAGAGTGATTTGGAGAAACCATGGTAAACCCAAATCTGGATGTGCCCGGTTGAGGATTCGAAGCCGCGTCCTCCCGAATGCGAAGCCAGAGCGTTACTGCTCACCCACCACGCTCGGCCAAGATATTTACACTTACGTTCTTCAACAAGCAATCTAACCCAGCATATTATCATTAACAACCTTTAATTTTTTTATCAGAGTAGGCTAACCTAACTAGTGACTGAAGGGACCCTAGTGAATGATCATCTTGTAAATACATTCCAGCCACATGATTTGAAAAGCCCACTCTTGAATAATTTAGCTACGACTCATTCCAAACTAATAGGCCTGTAAATTTCAGTTCTATTTGTCAACCCTCCTTTATGAACGGGTACTTCTCCAGTCTCTCGTAAGCAACAAGTCTCCAAATAACATTACAACGCTAAGTAAGAGACCCATTCAATCAATTTTTAAAACATTTGTAATAATATTATCTATATTGGCAACGTATACATCTACACTCTGTAATCCACAAAATTATTGGTGGTACAGGGTGCTCCACACCAAAACTAATTTCTACTCTGTGCGTTCGAATTCCGAATAGCACGACGGAAAAAAGAATTCATATAACCATCACTGTCACACCTTATATCTCTAATCTTACCTCTCATGGCATTGCGACCATAGTATATTGGTGGATAAAGTATTTCATCCCACTTTAAATGAAAGTGGGTGCACGAATGTTCACCAATGAGTTCAAAGGAAACCTACGTTATCTATCTACCTGAGAATCCCAGCCCAATCTACGAATAAATTCTCTGACGCTTTCGTAAAGATTGTGCTCTACTTTGTAGTTTCTCAATTGTGTCAATCAACCCCTTCCTAAACGGATCCAAAACGACACAACAGTAGTCCAAATGAGGACGCGCAAGAGTTAATGTGCAGGTCCCATTTCTTGTTGCTTTGTGCTGCTACGTCCAACTACTTCGGGAAATCAACCATATCAATACCAGAACTGCTTAATTTGTGCTCCTCAACGAGCCGATTTTTGTTAGTTATGAACATTGCCTTTTACTTTTTTATAACTTAGAGTAACCTTCCATTCGTCGCGCCATGCCCAAATAACATCTAGATCGCGCTGAATTTCTAAGCAATCAACCGAATTCTTAACTTCCCTATTGACGACGGCATCATCAGCGGACAATCGAAAACTGTTATTAAGTTGTCTCCGAGACCGTTTTTAAAAATTAAGAAAATAATTGATTCTCCTTTAACGACTACGTGCTGCGACTGACCAGTTAGAAAACCTCTTATCCAATCACAGAGCTGATCAGATAAACTGTGCGCTCTAATCTTCGCTAAAAGGCCCGTTGTATGGCCATAGGGTCGAAGGTTTACTGAAAATCCCCCCCTCCCCCAAAATGGATCAATTAGTGAACCTGCATCAATAACTTTCTTTACGTCATGAGTAAATAGGGCCAGCTGTGCTCCACTGTGGCTACGTAGGTGATTACTAAATTGAATTCGTGCTCACCAATATCAATTACAGCTTTATCGAAAATTAATCCACGTGACTTGTATATGCTGGTTGCAATTGCAACTTGAATTGGAAATTGCTTCCTGGTACATGACTGTGAGCCAACCATAAATGTGGTTTTGACTCGCGGAACTGGTCACCGGTCCAAAGTAACTGTTAAACTGAATAGTTATTAGGAGGAGCATTGAATTTTTATGGTGACTTGCCTTGTCGATACAGCACTTCTTTCACTATTTCAAGTAATCTGGTCAACTTCTTTGTCCAAAGATTATTTCTGAGCATTGCAGGCGATTCTTTGCAGGTATAAGTAATAGCTTCAAGTCTATTGGCCACAGATTCTCCTACAATATTTCCAGTAGTAACTGTGTTGTTTGCCAGAATTGTGCCAATTGGTACTCGCACTGTTCTCAATTTATGCTGATTGCATTCTTTGACCTATTGGTGTTATGAAAAAGTCCGAACTGCATCATTTTCTTGGAAATCATTTTTATTTGCTGCTATAGCTAAAATTCGCTCAGTCAATTTCAAAAGTCATCTTACTGAAATTCTACCATTCCAATGTTGTCGAGCGTTTGTCGGAAGCGAGGCTGGTTACGATTTGAATTATCATGTTCTACTCTCTGTCTAAACGATCCGTCTAAAAAAAGGAATATTAAATTTTTAAATTAATTTAAGTTAAAATATACATACCATTTATATCTTCTACAATAAATGATTCAGGGTGAAAAATCAAATAAATATGTGGAGTATCATGAAACTTCACAATTTATTAAATACTAGCCTCGTACCCGCGACTTCGTACGCGTGGATTAAGAATTTTTTTTGCCAGAATTAAATATAAAAGTTGTTGGTAACGAAGGATTGGTCCCAAACAATATCGAGTCGGCACAATATGACAGGAAAGCTATCACTATATCATTCTACCGTCGAACCTGCCTCTTTAAGAGAATCAATTTCCAACATATTTCTGTCACTATTCGATAAGATTTCAAAATTTCGTGACTACAACTGTTAATCATACTGGAAAAAATATCCTGTGCCCTTCATACAGCTTTCCTTATAAAATTCCATCACAACGATATAGCCATATAGTCTTCAAAACCAGTGGCGGCCGAAGTGATTTGCTCAGGTAGTGACAACAACAAAATGTTTCTAGTGGCGGATCCAGGATTTTGGTTTGATTGGGGGGGGGGCGGCTAGGATTTGGTTTGGGGGGGCTCATTACTCCAGAATGCTGCCCTTATAAGAACAGCCAACAACAAAAAAAAAGTTTCCCAAAATCCATGTCATGTCGTCGGGGGTGACCTTGGTGCTTTTGGGGGTGGCGGGCGCCTAAGCCACCCAGCCCTCTCCTTCCCTGGATCCGCCACTGAATGTTTCCGCGGCTTACTGATCATCATTGAAGTGAAAGGTGAAAAACAGCTCAGAGTAAGAATCTCGCTATATAAAGATTTGTAACGTGTGAAAGTCTCATTACCTGCTATTACTGCCGGATTAATTAAATGATTTTGAAATTAATCAATGATAAATGTTTTAAAATTGACCAAACGGTAAACATTTAGTGATTAGCCAAAAACCGGCAAGTTGATCTACAAGCAGTGTTGAATTACCCAAAAGTAGGCACGACTAGGCAGTAGCCTGGAGTCCCTGATTTTTGAAGGCTCCCTGAAAGTTCACTTTTTTCACTAAATAAAAAAAATTAAAAAAAAATCATCCAAAATAAAACAATCAAAATAATATGAAAAGCATGGAAATTAATTTTTTTGTTTCATAGTAGTGTACGCTAAATAAAAGTAATTTTCAAAATATGATAAATTGTAAAATTCGTTTGTTAATTGAATACAAATATGATAAATTCTATTAGTCATCTACAAAACCTTTTCTTTGAACTTATAAAATACATATAATTAATTTAAAAAACAGAGGGAATCAAAATTTTTGAGTGCCTAGGACCCCATACTTTCTTATCCGGCACTGCCTTCGATGACCACGACGGCAGTGGAACACATTTCGCTTGAGAATCGTTTCCTGTTGCGTGCATTCATAAACTTATGTAATTCGCCTTCAGAGAATCTAAGAAAAAAACCATTTGCCTGCTTGCATTGACAAAGCTTCTAGGGCAGCGTATCCAAACCTTTTTCAATCCGAAGACCAGTAAATTTTCAAAAATAATGCTATAGGCCACTATCTCACACAGGCCCATTTTTTTTCCCCCCTCCTTTTCGTTTCAGCCGACTATGGACGACGATTACGCAACTTCATTTTCCTCTTCTGAGTTTCCTCCCTCCGTCGCCAGTTACCTCCGCAATTTTTCCTCTGTCTTTTTTAATGTCTTCCACCCTGTGCCTAATTTTATTTTGTTGTTATTAAAACCATTATAACATAATAAATCTAAAACCACGTTTTGAATCCTATGAAAACGCAGATATAAAACTGGATGTGAACTATTAAAAGCTAATTACATGTTAATCAGACCAAACCAGATAAATAATAATGTTACTACAGGATGGGCGCTACACTATACCACTGGCCTACATACATAAACCAAAATAAAAGACGCTAGACTGTATGCCTTTTATTTTTATTTACTTCACCACTCGCGTTACAAATCTTATCAACTACCGCGGTTCCTCATACCCACTTAAAACCATTAGTAAACCGTCATTTACTTAATTTCTAGACGCCACATGGAAGTGAATAGACTGTTGTAGAAACAATGCTGTTCTATCTCATCCTGGAAATGCCACATTTTTGCCGGGTCATTGAAATATTCAAGGCTTTTAAATGTTGGGCATACAGCCTTATACAGTACAGATATGGTATCAGAATTTATGATATTATGCCTGTGGAACTCCTGAACTATGTTCGCGGACCACCAGTAATGAGCGAACAGGCTGAATCACTGTTCCAGTGGGTATTTAGTTGAATGCTACAAAAATGGCAGCTGCTGCACTCTGCCGGCAGTATTACTAACTTCATCGAGCTGCAGCGTGTGACAGAACGAAGTTGTCACCATTCCCCATTAACAAAGCGAACCCCCGACCTTGAATATTTCCACGAAAACGCTAGAGCGCATGCGCGATCTGTGCCAACCAAGATTTGTCTCCACGACAGCGAAACAGTTCACTGATTTGGCCAACAGATGGAGTTCAATACTTTCCCTAGCTGCAGAGTAGAGAATGCCGCATTTATAAACATTTATTTTTCTTTCACTGCATTTATTTTTTAATTTATTTATTCATGATTAGAGGTAGTGACATGTCACAGTGGCACTACGTCTAGAGCCGCCACTGTTCAAAACGTAACAAAAAGACAGAGACTTACTTCCGTATTTATATTAGTATTAGTGTGGTTCACACTCACACACTGACTGCGAACAACACCTGAGGGATTATTATAACATAAAAGAGTGTACACCTACAAAATTGCAAGACTACCTACGATTTGCCTCGCATTGCACCCCTAACTTTATAATATCTACAGTTTAACATTCAATCCAAATAACCTACAGCCCAGGCCTGACTCTTACGATGAAAAACAATTTTTAAAAATCTTGGCCTCCACGGAGATTTGAACCGGAGACCACGACGTTCGTAAGCAAGCTCTTTAGCCACTGAGCTGCCAGTTCACTACACGGAAACGCGGTCTAGAGACGTCCACATCCAACGTGTCTGTCTATCGCCGTATTTCGAAGTTATGACACAACATGTGTTATTTATACAGATAATATTTCAACCAAATTTAGACAGTATTTTTCTCCTTGTTTCAAAGGATAAGTGTGCAAAGTTTCATCGAGATCGGATGAAAACTGTGGATTTGTATGAAGAACAAACAAACCAACAAACAAACCAACCAACAAACAAACAAACAAACATACATTCATCTTTATATATAAAGATTTGGAGTATATAAATTTCTCATTAGTAAATTAGCAGATACAAAAAAAATTCAAAACTTTGTTTTTAGCTAATTAATTCATAAAATGTGCTCCATTGATGTGGTGCCCAAATTCTACTAGAAATTAGAAGTGATTTCTCATTAGTAAATTAGCAGATACAAAAAAAATTCAAAACTTTGTTTTTAGCTAATTAATTCATAAAATGTGCTCCATTGATGTGGTGCCCAAATTCTACTAGAAATTAGAAGTGATTTTTTTGACGTATTTTTGTCCTTACCCCTTATGAAATTCAGAGGTCACCAAGGTACATACGACTATTTTTCGCAGAAAACTTGTCATTAGTCCAAAACCTTCTACACCCCTTATTTCGAAATGTTCCTTCATCATTTTTTCACAAAATTTCCGTACAAGCCGGTTCAGAATGTTCAACTTTTGCCCTTCTGCCAATGTCAGGGGTCATTCACGGTTAAAGTGCAACATGCAAAAGTTGAGGAACAAAATGCAAAATGTTTATATCACTATCAACAATTTTTACTCAATCTATTGAATGATTTTTCCCCAATACTCAAATATCCAGTTTTGACCTTTCAACCTTTTCCACCCCATTGGGATGATTTAAGGCCAAATTTCTAATTATCCCATCAACTTTAAGTCACACTCTTTATATTCGTAAATTTAAAAGGAATTTATGTAGAATTTTTGGTATAATACCCTGGTACAAAATAAAAAAGAAATGAATCTTCAAACGCTTCATCCAAAGTTGTTTCAGGCAGACCCCGTCAATTTTGCAACATAATAGTAGTTTTTGCAGTAACTTGGGTTCTGTTTGAAGGTTTATGCACCATATTTCGAGATGTTCCTCCTCGCCGTTTTCAAAAAATCTCCCTAGAAACAAATCTAAAATTTTCTGTTTTTGCCCTTCTGCAAATTTTAGCGGTCATTTATGGTTAAAGTGGAGCAAGCAATAACCTGTTTAATAAGTATGAAAAATTTTAATTCAATCTCCTCAAAAATCCGGTCTTGATCTTTTCACCCTATCCGTCCTCCAGAGATGATTTGAAATCAACGCCGCAAGTTCAGATCATACCTCATCTGCGTTTGTTTTGGGCAGATTTTAATTGTAGACTGATTTTTCTTTTTTGCTGATGAGTGTAACCAAACAACTTACAACTATTTATCTGCTGCGTATCACAGATGATTGTATCGCCCTTCTTTTAATCAGCAGAAAAACTCTAAGTACTGTCTAAGTTTTGTAACCTGGATTTGTCGATTCTTTTAATTTCTCTGCTCTATTTGCTGCTGTAAAGGTGTCAAAATAAGGACCCCACCCTGGTATGGAACTGGAGTGTTGGTTAAGATTACCCTACAAGAATTGTCTATACTGTTGACCGTATGAGCGAACTATTAGCAAGTAGGAGCTGATAAATTGATGTTTACCTTGAATTAACGATTCTTACGTAGAGAGGTTGGTCGGTATCAAAATCTGAGGCACGCATTCCTACCACAACACACTGGCTGACAAAAAAAGCGAAGCACCAAAAATGGGAGGAGGAAACAAAATGAAACTTCACGGGTCGAGAGGGTATGTGATGTTATTCATAGCTACACCACTAATTCATGAATGGCGTAGCACTGTGTTCAGCGATTCTGCACTACCTCGGTAGACCATTGTCAGCGACTCTGGGGAGAGGTCACATTACTCCGATGTTTTAGAGATGCACAGTGGTGTCACTCCTGACGTCATTGTGCGGGGAGTCATCGGGTATGACTTCAGATCAGGCCGGTAGTTACTGAGAGAATTCTGACTGCACAAGGGTACGGCATGGACATCCTGCGCCTTCATGTGTTACCTCTCTTGCAAAAGTACCGCTGTACCGTTTTTCAAAAGAAGAATGCTCGTCCAAAACGGCACGTGTCTGTATGAACTATCTGCGTAATGTTGAGGTACTCCCGTGGTCAGTAAGATCCCCAGATCGGTCCCCATCTGAACATGTATGGGACAAGCTCTGACGTCAACTCCGTCCCAGAGCCAGTATCCAGGTTATCAAGGGCCAGATACAAAAGTTGTAGGCTAGCTTTCCTCAGGAGAAGATACAACTGCTTCCAAATCAGTCAATGCGTCCAGGCCAGAGGGGGTGCAACGTCATACTTATAAGCTGGGTCATATTGCCAAGTTATTTGTAAATTCGACTTGATTTTGTAATCAATGAAATAAGATCACATACCATTTCAACACATGGAGTTTCATTTAGTTTCTTCGTTCCCTTATTTACCACTAGAATTATATCTGTCTTATTAATTGACTTATTGAAACATATACATATGTAATCTGTTTCATTATGATTCTTTTGGACTCACCCGTGACATTGAACAGTATGTGAGAACGAAATATATTTTTGTATACTATGCTATTTCGCACCCTTGCGAGGGATAAAAATTTAAAGTATCTTTATAATGCATTCTGAAAAAAAAAACACGAAGTATGAAACGTTACCGTCCTGTTCTTTCGCTTTCAGAAAGTGATAGAGCATGAAGACAGAAGAACTTAACCTGCTTACGAATATATATGATACAAATTTCATTGTCCACAAATTACGATCAAAATACCAATCAGCCAATAATAATCTGCAGATGTAAGTTCCATTTTTCGCCAACTGGATAATAAAGAGAGTTTTGATTTAATAGCTGCTGCAATATCTATTATACGGTACGTTTTCATTTCATTCCTATTACGAAAAATCATCAATTTTAAACAATTTAATCACTTCGGATTATGCTAACGACTTAGTTTTTTGAGGAACCACGCATTAGATACTGTAGATCTACGCTAAGTTACCGCTTCTTCTAGGAGATTTGTGAGATTGAATATTGTGCTTAGTTGGCGCTGTTTTTTAGTCTGCAACGCGTCTTTCAGTTCTTTGGCTGGTTGTCTCTCGTAAGTAAATATATTCCACTCCGAAGCGCAAAGGAAACGCTTCTTCACGAGCTAAGGTGGGTAATTTTTCTTACTAATACGAAGTTATGACAGATAATTGATTGAAAATTGACGTGAACATTGGGAATGCTGATATTTTTCATTACGCATTCCCATCCAACCTTTGCAACTCACAATTAAGAAGGTTTCTCTTCCACTTTTTGTGCCATTTTGGATTAATTTGATATTGACACCCGCTTTCAGAAAATACTGTCAAAGTGCTCTTCTGGGGGATGAATGTCCAGAGAGGTTTCCCGTTGCTTATCTATTAATAGGGAAACGTGTGTGTGATGTTACGTATTGTGTGGATTCTGAGACGGTACGTGCGAGGCTTCTCATCATTCGCTAGCAGATTACGGAAAAACACACAGAAGCCGTAACAAGCATGGCCGATAAGACTATAGAAGAGCTGTCTCAAAATATGATAGGGATCGACTATTTGGAGATTTTGAAAACAAGAATTTTTGATTGTTTTTGTGTCTGTCTGTCTGTTTGTGTCTCTCTGTTTGTATGTCCGCATGACCGCATGTTTGCGTGTGTCTGTAACAGTATGACTCAAAAACTATTGAATGTCTTTGGTGGAGTTTTTACAATCTCGGTGTTTATTGTTTGACTTAAAACAGAGAATACAGCTAAAACCTGGTTAAAATATTCGCTAAGAAATACATATTCAGTTTTCACCAACAACCTGAATATTCTGTAAATAACAAGACTGTGCAATGTATATTTAGTTATTTTGTTTTAGTTTATTTATATTTAGTCACATTTGTTAACCAATAGACAAAGTCATGGGCAAAATTGGTTATGAATATATTTCTAAATCATTTTAATTTGTTCCTTCTTATATACTTATATAACAGCAGCTTTTAGCTACACTCCCATGGTAAATGTTGCTAATGGTATTATTTGCAATAAATTTAATCATCTTCACAACAGAGACAGGCGGCTATTGTTGAACTATAGCACAATACACAAATAATTTGCGGTTCGTTCTGGAATTTGTATTATTTATTGTTGCTAGTAATTTCAACTAGTCGCTGGTCTTATGGTGTCGCGTGAATCACTTTCCCACAATTGTAACAGTAGGCGGAAGTAAAATTAGAGCACTTCCTAATTTCCGCCTTTAACTTATCGTCGGGGATTTTTTGACGATGCTTCAAGATTGTGAACTACATAAATGTGACGCGGGTTCTAATCCCCGTCCGGCTATCCAGTTTTCGGTTTTCCATGTTCCATGGTTTTCCCAAATCACTCCAGGCGAATGACGGGATGGTTCCTTCAAAAGTTCATGGCCGATTTCCTTCCTTTTCCTTGCCACAGTCCTTTCCCGCCGAGTGTGGTGGTGTAACGGTTAGCATTCTGGCCTCGCATTCGGGAGGACGGCGGTTCGAATCCCCGTCTGGGCATCCAGATTTGGGTTTTCCATGGTTTCCTCAAATCACTCCAGGCAAATGCCGGGATGCTTCCTTAAAAAGGCCATGGCCGAATTCCTTCCCATTCCTTGCCCCCATCCTTTCCCGCCTCTAATGACCTCGACGTCAACGAAGCGTAAAGCCAGAAATATATATAAAACTAGTTGATGAAAATTCCAGCATCCAAAGTGTCTCTGATGCTTAGGCCAAATTGATACGAACTTCAAATGTGGCCGGCCTCGGTAGGAGGTCGCCGGTTCGAATCCGGCAGCAGGCATGGATGTTAAGTGTTGTGTGTCTGTGTGAATGTCCTGTGGTGTCCATACTTAGAAGATGCAATATATAAACACTGGATGACGACTGATTCATTGGAAGCTATAATAATCACATTGAGCTGGCTGTATGGCCTCAGCTGCAGAAAGCCATTTAAAAAAAAAAAAAAAAAAAAAAAAAAAAAAAAAAAAAAAAAAAAACTTTGAAATGTGAGCCTCAGAAAAAGGATACTATAAAATGGCAACTACTCGTCCCTAGGAATATCAAGTGAAGGGTTGAGATATCAAGTTTCCCAAGGTGCACATCAGTTTAGATCTTTCATGTCTCCTCTTATTCATACATTTGTACATTAGTGTCAGGGCTTTTCAAATATAAAAATAAAATAAAAATAAAGCCGTAAGATAGTTCTCTTAAAGCTGTATTTATGTTTTATTTCAGTCCTGCGGTAGAACTGATGTTTTCCGACGACTCGCTGAAAGTTATAAATAATAATACTGACCGAAAAGATGCGATATAGCTTTATAGAAAGGGAAGGTACTCGTCATCTTGTACTGTACAATATACCAACAACAATAAATGTAGATAGCCTCGATGACGCTGCTTATTGTCAAAATTTTCAGGAAAAGATACGAAAAAGTGAATTTCTGGATGGTTTTAAACCAAAATTGAAGTCCGGTTCCACTGCTACGGCAATCGTTTATCTCGTTGTGGAGGTAAGCCCTTCTGTTATGAAGCCCTTTCTACAGTAAAATAAAATAAAATCTTCAAATGATTTTCTGCTATTACGGCGAAAGATTACGAGGGTGTACCCAAAAATAACCGGAATAGCATTGCCGTGGACGGAGCTTGTGTAGTACGCGTTTATAGCGCAACTCATTACCATTCAGTGCCGCCTGGCTTGTTCTGATAATCTGCAGTGATTGTTTTTGCTAGCGCTGTTTTGTTATTGTTTCGTTTTTGATGATAGAAAGTTTAAGTGAACAACATCAAGCTCTCAAATTTTGTTTTCTACTCAGTAAAAATGCTGATGAAACTGTTTTAATATTGAAAATAGCTTACAAAGATGACGATATGGAAAAAAGTCAAGTGTACGAGTGTTTCACTCGGTTTAAAATGGCGACATGTCGATTGATGACAAACCTCGTTCTGGACGTCAATCAACTGCCCGAGGCGACGAAAATTCGAGAGCTTGTGCTCTCAGACCGTCGACAGACAATTGATCAACTGTCAGAAATTAGTGGGTTATCATGGAATTCAGCGAATTTTATCCGAAGATTTGGGGATGAAAACGGTTGCTGCCAAGATTGTTCCTCGGGCTCTGACTAACAATAAAAAAGAATGTCGAGTTGAAACATGTGCTTTGAAACAACATATTGAAATTGATCCAGATTTTCTGTCAAAGGTCATTACTGGTGATGAGTCATGGTGCTATGGTTACGACCCAAAAACAAAGCAACAGTTATCCGAATGGAAGACGTCACTGTCACCTCGTCCAAAAAATGTCGTCAAGTCAAATCAAACATCAAAACAACGCTTATTTGCTTTTTTGATGCCAAGGGCGTGGTTCATTCAGAGTTTGTTCTCCCACATCAGACAGTCAATCAAACCTTTTATTTGGTCGTTTTATGAAGATTACGGAACATTGTTCGTCAAAAAAGACCGATTTGTGGCAGACAGAAGACTGGTTCTTCCACTACGACAATGCACCTGCATAAAACAGCTGTCTCTGTTAGGCAGTTTAAATGGCATGGCTCCGCTGCCCCAGGCACCTTACTCGCATGACCTGTCTCCGTGTGACTTTTTCTTATTTCCACACATGAAAAGGGTATGAAAGGACTCCGATTTGACAAAATTGAAGAGGTCAAGAAAAAATCGAGGTAGGAGCTGTCAGCCATTTCTAAAGATAACTACAGAAAAAGTTTCGAACAGTGGAAGCACCGTTGGGACAAACGTATTAGTTGTAATGGAGACTATTTTGAAGGGGATAAAGTTGTTCTGCAAAAAAAAAAAAAAAAAAAAAAAAAAAAAAAAAAAAAAAATTGAAAGTTCTGGCTTTTAAAAAAATCAGTATTTTTTTTGATACCCCCTCGTATGCCGTTGTTTGAAATGTTTGGATTTGCATCACGTCAGCAAGCATTGTAAAAAGGAAAATGTTGACATTGTGAACAGGAAATCCCGAAAGAGGTCAGTGTAAGAAAATCCCTAAACTTTTTATATACATACCATGCAACAGACGGGCGAATTTTATTTACCAATTACTTCTACAAACCGATGTAAATAGCACAGATTATGAGTAGCTTACAACAAGGAATAAATACGGGGAATGATATCTTCTTTCAGTTAGCAATGACTATAAGGAAAATAGTTACGGAAGAAAGTAGACAAAAAGCACGAAAGGGAACGAAAAGAGGGCTGCATGCTTCAGGGAAAACTAAACAGGCAAAAGAACAGTAAGAAGCTGGATGCTGTCGGCCTCCACGTACTTCAACTTCTGCAAGCCATCTGCCCATTACTTTTGTCAGTATTGGTGGACCAAACAGGCACGGACGTGATTCGCAATGAATGAGTGATGAGTCTCATTCGGGAGGACACAGGTTCCAACCCCCGTCCAACATTTCACATTTTGGCACTCTATGGTTTCCCGAATTCACTTCAGGCGAATGACGGAATGGTTCCTTCAAAAGGCCATGGTAGATTTCGTTCCAGCTACTTGCCCCCGTCGTCCCCGCCTCTATTGATCACGAGGAGTAAACCCTTGCGAAAATAGAAACTACCAACTTGGCCCAGGCGTCCACGAGTGTCGAATCTAGATCCCGTTGGTTTTCACCCGACTTGAAGCAAAATAACAACATTTCTTATAAAATATACTACGATGGACAGTCTAAAACTATTTCAAGATCAATAAAAGTATTTACCGAAAATCTGTGATAGCTTGAAAGTAAAAATGTGAAAGTATACGGTACAGAAAAGGAAACGGATCTAGCGGAGCGCTGGTAGAATCGAATCAAAACCACTTGCAAATACGGAGAGGTGTCAGCTCTACTGACTGAACAAGAAAGCGGAGGCCACGGCGTGGGGGATACACGCATTGTAACAGCTAAATACTGGGTGGTAGTTTCTCTTGTTTATGTGAATAAAATGTTTAGCTGTTAAATAACTAGTACTAGTTTCTCTTGCATACCAAAATAAAATTTTAAGATATAAACAAAATCTTTTGTTGTATTTGCTGTTTTGATAATAAAAACGCACTCATGTCAACACATGTTCCAACTACAACTAACTTAGCTACCCCCATGTCTTTTGGGTAAATGCGTGGGGCAGTCGGAGCGCCCGCAGCGTCCATAAACCACGTAGCTCCATTTTGACCTCCTGTGAAACCCTCTCCCCCCACGTAGCTCGACGTGGCTTTTTCCTCAACCCCCTCCCCCCTCCCACGTAGCACGTAGCTTTTTTCCTTATTGATTCCAGAAGACATGTTCCACTGTTTTATCTTGTCAGACTATCGTAAGTTACATACGGAGATCATTAATTGACGGAAATAAATATTTCCATGCGGTTGTGTCTTCTGCACTTCATTTTAACTATGACTAATAATATGAATGAAAAGCTAAGTGGTGTGGCTCGGAACCCCCTGCCCCTCCCCCCCGTAGTCCAGCGTAGCTTTCCAGACAACCCCTTCTCCCACCTAGACAGAGTCACGTAGTTTATGGACGCTCCCCTAGCTCCCGGCAGACAACACGGCTTCTATCCCTAAAGCGAATGGCAAACTACCCAATCCCAAGTATTGGGCAATGGATGCTTGTCAGTATGCAACAGATGTGCGGCAAGGGTATCGCGAAAGCGACACCGGAGGTGACTCTTCAAATGCTGCACGGGAAGCCTTGCTAACAAGAGGACAAAAGCTTTGCTATTAGTCGTGAGCTCATTTGGGCCGTCGCATAGGGTATGCGTGAAGGCCAGTATTTCGTGAAACAGCACGAGACGTCAGCTCAGCTCAAATCCTGGATTTCGCCAGTAGCATTCCCACTAGCGGTCAGGTCAAGTCAGATCAAATCGTAGACGATGTCATTTCATTTGAGTAGTTCACAGCGACCAATGTCGCTCTCTACGCTAACGTTAGTTACAATCATACTGATGTTGAATGAAGAGAATGAGATCAAAAACACGAAGGTTCAAGTTGAATCCAGAGTTTGAAAGCGCAAGGAGATAAAGGGAAAGAAATTAAATACCGGCTATGCCGAGTGGGACGAGTGATGGCAAATGTTTTTGATATCTTAGCTAAAAAATTTCAAATTTAATTTAGAAAACTTAATTCTTTTCCAGGATTAATTGAAAACACAATTTTAGCAACATGTATTTTGCACAGTTATTTACTGAAGGATGAAATTGAATGAAATGTAGAAAGTGAATCTCAGTATGTAAAGAAGCTTTTGATAAAAAAGAATCACTACATTTTTCAATTCAGAAGCTGGATCTGTACCTTGGCAATACGAAACCATGTAATTATATCTGAACTTATATTAAATTTCTACTTCTTTATAATAATCAGATAATCTGTTAAATTTTTTACTTATTTATTTTAATTCCTTATGAGCCGAAGTTGTTAGTCGTTCGTCGCCCATTTTACTCTGATCTGACCTGACCGTTGCAGGTTCGATCAGCTTAGGTCTTGACCGTTGTTGATGGGTGGCGGCGCGATCTTCAGTTTGAGCTGCCTTGCCCTGACCTGAGCGGACCGCGTAGTGTGAATGCTCCCATTGGATTACGTGTATAGCGATTTTTGACCTGAGCTGAGCTGAGCTGACCGCTAGTGTGAATGGGCCTTTAGAGTTGTAGGTGAACTACCCTATCTCGCGCACGTGGATAACGGGCATTAGATGTGCGGTAGGGGTATAGCTTAAGCTACCCCGACGGTTACTCTTCAAACATTGCGATGGAAGCAGTGTAAACAAAAGTTCTAAGGGTAGGGTAGCTTGGCCGGTGGCCGCTCTAGGCGTTGGCTTCTTAGTGACAGACAGTTCTGTTGGAGGGTGGTGTTCTGCGACTCCACACTTCTCCTTTCTGGCAGAAGCCAAAGGCTCGAATGGCTGGGGCGGTTGTGGCGGATATTGGTGACCATTCGGGAATTCATCTAGGTGCTTTCAGGAAAACGCCTGAAAGTGGGCGGTAGGTAGTACTTGGAGCTACTTACTACCGCATGTGGCGACGCGAATACGTCATTCTTTAGCCAAATAGCAAGCGAAACAACAAATTTTGCTTATAATTTAACATATAATTCCGGTACACAAGAACAATTACTACTCAGTACTTAGCTGCTGCAACACGTATTTCAGAAGAAGTTTACAGAAGTAAGTCGATCCCCCGCACCGCAGCGCAGCACCTTGGTTGCCACTCATCTTCATGGCAACGCATGGCTTTCTTGCGTAATCGGGACAGCTGACACCTCTTTACATTTTCAAGGGGCTTTGCTTCAATTCTACCTGCATTCACCTAATCCACATCTACTTTCTTACCATGTATTTTGACATTTTCACTTTCAAGGAATATATATATATATATATAGTCAAATATGTGGGTAACTGAGAACTGAACAATTTGATCCCAATGAGAAGCAACATGGTATTGAACGAAGTGAGGAAGATGACGGTGAAAAGTCGAATGTCTCCAGAAGTTTCATTCGTGCTTCGAGAAAATTCCGTACATGTTAGTTTCGTCTCAGATAACCTATACAGGCAGAAAACCAATGACGGTAGTAGTTGTGTTATCCAGACAAGTTAATACAACCAAGACAGCACATCTCAGTTATGAGATGAACAACTGACATATATGTACCACAATGCTGACTGGGGCAGCAGCGCAGTTCTCATCAACAAGTATTTTCAAAATAGCAATCATATTGAAAGATTATGAGAGGTATGCGCCGTCTGAGGAAACAAGCAGGCTATTAGTTATCATAGTAAACTCTAATTCTAATTCCGAACTCCGGCATAGGGGCGAGTCAGACACAATAGGAGTGCTTCGTGAGGAAGCAATAAGTGAACTAAACCTAGAAATCAATAATCTTCCGCACAGCCCCTACTAGTAATGCCATTACAAGGAAGCTGGTTAGTGCCACATACAGTTTTTTCCGACAAGATCTGTACCGCAGCGGCGGTTCTGAATAGCGCAAGAAGGAAGACATTTCGTACTCTGGGCACAGCACACACGCAAGGACAAAGCAATTCGTCGTGTCACGTTTCCAGCCCGGCAGCTGGGTGCGACAAAAGGGAAAGCGATGATACAACTCCAAAAATCACATCGATGCCTGCCATATCCAGCAGAGTAACGCACCACTTTTGGCCATCCAATAACCTAATCCCAAAGATGCAATTAATCGTTGACCACGCCCACCCTGTTAATCCCAGGATACACTACAGTTCTCCTTTCAACAAGTGTTTTCAGCACTGTTAGTGCAATAATTCATCCTAACTGGAAAATATCTTTCAGTGAGAGGGTCTAATATTGCTGAGACAAGATACTTAAGTGAATTTACAAGTCATATAGTAGGCAGCCTCGTGAACGCATCTTTGCAAGAAAACTGTGGACAGAGATTGAAGTTCTCTTATCTCACCCGCAACGTAAGATCAGAAAGCACCTTCATCCAAATACCATTGCTAATTACCACAAGAGAAAAAAGTGTACATGAATATTAATGGCGTGTTACTTCGAACTATTAGTCTATCTGACCTAATATACACTCCAATATGTGGATATGTATGAACGATTGTCCTTTGACAGAGACCACATCTTCGAATTAGCAAAGAAAATTTTGGTATGCATACAAGAATAATATTCCCTTCTCCTTGAACCACATTATCATTATTTTTTCCACACGGAGAATGAAAGTAATAGAGACTTAACTCATATTGTTTTGTCACACGATGACGTAATTTTTTATAAGTATTCCCACGATCTAGAGCTCTTGCCCTTAGTTAAATGTTACTTAATAGGAAACCGAAATGAATGAAACTAGGAAGTTCAAATTATTATAATAATAATAATTTTGGTTACTTAAATCGAATAGTATGATGTAAGTAGCCATAACACTTCACTATTAGTAATATATTCGTCCTTTCTATTTGTCATAATCGAGCAGGAAATAGCAATGTCCTTTGACAGCCACTGTTACGAAATCATGATGAGTTGTTTACAGAACATGGACACACGATGGATGGAGACAAATGCATTCGTGAATAATAATCTGTGTTCTTCAGACAGATGAACAAAACAAATCAAATGCACTGATAGCTAGTGCTTTAGACCAAACATCGTTTTAATTTGGTACACTATAGCTCTCCTTTCAAATTTCAGATTTCGACAAGCATCAAGGCCGATCTAGCTCCTCCATCAGCCAACACAATCATATCGTATGTCTACACACATCAGGGTGAGTAGGAAGAGGACCTTGTTTCTGGCACCTTTTTTGACCTTGAAGGGGGGTGGGGGCCCTCCCCTCCCCGCCCCGCCCCGCCGCGCCGCCGCGAGATGGCAGCACCGTGCAGCGGTAACCTGAATCTATGTGAGTATTCTGTGGAGCTTATTCGGGCGCACAACCCCGCAGGCGACAACGGTTGTTGCTATTCCCAGCGCGCGCCACACATGACGCGTCGGCGAGCAACGGGATCCCGTTATACTCTTATTCCTGGAGTGCGTAGTTTCCTAGCGCAGCGCTATTTCCGGGTGACGCGTTGGATCCCGTTAGCCGCTATTCCTGGAGTGTGTGTGTACTGGGACCTACTTTCCGCAACACAATTTACCGTTCGTGACAGGGTATAAATTCTGTACCAAACTTCTTCTCAGCCTCATTGATCACCAGTATCTTATAGAGTGAACATCATGGATCGAGTACTGACTGCTGAAGACATCGAACAGTATTTAGCAAATGGTGAGTGAATTTTCTATTATTAATTATTATTATAATTATTATTATAAATAAGTAAGTTTGATTTTAATTTTATTTTATAGGTCTTCCAGCCATCTCGCAACTAATCAGTGATGAATTTGTAGACTCACGATCGGTAACAATGGACAACCTTGAGGTGCGGTACAATCTTGCAGGCGGTAAGTGATTAACATTGTAAATTATTTTTCATGTGAATACTTAGTGCATGTATGACTGATATTATTTATTTTGTTGCAGATGAAATGAATGCTGTTGGTCTTACCAGTAAGTAGCTAATACTTTAAATAATTTTTCGTGTGAATACTTAGTGCATGTATGCTTGACATTATTCATTCTGTTGTAGATATGAGTGAATGCGTTTTGCCTGTGATTAACAATCAGGAATTGATAGATTGTTTTACTACTGGCAAGTGTTTAATACTTCAAATACTTTTTTCATGTGAATACTTAGTGCATATGTGACTGACATTATTTATTATGTTGCAGATGATGTGAATGCTGTTGATTTTACTAGCATGCAACCCACACACAAACGGATGACAACCCATGACGATGTGAGTGGAGGTGCTTTGCCTGTGATTAACAATCAGGAATTGATGGATTGTTTTACTACTGGCAAGTGTTTAATACTTTAAATAATTTTTTGTGTGAATACTTAGTGCATATGTGACTGACATTATTTATTTTGTTGTAGATGTGAGTGAATGTGCTTTGTCTATGATTACCACTCAGGAATTGTTTTGCTACTGACAATCATTTGGTACTTAAATTATTTTTTATGTGAATACTTAGTGCATATATGACAGACATTATTTATTATATTGCAGATGATGTGAATGCTGTTGATTTTACTAGCATGCAACCCACACACAAACGGATGGCAACCCACGATGATGGGAGTGGAGGTGCTTTGCCTGTGATTAACACTCAGGAATTGATGGATTGTTTTACTACTGGCAAGTGTTTAATACTTTAAATAATTTCTTATGTGAATACTTAGTGCATGTGTGACTGACGTTATTTATTTTGTTGTAGATGTGAGTGGAGGTGCTATGCATGTGATTAGAACTCATGAATTGTTTTCCTACTGGCAATCGTTTGGTACTTAAATTATTTTTCATGTTAATACTTAGTGCATATATGACAGACATTATTTATTATGTTGCAGATGATGTGAATACTGTCGGCCTTACCAGTGTGCAACCTACACACAAACGGAAGGCAACCCATGATGACGGACCATCAAAAAGCATTAAAATGTCAGGTAATGTGTTCATTTTATAGACTGCTTTGTTTCCCAATACTTGTAACTATGAATCTAATTTTTTGTGTCTATTTTCAGATGTTTATATGTCGCCGCCAGACATGGAAGAACTATGGGGTATTCCAATACTGGACATAGCCCAACCCAGCACCAGCGTGGACATAACCCAACCCAGCACTAGTGCGAGGAGTATTCCAGCAGTGGACATAACCCAACCCAGCACTAGTGCGAGCAGTATTCAAGCTGTGGACATATCCCATCCCAGCACCAGTGCGTGGGCAGATCCAATCGATGAGGATCTACTAGCCACTCTGTCGCCAGTAGAAGCACTTTGGGTGACAGATGAACCATCGACCCAGTGGCTGCCCAATACACCAGCAACCATTAACGCGGGTGGGGGAAAAGGTAAGCCAGATGCTACGCGCTTGAAGCCAACTATCAGGGCAAGTGCTTTCGGGAATAGGTTACTCCATGTTTCAGTTATAAATTCAGAAAATTTTAAAGACCCCGAAAATTATATTAGAGCATGTTATGGAATTTTTAAAGACCAAATTTCCGCGATTATTAACAATCCTTCATCACCAGCTATAAAATGCCAGGTGGGGTTGGATTGTCTTTTCCAAATTCAGAAGAACAATGTCACTAACATCAGCCGTATTTGTTTTATGCCGAAGATGCGAGAAATAACATTAAGCACTCACCTGGAAGAATGGTATGATGTCTATGTGCGTCAAGATATTTTGAAGAGATATAGTGAATTCCAAGATCGGGATAGTGGCAAAACCCTCGATCAGATTAATGCCATCGATATCCATGTAGCTAAATTCGAACCACTGCATCGTGGGTCTTCATTTATAGCTCTGCCATCCGATATCCAAGCAAAGAAAGCAATAATCAACGTTCAAAACAACGACGATCGTTGTTTTCTTTGGACGATCCTGGCATTTCACGAACAGGTGGGAAGGAACGCGCACTTAGTTAGGAAGTATATTAAAGTCCGTTCCAAGTACGATTTAAATTTTGCAGGCATAGACTTCCCTGTAAAATTGTCAGACATTTCTAAATTTGAGAGGCAAAATCCTGATTATTCGATCAATGTCTATGGCTTGGAACCAGAAAATGGAAAACATAAAGTTGTAGGCCCCCTCCATCATGCTGCAGTGAAACGCGAATTCCATATAAACATGTTGTTGATTTCAGAGGGTGAAGATAAGTCTCACTACTGCTGGATCAAGAACTTGTCGCGGTTAGTCAGATCATCAATAACTAAACACCCATATACAACACACATATGTGATAGA
>CM061921.1:178645526-178724434 GCA_031002005.1 Vandiemenella viatica | reverse complement strand
TAGAGGATGAGAAACAAGAGACGTTTCATTATACGTTGCCTAGATCACTCGTCTCCTGCTATGAATCGGAAGGTCTATTGTACTAATCATAGACACTGACCCAGGATAACACAACATAAAAAGTTGTTTGGTTGACTCGGTTGTCAGTAACGCTAGGTTTTTTATTTTTTCCGTTTCCAGAAATATTTTTTATTGTTTTTTGCGTTCTGCTGATGCTTACACTGAAGATTCCGTGGTGAAAATTGCAATGAATTGTGACCAGGCAGATGTATTTTTACCCTTCAATACCAAATCAGTGTCGCACATCTAAGAATTAGTGATATCAATGTTAGTGTATCAAATAGTTGTTCGCCGACGCATTCACACACTATTGAACTATATCACATTGAGAGACTGTTGTGGTTATGTTTCTGATTATTCTATAGAACTAGAAACGACTTTTAAATTGAGCATTTTCGGTTCAGACATCATGTCGTCCATTCTCATCTCAAAATAAAAATGTCTAAAAAAAATAACACAACAAATTCTCAACCTTAAACGCTCCGCAAACAGCGGCTCGTAAAAGAAGCGTAAGACTCTTTGGGCTCATTCCGTTGGCTCCATAATTGCGTCGAGCACTTGATACTGGGCTAATTGGTTCTAGCTGCTGGTTTGGACTAGGTCGGCAAGATGGTACAGGTGGTGCACGATTCCTGTAACAAATTCAGAGGTGAAATCTTGGATTGCCACCCGTACTCTCTTACAGAGTATTGTACTTTATTTCTACCTGGTTGACATTTGCCTGCAAAATACAATCATGTCTTCCATATTTTGAATAAATGATGCATCGTTTCTGGACGCAATTACCGCGAAATGTCGAACGTCACTCATTAGTCATTACATACTTGTTTATTTTGCAAATCTGGTTGTAGGCCATCTTCCGCAGTTGTTGGTTAATAGATTATAAATCAAAATTCCGTCTGGAAACAACACTTTTTTCCAGACGGAATTTTGATTTATAATCTATTGCTTATTTTGTTTGAACCTTGAGGTTACTTTAGATTCGCTCAATATTTTGGTTGATAAAGAATGAGCTCATTATATATTTTAATTTAAATATAGACCGTAAAGATGCTATGGAAGTGTTAAAGAGGAAAAAGTATTTGTTGAAAGTATCTAAGTGTGTTCAAACATAAAAATAAAATTGCTTTTTTATCTCTCCAGTGTACTTTGTTCTCCCAAACACACAACTGGGCCGGTGGCTACACCATGTCATCCACAAGGCTAGACGTCTGGTTCACTGGATATGTTATTAAACACGGAAACTTGTATAATCTCAAATAGGCATGAAAAGCGATTTGGCTATGATGCGTGTAGCATTTCTCAATTTTGTGGGAATTCTTGGGACGTTAACGTTTTAACGTACTGAAATGAGACCCTGCTGGTTTGGACTAGGTCGGCAAGATGGTACAGGTGGTGCACGATTCCTGTAACAAATTCAGAGGTGAAATCTTGGTTTGCCACCCGTACTCTCTTACAGAGTATTGTACTTTATTTCTACCTGGTTGACATTTGCCTGCAAAATACAATCATGTCTTCCATCTTTTGAATAAATGATGCATCGTTTCTGGACGCAATTACCGCGAAATGTCGAACGTCACTCATTAGTCATTACATACTTGTTTATTTTGCAAATCTGGTTGTAGGCCATCTTCCGCAGTTGTTGGTTAATAGATTATAAATCAAAATTCCGTCTGGAAACAACACTTTTTTCCAGACGGAATTTTGATTTATAATCTATTGTTTATTTTGTTTGAACCTTGAGGTTACTTTAGATTCGCTCAATATTTTGGTTGATAAGGAATCAGCTCATTATATATTTTAATTTAAATATAGACCGTAAAGATGCTATGGAAGTGTTAAAGAGGAAAAAGTATTTGTTGAAAGTATCTAAGTGTGTTCAAACATAAAAATAAAATTGCTTCTTTTTCTCTTCAGTGTACTTTGTTCTCCCAAACACACAACTGGGCCGGTGGCTACACCATGTCATCCACAAGGCTAGACGTCTGGTTCACGGGATATGTTATTAAACACGGAAACTTGTATAATCTCAAATAGGCATGAAAAGCGATTTGGCTATTATGCGTGTAGCATTTCTCAATTTTGTGGGAATTCTAGTGACGTTAACGTTTTAACGTACTGAAAAGAGGCCTTGGTTTGTATATCCTGCTTATTGGGAATCCGACACTGGCACGAAAAAATTGTAACTAGTGAATAAGAAACTTAAAATATAGCCTTGCGGGAACTGCATCCACTTACATGCAGAGAAACAGATAATTTGAACGTCACAAAAAATAACAAGGTGAATTTCAACTATATTCATAAATACCTATTGTTGGCACTGCACCACCTATATCAAGTTTGAAATTAAAGACATACGATGTCCCAGAAAACTGCAGGTTTACTTGTCAGTTAGAACGACTCCACGTGGATCGGTGGTGTCGATGGCGGTTATATGGCAAAAGCGCTCAGTGACAAAAGCGCTCTACCGCAGGTAGGCGAGGGTAGGTATAACCAACCACCCACCCTCGCCTACCTGCAGTAGAGAATTCCAAGAAAAATTCTTCCGTGAATATTTAGGCTCTTATTACTTTCGTGTCATTCGTACAGTGAAGTTTATTGGCAGCAGTACCACTTGTGTTATACAGTTCAACTGTAAAGTATTTCTAGTTTTGTGAGTGTAGACTTTCCCGGCGTAGTGATGAAATATAATCTTCACGGGTGTTCACCATCCGGCTGAACACCCGTGAAGATTATATTTTATTTCTAGTTTGTCATATGGAAGTGTTAACAACTAATAAGGGTAAACCTGCAGTGCATTATGAAGTTATTCGTATCGGAAATACAAAAGTAAAGAAGATGGGCTAACGGTATGGCGGTGTCAGAAGGAAAGGACGAAAAGTTGTGGTGGAACGCTCAAAACGAAAAATTGGGAAGTTTTATGTGCAACTGAACATTCATGCGAAGCAGCGGACACAGTTCGCTTGGAAGTTGCTAAAAGAATGAATCATGCGAAGAAGAGGTCCCGCGAAGAAGACACGCCCGTTTCTAAAATTTACACAGAAAAGGAGACTTACAGAATATGTAGCCAAATTGCCCCACCAGGTGACTGTCAAGAAAACCTTATTTCGACAGAGAAGCAAAGCTCGTGGTAACCGAAAGCAACTGAAGAGCCGAGACGAAGTAGTCTTAGATAATGATATGCTTCAGATGAGAGATGATTCAAGTTTCCTTTTGACACATGACAGCTCAGGAGAGCGAATGATAATACTTTGTGGACAGAAAGGAAGAGAATGTCTGAAGAGACAGCAAGATTTCTTCATGGATGCTACATTTAAAAGTTGTAGTAAACAATTTACTCAAATTTATAGTATCCACGCTGATTACTGAAGCTCCAAGGAAGAAACTAATGTGTATCCAGTAGCGTTTACCCTGTTGCCAAACAAAAAGAAAGCAACGTATATTCGTTTATTTCGCCATATTTTACATATAGTTCCAGAATGGAATCCAAGAAAAATTAACATTGATTTTGAGGGAAGTGCAATATCCGCACTTGGAGAAGTTTTTCCAACCGTTGAAATTAATGGTTGTTACTTCCACATGAAGAAATGTTTGTGGAGGAAATTGCAGGAATTTGGATTGACCCGTGAGTATCGGGAATATGAAGAAATTAGACTGAATGTTAGGAAGTGTACTGCGCTAGCATTCCTCAAAACTGAAGACATCTTAGACGGCTGGCTCGAGATATATTCGGAGGCTCCAGAAAATCCGAAATTGTCTCAGTTTTTTGATTATTTGGTTGAACAATGGTTGGAGAATGAAGAAATTCCTCCTAAACTGTGGACTTGTTACGGTAGGCGACACCGCACTACGAACGTTGTGGAAGGTTGGAACAACAAAATCAACAATCTTCTCGGGCGACCAAATCCCAAGATCAAAGAAGTGATAATGTTTTTAAAGCGTGAAGCTGAAAATTCCGCTTGTATGTACATGAGAACGGAGATCAATCTTGCTGGAAAAAAGAGGAAAAGCTCCTATATTAAATTACATGAATGTTTGGAAAAAACTGTAAAAAAAGTATGAGGAAAACGGTGATATTAGGTCTTGTTTGAAAGCGATATCATACTTACAAAAGCTGGGTTAGACCTGCTTTCTTAACACACAAAAAATGAAAATAATGTAAATAAAGAGACAGTGTAAATATGTAAATAAATAAATACTGAGGAAGCTTAATTCAAGCTGATTTTAAACACGCCTTAAACGGTTGTGTGCTACGTGCATTTAGTCACTAAGTCAGTCCAAACCCTGGAAAAAGTGTGATGGAAATCAGTTATTAAGTATTAGAAATTTACTGAATTACTACTGGAAAATGTATGACTTCATGAACTCTTTAGGCTAGACGCATTCTAGCGATTTTCTGTTGCTGCGATAGAAAAATAGGTCGCAAAAAATTTGAGTGCGCACACTTGCGACTAATTTGTCGCAACAAATGTCAGATTGCATTGTCGAGATATGAATCGTCTCTGTGTAGTTAGGTTCAAAAAATATACTTAAAAATAACTATTCTGGGCATATCTTCTTACTGGTCAAAGTTACATAAACGAAAATTTCAAGATGTTCCAGATAAGAAAATTTCATTTATTTTAGCAATTTTTTTGTTATAAATGTATAATGTTGTTCAATATAAAAATTAACACAGAACATAGATTATTTATTTTGCAAGTGAAAAGAGTTTCGGGAAAGTGTGAAAGTACATATAACCATTAATAAATAAATATTACCAGCTACTGATTAGCTGTTAGCTATTTAACAACACATAAGTATGTTCCATTTCGAATGTTAACTGCTAAACGGTGATGGGTCGATATTTTTGAATACTCGGAACTAAAAATAGTAAAGAAATACAAAATTATTCCGTATTTACATGGCAGATTGGAAATTTTTCAATCTCTCAAATCAGTTTTCGATATTTGTGTTGCTTGAAAAATTGGTCTTTAATCGCCCGCCAATAAATCCCAAGTGCTCACGTAACCTTAGAGGCCATCAGGGCTTCACAGTGCGTTTCTTCTGGCTACACCGTCTTTCCAGGAAGGTAGGGGATTATAGACCGTCCTTCCAGGAAGGACCCTAGAGCGCTTATGTCACCTGAGCGCTTATAGTCGGTCACCGTCGATGGCGCTTACCACGGTCAGAAGCGCTTATTCTGTTAACAAAATAGTAACGTCGGGAAGTACTTGTACTATCAGTTAATGTAAGTTTGCTTTATTTCCTACTGAACGTGAATAAGCAAATATGATCACGATGAAATAGTCCGTAATTTAAACGGGAAGAATATATCTATTATGAATAGCCTCTTTCTTGAATATATGTACCTAAATTTTTGTTTGTTCCTTATCTCGACAGGAGTGTCAAAGTTAGATTCCCTGCTAAAAATTGAGCTTCAAACATAAACTGGACGAGAATTGTGTGCCATTCACAACAGTCGGCGCGATGCTTGTAACGTACAATCGCCACCTGGACTCCGTCTACGGTACATAATCTAACAGCCCTCAAACCTAGACTTTAAATGGAATTGTATTTTATGAAGCATTTGTAACAACCTAGGGTTGAGTGAATATGATTTTGTATATTTATTTTGCAATTTACTATAAACCGGTGTAAATGGACTTTGTTTTATGAGAAGAAATTATGTAAATACTATTTAATATGTTTAAGGACAGAACTATGCAAGAGAATTACTTAAATGTTTGTAATTGTAAGTATTAAGGTGACCTACGATGTTTAGAAGACGATTTACTACAGTTTAAAATGATTTATGTAGATAAGTTTGTGTTTAAATATCTTTAATTTTCATTTCTGAGCATTTCGTAATGATTGTAAATGATTATGTATAGAGTTTGATTGTTTTCAATATGTTTAATTGTTTAAGTATTGTTAAAGTTCGAGAAATATCTGTCGGAAGCCTTTGCAATATTCTGGAACTTTCTATGAAACTTATATAAAGCGAGCGGCAGTGAATCAGTTGACGTCGGCAAAGGATATACTTGAAACAGTTTTTGCGCAAACCGTTTTACGTGTATGGCATTATTGTCTTTGAAAGAAGTATTGAATGTAATCGCTGTTTACATGTGACCAGTATATTTGAAATCCGATGTTTTACGAGAAATAAAAACAAGTTAAATTTGAAAGTGTGTCTGGAACTAATTATTTCATATATAATAAACCGCGAGACACCTAATAATACGTCATATTTAATAGTCTGTAGTCACTTGATTAGGGCTAATACTAATGTAAAGCCGGCATATAGTGCAAAAGACATTTTTACACTATCCGACGCTTTTTCTGTTATTTTTTTTGGGTGGAGGGTTATTTTTTTGATTTTTAGGTTTTCGTGTTTTACTTTCCTTTCCTTTATGAATGGACTAATTGCAAAGTTGCTTCTCTGGGTTTACAGTGTCCTGCAGGTTCTCATGACTAAACATCGGTTGGCATCCATGTGGGTCTGGAATTGCTTCTTCTTGAGCCAGGCGCCTTCTGTCCACTTTCCTCCCTTGGCCAACTCGTGTTCTTTTCTGATATTGATAGTATTTTAGGGTTATAAGTAGAAACGGCGACTATATCTGCAAAAAATGTCTGCTTAAAGATCCTCTTTATTTCAGAGTGTCTACTGTAGGAGCAATGGAAGAGGTTCAATTAAAAAAATTAAAAAATATTTATTAGCTTTTACAATTTTCCAGCAAATGTTATATATAATGGAATAGAGGTATTCAAGATGCCTAAAATGATATTAGAAAGTATAGTTATTAAATAGTATGGACAGAGGCTTCGAAAATGGAAAAATAATTTCTTAACGTGTCTACAATTGGTGCGCTTAGATTACATTGCTGGTAGTTAGTCTCGGGTTGAGGGTAACCAGGTATATACAAAATATAAATAGCGCCAATATAAAACATTATTGCCTGGAGAAACTACCAATTATTCTCTTGCTTTTGCACGAAACTATATGTTATGAAGCAGCAATGATGTTATACACAGAATAACACTTGCGAAAGGAGAGTTCTTGGGGGATAAAATCCCAAGCCAACTGTTATAATTTCTAAAACTATACGTACGGAGCAGAACACTTTATGGTCGTGAAGCATAGACCTTCGTAGAACCAGGAAGAAGGAGAATTGAAGCATTTGAATTATGGTGCAATCGAAATATATTGAAAATTAAGTGGAGCCACGAAATAAATGTGTTTTGGAAATGAGGAAAGAAGTTTGTGGAAGAGTCTTACAGAAAGAAGAAACAGGATGATGGATCACATTTAAAGAAAAGCGGGATTGGTTAATTTGTTAATGCAAGGAAGAGATGGAGGAAAAGCTCTAGGAGGCTAAGATTAGAAATTAGGGAGCAAATAATTGAGGTCGCAAGGTGTAAGGAGTATCTTGAGATGAAAAGGTTAGCTGCAGTAAGAAAGGGAAGAGAGAACGATGACATCATACTGAGATCTCATACGATATCAACTGCTACGAAATACGCCGGTGACGAATATTGATCTAGGCTTAAGACCTGCAGGTCGTTCAAAAATACATTTAACAAACATGCTTTCCATTTTAAGATGGAAGAGCTGTCGCTTTGTAGAAACCTCACATTCATTACCTTCCTCCAACTTTAGCTGCGCCAACGGTATTTACTGTACTTTGTGAGTTCAGATTAACTTCATTCACAGAACAGTTAAGGTATTCTTTTTAAAAAAGTGGAAATAATACTTAAAAAATAGCGTAAAAGGATGCTTTTATACTCTGAGTTATACTGCAAGACAGAAATAAAACAGACTGTATTTTGGAAATTGTAAAAACCATTAACTCTCATTTTGAGATAGCAGAATATTGAGTATTCGTGAGATTAATACCAGCATCTTTGTTTTGAAAGTAAAGGCTGAAGTCTGTGTAGCTCTTTCAAAGAGCCACCGTGGTAACCAGCTTAGCGTATCGCTTTGTGATTCTGGCCTCAATTAAAATGTTTCATTGATACTACTTGTAGGTGTAGCTAATGGTGCCAGTACCATTCTACTGATGTCTGAGGGAGTGTTAGCTGAAATAAAGGAGGTAAGAATTGGATGGCAAGCACCGTTATTGTGTTATGACGGCTTTCTCTCCTCCGTTGCAACTTCCCCTGCTTACCTGCCTGCAACTGTTTTACAACTCTGTTTCTCAACCGTGTTGGGAGGTTTCTCGCTGTTATGTCTTGGCGTCAGTGTCTATGCCTTTTGGGAAGAACAGCTATCAACAACTGGATAGGGACATAGCAGGGTTTCACCGCAATCGTTTCAAGTCCTGTTGATGCTATAGTTTAAAATTTTAATTATTGTGGTTTTATGTTTCTGCAGTGGCATACCATTCACGTCTGGCATTGGACATCAGTCTCTCGATCAGTTTGATGCTGAGCTAATCTCTATCTCTAGATGCACTCTATACTATGTTTCACGTTTTCTTCCTTCAACAGTTCTCCCACCACTAACTAATCCTCTAAGTTTTAAAATCTAACAGACCGTCCTGTTCCTTCTATTTGTGGATCCTTCTTCTTTTTCGTAGTTGTTATACTCGTTTCCTGAGTGAGTATAGACACAGAGATACAACAACCAAGATTCAAAAATCGGATTTGGCAACCACCCGTCCTCATTACGGTTTTCTGTAATCATATAGGCGAACGCTGGTAAGCTCCCTAATCCCCGGCTCATGGAAGAAACCTAAATTGATACGTAACACAGAGAACAATGATTTCTCGGTTCATAGATGACACCAGTTAACCTCCGAAATATCCCGGCTAAACGTCTCCGATGCCTTAGCCTCGTATTTCTTATTCACTATTTCACAAATACTGTATGCTGTCTCTAATATAGAAACAAAAACAAGTTTTTAAAATAAAATAAATCAGAAATGTTACATACTTTATATTTGATGACTAGATGATACCCGCGACTTCGTTCGCGTGGATTAAGAATTTCTTTGCCAGAATTGAATATAGAAAGTTGTTGGTAATGAAGCATTGGTCCCAAACAACACAGAGTCTGCATAATATGACAGGAAAGCCATCACTATAACATTCTACCGTCGATCCTGTCTCTTGAAGAGAATCAATTTCCAACATATTTAAAATCAGAAAAACAAACGAACGTGCGGGTATGTGGTGGAGGGTGGGGAGAAGTAAGGGCAGCTTTATTTTAGTTTGGTCTTTTCTTATTTCTTCAGCATGAGCATCCGATTCTTGGGTTCTAATGACTTCAGCTCCTCGTACTCTGCTAGAGTTACAAATTAGGCCAGTTTACGCCCGCAAGGCATGTCAAAAAAGAAGGCAAAATAGACTGGTGTCAGAAACATTTAAGCAGGCACAAAGTAATAGGACAGAAAAAATACATCTATTCTAAATAATACGTTTTTTATCCAAACGAAATTTGTTACAAATTATACACTACCATAATGCGCGAGAAGCACACCCTGAGCAAGCGACGTAACATTGCAGACTAATACACACATCCGTCTCTATGTCACCATTCGATAAGTTCTCAAAATTTTTAATCATGCCGAAAAAAAAAAAAAAAGTCCTGTGCTCTCCCTACAGATTTTCTTGTCAAATTCCGTCAATATAGGTATAAGAATTTAGTCGTTGAAACGTAACAAAAGACAGAGACTTACTTCCGCATTTATAGTATTATTACTGCAGATCACACACACACAGCGAATCACCCCTGAGGGATCAATATAACGTAAAAAAGTGCACACCTACAGCATTGCAAGACTACCTACGATTTGCCTCGTATTGCACCCCTAAATTTGTGATATCTACAGTTCAACATTCAATCCGAATAACCGACGGTCCAGGCGTGACTCTTACGATCAAAAACTATTTTTAAAAATCATTACCTCCACGGAGATTTGAACCGGACACCACAATCTAAACATCAGTAAGTAAGCGCTTTAACCACTAAGCTACCTGATCACGGTATGGAAAGGCAGTACAGAGTCCTACACATCCAACGCGTCTGTCTATCGCCGTTGAGTAATTTTTCGAAATTATAAGACAACATGTATTATTTATACAGATAATTTTTCAATGAAATGTAGACAGTATTTTTCTCCTTGTTTCAAAGAATAAGTGTGCAAAGTTTCATCGAGATCTGATGAAAACTGTGGATTTGTATGAAGAACAAACAAACAAACAGTCATCTTTATATATATAGATTATACACTGGCGGAAATTAAGCGCAATACCCAGACAGGAATGGTGGAATTTTAGGAAGCTTAAGACGTAGCCTGCGTGATACCCAGAGTAAGTGGTAACAAATTGAAATGGATCAGTCCAAGTTTATTAAGCCAGTAAGAAATACGCCCACCTTAAGCACCAATACATTCGAGGATCCTTGCGGGCATCGAATCAATAAGCGTTCGGAAGCCTTTTGGGTTATGTCTATCTACGCTTGCATGTCTTGCGCAGTCAGTTGTTGCAGTTTGTGCTAAGTGACCCTGTGATCTAATGTGCCTATTCCTGGCATCCCAGAAAGCACTATTAGGGATAAATACGGGAACCATGCAGTGTAAATTGTAATCGTAACCCCTTGCAAGGCTTGTGTTGAGGCCTACAGTATGAGGACAGGCATTATCCTGTTGGAAGATGCGATTTGGATGGTGGACATGATGGGTATCACAATAGGGTGCAGCACCCCGTCCACATAGCGGTGGGCTGTCATTGTGCCTCCAACAACAACCAACTCGGTCCTGCTGTCGAAACTGACTCCCTCAAAACCATGTCTGGACCTGTGTGACGTTCTGAAATCACACCAGAGTAGGTCGTATACATCTTGTCGATTATCACTTTGCCACAGACAGAATCGAAACTCGTCTCTCTCTAAACACAAATGTACGCCATTCACGTGTCCATTTGTGTTTTACATTACACCAGGTTAGACGATGAAATTAGGTTAATGTAACATATTTTAAAGAAGTCAGGGAGTGTAAACAAGATAAAAAAAATCTGTTTGCAATCGTCCGGGAGGAGGGGGAGAGGGTAACCACTGCTTGGATCTGGCATGCAGCCGCCCACACAGTTTGCCGGTCGTCACGTGCTGTTGTTCTTCTGTATGGATCTGGGACTGCTCTAGGAGTAATGGAGCCTTCTTTCATCCACTGTGTAACAAGTCTGTATACTGACATTGCACTACGGCCAATCCTTCTGGAGATTTCACGATATGAAGCACACATTTCAAACACATCAATCCTCCGACCTCTATCAGATATTTGGGTGTAGAGGGTCGTCACTCTTCGCCTTGGCATACTTGGTCAACAAGACCTTGTGGAAAAAAGTGTCTTGTTACACCACATTGTTCACCACCTACACCCTAAAAAGCATCCCAATTTTGCATAGTAAATAGCCCCGTAATTCTCATACTGTTATATGTAAAACTTTCAATTTTAAAACATTTAATACTCTTCATGTGATGATACCTGGTGCCAAATTCTATCACAGCTCCATCTGGGTGTTGCACTTTCAATTTCCCTCAGAATATGTTTTGGAGATAATATATTCTTTTGTACAGCGAAGTGCAGCAAGCCGAGTTGGTATTGACTCAAAAAGTCGTCGGATGTTCCCGGAAGAAATTTTCGGCTACTGTCATCGGTGCCGGTGTACGAAGTTATGCGAACTTACCTTCGATCATGTCCCGGATATATTCAATTGGATACAGGTCCGTCGATGTAGATGGCCGATTCACTCTCTGGTATTCTCCATAATGTTACTCAAACCAGTCGTGAACCATTTTAGCACGCTGACATGGCGCAAATTCCATCGTTGTTTTGGAACATGATGGCCATGAATTGCTGCAAATAATCTCCAAGCATCTGAACATAACGATTTCCAGTCGATGGTTTGTTTATTTAGGACAGAGGTCCCAGCACATGTCATGAGAACACAGCCAATACCAGGATGGAGCCACCACCTCCTTAGTGAACACCTGGGTCCATGCCTTCGTGCCCTACTATCAGCTCTTACTGACTGGAATCATCTGACAACCAACATGTCCACGAGCCAGGAGAAGCGCTGCATCCGATGGAGTTTTGTTAGCATAGGCACTTGCTTCTGCCGTATCCTATCAATGCCAAATTTCGCTACATTGTCCCCATGGACACGTCTGTCGTACATCCCACATTTATTGTTGCTGTTTTTTTTATGCAGTTTTGCCTTTCTTTCAACACTAAAACCACAACGCAATCGTCGCTTGTCTCGGTCATTAAGTAGAGGTTTTCAGTCACTATGTTGCCGATGGTAGGATGTAATGCCGGAAATTACATATGCCCAATGGTAGTACTTTGGATTGAAGAATATTAACGTACAATTTACGGAATGGAATGCCTCGCCCATCTAGTGACAACTACCATACTTCGTTCAGAGTCTGTTAATTCATGTCGGGCGGCCATAATCATAAAACCTTTCACTTGGCTCACGAGAGTGTAAATGAAAGTCCTGACACTGCTCCGCACGATGATGCATTCATATGAATTTTGGATTCTCTTTGAAAATTTATACGGTCTAGTCAGAGGCATAAAATTTAGTACTGGATTTTAACACGTTTTTCGAAAAACTTAGCAGTAACTCAGTCATGTTTGGCTTGGTGAAATTTATTTTACTCGGTGTCTATAAATCACAGTTAAGGGAGACATTTGACTCGAGCAGATGCCTCTAACACAAACTCATCACCATAATTCATAACTCACAAAGACACGCCCACTAATATGAGTTCAAAAACCACTATACAGATACTACTCCACTCCTACAGACACACGCACATAGACATCTACACATCACACAGACTTCGATCAGCATACTCCAAAACTCATTGACATCGCGCAAAGACGCACTCTTTAATATATATAACATCACTAAACAGATAATTACACTACCACAGACACGCTCTCACTCACGTGTAAACACACACCACCAACACAAACAACGTGTACTTGAGGTCATTACGAATTAATTTCAGAACCAACACTTGCCACATACACGCCAACCACCTCATATACGCAGACATGCATACACAAGCTAACGTAAAAACAAAACGAAACAAAACACCAACCCGGAACTATGTCTCACTCACCATGAAATTCATACTAACAAACACAACACACGGACACAAACTCACATATAAAGACACTAACTCGCCAACCATCTCAGAGAAGCACTAATTCACAGCAGACATACCAAACCACACACATTTAAGACTCGCACTCACCCACACACAAAGGCATACCAATAACAGACCACTTTTGACACTAATTTTAGTTTCCTCTGCAGCTCTGTTTCAGCTTAGTGAAGTCAACTCAAATTTCTTTTTAATAACTGGACGTTTAGTTCGTTACTAAAATACTTGCTACTAAAATGCTTCATAATTAATTTAATGAGGCTATTGTGAGAATGGTTCAAACATCCCAGCCACGGTATCTGTATTATTTATGTTTCAATGTTTTGCGATCAGACTAGTTATACATAATAGCTTCAGTACTTACCATATATCTTCATAGTAATTATTTTTTGTTTGATATAGATAGTAAATAACGTCTGTAATATACAAGGACCAGAAATCTCAACAGGTGTTTTTCTGTCTAGGCAATCATTTTTCGTTTTACTGTTTAAAGCATATGGCAAATGATTATGACGTTAATAAGAGATGTTATTTGTGGGTACTCATTGCGTAACAATTTTTTTTCCGTAGGGATCGAACTTGTTTTCTTCCGAGAGCCAAACCAATCAGTTTGATAGCCGTTGCATCTTGCATTATTAATAATAGATTTCACGTCGCACTTGATCGGAGGACGTTTTAACGGGTATTGCATTACACATTTCAACTTGGTTGTGTTGAATCAAACGCAAATTGCCTTGTAGATTTTCTTCACACCATTGTTCAGTGCGAAATCGTGAATTCCTGAACAATTTGTAACTACATAACATTATTGTGTATTGACGAACTCTTGACTTAGTGTGTTCTGTCATTAGATAGAAAAACTTAACTGTATAAGTATCACCTGAAATTATTGGGGTTGTTTGATTACAAAGATCGTAATATATGAAATAGATAACATATTAAGTAATGACTCTGTGACCCACCACATTCGTAACTCTTACGTTATCATATTGAAAACTGTTATTCAGACGTATCTTGATTCTGGAATATTTATTTCTACCATCAGATAGAATTCTAATAAATTATTTTTAGTGATATAGAAATTTAACATTTTCTAAAAATGTTCTAAGATTCAATTTCATCATATTCGATTGGTCAAATTCTGATAGGGACTCATCTTTGATAAAGCATGTAAATTTATAGTATATATTACCCGCTACTGAAACAATTTTATATATAGACCTTGAATTTTTCATGATTGAAATACATGAAAAAAACTATAAACGATTTATGGAAATTTATGGCCGTTATTTGTGATTTTACAGTGCCTAAACGTGTCTAAATTGTCGTTAGGACCTATTTTTGCCAATTTTATGCATTTTTCTTTCAAATATCAACAAAAGCGTTTTAACTCAGAAAAACTAAGTGTTAATTTCGAACTGTTGAAGTGAACGTGTATGGGGTGATTGTCACTCGGTCCCTAGTTTGCTATTAGTCGCACAGAGGCTGCAGTGAGCCATTGTTCTCGTAAAGCACAGGTATGACTGAGGTACCGATCTCCAAACCGTTAGGCAGTGGATTAACTACGTTTCCCAATTTCTCAACGGATGGAAACTTTATACTTTGCGACGTGTGCAACAAACAATAGTAACAATGTACTGAACAGTTTTCACTATTATATTAACAATTCTTTAATAGTGTAATTATCGTAAATGTAGGTTATTACGTTTTAATGAAAAATAGGACCCATAATATCGCAAAACTGAAAATCGCTTCTGGGCACCGGACAGAAATTTAAATAGTAAAGCATGCCCGGGATTTTCCTAACCGTCTGGAAGCCCTGTTATTGTGCCTGTGTGCGAAACTTTTAAAAGGTAAAGGCCACAGGGATTTCGGTACCTGCCGCTTCTCCTAGGATTTACGGAGGTAGAGCTCGGCATTCTCACTACAACCATTGGAGAGCGTCCATAAACCACGTAGCTTCATTTTGGCCTCCTCCCCCCCCCCCACGTAGCACTATGTGGCTTTTACCTCTCCCCCCCTCCCCACGTAGCACGTAGCTTTTTCACCCCTTTTGATTCCAGAAGTCATTTTGTACTGTTTTATGTGCTCAGACGATTGTAAATTACATACGGAGATAATTAAATGACCGAAATAAATATTCACATGCTGTTGTGAGTTCTGTTCCTCATTTTAACTGTGAAAAATGTTATGAAAGGAAAGCTACGTGGCCTGGCACGGACCCCCCCGTCCCCCCACGTAGCCCAGTGTAGCCTTCCACCCCCCCCCTTCTCTGACAGGGCCACGTAGTTTATGCACGCTCCCTTGGCGGCACTAGAGGGGGTGTGATCTCTCCACCTTCCCGCGCCGTTTCCTCTACGGTACTCATTGGATAGCAGGCTGACGTTCTGGGCGTCCCACTTCGTCTTCAGCTTCAACGGGGATCAAACCCCGATCATCCGGGCCCTAACCAGGCGATTTTCTATCTCAGTTATACGGCAGCCTGTTCGAAACTTTTAACTTGATATTATTAATGACTGGTTTGATGCAATCCTCCATCCCTTCCTATCCTGTGCTAACCTCTTCATTTCTACATACCCCTTACAACCCACGTCCTCAATTATCTGCTTCATATATTCTAATCTCTGTCTTACCATCCACTGTTCCCTCCACTAACAAATTAACCAATCCAGCATGTCTCAAAATATGACCTACCAGCCTGTCTCTTCTTCCTGTAAGCTTCTTCCATAAACTTCTTTTCTCACCCATCGTTTCCACAACTCGTTAATTTCTTACTTTGTCTGTCCACCTAATTTTCAGCATTCTTCTGTAGCACCACATTTCAAATGCTTCAAGTTTCTTTCCTTTTGTTATTCCTAAAGTCCATGTTCCGCTACCGTAAAGTGCTGTGCTCCTCACAAAGAGTTTTAAAAAGTTTTTACTAATTCCTAGATCAATATTTGAAACTAAAAGGTTTCTCTTTTTCATGAAGGCTCTTTTTGCTAGTGCTATTCTGCTTTTAACGTCATTCCTGCTTCGGCCATCGGTTGTAATTTTACTTTCCCAAGTAACAGAATTCACTTACTTCTCCTATTGCATCCGATCCTATTTTTATATTTAATCTACTAGTATTGGTATCATTTCTGCTACATTTCATCACTTTTGTCTTGCTTTGATTTATATTCAGTCCAAAATCCTCCTTCAGCACCTTGTTCATGCCATTCAGTAACTTCTCAATATCCTCAGCCCTCTCTGCTAACAAGACAATGTCATCAGCAAATCGTAGCATACTGATTTTTTCTCACTGAAAACTTATGCCACTTGAAAATTTTTCTTTGACTTTCTTCATTGCTTCTTCTATGTACAAGTTGAATATTAACGGGGATAGACTACAACCTTGTCGCACACCCTTTTTAACTGATGCATGTCTCTCGTGATTCTATACTTTTATTACAGCCACTTGATTCTTATATAGTTTATAGAGTATTCTTCTATCTCGATACTTTAGACCTGACTTCTTTAAAATTTTGAACATCTTGTCCCACCTAACATTATCAAAAGCTTTTTCTAAATCAACATATGCCATAAAAGTATCTTTGTTTTTCTTGATCCGCCCTTCAAGTATTAATCTTAAAGACAGAATTGCTTCCCTTGTACCGCGATTTTTCCTAAACCCAAACTGATCTTCACCTACTATATCTTCTACTAGCCTTTCCATCCTTATGTATATTATTCTGGTCAGTAATTTTGAAACATGTGATGTTAGACTAATGGTGCGATAATTCTCACATTTGTCGGCTTGTGCTTCCTTTGGAAGTGTGAAGATGATATTTTTATTAAAATCAGTTGGAATTTCTCCTGTTTCATAACTTTTTGATATCAGCTTGAATAATCTTTCGATTCCTTCCTCTCCTAGGGATTTAAGAAGTTCTGCAGGGATCTCATCAATTCCAACTGTCCTATTTGCTTTCAAGTCATTCAGAGCTTTATTAAATTCTGTCCTCAAAACAGGATCTCCTAAGTCATCAATGTCGACATCGCCTTCCTTTTCAAATACACTATTGTTCAAGTCGTCCCCAACATACAGTTTCTCAATGTATTCCTTCCATCTGCTAGCTCTATCTTCTGACCTTAAGAGGTTTCCCATCGGCAGCTTAAATGTATATACCTCTTTTCTTCATTTCTCCAAAATTCTGTTTGATCTTTCTATATGCAACATCTAACTTTTCCTGCGACCATTTCCTTTTCTACTTCTTCACACTTTTCTTGTAGCCATTTTTCTTTTGCTATTTTGCATTTCCTATTTATTTGATTTCTAAATTGCCTGTACTGCTCTCTTCATGCTTCATCCTGAGCATTTTTGTACCTTCTCCTCTGATCCATCAGCTGCAAAATTTCTTCTGTGATCCAAGGTTTTCTGGCAGCTTGTTCCCTAAAGCCTAATGTTTCTTTGCCAGCGGTACCTAGTTTATGTTCTGGACCCACATCTACAATTTATTACGAGATTGACATATAATTAAAATTAGATTTGAAATTATCAATTAAATTTCATTCACTATGTAAGATTAGACTGATTATCATAGTTAAATCACAGTTAAGTACAGTTAAATGAATATTGGTCATTTTTCTAAATTAAAAACGGGATTGAATGAATTAGATGAGTATTGTTTAATTTATCCTATTAACCTGTCAGAAATATATATATATATATGTAACTTTCGCAGTCTCACTCTTTCCACTTGAGAGTAAAAGTTAATTAGCAATAGGAGAAGTGAAACAACAGACATGCGGTGCTGTGCAGCTTTCTCCTTCTCCCGTCCAGCCTCGTTACACCACGCAACAAGATCATTATCGAAAAGGATCAGTTGAATATCGTTTCTTGCAATAAATTGGTATACCGGTAATTACGGAATGCATTTGAATCCTTTATTTCTAAAATTGTTTCAATATTGGGTGAGTATTGATTGTGGTTATTTCCATATTTTTTCAAATTGGGTTGAATAAATCACAACGTATTAAATAAGAAAACTGAGTAAAAACCAACATACATACTTTTGATTTGTATTTGTCGAAGGGTCCTACGTCATATAAAACTTTAAAACGACTTTTCTACGAAACCACTAGATTGGACGACTTAAAAGTTATCACTGGAAATAATTACTACGGATGCAATATCTCTAGAAAAAGTAAAATCTTCCAGCTATTTATGCCACCGGCTTCCTGCTGACTTATTAATGCTGTCTGGCCAAATATCTTTTTTTGAATTTCTTTATTTCAACCGTTCAGCGTATTTGTGCTTTGCAGAGTGAAGATCATTGCTTCGCACTTAGTTGGATTCAGTGCGATCCGCCACATGTTCAACCAGTTGGTTAAGGCAGTAAGGGCCGCTTGAAGGTTGCGAACAGCTGTTTGAATATCTTCGTGGGAGGTGAACAGTGCTGTGTCGTCGGCGTACATTGCTATGGCTGAAGTGGTCAGATCGGGGCAATCAGAGATATAAATGTTGAAGAGTGTTGGTCCGAGGACAGAGCCTTGAGGAACACCAGCTAGGACAGGACGGGGAGTGGATTTGACTGAATCAATTTTTACTGAGAATGTGCGTCGGAGTAGGAAGCTGTGGAGGATTCTGTACAAGTAATCGGGGACTCCAATGTTGCGCAGTTTATACAACGGCCCTGCGTGCCACACACTGTCGAAAGCTTGAGTAAAATCTAGAAAGGCGGCGGCCGTGTGCTGTTTAGTTCCATAAGCTCGTGCTATGATTTCGGTGATGTGGAGGAGTTGGGAGATGTGTTTTAAATCCAAACTGATACATGGGTATGACTGAGGCTTGTCTGAGGAATTTGCATATGCGTTTCTTGATGATTTTTTCGAATATTTTAGATAGAGCCGGAAGTAAACTTATTGGTCGGTAACTGGCTGGTTGGTTGGTAAGTTTGCCGGGTTTGGGGAAAACAATTATTTCCGCGTGTTTCCAGGAAGATGGGAAATAACCAAGGCGGAGTAGTGTGTTGAATATGGATGCAAGGAAGGCTAAAGCTTTATCAGGTAAATGTTTGAGGGCCACGTTAGGAATTTGGTCGTGGCCGGGGTCTTTTTTGGAAACAAGCGAGTGTAGAAAGAATCGAATTTCTCGGGGTGAGGTAAACGAGATTGGTATGGGAGTGGTGGGGTAAAAATGAGGAATATTCTCTATTTCAGTTGCCGTTTGGTCGTCGTGCGCTGTATTTGGTGTGAAGGATGATTGGAAGTAATCAGCAAGCAGTTCACATTTTTCTTCATGGCTGGTGAAGTAGCTGGCTCCTTGTCGGAGCGGGGGTATAGTGAGGGGTTCGCGAAGGATCCTTTTAGTCTCCTTCCACAGAGTGCCGTCGTGAGGGGAGATACTTGAGAGATGGCGCTGATAAGTATGGAAACGGTATGTGTCCAGAGTTTGCTTGACTTGGCGGTTTAGTTGGTTGAGATGAGTATGTTGCCACTGTAGTCGTTGGTTTTGCCACAGCTTTCTCATGCAATGCTACGCTTGGAGCAGGTTCACGATTTCCAACGGTAGGGTTTTGTGGTAAGAATTTAGTCTAGCTGGCGGTGGAGGGGTTGAGGAGGCTGCCTTTAGAGAGGATATTATACTTGCGGTGAACTGTGAAATTGCCATGTCAACGTCGGTTGTATTTCGTAGAGGAGTATTAGGTCGAAGATCTTCTCCGAGATAACGTTGGAATTTAGCCCAGTCAACGCGCCCCATTAGAAGTGATGGTCTATGTGAATAGGTGGGGGTATTTATTTCGAAGGTGGCTACTACTGGGCAATGATCAGAATCGAGTTCAGGTAGCACTTGCGTATAAATAGGATGGGAAATTTGTTTCACTAGTATTAGGTCGAGAATGTCTGGGAATACATGAGGATTATAGGAATAATAGGTTGGCTGGTCTGGGCTGAGGATATGGAATGCGCAGTCATTTGCTGCCTGTTGAAGGCGACGACCATTGGGTGTGGTAACTCTACATCCCCATAGGGCGTGTTTAGTATTCAGATCTCCCATTAGTATAGTGGGAGACGTCGTTGTGAATAATGTACTGAAGTCTTGGTGTTGGAGACGTTTCGATGGCAGTTTGTGCGCTGCTATGATAGTTAGGGATTGGCCGTTCCGCGTAGAGAGCTTGACTGCGCAAGCTTCTAAGTTTGTCAATGTTGCCAGAAAGATGGGATGGTGGGAAATGTTCCTTTTGATAAATAGTGCAACTCCTCTGGAGGCGGTAGCAGCAATACGATCTCCTCTATAGATAGAATATCCTGGCATGGTGAAGCGCTCTTGTGAAAGTAGATGTGGAAATACAGGCAATGTCTATATTGTGTCTGGAAAGAAACTCAAGAAGACCCTGTCGCTTAGATTTAATTCCGTTGGCATTCCAGTTTAAGAATTTGAGAGAAGAAAACGCTGGAGGCACATTATTAGTCATTAATGCTGTAGCTCCGTGACGAAGTTAAATAGTAATGATTTAAAGTGAGGAAAAAATGGTTGAATAATGTGAAGGATGGAGTGCAAGAGCGAGGTTAGCAGTCCTTCTAGCGTTGCAGAAGATGAAGGGCTAGTGCGGTTAGTGGATTCTTTGCGGTGATAGGAAAGTTTGGGAGGCCATTGTGGTACAGTCTGTTGGTTGCGGGAGCTGCCTGGGATTGCAGAAAAATTGCGTTAGTCGAGGAGCGGTGCCTGAGATAGTTGTGAAGGTGATAGGGGCAGTGGAAGATGTGTTGTTCAAAGGTGGCAGGGTAGATTGCTTGCTTATTTTAATGGCGAGGTAATAGTCACAGCCTCGGTAATTAGCAGAATGCTTACCGCCACAGTTGACACATTGTGGGTCGGTTTGTTTAGATTTTGGGCATTCTGAGTAGTGGTGGTTTTTCCGGACATTTTACACACCTGGGAGGAAGATGACAGAAATTTTTTGTATGTCCGAAACGTTGACATTTAGTACATTGTGGGATTGTGGGAGGTTTTCTACGGTATTCTACTGAGATGATAGCATGAAAAAAAAGACTAGTTAATTGGAAAATTTGTTTTGTTTGCTGGTTGTCGTCTAATTCAACGATGCACAAGGGCATTGGCATTTTATTTTTATACAGAAGTCTTCTTACTTTTGTAGCTGGTAACTGCCGAGCATGAAGCTCTTCTAGTATTTCAGCATCAGTTAATGAGAATGGGACGTTGCGCAGGACAACTTCTAGCTTCTAGCTTCTTGTTTTGAGGATCTTTGAAGGTGTGGTAAGGGAGCTGGGCTTCGTCTAGGAATTTCGTGACAGCGCGATAGTCAGTGGTAGAACTAATATTAATTTTGATCATCGATCCACGTTGTTGAGTCGTGAAGTCATCCTTCGCTAAGGTGGACAGATCTTTCAGAATTTGCTGGTAATTGTTAACATCATGTAGAAAGATTGGGGGGAACACTACATTGACTGCCGCGTCAGATGCGGCATCAGTGGCATCACACTGATCTCCCGTGGAGTCTAACACTGAGAACTTGTTATGCACAGCCGTAATGTTAACTTGGTATTTACGATTAACAGAGGAGGCAGGAACAATATGCTTTTTGCGGGGTTGTCGGAATTCGAGATGATTGGGATCGGAGTCTATGGGAGCAGCTGTTCGTTTGGCGTTTACCTTGGAAAATGAAATTGAAGGAGAAGTGGTGGTTTCCATCGGGATGTCTGATGTAGTTGGCATGGTGAATTGTGCCCAGGATGCAGTAGCTGGCGCTGGTGAAATAGTTGATTGAAGCGTAGGTTGTTGTGAAGGTGGCTGTTGTATTTCGTTGACGTTGTGAACAAGATTCAGTGCAGAGCGAACTAATTGCCCTGTGTCGGGCTCCTCGAGACCTATGAGTGATGAGAACTTGAAAGATAAAGATTTTATATGCGGTTTTGATTAATACTCCGAAGTATAGAACGACTTTAACTGTAGCGATGCGCGGAAGTAAACACTTGCTAGCACAGGCGAGCTGGTAGGGTAGAGCGCTGCAGGAAGTGCACACGACCGTAGTTCTCAGCGAACTGGCCAAATATCTGGAAACTATTTGGGAGAAACTTGTTGCAGCAAATTCGCCTTGTATAAACACAGTAGTCTTACCAATGTCGAATGTTCCTTTCAAAGCAATGTCTCCAAACTAAAAGTTATAACTTATTAGGAGATGAAGCGACTGTTGTTATTAATGTTAAACATGGCTAAGATTTCCCTGTTTTATTTCAAGAAGACATTGTTTACCATGCGACTAGTAAAACGATATTTTAGCCTTGTAGAGAAGGCAGAGTGGTGACTCGCTTTGTTGTTCTTTATTTAGAATTGAATCCAGTTCAATAAGATTTTTCCTTACAAGCTAACACAACGGCACTCAAAATATGTTTGACGAACAGACAAGAGTGATTATTTGACTTTACAGAATTCTCCTTTCCCCACTTCCCATTTCGGTTTTTGAGTCGCAGTCAAATAAGAAGCCAACAGCAGTATCATCAAAGATCGATTAGGTTCCGTTGTGACATACTTTCAGGTTGCTGATATTTTTGTTATAACGACTCATTGATGTTGTTCTGGATAAATAACTAATCACACCCTCCCCGAGTGTAATATTATGTTGTGAATTGTGTATGTATGAAGGTTACCGTTTTAAGATTCGGTCTCCACGATTCTCTGTTATGGAGTACGTGATTTTAAATGCGGCTTACAGAGGTGTTACGACATTTTGGTGTAGCATAATGTAAAGACACATATTTGAGAAATATTTAAAACTGTGAAACCGGTTGCGGTGCTAAAGATGGCTCCTGAAAATCGTGTTATTTGTATGCAAACTGATCAGTAAGGTATATAAAGATGCAATACCGTTAAATGATACATGTTTTTCCTGCTGTCGAGTACCTGAACTGACTAACAACGTTCGATGGGTCACAAGTGAGGTTTGACTGGAGTTTTCGATAATATGATTTTTTTATATACATCCTGTTCACCTTGTAAACTTCGTATTTGTGTAGTTTTTGGGACTTCCTATTGTCTTGTCGCTTGATGTAGCTGTGAGGAATCTTCAGCCATCTAGCCGTCCGTTAGGCCTACTCTTTCGAAAGACACCTTGCGTGCCGCCGAGTTTAACGTCCCCCTCTGACGGATGAATCACCATTACACCATACGCACTAGAGTCGTGCAAACGCTTTCGGTTTATCGCTGCCAGCGTGACCTCTGCCGGGAAAATGCTGGGAATACATCATTTTATGAGATTTTATACTTTTATTTTAAGAAAATTTGGATACTTAAAGATAGGGCACTATTCTGTTAATGAAAAAGTAAAAATCTCCAAATTGCACCACATTTCAACATTCCAGTGGTGATTGTTCAGTCATCCAAATATGCTCTCTGCAGTAGAAAGAACATCTGTAATGACCACGGTAGAACGATGTGTACTGATATGGGAGGGTTGTATTATCTTTGTCACCAGTTTCTCACCCATCATTCCTGCGCATATTATTTTGTGTATCTATAGAATGGGCTGTGGGCTCCAATTCGAATCAACCTGACGTAAACTCCTCTTGTCCTTCGGTTTCTTAAATACAGGAGAGCGAATGTTACTAGTTCAACGCTACATAGATTATTTATCCTCTATCGCTGACGATGAAGAAGACAATCTTCTTATTAGGTGGATGTTTGGAGCAAAAAAGTGTCCTTAGGTGTCTAAATCTACTACAGTACAGGCGCTGCAAGTGTGTGACTTTTCAGCAGAGCCGGATTCATCATTTCAGAAAAGCGAAACAATCTTTCTCCTGAACATATGGTTGATCTTTTCGTTATTTACAGTTGGGTATGAGAGTGATAACAGTTATCTTCAATATCTTACGTTGATATAAACCCTTACTAGATGTCACTTATATCTGAAGCCTCCGTATATATCATAATGCACTAAATGTGGATTCTGGCTATACTTCATGTATGTCACTAACTGCAGATAACTGTTTAGTTACGGTTTTAATTGCATTGTGTTCTGATTTCACGGTCTGTAATACTTTCTTTCATTTGTTTCTTGAACACACACACGTTAAAAATTATACCTATGACGAATTGGTTGATAAGAGTCATCGTTATACTGTAGTTATTAGAGTGCCCCTGCCGTACAACCTTTTTTTCCTTTTTGTCTGATATCCACCCTTGTTGCACGACACGCGCTAGGAAAACAGTATGCGCTATTCCTGTATTGGCGAGGCTTCGCTGTCCACCGAGCCTGTGGAAGCTCCAGTGGTCACAACTCACCCAAGTAGAGAGGACCGGTCGTAGGAATAACTGCAGGAGTTGAGCGTGAGTAGACGGCAGTTTGCATGACACTGCGGAGAAGTTTGGGGTTTAAGCCACCCCCATCTCTCCTACCCTGCCGTCCATCCAACCCCATGTCACCATTTTGCGGGGTGTGCTAGTGCCAGTGTTAGTAAAAATCAAATTTACACTTGCAGTGTTATATAAACTTGAAAATTTCTAGGATGAGAACATAACATTTTCGTTGTGCTGAGAATGAGGCAGTACTGCAGCGGATTCTTGGCAAGCAAAATGGCCGCTTATCTTACAGAGAAATCATTGTTTTCTTGAACTTCCCAGGACAAATTCACTTAAAATTGTACAATGATGTTTTGAAAAAAGCATCACCAAATAACAGGGTGCGATTACACTGCGTTCGTTTTGCTTATCAAAGAAATCCTACGAAGTCGACAAATGTCTAGAAACTATCGCGAAAGCGGCTGAAATTAACACTTCCACCGAGGAACTCGGATCTCGTGTCAAATGGGGATTTTTCCGTCCACTTATGTCCGCCAGCGAGAGCCTCCACACCTGGGGTGTGCCAAGTGTCTACGCTATATGTTACATCAGATTTCACATGAATTAAACAATTCTTTTGATGTATTTCACGTAAGAAACTGTACACATGTTGAACATTGTGAGTTCTCAAAACACACAGATAGTTTTGTTAAATTGTAGCCCAGTATAATTTGAACCAAGGAGTTTGGGTAGCGCTTTTGTTTTGTGCTGTTATGGCTGGCTGGATGTTTGTTGCTTACTGTACTTTGCAGAAGGGGCCTGTTTATAAAATTTGGTACAGCATCTGTGCGACGTGTTATTTTTAGTATATCTAAGCAAGCTGAACGGCTGCGGTGCGGAGTATAGGGGAAAGTAGTGCCTGGACCGGTTCGTGTTAATTATATAGAGCGACAAGTGAGATGAGATATTCTAAAAACCAGTAAAATTACCTGGCCGGGCTTCTACTAAAAATCTTTCAACTAACAGAATCTGTTACGGAATATCTCATTTCGGTTAAATCGTCGTAATCAGGCTTTGCTATACAATTTGCATACCTAAGTAAATGTTACACTATTACGTCCGAGAAAAACGTTGAATCCTGTCTTAAAATTTACGTTCTGAATTATTGGCATGGAGGATGGTCATTTGCACACACTCAGAAATACACTCGTCATGGACCGAATATGTTTATACAGTGCTTGCTCGCTTTATAATACAGATTTTGTTTAATTGCCTGCAGAGTAGTAGTCAGCACGTTCATCCATTAATTAAATTATATTTTATTCCACTGTCCTTTTAATTTAAATTAACATTCAACGTGCACAACAAATTACACTGTTTACGGATAGATAGTAACTAACAAACCTAAGTGACAAGGTGATCCAGTAAGTTAAAAAACAAAAATGTTTCGATACTTCAGGTTGAATACGTGCATTTTGTAGTACTACTACTTGAAAAAAGCTGTTCAGAACATTAACAAAGTAGTTTTTCATGTAAACATAGATTCAATTTTAGTCTAAGAAACGTGTAGAATTTGCAAAAGTTGAGTTTGTTGTTTCAAAATATTTCATTAGAAAAAACGATTCGTAATTTGAGAGAGCATTAATATTGGGTACAGTATGTATTAAGAAGATTGAAAGTCGACATTTATACATTTTCCATTTAAAAAGCTAAATACATTACTCGTTTCTGGGAGATTTTATTCAAATAAAATAGTCATGTAGCGTTGCTTAGTGGCATAGTTACTGACTATTCGCTTATTAGGTCTACTCACTACATATACATCAAGTGTGTTCCTAGTAGCACAATATTTGCCGGTGTCACATTGAAGTCTGAACGGAATCCGGGTGATCGTGTATTTTCGTGAATTTTCTACCTTTGAAAATCAGTTGAGTTCGATACATTCAAGTAATTCAAAAGGTTTTATCGGCCTTCAGAGTCCGGACATGTGATGTAAAAGGAGTTTTGTGTTTGTCTTTTGATGTCTGTATTCGTGGAAATAAAATTCCGTAATTCAAACTTGTCGGTGCTTTCAATTACACCTACATGATTACTCTGCGTTATCACACATTTTTCACTAAACTTTTAATATATCTTTGCTGCATCTCTTCGAATATTCGTTCGACCAAACATAGTCCATTATTTTCCTACCACACAAACGAGTTTAAATCTTGATTCCACTTCACATATACTCCATATTCGTTGATTATTTTTCGCTTTTGCTGTTTAACTTCAGTAACGTCGGAGTGCAATAAGAGATTGATTAGCGTTTCAATTTGACTTTCAAAATTGTACAAATAATTTGAATTTACCGTTGATATTATCCTCAAAGCCATGAGGCTACGGGGAGTAGTGGGTGATTGGTAACGCTCTGGCCTCGCGGGTATCCTGCCGTCTTGATTTCGGTTGTCCATGGTTTACCGAAATCAGTCCAGGCGAAGGATTTCCCGTTCTCCTTACCCGCAGTCCTTTCCCGCCACTGAGTCTACATAGGGACTCTTGACATATAAAAAAACCTGTCACAAAACAGTCTGATTCAGATTAATGCTAGGTAATCCATACCTTCTGGGCATATCAAGGATGGCTGTTGTAACCTGATTACATCTAAGCAGCGCCACTTCCACATTTACTTTTGTTTTTTATAATGAAATCTAGTTCTCTTTCAGGATCGTTATGGGTCATTGAATCTTTCTAATGAGGAAACAGTCCTTCGATATTTACTCTCCATTGTACCACAATCTCAACATCATGATCACACGTTGACGTGGTTATTGGAACGCACTAGTTTGAAGAGTAGTTGAAGATCTAAAATGTGAATTTCACTACCATATACTTTTTATGGTTTTATAGCTTGTCGTTGTGGTCATTAGATCCGGAAGGCGAATGGGTACAAGGAATAGGAAGGAATTTGGCCATGGCCTTTTTTGAAGAGATCATCCGGGATTCGCCTGCAGTGATCTCTGAATAAATTGAAATCCTGATATTGATCGCAATTGGAAGTTCGATATAATGCTTGTTTTGGGTTTTAACAGGTAGACTGTGGAAAGAACCTGTCCTATTTTTAGTTATACCAGTACCAGTTGCAACTAAGGGGTGAATGGCTGCTTTTATCTTCGGAATAGTAATCCTGTACTTTCCAGCAGGCTTCGCAAATTCTCGAGAGCAACAAAATATAAATGTCCAGGTCTTGGTAAAAAAGTGAAAAAAAATCAACTTCTGGTTTCATTTATGTTTATACAATTAACAGAAATATATGGCAGAGGATGCTGTTCTATCCACCGTGAATTTGTGGTTTAATGACATTGGTGAGGAACGGATTCATTTAGGCATCAGTTCGGCATCTTATTTCCCTGATCTTATCTATCTCGACATGACGTAGTATGAGGTCGTAAAAGTTAATAGATGTTAATAACTTTAGTCAATAAATTGAAGCGTAAACTTTATATAAAATCTGTGGCAATGCGCAGCATTGTACTTCGAGGACGTAAGAGTTTTTGTAGGTATGTATTAGTTGCAGCTTTCCAAAACTCTACCAGTGACTCTTAATATGGATTTAGCTTTATCTGCGACCAAGAAGGTTATGTGCTGATCTCACTTGAAGTGGCTTTGTATTGTTATACCAGCGTCACTGCGTGTTGAAGACCTCATATTATACTCGTGAGCAAGCAACTTCCTTTTTTTATGAAATGCTCTCGGTTAACTAGCCGAGTTAAGGAAGTGTTATCACACGATGCTTCGGCGATCACATCCACTGTCGCCATCTTATGGCTCGTTCACACTAGGCTAGTAATTTAGTCGAGTGGCGAGCGATTTAGTAACTAAACGTGTGTGAACAATGAAAATTAGTCGAGTAGTTTAGTCGAGTCGATCCGTTTTGTTCTATTAAACCGGGCGAGTAGCACCCCCCACCACGCGCCACTGCCCACTCGCTCATCGGCTAAACAAGTCTGAACCTATTGTTTAAATCGAGTTCGTTCGCTGTCGCAAAAAAATTAAAATTGCTTCTAAATATGTAGAACATGAATGCTTGTAGATTATTAAGTCGCCGCTCTGTAAAAACAAACAAAGAACGCGATCTGCACATATGGATTTGGAAAATACAATAAACATACCTGGATTTGGTGAGAAAACAGTGAAATGATTCAGTTTACTGGATAGATCTGTACAAAACATTGCTTCAAATCCTTTAATGTTTCATAGATTCCTTCAAAGACTTCTGTGATGAATTAGAAAACAGCTGATTTTCCTTGTATAAATACGAGGTTTGAGTGTCCTTAAACTTCATCCGGTGGCAATAAAGTAGAGAACTGTCTGCAATTGCACTTCTTAACTACGTATCTTCATGCTGAATTTGCGACTGCATTTTCATTAACACAACTTTTGCACATTCTCAAACTATTCTTAGGGGTCTTCTAATGCTAATTCCTTTAGAAGACAATTTGTAGCTCGTAGTTCATACGTTCTATTAACCCATTTTCATACATATTACTTTTTTTTTCTTTATCGCATAAACTTCTTCATCCAGCTCTTCTAAAATAGCCATTAACCTAAGCTGTATCAGCTCATTCACTTTATTGCGTTGCAACCTGTTCATATGGCAAAATACGTACTGTACTCGACCGTAGTGCGAACGATTTTTGCGTCAGTAGTGAGTAATTTAGCTACTAAATTATTCGCAACTCGACTAAATTATTAGCCTAGTGCGAACGAGCCTTAAGGCCGGTCGTCCACTGGAACCGAATTTCGTCCGAGTAACGCCCGATTTGACGGCCGGCTAGTTCATCCGATTAATCTCGTCCACTGCCGTCTAATAACGTCTGACGCATATTACTTCAACACCAAGCGAACGGGGTGTTTTTATAAAATGTATAGTGACTTACATTTCGTAAAAATAGACTTTACCTTGCTCTCGCGAAATATTACAAGAGTCAGGACCGTATTTAGGATTTGTAGACCCTTGGGCTGAACCTGTCCATGTTGCCAATTTCACAAAAGTCAGTATTTCAGTTTTAAAAATAAATGAACATACACCTAAAAACAAGATACAAAAAGAAGAATTATAAGAAACAAGCAAATTTTGTTTTTGTGATGTAGGCTCGTAGTCTGCAGCCTGTATAGCCTATACCTCAATGCGGTCCCGACAAGTGTGATATCTCATAATCGTTTGAGAATATTCCAGTAAGAAAAGCAAATAATTTACTGTACAAATTTTTAGTAAAATAATTATTATAACTGCGTAGATGCACTTGCAATAATTGTCCTTTCCCTAGATATTTTTATGAAACCACCACAGTGTAACATTCGACTAATCCCATCTCAATGGGATTGGTCCGTCACTCGGCCGGATTCGGTTGTATTTGGCCGAGCAGGTCGTGGCCAGTGGACGCGTGACAATGCCTTTTACCTATGTCGGAATTAGTCCGTCATATTCGGACGAATTCGATACCAGAGGACGACCGGCCTTACGGTTCACGCCCGTCATCCACTTCGAAGAACAAAAGGAAAGTCTCACAAAGAAGAAGCACCATAGAGGGTCTAACATCACGTATTGAATGCTTCGATTTGCCTTTTCGATTCGAAGCTTCGTTTCCATAAAGTGCTTGGTTTCATACGTTGTCGCTTTATAAAATATTTCTCCTTTTCCTAATGCTGCTCCACCATCGGATATGCACTATTATCCAGCACTTCAGTTCTAGGATCTGTACTGCTAGAGACTCTGGGAAGGCATTACGCATGCCTGATCTGAGGAAGTCGATAACGAGTCCGACGCCGGATTAGAATGTGAACAGGCCACAGCGTGCTGGCATTTGCTTGCAAGGTTGCGCCAACGGTTTCACAATGCCGTTGACGCAGCCTTATCGGCGAGACTGCCGATGTTGCTGTGGTTGTTCTCGATCACAAAAAACGTGTGAAATGCTACCCACAAGTAAATCGCCAGTCATCCAAGTCGGTTTAAGGAACTCTTGCGTGTCCATTGTATCAAATTCTATAAACCACTATATGTAACAATTCTGAACTGTTGTCTGCGGATGTAAATTATGCTCTTGATAAGCGCTGCTTGTTGAGTTTTTTTATTTTCAGTCTAGGACTGATCAAGAGTCTTAGTAACGAGTAGGGTAGAGCTGAGCGAAGTGGCCATGGCCAAGAGGTGATGTCATAGCGCTGTAAAAATCATAACTCGTTCGACTCATATCCGGTTAGCATTAACATGTCATATCTAGAAGTTATTAAATTTTGATCATCCCGATGTTTAGTAAGTAAGTACTCAGTCTATGCACTCATTAATAGGAAATCAGGTGACACTGCTTCTGAGCGAAATTATTTTGCATTGGCTACAGATTCACGGTTTGGTGATGGCATTGTTAAGTTAAAATTACGTTTCGGTAATGTAGTGAATCCTGGCAGAGAGGCCAAGCTGCTGGTGTCCGCTGAGCATCAACTCTGTTGCTTTCAGATTATTATCATGTCCGACATACGATACTCTGAATAGATGCTTTATTATTATTAGAAGCAGAAGTGAGTATATCAACAATAATAAAAAAAGCGAAATAAGTGAAATTATTTCTAAAGTTGGTTTATTTCAAAGTTAGCGTTGTGGTGTTATTTCAATGACGAATACTTTTTGTGTGAGCTCAAAGGACATTGTTGCAGTGTCTCGTGCAACAGTAGTAGGAAAACACAAAATCAACAGCCAGAACAAAGGTTCTGACGAAGCAACAAAAACCTAACAAAAAAGAAGAAGAAAAAGACTAAAACAAGAAGAAAACCGATGCCAGTAAGAAACCCACCAAGCCTAAGATATCTAATCCAAGAATAGAGTTATTTGATGGTGATGTTGATCAAGAAGACGCACATTGTTTAATGCAACGAAAATGCCGCAGCTTTAAGATCACAAGAACGATAGATCCAGTTTCATTTGGGCTCAGGAACTCTTTGCTGGAGTTGAAGAAAACAACCTTTGTTTTGTATACAAAAAATGCAGTTAATGTCAATTTTTCCTTTGCCTGTTACAATTTCTATGGTTTCCAAATTTCTCAACTTTTTTCTAAATAAAGTACATTGTTATGCGTTTTTATTAATCACAAATTTCTGATTTTGAAGCTTACTGGCCACATTGCATGACCATGTCGCGCTAAGTGGCCATTAGGTTTTTTTAAAACGTTAAATATTTTAGGCATTAAACTTAATTCAAAGATTACTAAAAAATTCTAATGTGTGATAAGGTAGTTGAGGTATGTAACCGCTAATTTTGATGCCTGTAGGTATACCGTAAGTCAGCTTAAAACATCATCAAACCTTAGCGTGTCCACTATGCCCGGCTCTCCTCTATTGAGGACGTGAAGTGTAGTCACTACGCCTGCTTCAGTGGCGAATCGGTAATCGTCCCGCTTGCTGGATGATATCTAATCTAACGCAGGCAGCGTATGTTGCTATCTGTCTACTACTCTTGTAAAGACGCGTACAAACTAGGCAAATAACGGCGACCATTCGCTTCGTTGGGAGGGATTTTATTAATGTGTACGGGAGGCAATTCGCAGACAATGAATCCCTTGGCCTTCGTTGCGGTTCAGGCTATTGGTGGTAACATCGAAGGGTTGGCGCTGGGACACTCTCCTGGTGTGGTCGTCGAACCAACTTTGGTTCACTATTTCGTTGTTCGACTTGTCTAGCTTGTGTGTGTGTGCGTGTGCGTGTGTGCGTTTAGAATTTGTGTTGAGTATGGAGTGGAATAATGAGACCGCATTAAAGTTGATCAATTTTTATCATGAACGGGAATGTTTATGGGACCCTAAGAACTGTGAATACAAAAAGAAATTGAAGAGATTAGATGCTTCGAGGGATATAAATAAACTTTTAGAAATCAGTGTGCATGTTGGGAAGAAGAAAATGGAACCTTTGTTCACATCTTTTCCCAGTGAAAGATAAAGAGGAGAAAACAAATGCGAAACTGGCAGTTGAGCTGATGAAGTGTACAAATCAACATGGTTTGCTTTTAGCAGTATGTGCTTCATACAGGATAAATTCGCAGTAAAAAAAAAAAAAAAAGTGATCACCGCACTCCTTCCTACTTTTAAAAAGAGAGGTCATCCACCAGCGTCGTTTTTTTCTTTCTTTTTCAAATCAGCTTCTTGTGGTAAAATAAAGGCTGTACATGCACTAATGGGATCCTCTTCTTTCCACATAATATCGGCTGCTTAAACTGCAATTAAAACGTCTCTTATTACTTTATAATATAAAATGCTAGCAACTTGGACGAGGTTTCAGAGCCAACTGCGACTCGACAGGGCCCAACCCTTTGGTGTTTGAAGAGGACGAGAGACCGAACGCCAAAACATTCGCGACCAACATTGGCTGTCATTCGTTGGCCTAGTGTGTTCACACCTTAAGGACAGTCCCAGCATTCACCTTGGTGATTTCGGGTATCAGACAGCCGGTAGCCATGGACCAGGACTCGAACCTACCTCTCAAATCAGACAGCCAGTAGCCATGGACCAGGACTCGAACCTACCTCTCAAATCAGACAGCCGGTAGCCATGGACCAGGACTCGAACCTACCTCTCAAATCAGACAGCCGGTAGCCAGGGACAAGGACTCGAACCTACCTCTCAAATCAGACAGCCGGTAGCCATGGACCAGGACTCGAACCTACCTCTCAAATCACACAGCCAGTAGCCAGGGACAAGGACTCGAACCTACCTCTCAAATCCCATGGACCAGGACTCGAACCTACCTCTCAAATCAGACAGCCGGTAGCCATGGACCAGGAATCGAACCTACCTCTCAAATCAGACAGCCAGTAGCCAGGGACAAGGACTCGAACCTACTTCTCAAATCGAGTGTGCTGGTTCCTTAACGAGGGTGCTTGATGATTAAACTATGTGAATAACAAGTATCTTAAAGTTTCAGGCGATTGTTCCATGGTTTATATATACAAAAATTTATAAAGACAACTACTTTTTTGCTTGTGGTTTTACTGCTCGGCAACGGCGAGGTCATAAGAGGTGGGAAGGGACTGGGGACAAGGAACATGAAGAAATTCGTCCATGGCCTTTTTAAAGGTAGCATCCCGGCATTCACATTTTGGGAACTCATGGAAAATCCAAATCTGGATGCCTGGACGGGGATTCGGACCCGCGTCCTCCCGAACGCGAGGCCAGAGCGTTACCACTCACCCACTACGCTCGTCAACAAATTCTTGTCGTTACGGACTTATTATTTACCTTAATGTAAATACATCATATTATAAGTTATTCTAGGTTCTGGAGAAGAATATATCCCACAAGAAACTTTTGCATAGATCGCTGACTGGCTGTGTTCTGTGCATGCGGCGGACATTATTGAGAAGTTTAGGAAGAGAAAATTGTGTTACTCTATAAAGTACATTGTTACCTGTGTGGTAGGACTAGATAAAAAAAAAATTCTCATGCCAATTTTTCTTAGTTTGACCTCAGCGTCAATCTTTAAAGCAATTTTACTCTTTTCGTTGGTTTGGAAACTGATATTTGTGTAGGATTTCTTCCCCACTTAAGCTTTCCCGTATCTCTGAAGCAACAACTATCGTGTCTCATTTCAGTTCTTCCTACATTGTATCTATAGTGGCTTTTTTAGTTGATTCTCTGTAAGGAGCTACGGTGTTTTTAAAAAAAATAAGGTTTGTGGTGTTTAAGCCTGGGAATAGCTAGTCCTCTTCTTTACGATGCCCAGTTTGAATCTAAAAACGTTGAGTCCGCTTAAAACGCGACTTATGAGTCCGGGATAAGAGAACTGCCTATATGGTGAATTCCAAACAAGACCGTGAAAGCAAAATATAAATAGATACTGTGTCAAACAGTTCCTTTATCGAACAGTTTTTAATTATTTTCCACCGTTTGTTTCTTTTCTCAAATCCGAAATATACCGCGTTAATGTAATGGAATCTGGTGTTTTTGAATATTGTATTCTTACCTCTTTACTGTTAGCTGGCTCGTTTCATTGCGACAACTGAGAGTTTAGTGCGATATAGTGTGCCGCGAAAACTAGTGCAAAATCACGAGTCGTAGGAATCCCATTAAGGATAAGTTTTAAATACGTTATTGGTTGAGGTTTATTAAAAGGAAACTATTATAAATAATGAAAGTTCTTGAACAAACTAAGAGTTTTAAGAGATTATTTCTACTCTTACCTCTGTCTTAAATATATTCTTCAGCAGACTGCATCGAATAAGTGTAATGGCATTGGTAGATGTAGGAGGGTTCATAGGCAATTTTCGTAGCCAATCAGCTTCAGTGATGGTGCTAGTGGCGTTGTTTCAGACCGCCTCATTGGCTTCGTACAATTGAGATCATCGCTCCCTACCATGTCTTCCCAGGAGGTTGATGTTGGTCTTGTATCCTTCAAGGACTCGGGTAACTGGGTTATTCAGTGCCTGTAATTAATTATTTTCTAAATGATTCTTTTTATAGCAGATTTTAATTAATTGTTTTGTTGAAAGATCGTCAGCATGTTTGGTAGGATCTGACTCGTACGTACAGCCATGGTGACAGGGAACACTGACATAGTATCTGATGGATACACACAACCAGGAATATTTGATGGTGTGCCAGAAGGATATAATGCCAAATAAGTCCAGGTCCAGTATTTGCGTCATTCTATTATTCAAGTTTTTCCATTCAACCCAAGAGATATTTGCTGTCTAAGAAACCATTTCTTGTTCTGAAATATCGGCTACGCTCTGCTGAAATGTTTGGTATATTTCCTAACATATTTAAGTTGATTAACACCAGAGGAAATGTCAGTTATTGAAATAATTTTTGTTATGCTGAATTTGTAAAGGTAACCCAATAACGTACACTGTACATATAACATATAAATATTGCTTAAATTACCACGATAGGCATAACACGTAATGGGCGTAATAGCCATGAAGTTACTCGCTTTGTTGTCTAGCATCTGCATTGCTCAGTGACGTCACCAATATCGCTACATGCAAACCGTCACCTATTTCCTGACTATTTTCCAAGTCACTTTTGCGCGTAAAGAAGTTCCATTGACTGCCAGTGCTATTTCTCCCTCTATCATCATTGGCTTCGTCTCCTCGCTATTACAGGGATTCTGTTTGGCTGTTTTCACGTCGGCGATCTGAACCTAATCCGTCTCTGACGAAAATGACTTGCCTGTTGTGGGACGCAGTAAATTTCTACAATCAACGTAATTTCGATACATGCCAGTACAGGAAGCTCCTTTTTACTTTTCGTAGCTTTATGGGTTCTTTTGACTATTCGGATACTGATTTCAGCGTCGCTTGTATATCCTATGTTGTGGACTGTCTGTGTCGCAATATACGTGTGTGTTTTGGCGTTCCTTTCCCTGTAGCAAATGGAAGTGCGCCCTACACTTATCAAAATAGTTCGATTAGTACATGTAGGAAAAAATACTTGAAAAAGTCAATAGAAAACCACAATAAAAATGTTTTTAAGTTGTGAGGCGAAATTATTAATTTTGGTATATTAGCCTTTTTAATCATTTAATAAAGAATTATCTTGATTGGATTTGTTTGCATTTACAAACATCAAAAGATTAATGATTCAAAATTTATCATTTATTAAAGAAAACAAGACAGTTTTTAGACAATAAAAACAAACGCTACATTCTTGTTTATAAATTTAAAAAAAACATAAACATTTAGGACATGTGAGTTTTTAAGTAAAAAAGGGCGCCACCTCAGTTAGCACTGAGGAATCTCTTATTTGCACAGGAACTGTCAGGCAGGGCATTTTCGGTTCGACCGAAATGAGGCAATGCATTCGTTTGTTTTGATAGGATATTTACCCTGATTTGGTTCCTGGTTGGTTAACAGCGCTGGTTCCATCATTCACCATTCACTTATGTAAAATGGTAACTTTACCATCAAGCACTGACACACTTTTCAATCACTCGCGGTTGTCGAGTCTCTCAACGTGCCAGGTGAGCCCCGCTGCCCCGCTGCCTCGCGCAGGCCACAGTACCAGTCGCAACTCCACTGTCCTGTCCAGCTCCCCGTATGTTAGCGGGAAAAAAAACAACCACCTTAAATTCTTTTTCGCACAGCCACACAAAATTTTCCGTCCCTTGATTCCTTTCACAAGTGTTAGTTGGCTACAATATGCCGACCCACGTTCGCATTCAATACCTGCGTCCAGGCGATACCCCCCTGCTACGCTAAACACTTAGCTGACCAGGGGACAATGACACAGCTCTGGGCCTGACACTGCCTCGCAGCTACCAACAAAATGCTGCTTTTTCTTCGGAATAGATTAAATGATTCTATTTTGGTCTTTTCATACTTTGTCATAAATCAAGTGATATACTGCTAATAGTTTTTGCTGAGAGCTTTTCGCCTTGTCGATGTCATGGCCATTAGAGGCGGGAAAGGATTGAATTCGAACCCGCGCCGCCTTATGACAATATACCAGGGAATGAAACGGATTACAGAACAACTTTCATTTTTTTAATGCATTTGATCGGTTGTGCCACTTATCCAGCTTCACTATTTTAAATCGAATAATCATAATACGTATTTGATTCAAAGCGTTTATTACAATCATAGCAGAGGACAACAAAAGACACATACCCATACCCTAGGCCGTACTCTCCATGCTCCTGGTGTCTGCTGTAGAAACCGTTGAGCCCTGTACTTTCTAGAATACCTAGATTTTTGTTCATCTTTTTTTTTGCGTAGCTTATGGTGTGTCGGATGCATGTTTCGGTTGCTACTTGCGGTCACCTGTAAGGGAGCGTCCATTAATTACGTGAGGTTCTTTTCCAGAATTCCGAACCCCCCCCTCCCCCCCTGCTAAACGATCTCGCAGTCTTATGAGACTTTTTTCCCTTACCTCTCCTGCTTCCGAGGGCGATTATACCCTCCACAGAGCCGTCGTTTCTAGACCTAAAGTCGCCATCCGCGTCGTTTGTGATTTTTTTTTTTTTTTAAAAAAAGCTTTACTGTCGTTTAGGAATGTTAAAAGCTCACGTGAGATTGTGGTAGAACCCCCCCCCCCCCCTTTTTATTGGTGAAATTCGGTGAGATTTCGCCGGACCCCCACCATTTCACCCCACGTATTTAATGTACGGCCCCAAATAGAATTTGTTTCATGCACTAGTGTTTCCACACTGCAGTTTAACATGTAATACGCTGTTCTACCGATCACTTCTGTATATCCCCTTAAATTCGCCTTTCTGAATAGATGCAATGCACTAATTTAGCTTTAATGACGTCTTTCAGGTCTGTAGTTGTTGCTCCCATGTATCCCTCTTTTAATGTCTCTTACCTGTGCACTTAATCACCCATTCTGATGAATATATATAACGTCTTACCCGTTCTATAGGGGCCTAAGGACGACACTTGAACAGCAAGGAAAATCACCACGACCCCCGAGCAGTGCTGTGTCTAGAGTAAACCACTTTAAATCGAATTCAGCTATTCCAAACTAATTTCTGTAAGTTTGGTATCAATTTGTTTTTATTTTTTATTTAATTCACAGTACTTGTAATAAGCATTAAGTAATTTTCTGTATTATCTGTAAGTAATTAAAGATTGGTTTAATTAATACTTTACATTAATAGATTGTTATGGTGGTATTGTTTAGCTTGTCGCGGCAACACAAGCTTTCCAAATCTTTCGGTTGCTTTTTTAAGGCCGCCGCTAGGAGCGAAAATATTGAAAGTGGCGTACGAATGGTGCTTACTGAAATTCAGTTCAACCTTTTTTCGCATGCTCTAGTTGGCACGCGAAATATATTACCAGCTTTTTAACATATTCTGTGTCCACATTTCCAGAATTCTCACGTTGCTTTCAGTCCCACAAAACAATGAAATCATCAGCCCGTATAGTATTTTTTAACATCACGGTTTTTGTTCAGAACACTACAATTTTCTAAATTTTCTTTTTACCTCAAAATTTCAAGATCTTGAGAGAAAAAACGTTCTGCAGTACCAAACCATACCATTTAAAGACGGTAGCTAGACTTTTTTTATTTAATATTTCACGCTGATCAGGAGGGGACCTAGAAATTTGTAACTTTGGAAAGTATTTCATTTGTTGGACAAGGTTTATCGGTGTGTTCGATATGTTGTGAAGTTCGCATATCTGGTCTTCCTACACAAGCATTCCGGATACTTCGTCGTCTACGTAATTTGTATTTCCAGTAGCTCTCACATAAATATAATTTGTTTATTTGGAAAGTAACTACTTTATCAGATAAATGGTAAGAACAGTCTCAACCATTTCTCCATTTTAATACTGAGAACGAAACTACAGTTCATCAGCATTTTGCGTAATACCTTAAAAAAGGTAATAAATGAATATAGAAGTTATTGATTGCACGTATTTTTGTGTAGTGGATTAGTAACATTAGCCCACAAAACAGCGGAAAAAAGTGCTTAGCCCGCTGTAAACGTGCATTGTGCAGATATTTCACCTTGCCTGCATGCTACACATTATCAAAGTATTTGTCTTCTTCCTCTTTCAGAATTCAACCTTCTGTTCAACACGTGAAATAACTCTTCTTTTTTTTTGCCCTTGTTCCTGATGTTTCCCCATCGTTTTACTATGTTTTTTTTTTCCTTCTGCCCGTGAAGTTTTCTTTTTTATCTTTAAAACCATCTGACTTCTCGATCATTTTCCGACGTATGCCCTTCTTCAAAATTTGCTTTTTTGAGCTTCATTTCTCTTTTATCTGTTTTTACTTTAGTAAACAATTTTTTGATGCATCGGACTTTTTATCAAAGTAATGAAATAACCATTTTGTTAGTATTTCTTGAGTCATTCTCACCATCAGTAAAAAACAATGCAGAATGCGAAAGTTTATCAGTTTCTTCATACAGTTCATTATTCTTTTCCTCCATTCATTTCAGTGTTTGCTTGGTCCAAGAACTTTTCTCTTTTTCCCCTTCTTGAATTTCTTCTTTTCATTGGGTTAAATTATTTGCTGCTTAGAAACAATCCGATTTTATAACTGTGTTTTATTGTTGAATTTTTGGTTTTGATATTTTTTTAAGATGTTTTGATCACTGATTGGCTAGTTCAATTTTCGGAATCATATTTCATTTTCATCTTTATCTAGATAGACCATTAGGTTATATTTTTCTCACAGGCACCTAAATGAATATATTTTGTTAGTTTCTTCCTTATTCTTTGGTCAGTAATTTTGGAGCATTCTTGTTATTTATGGGGCGCTCATAAACTACGTGTATTCCCTTAAAATCCCCCCCCCCAAATTCACGTAGCCTGACGCGACATTTGTCCCGACACCCCCACCCCCTTTCCACCCGTGTTGCACGTAGCCTTTTTTCCCCTATTAATTTAAAAAACCATTTTGTTCTATTTTCTCTTAAAAGAATATCTTTAAAATTATTGCGCATATAACACATACAGTCCATATTTGCGTTGTGTACTTTTCTATAGTTAAAAATATTCTCAGTGGAATGTTGACACTAACCACTCCTGCAAATGATCAGTTATTAGGGAAAACCTCTCTCTCAAGTACAGTGATGGATCTTTTTTTTCTTCAGGTGTTACTAAAAACCATATCTCATTCATGATTGTTCGTTAACTGATTAAAGAGAAAGAAAAAACTATACTTGCCACGTAGGAAAACTAAGATCTGCATCTTTTTTTCTTTAGCTGCAGTTCTGTCACCTTTTTTTCTACATTACCAGGGAATGATTATTTGATCTGCTTAAAAGATTCCTGTAACTAGTTGGATAGTGAAAACTAGTTGGAAAAACATTTTCGATAAGCCTCATAAAGTTTATTGTACAGCGCACTTCACACCACACTACGAACTGGAAATAACACTTTAGCGACCACATAATTAAAGTTATACTGAAATTCACTTGACAGAACAAAATTCGAATTATTAACGAGTGGTGTGGTCACATGCGGGCGATCCTAATTAAAACTGATTTATTTCAAAATAGTACGAACTGTAACTATTTTTTACCGAGCGTGGTGGGTGAACGGTTAACGTTCTGGCCTCGCATTCGGGAGGACGCCGGTTCGAATCCCCATCCGGGCATCCAGATTTGGGTTTTCCATGGTTTCCCCGAATCACTCCAGGCGAATTCTGGGATGCTTCCTTCAAAAAGGCCATGGCCGAATTCCTTCCCGTTCCTTGTTCCCAGTCCCGTCCCGCCTCTAATGACCTTAGCCGTCAACGAGGCGTAAAGCAGTAAGCAAAAAAAAAAAAAAAATAATAAAATAACTTTTGGAAAATCCCGGGTGATATCTGTAAGTGAATTTGAGTCTATGTATGGCGAGTCTAATGTTTTTCGAATAGTAATGCGTCGTTGCGTGTCGGTTAGATCAAATCCGCTGGCCGCATGCAACTCAACTCTATGACTTCAAGTCAAACACATGCGCGGCATTGTTAATACACGATGTCTAAATTACATAGAGAGATAGTTAAATGACGGGAATAAATATCGACATGCTGTTGTCTATGAAAAGTTCGAACCGCCGTCACCCCTGCCCCACGTAGCTCATCCTAGCTTTCTTCCCAATTACCCCCCCCCCTTTTTTAGACCGAGCCACGTAGTTTATGGACACATGAACTCTGTTTTCAACAGACATTTACAACCCCGCTTTATCCGCGATTTCCTTTAGACTGTTGATTTGTTCAGCATCTAAAGTTTGAGTGAATCGTCTAAAAAGGCTAGAGATTTTATTTTTTGTCACGGGAGAATATTGGAAGACTATTTTGAGGTTATTTTTTTTCTAAGTTGTGGTGTCTTTTTTTTCACAGTTTATAAGCAGCTCGAAGTATTTCGCTAAAATTACATTTTTATTCGTTGTGTAGACCATTATTTCAGTTATTTTATATACTTTATATCTGAGCTGTCCCGCGCTCTGTGAGGGTAAGAACACGGCGCACACTGTATCATAGCTTACTTAGAACACACTAGCAAGTCGGGTACCTACCTGCTTAATGAACAAAGGAGGCAGTTCACACACTCAAAGCTGTCAGCCGTTTAGTAAACACAATTTGAACAGGATACTTACCGATCTCTGATCTATCGGACTGCACTATGGTGTTCTCGTGCTTGATTATAAATTGGAAGTCATAGCAATCTATTCGCTAGGCTCGAAATCTTGAAAGAGAAAGAAGGTTAATTTGTAGATCCGGCAGACTCCCCTGTGATTCATCACCGTGAAGTTTCTTTCCGTACACTGCAACTTTAATACTAGTTAAGTTGTGCTTACTATATATCTTTCCTCCGCTCAATGGCTGCGCACTTCGAATATATTTGATAAAACGCGAAAGTTTTGTTTTTTCTGTCATGAAGAATGATTATTGGAGGATTGACTGACGAATGTGTCTAACGATTCTCCACTTTTAGTATTGCTTAGCAATTACTATACGGACCGTAAATAATTCGTAAGTCTCGGCCTTTCAGCCCAGACTTGTATGTACATAATTTTATACCAGTAACTCTGCATATACGCCAAACATTCTCATTTACAAAGTTATGTGACACATAACGAAGACCCAGTATTACTGTGAAAATGGATACAACTTATGTTAATATTGTATAAATTCAACATGTGATACCGTTTAACTTGGGCCTCTTAGCAGCGTTTCACTCCTCGTTTTGAATCGCTTGAAATCATTTTAAAATTATAAATGTCTGATTTTAGGCCAAGTTTTTTATCACTGTGTTTTTAGAATAGTTTTTTCGGTGTATTTACAAAATATATAGGAGAGAACAACTTCAGAACATCAGTCAAATATTGTTTCAAGTTTAATTTGTTGTTCTGTGTGCTAATATCCCCAAGATTGGTTTAACGAATTGCATGTCGACTCTAAAAATAAATTTTTGATTTTTCAGGAAGATAAAATTAGCCATTCGTTTTTTTATTCCTTTTATTTGAGTTTAAATGATTGGTCCATGTTGCTGGTCGTCCTAAAAATGTGCGACGATTAATGGTAAATTTAGTCTTGGAAACGCTTGCGGTTTTTACTACCGATTTTTTTTTACCTTACTGTAAAATGCTGTTCACGTTATAGATTGATCAACTTCCGAGAAAATTCTTAACTGCAACATACTTTTGTCATCGCTTACATATTTTTTAAAAAAAAAGAAAAGAAAAGAAATAATCGCGTGAAAACAATTATCTTGACCAACCTATTTAATAGTTTTTTTTGTCAGATAAATAGATTTCAGTCGATCTAAAGTATATTTTAAAGTTAATGCTCTCATAGAACGTAGCAGAAAAAGGTTAACAATCACTAACAAATCAAGGGTATATTGCCGTAAGTACAACTAAAACATAAATAATTGATTTCCAGCAGAGACGCGTACTTCATACTCTTTAATTAAAAGCATGAAAATCAAGCAACCACTTCCCACAGCTGTCAAACGATGAATTAAAATCCGATTTAGCAAAATGACGACCACGCACTCGTGGCTACTTCGATGGGAGTTTTTCCATGCCGCAGTTGTATAACTCATCGCTTTTCCCGGTCTTTATTTTTGGAAAAAAACATGATAACCGAGGCCCTCATTTTTCACTGAAATTGCCAAACATCCATAGATACAACGATTAACCGCGTTATTTCGTTTTTAATAAGCCTTGTAGCGACGATAGTCCATGTAAACACAGTGTTAGGGCGCAACCGGAAGTTGAGTATACCACATTTCGGTAGCCATATTGAAATTTTTTTTTTTTTTTTTTTAATAAATTGCATTTGGCAATGTTAGCCATACAGCCAGCTCAAGGTGTGTGTTTCTCTTACAACGTATACATTTCAGTGTGATTATATTCCGTCTTCAGTAATGACGACACAAGACAAATCATTTAATTAAAACCACCCATACCCTCGGCCGGACTCGAACTGGCGACCCCTGCAACGAGAAGGAAGCACGCTACCCATACCCTGCCTGTGTCGGCCATATTGAAGTTACGAAGCTCTATAGCGCGGCAGTCGCCCAGCGGTGCTGGTGCTGAAAAGTGCCTGCCACTGGATGTTTCATCTTATGATAGAAGAAATTTTACTGCAACCATGTGAGGGAAATGCTGAACCACATCCTATTATTCAAACAAGGAACGAGGAAGACTGTTTTGACACACTCATAAATCGGCAAGAATGACGTGAAATTTTTGGAATATTTTCTGCTGAACATTGTATGGCTCAACTATGTTCTCGATCTCATAAAAGAAGATTTCAAGGAGGAATCTTCCAGATATACGCGCCCCATCAATCCAGATGAACAACTAGCTTTGACACTGAGAAAAGTTCAAATATACTATACTGAAATATTGGATTATTAAAATGTAATAATTAAAATAATTGTATAAAAAGTATAAAATATTTCTATTATAGATATCTTATTTTTGCTTTGTCTTTAGGTTTATGGCAACGGGCAAAATATACAGATCACTGGGATCCAAATTCAGAATATTAACACTGTGCAATATGTGCTGCCAGTTTAATTGCAGATTTTCTTGCCTCCGATCTCACCGGACCAGCTAATATCAAAATGTAAAGAATTTGAAGAAAACTGACAATTTCCCAACTGTGCCCTGGCTATCGACGGAAAACGTGTTTCCCCTGCACTATCAGGCTCACTGTATTACATTTGTCCTTCTGGCTGTAGTCGACGCATACTACAAATTCATTTTCATTGCTGTCGGATCATACGGGAAGGAAGCTCTGAGGCCCAGACCTTTAATGAAATTGTGTTTTAAGAATTATTTGTAGCAAGCTGGGAGTTGAGTAAATATGGTTTTGCATATTTTTCTTGCAATTAATTGTAAATTCGTATAAATGAGCATTTTTTTATGGAAAGAAACTATGTAAATACTATTTAATGTGTTTTAGGATAGTACTGTGCATGAAACATTGATTAAAAGTTTGTAATTCTAAGTATTGATGTAAGCTACAATGTTTAGAGGACAATTTGTGATTGTTTGAAATGGTTATGTACATAATTTTGTGTGTAAATATCTTTAATTTTCATTTCTGTTCGTTTCATAATGATTTTGTATTAATTCTCATTTTTTAATCTGATTTTAATTGTTTGATTATTGTTAGAATTCGAGAAACGTCGGGCGAAAGTCTTTGAATTATTCTGGAATTTTCGGTAAGACCTATAGAAGCGATCGGCAGGGACGAGTTAGTTGAGTTTTAGTATTGAAGGTGTTTTAATTTATAATCACCGAAGCATTTGTCCGATGTCTTTGAAAAAAATAAACTTGAAAGTGATTCTGCTTGGACTAATTAGTTTACTTAAACGAGATACTTGTCAAGGTGACAGTGGAATTTTAGGCAAAAATAATATCGTATAATTATTTACATGTGGTAACATGTTTCATCCGCTATTTAATCATCCCAATTCGGATATAGTAGTACCGAATAGTGTTGTAAAAAAAGTTTTTTTTTCTGACGTGAAAAAAAACATGAAAAAAAACTGAAAAAAAACATGTTTTTTTCTGGGACATGTTTTTTTTCATAACTACTAAATTTCAAATTTTTAAGACAGTTATTGTTTAATATGACTGTTTTAGAGTTTATACTAAGTACTTATCTTACTTTTAAATCTACTATATTTTTCTGGTTCAGTAGAAAAAAAAAATTACAAAAATATTGGTAACATTGACAGAAGTTTTCTTTTACGAATGGGGACTTCCCGAAAAGGCTAGGTTGAGTGAGAAGGAATCCCCGTTCTCCATTGATACTCGCTATTTGAACTAGTGCTACCAGGCCCTACAAATTTATCTGTAAACCTACGAATCTTTTCAAAAAATTAGGAAATTTAACTACGGTTTTTTTACCTCTTTTTATTACTTGTATTGCTTTCCTTATATTCGTATACTTGTTAAACTCGCAGCGTATAGTGATACTGAGTCATTGTCAGTAATTATTAATAATTTCCTTGCAACCGTTGGCGTAAACCAACGATTGAAAACAAGTAAAGCTCCTTTTTTGCATGATAATAGATTTAAATTCAAACTTAAAAGACCGTAATACAGAACTATCGGCGCAGTCTTCATTCACAGTGTGTACTTTGCTCACAATTTAAAATTGCAATCTCAAAAGGTTTTGCATGCAATACAACCACTAAAAGAAAATGTAACTATTTCTGAAGTTATGGATCTAGAGGGGACAGAAGAAGAAAATTCCGACTCCGACCGAACTAGTGTTGGTAGTACTGATACTAGTGAATGTGGTACCGACATAGAGGATGAATAAAAAATTATGTTACCTATATATATACATTTATGAATCATTATGTAAGATATTATATGATTCAGTAAGATTTAAAACACACATGTAGAGTGTAAGTTCCATAAATAAAACTATAATTTATCAAATATATTGTTTTCTGAAAAAAAAAAATTAGAAAAAAAAACAAGGGTGCTAGGTTTTTTTTCATGTTTTTTTTTGTCACAAATCTGAAAAAAAAAGTTTTTTTTTTTCAGTTTACAACACTAGTACCGAAGGTTTCTGTATGCGATAAAGCGTTTCGATTACATTAAGACATTATGAAATCCTTCGCCGACTTTCAAGTACTGCCAATAAAAATCTGTTTCTCCAACTCGTAGAGTTTCTGAAAGCTTTACACAGTCAAATATTTCGCATATTTTATTCACCGATCGATATAAAGACAGAAACGACCGGTCGTTTAGTTACTGCTGCTTGCTGTTTACATAATTTATTTAGAAATGCATTCATTAAAAAAAAAAACGAACCTGATTATGAAATAAACGGAAATAAACAACTACCAACCGAAAATGTTGGACATTAGCAAGGGGTGGTAGTGCTGTGAGTCTCTCATTCAGCACACCTGCAGGTGCAGGTTTAACAGTGGGGTTGCCACCTTTATTGGAAAAATAAGATTACATTTGAGTTTTGGGTACTAAAAGTAGAGTACAATGTATAGAAAAAGAGTACGTTTATTTTTCATTTTTTAATACACATTTTTGATTGATTTTGACACATTCAGTAAATAGTAAGTCTTCCTAGACACTTCTAAAGCATCTCTACAGTCTGTATTTAAATTAAAATAGATGATGATCTCATACTTTCTTACTTTTTTTTTTAACTTCTTAACGTCTCTTAGTTCACTCGATCCTTTTCCGAAGAGCGACTTGTAATAGCGAGAGCGCGGCGCCGCCATAGACACTCATCCCACATGCGCTTCTCATTGTTCAGCTCAGTTCAGTTAATGCAGTGTTAGTGGCAAGACTGTCAAGTTTTTGCGCGCCTCGGCGTATGTTGGTTATATGGTTTTTAAAAAATAGTAATAATAATATACTGCTAAAAGGTAATTACCTTATATTTGTAATGTAAAATGACTATCAAAATATTATCACACTTCTACAATGCAATGTGAAATAGTGTAATGTATGTCAGTTTGATTATAGTGTTAATATGTTTTGTTTTAGGTTATTTATTACGATGTCGTCGAAAAGGAAACATAGTTTCCTGTGCACACATTTCACTGAAGACACAAAAAACTGTTAAACATTAATAACTATTGCATTAGGCTCAAAAGAAAATTTAAACCGGAATATGAAAATAATACATGCTTTTATCCCATTAATAATTAAAAGACTACCACAGATAACCACAACTACCATAAAAAAACAAAAGGGCGCGTGCAGTAGCTGTAAAAAGCTAGAAAATGATATGTCTTTCCGAAATTTGATATAAGAGCTAACGAACTGAAAGAGTGACCTAGTTCGCTAAGGAGCTGCGAGCTAAGCTGCAGGTCTGAAGCTATCGAGTGATTTTTGTTGTACGCGGTAAAACGTGAAATACGACACAGACCGCGCGGGTCACGTTACGAACCGGGATAGATACGTGTTTTTTAAAATAAAATTTATTGTTTTGCAGCCGATGTAAAAATATATATATATATATATATATATATATATATATATATAATTATTTGGGCTTTACGCCTTGTGGAGGTCATTAGAAGTGGGTCGACAAACGAGAGGATATGTTTTAATAATTATGAAGATACATATTTCAGTTTATCCTCCCAATGTTACAGGAGAGACATTAGCCAGGTTGTTAAATAATAACCGTCTATTTTCACGGAAAAACGTGCTAAGAGCCTAAAAACTATAGTGTTAAAAAAATGTCGTTTTAGATTTAAATATTTTATCACAATATTTGTACAACCACAATCGACCAATTAAAAATAAAAATTATTCGAGGCCCATTGTCCTTAATAACCCAGGCATTGGCAACATTGATCATTATTTTTTAAAAAAACCTAACATAACAAACAAAAGAGTGCATGCAGTAGCGGCAGCAAAGCGATCGAACGATCTGTTTCTCTGGAATTCGAGATGGGAACTAAAGAACTAAAGGAGCGAAGGGGTTACAAACTAAACTGAGCGCCCCTGTCGCAAACTATTATGCGCAAGACTACAACCTGGTGGTGAGGGGGTTGTCTGGGGCAGAGGTGCGAAGAGGCGCAGACAGAAGGGAAGAGAAGCTGCTTTTTATAATCACCAAGCGTAGAATTTACTGTATTAATGCTGTGCCAATAACAGAATAAAGAAAATGAACTACCATTGCTTCATTGCCCTTCCACGAACCTTGAAATAATATTGGATGCATTTTGGACTGAATATAAATCAAAGCAAGACTAAAGTGATGAAATGTAGCAGAAAAACTACCAATAGTAGTATACTAAATGTAAAAATAGGATCGAATGCAATTGGAGAAGTAAGTGAATTCTGTTACTTGGGAAGTAAAATTACAACCGATGGCCGGAACAGGAATGATGTTAAAAGCAGAATAGCAAAGAGAGCCTTCATGAAAAAGAGAAATCTTTTAGTTTCAAATATTGATTTAGGAATTAGAAAATTTAATAAAAAAAACTGTGTAGAGCACAGCACTTTACGGTAGCGAAACATGGACTTTAGGAATACTGGAAAGAAAGAAAATTGAAGCATTTGAAATGTGATGCTACAGAAGAATGGTGAAAATTAAGTAGACATACAAAGTAAGAAATGAACGGGTTTAGGAAATGATCGGTGAGGAAAGAAGTTTGTGGAAGAAGCTTACAGAAAGAAGAGACAGGCTGGTAGTTCATATTTTGAGACATGCTGGATTTTTTAATTTGCTGGTGGAGGGAACAGTCGAAGGTAAGAACTGTAGAGGAAGACAGAGATTGGAATATATGAAGCAAATTGAGGACGTGGGTTGTAGACATGAAAAGGTTGGCAAAAGAAAGGAAGGGATGGAGGTCGAAATACTGACGACAAAAAAATATAATGATAACAGCTCTAGCTGATACTGTCGGTCTGATGAGCGCAGCCAGGGAAACTGCCTGCAATCATTGGTCGGGCACAACTCGATGCAACCGTTGCAACCTATAAAAGTGTGCTTGATTGATACTACTATTTTTACATACATACCTTCATAATGATGCTAATAATAATTAAAAAATGTATTTCTTAATTTTATTATTTGTAATATTTTATCCATGATGGATTGGTGGAACTTCCGCGACTGTGATGTCAAATATGGGTTGTAAAAAATACAGCAACCAGTCACAATATGATTTTGTTTATTAAACCATTACCGGTTTCGAGCTATACCTGCTCATCTTCAGATGGTTTGTAAATTTTACATCAACAAATGTAATATACAGGAATGTATGGTTGTCCTACAGGAACAAAAGCTTCTTTTGCTTGGAAGGATGTGTACAAACGTTCTTTTGGAACTATTTCACATACTTCGTTGGGTAAGTTGCTGAACATATTGTGTATTGGCTATAAATTATGTGCAGTCCGTTGGCTGTATTGTGTACGTATGTTTCTTTACTACTATCCAAAGCGTCACATTGCCGAATATCTTTACGTTTTCATGTTGCATGCCTAATATTGTTTTTTATACATTGAAGAGCCAAAGAAACTGGTTTAGGCATGTGTATGCAAACTCAAAGATATGTAAACACTCAGAGTACGGCGCTGTGGTCGGCAACGCCTATATAAGAGAACAGATGTCTAGCGCGGGCGTTAGATCGGTTATTGCTGCTTCAATGGCAGGTTATCACGATTTAAGTGAGTTTGAACGTGGTGTTACAGTCGGCGCACGAGAGATGGGACACAACATCTCCTAGGTAGCGATGTGGGGATTTTCCCGTATGACCATTTCACGAGTGCACCGTGAATATCTGGAATTCGGTAAAACATCAAATCTCCGACATCGCTGCGGCCGGAAGAAGATCCTGCAAGAACGGAACCAACGACGACTGAAGAGAGTCGTTGAACGTGACAGAAGTGCAAGCCTTCCTCAAATTGCTGCGGATTTCAATGCTGGGCCATCAACAAGTGTCAGCGTGCGAACCATTCAACGAAACATCATCGATATGGGCTATCGGAGCCGAAGGCCCATTCGTGTACCCTTGCTGAGTGCACGATACAAAGCTTTACGCCTCTCCTGGGTCCGTCAGCACAGACATTGGACTGTTGATTATTGGAAACATGCTGCCTGGTCTGACGAGTCTCGTTTCCAATTGTATCGAGCAGATGGACGTGTACGAGTATGGAGACAGCCTCATGAATTCATGGACCCTGCATGTCAGCAGGGGACTGTTCAAGCTGGTGGAGGCTCTGTAATGGTGTGGGGCATGTGCAGTTGGAGTGACATGGGACCCCTGATACGTCTAGATACGACTCTGACAGGTGACACATACGTACGAATCCTGGCTGATCACCTGCATCCATTCATGTCCATTGTGCATTCCGATGGACTTGGGCAATTCCACCAGGACAGTGCGACACCCTACACGTCCAGAATTGGGTAGTTGACTAAATTTGAAAAATAGGTTAATACTTCACCTTATTATCTATTTTACTCAAAAAACATCTTATTTTGTAAAGAATCGAACATTTACATTATGTATTTTGCATTTGTAAAAGCGAATTTAAATTTAGCTCAAAAACGCTCTAGACTGTCATGGCGTCTTGGATGACGTCATAGCGTCTGAACAGTCGTGTACGTATATGGCAGGTATAGATTTTCTTTAGTTAAACATGAGTTCCTCGTTTTATAAGTACTGTGTAGTGCCGAAGTGTAGAAGCACAACAATAAAAACACCAGATAAGTTATTTATATATGTTCCAAACAATGAAAAATACGGAGAAAGTGGTTAAAACTTGCAAGGAGGGAGGATGCTCACAGTTTACCTGCAGACAGAAGTATCTATTTTTGTGAAGACCATTTTGATGTAAGTGTTTGTGCATAATATATTTCTAAATCCAAAGCAAAAATGATGAATTTTGCAGAACCACTACTTTTCAAGTAATGATAATGGAATAAGGTATGAGTTGAGTTTGTTTTGGTTTTATGTGATAAAATCTTTCTTTAGTGCTATTTTTCATAGAATAAACATCATTAAGTGGCGCCACAATCTGGTGATAGATTCTTAAGCAGCTTGACGAAACCATTCGAAAATAAAGAATAATTGTTTTTAATTTCTCTCTTGGTTCTCGAGATATCGTAACTGAAAGATGATGATGTTAGGCTGATATGAAGCTTACTTGGGAACCATCAGACCTGTTCCGAACGGATTTCGATCCCCCGAGTATATGTTGAAGGGTAAAAACTCCATATGTCTGTATTATAATAATTTCTTCAAAATGAGTCCTAGATAATGAGATATTAACGCGCAAAAATTTGTGAATATTGTTTAAATTTTATAATTTTAGTATATTATTTCGCAGTTTCAGCGTGACGTATCGGTAGCGTGCTTGCTTAGCATTTTGCGAACCCGTGTTCAAATCCCCATACTGGAAAATATTTTTATTTCTTTTTTTATATGCAGAAATAATTAAGCATTGATTTTATTTCATTTACGAATTTTTATTATGTGAAATAACTTTTAAAACAAAATATTACAGAATATACAGTCCCAACTTTTTTTTATATATAATCATTATTTCATTGTTTATTGTTGATTTTTTTTCTTTTTTATGAAACAGGTATATTTCATGTTCTACAAAGGAAATGGAACTTTAACAGAATATCTCTTTTATGGTCGTAGCATTGTAATAAAAATTGGTTATTTTATCTATTGTAAGTAATTATATTACTGTAAGTAATTATATTATTGTAAATAATGTTTTAATAGTTATTTCGCATAATAAAAATTCGTAAATGAATTTTAAATGAAATAAAATCAATGCTCAATGATTACTGCATATAAAAAAAGAAATAAAAATATTTGCTAGTATGGGGATTTGAACCCGGGTTCGCAAAATGGGAAGCAAGAGCACTACCGATATGCCACGCTGAAACTACTAAACAGTATGCTAAAATTATAATATTTAAAAACATATTTACAAATGTTTGCGCGTTAATTTCTCGATACGTAGGTCTCATTTTGAAGAAATAATTGTAACAGAGACATATGGAGTTATACCCTTCAACATATGCTCGGGGGATCGAAATCCGTTCTGAACACGTCTGATTGTCTCCAAGTTAGAGCAGTCTGGAAACTGGCAGTTCCTTTAAAATTTACCACACCTGTTTTTGAGGATATATTTTTCTAGAAAAGGTTTATTATAAAAAAAAAAGAAACATATCTTAGGCGTGATGCACCTGAAAAGTTAAGACACGTCACAGAAATAATAGTACCGAACAAAGAACTATAACTCATTTTTAACGTGCTATATCTCGAAAACGAAGCAAGATATCAAAAAACATTATTCTTTATTTACGATTTGTTTCGTCGAATTCTACAAGAATTCGTTATCAGATTGCGACGTCACGGTAATTATAGAACTCCCTAACAGTTGCTTATACTTCGCAAAAGTAACATCAAAACCATATCAATTAACTTATAAACGTACGTCTAAGCAATAGATTATTGTTTACGAAACTGATTTCAGCTTATAATATATATTTGACACTTGTATATATTTACGTGGAAGTTTTTACATTGCGGAATTCCGACGAGCAGAAGTCTATGTTTGAGGCGAAAAACGGCTACGGCGTCAATTTTGGCCAAATTACAACTGGTTGCTTTGCTAAAACCTTGTTCCATAATGAATTAGACTTCTCTTTCGCCAAATAATTAACAATAACTAAATTAGCAACACAGAAGTTGCTACAAACGAAAAATTTACTACGCAAAGTGTTCTATTACATGTAAATGTCAACCACTTCTGTGGCGCAAGGGACGCTATGACGTAATGCTTTCTCATTGGCGTTCGCGGTCACGTGTCACTATGGCTGATTTTGTCGATTTTATTTTCTATAAATAATTATAATCTTTATCTTTTATATTAAATAAGGTTGTTTTTTGTTATCTCCTTAGCATGATTAATCATTAAAAACTACTATACGCCCGATTTATTCTTAGTGGAAACAAGCCAATTGCTACAGAGTGGCTCCAGGAACACTCTTCTGAGTTTAAACACCTCCGCTGGCCACCAAACTCCCCAGATATGAACATTATTAAGCATATCTGGGATTGGGGTTGCCAGATACAGGATTATAATTTCCGGGACATTTCTGGGGTTAAAAATGTAGTTTAGTGGTATGTTTAAGGAGTGAACAACTATTCAGATAGATTTTTAAAAAGTGTTTTATTTTAGGTAAAAACTATGCTACATAACCTAAATGTATTTATATATAGCATCCCTTTTAAGATTTTTAATTGAACTTTGGTTGAAAATCACTACGTTATAGTTAAACAGTCTATATATATATTGTCTCTGGTCGTCGGTAATAAGGTGGAGTGCTCCTCTACCTCCCGCTGCGAGCGCGGCATGGCCAACGTGGTATCTCAAGTTTGAGAAAAAAACTGGTATATGCAAATTCCGGGACAGTAACGTTTAATTCCTGGAAATGGGACACGACACAAAATTCCGGTACATTCCCGGATTTCCCGGCCATCTGGCAACCCTAGCTGGGATGCCTTGCAACGTGCCGTTCAGAATTACGGATTTATGGACAGCCCTGCAGGATGCAAGTTGTCAATTCCCTCCAGCACTATTGTAGACATTAGTCGAGTCATGCCACGTCGTGTTGCGGCACTCCTGCATGCTTGCGGGGGCCCTCCATGATATTCGGCAGGTGTACCAGTTTCTTTGGCTCTTCAGTGTATTTACGTTTTATGGTACTGTACGCGGTGATGCGTATCACGAGTCTGTACATTATTGTTTTTACAACTTTTATGCTGGTACTTTTTACATAATATATTCACCCAATGTTTTTGGAAGCTTCTAATCTTAGATTTCTTTCTGTCTTCATTTTTTGCAATCCATTCCTTTTAGGTACTGAGTTTGTTTAGGAGATTGTATACTATTAGGAAGGCTGTGTAAATATAGCTATGAGCGGAAATGAGATTAACCATTATTGTCATCTGACTCGTAAGATGCATTTCGACCGAAAGTGGTATAGTAACAATTAGGGCGCTGGAGTTACATAAAACAGCAAGACATCCTATGGGTTGGTAAACTAAATTAAGTCAGCTTACATCAGAAGGGAGTGTCTGGATTTCAAAATGTAATGGCACGACGCATTAACTGGTGTAAGAGGAGCCACGTTGGCAGACTTAGCTTTGCCCATCAAGAGACAGCAAACTGGAACGAAGTGTCTACTAAGCAATAGTGCCACAAAATAAAGATAGTGAGGCAGCAGTAAACAAATTTAGAAGCAGCGAGGAGGCGACTAGAAAACTATTTTAGATACGATATTAACTAAGAGACGTGGGAAGACAGATAAAAGCGATATTGGGTGATACAGATAACATAAACAGTTTAATAGATTTACATAGCAACTTGTAGTAGCGATTTTTGCAATCTTGTAAGTTTAGAAGGTACCTGGAGCAACAAGACGACACTAGGCAATAGTAAAATACAGGCAGGAAGCGCTGACATACCTGTCCACAGCTCATATTGACAGACATTACGGCAGTTTTGTCTATTCGGAAAATATTTGGCATAGACTTTGGCGCATTCATTCAGGTATTAAGTTTGCAGAATACATTTTCTCTTGTATGGCGGGTAATCTAAAACTGGTTTGAGACGGCAAGTTAATAAACACAGGGCGAAAAAGAAAACTACTTTGCTTGAAATTTACAAAATATGTCAAGCTATCACTTTTGGACATACGCAGAAATAATTTAGAGAAGAAAATCACTGTAATAAATCTCTGGAAACGATTTACCCTGCCCTGCCTGCCTTATTTGCTTAAATATTTTAAATCCCCATCCTATGATGTTATATGTCATTAATATTGTCTCCTGTTTCTCACACATTATGGTGCAGGCTCAGGCTCTCTGCGATACATTCTATTAGTGTTTTCTTCTCCGTTAACTCCATACATACTGTATTTATTACATTTCTCCAAAAATTCTGTTCTTTTTTTGCATTTATTGTTTATTCAACTAATTATTGTTCTGCTCGTTCTAAGTTTTCTACTTTTTTTTTTGCAATTTCTGTTTATTTATAAAATACAGGAATTACTGCACTCTCTTTTCAGTGAGTATTGTGCTTTCTCAGTACATCAATTTTAGAGGCTGAATTCACGATTTTTACAAATGGCGTCAGTATATCGCCACATTTCTTTGATCAGATATGATACAGGCCAGACCCCTAAGTATTCAAACTTCGAAAAAGTGATGCCAAATTGTAAGTAAAATGATTTTTTTTTTTTACTTATGGCTTTACGCTTCGTCGACGTCGAGGTCGTTAGAGGCGGGATGGGATTAGGGGACAAGGAACAGGAAGGAATTCGGCCATAGCCTTTTGAAGGAAGCATCCCGGCATTCGCCTGGAGTGATTTGGGGAATCCATGGAAAATCCAAATCTGGATGCCCGGACGGGGATTCTCCCGAATTTAGTAAAATGATCTGATGTTCAGAAGAGATTTTGAATTCCTGTTCCTGTTCCGGTGCCAGGTGGCGCAGAACGATTTGGGTTTGAGTCTGTTTCATTCTGTGGAAACTCCTTTAAACGTACAGCCACGATAGTGATTTATAATAATGTTGGTAGTGTTCGCATCTTTATTGCAATATCCTATCATTAGTAGCAAAGGTCTTCACTTTCATATTCAAATTTTAGGCTCAGATTTCTTTTGGTCATTATCGTTAAGTAGCGTAGTAAACTCATTAGCCGATAATACCGGACACCTCTCTCTAGATCCTTCTTGTATTTGATTCCATAATTGTTAATACTTCATTTATACACATTGTGAAATAAATATTTTGGCTTCATGATAGTCTCCGGAAACGAAAATTTCGGTTAAAAACAGTCAAAGTTAACATTTCGATGATGACTCTGCCGTGTAAGCAATGTCTTACCTTCGTCTCGATGACCGAGTTACGTGCATTTTCATGAAGTAAAGACGTGCCCTTCTGATCGCTTAACGTCCGAATCTCAATCAACAGTGTTGCGTGCCGTCGCTTCATACGCACTGCGGAGGTATTCGGGAGTTTGGTGCACTATACGGCGACTGGGATTGTTTCTTACCCTGCCAGCCAAGTAATGATTAAAATAATCCGGACACTGTCACCGTGCCACTGTCGGGCGGGGAGAGCATTAGGGGGTAGGGGGGTGTGGTGTAAGCTGGGCAAACGTATCTAGGGCCCGCCAGCCGAGAGAGAGGGGGGGGGGGGGCTGCCGATGACCCGGCCGCAGGGGCCCAATAATCCGCCATAGACCTTAAAAAAAAAAAAAAGGTCGCCCAACTAGGCTCAAGCCGATAAATCTGCCACGAGTGCCAACCGGTTATTACTAAGACGCTTACCCTGGGCCCAAGAATCCTAACGCGGGCGTTGGGGAGAGGTGGGGGGAGAGGGTGTTTCGAAATTCAGGCAGTGATGAACTTGAAACAAATCACCGAAAGTAGTGCTGCCAAGCAGAATAATGTTAACTAAGCCGCAAATCAGATATCTTGGGCAGTAATATGGATATTTGTTACCTCGTATTGCTACTGGACCGGTCACTCTTCCGTATTTCTCCGGAGGTTAGTGGGACTGGTGCTGGTCCAGGATGCTGCGCGCTTCTTTGTGAGCTCGCGACAAGGGTGGGAGGGGAGTTTCCTGCACCTGCTCCCGTCAGAACAGGTTCTCACCAACTCCGGCGCCTCCGTCAAAGAGGAAAGAACTGCAGTGTAGACAGCCATGAAGTGATCAGTTTCAGTAACTAGCTTGCTGCTGGACTGATGCCGCTGCGTACACTACCTTAAATTTGTTCAATTTCTTCAAAACGTGGTGAACTGCGAAAAAGGATTTATTTTTTTCCCTCTTGTAAAAGTCTATACTTATATAGCTTTGTTTTTTTCTCGATTCTCTGATTGTTTGCATTATCGTTGAAGTGGTATTGTTTTTTAACTGACTGATATTATTTCCCTTAAATAAGCTCTCCATTACTTCAAAAATCAATAAGCGCTCAAAGCTCGTAAACACAGGCACATAGATTGCTATTCAATCATTGATTTGAAATTTAAAAAAATGACGCGTGTGAGAATGTTAATTCACACACTTGGTCAGCATTTTTCTGCTGTATTTATATTAATATAAAGTTCTATCGTGAGATCTTATATCAGAAGCAGAATTATGTCTGCATTTATAAAGAGTGTACCTAATTTCAATATGCCAACATGAGCTGAAATTTGTCTATTTTAAATCTACAAAATACGTACATGACAACTCTTTTTTTTCACCTTGAATTCATCTTCAAATTATAGACAAAACTTAAAATGACTCAAGTGTTTCCTACTTTAGTAACATGTCTGATAACCACTGTTGTATTTCTTTTGTCGTAATATCTCCTGAAATCTGACCACAGACTGCTGTTGACTTATGCTCCTCTCTAGTTATTTCTAATAATATCAACTCTTTAATTGTGACTTACTAATTTTAGAAATAAATTTTGGATGATGAATTATTTTAAGGAAAGTGGAGTAGGATAATTTTCATCACGAACATGGAATACTTTTAAAAAACTTAATGCTAACATTGCCAAGTCCAATAAATAAAAACATGATTTATTCAGTGTGAATATTACAATAAACTAACATGAGTTAGACGATTCCTTGGAAATGCAATGATTTTGCGTGAGACCACGGATCAACATTAAAAGAAAACAAAACACGACTGTGTATGAGAATAATCACAGAGCCGCTTCACTTTACCAGTATGTGTATTGCCTGTGGCTCTAAATCTTACTAACAGTGTTATCAGTGAAGACGTACGGTATAACCAGACGGTTTCACCCAAATGAGATCGACCACTGGTCTCGCGTGAGCCCCGTATGTGAGAACAAAAACTATTCTAGAACTTGGCGCCAGAAATCAATCCTAACTGCAAGACTTTTAACATGAGATCGCGAACCATTGTGTTGCCTGGAGCGGTACCATGTCCAGAAGCCCTCCTTCCCAACAGTTCTCCTTCCCGTTTTTTCTTACTCCGTGGTGCAAACATTACGTCCCCAATCGGAGTTTTGCATTAATTCCCCGTATGTAGTTGTTGGCAATACATATAAACAAACAATAGTTAAATTTATATTGTTTGTAATGGAATAATGGAGTTTGTATGGGAGAGACTATATTAGCATCTTCCAACCAAACACCAACCTGTCCTTCACGTGGTGCATCCTGTTTGCACGGACGAGGCTCGGGCGCCCGAATGATTCCCGTATATAAAGCAGTCATCCACTGTTTGCCACTGGCAGAGCTAGGAGTTATCCAGGACACACTCTTGCCCTTGAGGTTGGAAACTATCTCTAAAGGCTGGGGGATGCAGAAGGCAACCGGAAGCCACTGCAGTATCCCAACAAACCTCTCAAATTACGTGTTCTTCCTGGGTAAAATAGTCCCCTAATAGGATCTCCGGGTGTGGATTGCTCAGGGAAGAGTCATCAGATTGGGAAAATTATAAAAGTTGGAGCGTAGAACGTTAGATGTCTTAATAGGGCAGGTAGATTAGAAAACTGGAGATGGAACGAGTCGAGATAGATGCCACCGAGCGTGGTGGGTGAATGGTTAACGTTCTGGCCTCGCATTCGGGAGGATGCCGCTTCGAATCCCTGTCCGGGCATCCAGATTTAGGTTTTCCATGGTTTCCCAAAATCACTCCAGACGAATGCCGGGATGCTTCCTTCAAAAGGCCATGGCCGAATTCCTTCCCGTTCCTTGTCCCCAATCCCATCCCGCCTCAAATGACCTCGACGTCGACAAGGCGTAAAGCCATAAGTAAAAAAAAAAAGTAGAACCGTTTGTATTAGTGAGATTAACTGGAAGGACGCAAAGGCTTTCTGGAAGAGAAGAATACAGATATCTTAGAAGTCAAAAAACGGTAAATAAAAGAAAGCAAAATAAAAGTGACTGCAAGAAGAGTGCGAAGAAGTGGAAAAAGAATGGTCCAAGGCAAAGTAGATGTGTCCCATAGGAGGATCAAACGAAATTTTGGAGAAATGAAGAAAAGATTTATAAAAATTGGTTAGTTGATTTCGCTTCTTGAATAAAACAATCGCAGTAAATTACAGCTTCAGAAAATAATAATTTACCAACATCATGTAAATTACTGTTTTCAAGCTCTTGTGTCAAGAGTACATATAACGAATAAATATGTAGTATTGATGCAGTATAGTGTTAAACCATTTTGTAATTGTGCTAAGCAAAATGACATTTTTACAGCCAGAATTCTGTGATGTTTATACTTAAATTCATTTCAGTTACGAATGTAAGAGGAGTTATATTCAAATAAACACTAGGTTCCTAATATCTGCATATGCAACTGATGTCTACATTCTTTTCCTTACCTCAAAGTATTTTTTTCTTCTTTTTAAATTGCTGCAAATGCTAAATTTTGAGTCCAGGAAAGAAAAAAAAAAAGTCGCGCTTATCTGTAACTAACCTTTTATTAAAATCTCCTGATAGCATGTTTTGAAAATATCCCATGATTGAAGCTGATAACTTGGCTGTCTGTACCCGTAGAGTTGTTACGCTCATTTATAACGTTTACCTTCTTTATCAAGGGATGAAATTCATATATATTGATGAATGTGAGGAGTTTTAGCGTTTCTTTGACCGAACTGTAACGCGTTCGTTGAATTTTGTACTTCGGCTTAATTCATACGATGTACATTTCCTTAACACTGATATTGAGTGGCAGTTCATTATAAATATAGGAATTATTGGTCTCTAGATCGTTGTATGAGTTGCTCGGTCCACTCGGTTTCTTAGTTACAAAAAGCCGCGATGTGGCCGTAGGATATTTGCCAAATGAAATCAAAATCATCTGCACCCTAATTTGAAGTCACGCTTCACAAGAAATGGTTGGATCATCAAATCAAAACACGTGAGAACTGTGACATATAATCTGTGTTCAGTCTTCTGTATCACACTTCAGTGTGGAATGTGGCCATTAAATAACTATAGATTTTTTTTTAAAACGATTGTCGGAGGCTAAAAAAAATCAGTACACATAATACAATTGACATAAAAATAAGAATTTTGATTTATTTTGTTCAAATATTTGCAAATTTTATTTCCATGTGCTGCAAATGCTCCATTGGTTGTTAGGAGCTTTCCTAACACTTTCGAGATTGCCCAATTCCATGCTGTTTTGTGTAGTCTGGTTCCAAATGCTGTATTGGAAGGATTCTCTGACTTGGCCCACGTTCACTTCCGACACGGAAAGACGCCCATTGCTTTTTCCTTTACGCAGGCACCCGGTTTCAAAAAACTGTCGAAACTGATTCCACTATTCATGGCTGAGGTGGCTCTCCCACATACTTTTATTATTACTCCGTGATTCACTAAAAGTAGGTGATGGAGGGTGCAGTGTACCAATCCTAATGTGTAACCATTTGTGCATGGAAGGGATACACGGGATATGGCAGGAGGAGCCCATAGGTTATTTTTAGGAACCAACCCGGCATTCGCCTGGAGCGATCTGGGAAAACCATGGAAAACCAGATCAGAACGGTCGAAATGATTTTTCGAGACTTACTCCTGTCAGATTTTAAGTTTACTCGCATGGTTAATCCTTCCTATTCCATTCCCTAAACGCACGTGGAAAAAATGAGTACAGAAATAAATCTGTTCTGGCCCTGATTTATCTTATTTTCGTGGTCATGCCTAGAAATGAATGTTGCTGGTAGTAATATTTGTTTGCTATCATTCCGAAACAAGTCAGTTGTGAATTTTCAATTACCTTCTGCTCCTTCAACATCGCACTTATGCTTTCCCTCTTACTATATATGCCTTTCACGAATCGGGCGGCTCTTCTTTGGACCATCTCTAATGCCTCCATTAATCCCTTTTGATAGGGACCCCATACAGAACAACAATATTCTAAGTGAGGACGCACTAGGACTTGTATACAATCAATTTAAATTCCGGTGCGCACTGTTTTAAATTACGACCTATAAATCGTAGCATACGATTTGTTTTCCCAATTATCTTCTCGATATGCTCATTCCACGACAATTTATTACGTATTTAGCGGAATCTACCATTCTAAGGACAGTGCCATTAATTTTATATTCAGAGCCAAATGGTGTCACCTTTTTACTTATATGCATGACTTGGCACCTTTTAGCGTTTAACTCCAACTGCCAGTCTTTACACCACGCAATTATTTTCATAATATAGTCTTGTTACAAAGCGCAGTCGTCCAGGGTTTTGATTACACGATAAATAATAGCATCATCGGAAAATAGTCTCTTCCCCTCATTACGTCACCTAAATCATTAATGTATATGAGAAACAGAGGCCCTATAACCCTTCCCTGGGGAATCCCGGACCTCACGTATTCCTTCAAACTATGGGGTCCAGTCGAAGGAAATAATGCGGCGTAGCTTGTCTATCTTCTTCAGAAACCTATACATTGGTATGAATTGCACATGTATCTAGATAAAGGATTCCAAACATGAGTATGTAAAATTTTATATTTGTACTTCAAATGCCGTAAATGGACAGGTAATGCGACGGTGATCATGGAATTTTCTAATCCTTTTTTCACTGATGTCACACCGGTAGAACGACTAATTGTGCTTCATGCATGACTCTCATTACAAAAGGAACATACCCTCTTGTAAATTTTATCAATTTCTTCGGCACGTTTAACTATTTCTTCTAGTATCCATTTCTTAGGGCTTCTTCGCGAAGAGGAGTCGTATCCCAGCAGCTGAGCTGCGTATGGACAATCGATCTGGTATGCCGCAATAAAAGGGTTACGTTTCTGGACATCGCTTATATGAGTGGCGTTTACAACAAACTTCCGAAATCCGCGTAAAGGACAAACGGTAAACGCTGCAGGTACAAAATAATTCTTGAACTTCTTGTGTTTTTCGCTGGGTAGATCAACTCTGATACCGCCTATCGTGGACTAAATAATAATAATCTCGTTTGCTGTCCAAGAGGTCTGTGTGGTGTAATATGTTGCAGACATCCATCTCATACGTATTTTCTGTTATTCAGGATCTAATCAGTTGGGACGTATTTTTAATCCGGCAGTAATATTATTTGCAATCCTTATCTTGCTTGTATGGTTAATCGCGTTTGTCCGTAGTGTAGGAACAACTATATTTTCACCTTTACTAACATTCTCCAGACCAAATACATTTATTGAATTGTCTGGTTTCTGCCTTTCGAATTTGGAAATGTATGATAGTTTTAACTGGAAACTGAATACCAGTGAAGTCTATACGGTGATTTTCTACGCAACATGAGGTAACATTGTAGTTTATATCGTGGGATATAATGCGATCAAAGGATTAGCGACTCACACATTCATGAAATTTAACATTTTTTTTATGATTTTCAGACCTCACATAGACTCCATACTAACCAACCAGGTTAGTACTTGTTTTAAGAGCGCGTATCATAATCAAAATCGTAATCTGTGGTTTAGAAATTGTTCTCCTCTGAATTTTGAATTCACTAAATAAGCCTGCCTGAGCCTTTTACACACGGGATGGACAGGGTACTAAAATTTCGCGGATCTTATCAAATAATAGTCAGAAACGGGCATTCATGAAATTTCTATTTTATTAATTTTTAATTTAATGAGTTTAGAATGGTAACGGTATGGCTTCTTCTGACGTAAGGACTCGTCTTTGCTTCAAAGTTTAATTGTATTGCAGTGAACTAAAATTTAAAATGTTGGAAGTCAGTATGCCCACCCTGGTAACTAGTTGATGGCACGACAGTAGCATACAGTCTACACTGGTAGACGGGATACCTCCGGAGAACCGAGCGGGGCGGTGTAACGGTTAGCGTTCTCGCCTCGCATTCGGAAGGACGGCGGTTCGAATCCTCGTCCGGGCATCCAGATTTGGGTTTTCCATGGTTTCCCCAAATCACTCCAGGCAAATGCCGGGATGCTTCCTTCAAAAAAGGCCATGGCCGAATTCCTTCCCATTCCTTGCCCCCATCCTTGCCCCCCATCCTTTCCCGTCTCTAAAGACCTCGATGTTAAAAGAGACGTAAAGCAGTTAAAATAAAAAAAAAAACCTCCGGAGACGCGGTTTGTTCGCCGTATGTTTAACGCCGCGGCAAGTCGTGGACACAAGCTGATTAGAGGCAAAGAAAGGGAGTGGTGCTAGCAGCCATGGAGGAAGAGTGCTAGTGGAGGCGAAATCTGTGAAGCCTCATATAAACACTAGTCTCCTACTGCGCATGCGCGGTGGCCGTTATAGAAACCCAAAAACATTGCGCTGATTGCTCTGGTTTGCTACTGCCAATATTACATTTCCTAATATTTCAAAGTTTTTTTATGATGCCAGCTTGTGTTGCATACGGTCGCACAACCAAATCAGATAGGATACAAACTGGAAGTTAAGTCACATTGTAATTATTGTTCTTAAAATTTGATATAGGTAACTACAAGAGTGGGCCCTGTCGCTATAAATTCATTCATTGCTCTCAATAGGATGTTGTCGTTCTCAAATATTTGTTGGTCTAGTGTAAATAATCGGCATATGTTACTAATTTGCACATAAAAGGCTGGCCTTTTGGAAACACGTGTTGGAAGTCTAATTTAAGCGTGTCAAGTTTACATCGCGATACAGTGAATATGGTATTCTGCATGCTTTAGTCCAGTTTACACTAAAAGGGTACGATTAAATTAATCGTAATAATTTGTGCTGTGCGAACTACGAAACGTGATGAAGCAAACGTTGTTGTTACCCGAAATGTAGTTCGCGATGCATTTCATGTGGTTAGGTGTGACTACATAGTTTGATTTTGTAGTGGTAATATTAATGGAAATGTGGGTAGGTTGAAATGCAGCCTGTACCAGAAGGGACAAACAGTTTATTTATTTTTTGTTGTTAGTAATTTCATGAGCACCATGTTAGTGACACAACGTTTATCGCAATGTAAACTACTTCCATTTAAGCTTCTGACTTTAGGAGACAGCATATCTCGAGAACTAAGCGAGATATCGAAAATATTTATTCTTTGCTTTCGATTTGTCTCGTCGTGTTACAAAGAATTTATCAACAAATTTGACCTTGGGGAAATTTTCTTCTGAATTTCAACCCAAAACACCTCACTTTTGAGACAGTATATCTCGAGAACTAATCAGGATATCAAAAAAATTTAATTTTATTCTTAATTTTTATTTGGCTCGTCTCGTCGGGTTACATTATAATCTATCATCAAAATGCGGTGCCATGGATGTCATTTTTGTTGTTTTTCATTATTATTATTATTATTATTGCTTGAGCTTTACGCCTCTTCGACGGAGTGGTCTTTAGAGGCGGGAAGGGATTGTGGCAAGGAACGGGAAGGAATTCGGGCATGGCCTTTTGAAGGAAGCATCCCGGTATTCACCTGGAGTGATTTGGGGAAACCATGGAAAAAAACAAATCTGGATGCCCGGAAGGGGATTCGAACCCGCGTCCTCCCGAATGCGAGGCCAGAACGTTAACCGTTCACTCACCACGCTCGGTGCGGCTGTCGTATGATTCCCTTGAGGTGTTTGTGCCTATTCCCCATGTTTCTACGGCCATCCAATATGGCGACCTCTTGTGATGATCACGTATTTCATAGGTTATTCAATGGTATGCAAGCGTACTGATATGCATATTTCTTGAGATTTGCTTAAGTTCGTGCTGTTGTTGGAGATGTTGTTGGTTACGAGGAGCGACATAATTGAGCGACGTAGCTGAGTCGTTGCCTTAAGTTCGTAAATTCAGTATGCAAACTGGGAAGTATCAGAAGAATTCCGATATAAAAGTAACGGTCTTAGTTTCTACTGGTTTTGGTGGAAAATGTTAAATTATTAACTGATTGAAATAAGTTATTACCAGAACAATTAATGGCTTGTGCATCTGTTCATAGTTAGATGCTATCTATGAAATTAAGCTAAAGAAGAAAGGGTGATCATGTTTGAAGATAATAAAATTATTTTCCACACGAGATTACGTAAATCAGAGGCACCAGGCTGAAGCAAGAATATTAACACACTCTCCACGCCACTTCTCTCTACCCGGCTTCACTGCAATGCGTGGTCGCCTCCACTATCTTCCTTCCTCCGGGGCGACCGGCTGTGGTTGGATGGATGAAGGCATGTCCCTTAATCTGCGGCTATTGGACCTTGGCTAATCGAGCAAACGGATCATGCCAAGTTAGGTACAGTTCTTGGCTCTCGGCTGGTCGAGGCGACCAGTTGTATGTAGTTAGGCAATCGGCAGGATTGTTACGACGGTAGAGTTGACCGATTGTGGCCACTTGACCGGTATACAGTCATGTTGTAATGATAGAGTTCACTGGTTGTGGCCTGGTGACTGGTGTAAGTCACGCTGTGACGGAAAAGGTGGCGGCTATTGGTCGAACGGTTGAGTTGGCCATTTGTGGTCCCTATGCTGTAGGCTGGGACCAGACAACTCCCATGACCGCCGCACTGCGGGAGTAGGTGTCACTGGTTGTGGTGGTGGGTTGGATGGTAGTTCCGGTCGGTTGGTAAGCAACCCATGCAGTCTGGATCGTGGAGTTTCCACACCATGTCTTGTGATGTATCTGCAATATAGCGCACCAAATTGGTAGAACCTTTGAATAAGAAAAATTTCTACCGAACTTATAAAATGGACATTAAAAATATACTTCTTGATGGTAATTTTTCATCGCTTTGGTTCATCTGGATTAAAGTTTTTCATCTTTGTCTACAAATGTTGTTGAAACAACAAAGTAATTAGCAACGAAAAATTTTAGACTAAAAAACTGTATATAGAAAGTATTTATTCGCAAGTAATTGGTAAATGCATCGGATCATAGAATATATGATTATAAACAAATTTAAATAAAAACCTCTGAAAATTGAAGCTACTAAACCTATTTAAACTCGATGAAGTGTTGTTACTGCTTCGTGACGAGCTAGAATATGGAGGTCCGCTGGATCAATGTTTCTCTGCTTAAAATCTGAGCGCGCCTGTTTCCCAACAATCTGCGTGTCACATGTTTCTCACGTTTTGTGGTGTGGAAACGTCGGGACGCAGCTGTTTTCGCTTCTCACAACAGCGCACGTGGCTGATGGGAGTGGGATGGTTACAGGAGGTTGTTAGTTGCCGACTTGGATTAGTAGCGAGGGGTAGAGTTCACGTGCCGCCTGTCAAACAAGATTGATGTGTTATGGAGAAGACAATTTCCATCTAAATTCAATGTTAAGCGCTGGTTTCAACTGTATTCCTTTCCTGTGCTTGTATAGCGTGACTGGATCAACTGACATTTTCTTGTCTTATAAATGTACATTGATATTTTCGTAGAACGTCGTTCGGACTAATAGCTTAAAGATGCAAGGAAGGAGAGTAAAGAGTAAAGGTGATACTCTAATAGTATGTAGTCAAACATTGCTCTCTTAGACTTGGTGAACTTTTTTCTTCCTTCGTCGAGGTTATAGCAGGCTTGAGAGCAGGCGATGGGGTGGGGCAAGGAACTGGAAGTAATTCGGTCATTGTGCGGGAAACATCGCAGCGGTTGCCTGTAGTGATTTCGACATTTGGTCGGAGTGGTTGCTTGGCCTATGCCTATTTGTGGACGTTGTGAGTGGTGGACCTTGAGTGGAGTGATTAATCTGTTTTAAATTCTCTTCTTCCGTGAAGTCTTTTTGTCTTGCTGGCTACTAATAATAATTTATCAGTATATCTGACACTGCTCCTTTTTTATGTTGGAGAACCAAGGATTGAGAATGTTAAGACTGATTTAGCATTAGCCGATATAAAATATCCTATGATAATCATAAGAAGACTAGCTGGTAGTGAGTCCGTTTAAACTGTGCATGTACGCATCCTGTAAGGACTTCTAATTCTCGTCTTGAAACTAAACTACTGATTCTGATACTGGTTGATGGATGCATTAAATGACTTCCTGAATCACAGCTTGTATGGAAGACATGAGCCTTAGGCTAGGCTACGAGAGCTGGTGCCATCCATTAGCTAACTCATATTGCCTATTTGATGCGTAATGAGACAGGCTAATGCCTCTTGTGGACCAACGCTAACCTTGGCTTTCTACATAGCTGGGGATTGCAATCGAGCAAAGCGGGATCCCGCACAAAATTATGCGGATCCGCAATCCGCAAAAACCGGCGAATATGTGTGTGTCGGCCTGCGCGACTCGCTGCCCCACTCGGTCTCAATCGGATGTATTGCACTGTTTGCCTGTACCCTTGCAGTTGGCATTTTACTCGTGTGAACACTATTTGTTTTGGTTTCGCCATTCTAAGTAAATAGATCCACTTTTACGAATTCATTAAAACTTACGTTTGTTTTGAGGAAACATTTCTATAATTTAATACGGTTAGTATTTTTTATGTGTCGCACTCGTCACCTGTATTTGTAGATAAAGTAATTGTGACAATTTCTTGTATTTGTGACTGAAAATTTTATATTAATGTTAATGTAATTTTCACGATTTCATTCCTACATATTTAGCAGTTATCAAAAGGCAATTGTATATTCTTCGACTTATTGTTGTTTTGGTCGCCGCCTCAATGCGTTTGAAATACATGTTCTTTGACGAAAGCCGCCTGCTTATTCGTGCCACTCTGGCTTTCGATTAATCCCTCTTGGGCGGAAAATCACCACAATACATTATTTTTGAGTGAATAGCATGCGTCCTTTCAACTCATTATTTCGACTAAAGGCTGTATCGCCGAATTGTGTTTTAAAAACACCATGCTTCCGCCGTCTTCTTCACGTGTGAAATTTCGTGGTTTTACAACGCATTCCGGCTATACTCCCATGAGAACTTCATTGCAATTATACGCCGAGAAAGTCTCCTTTCTTACATAAAGAAAATAATTTCCACTCTAAAAAAGTCGTTACGCCACTTAAAGTAAAACTGAAATACTTGACAGTTTGTCTTTGTGAGTGGTTCCTTTTAGTAACAATGAATCAACTATAAGATAAATCAAGAAATCAGGAGACAGAGTGATGAGTCCCACAAAATAATTCTTGTAAAAATAGACCAAGTTTCGTGCTTGTGCAGTGACAGAAAGTTATGAGATCTTGTTCTGAACCAAGTCTAAAATTAAAAAGAGTATATTCACTTCAATTTATGAAATAGAATGCTTTCTTTCGGTGTTATAGATCGTTTATTTGAAATAATAATAATAAAACTCTGGTGACTTGGCCACTATGCATACCATGTTTTCAAACTGGTATGACTTATTGTAAGGAACATAATATAACCTAAGACTGAATATTTTGCATTAATATTATTAATTTAAAAAATTGGTTTAGATTTTTTTTTAAATGTCAATCTCTAAATATTATTAAGACAGGCTTAAAAATTTTGTCATTTTTGCAGATTAAAATATTGTTAACTGTTAATTTTTATCATTTAACATAAAAATTGATTTATTAAATTAACAGAAATTTATTATTTAATTTGTTAACACTTTAAATAACAGTGTTTTAAAAATATGCGTTGAAAAAACTATTATCGCCATTCCCGCAGAATCCCGTGGGATTTGCGCAAATCCCGCAAAAATCCCTCTGGATTGCAAACACTGCGGGATTACAGTCATTAGTCATAGCTGACCGTACCGAACCAGCCGATGTACTATAGTTAGATTTAATTTTAAACGGCGTATTTTAATAAAATACATTTGCTTTCTCTGGTGTTAGATATTACAACCAGAAATATAATCATATTTACGATCGTAAGTCTCTCGTTACAAACACAGTATTTATGAGCTACTGGATTCATACTTCCAGTAATTCAGACCTCCAAATTTTTTTCAAGACAAGTTGTCATTTGTCAAACTGCCCCGGTATCATTTGTTCCCCGTTGTGTTCATTGTGTCTTCTCTAGTGGTCATTATCACGCCTTGAGGTCCATCTTGGCTCCAACAACACAGTTTTTTCGATAAATCGTTTGGGAGCATCCATAAATTACGTGAGGTGAAATGGGGGGGGGTCCGGCGAAATCTCACCAGATCTCACCAACGGGGAGGGGAGTCAACGGAAATATCACGTGAGATTTTTTAATATTGGGCAGGACTGTAGAGCTAAAAAAAAAAGCTGAACTGTAGAGCTAAAAAAAGGTCTACAACATACGCGAAAGTCGATTTTAGGGGGGTATTTGGCTGAAAAGTGTGGGTGAGACCTAAAAAAGGGTCTCAAGAAGTTGCAAAGACGATCTGTAGGGGGTGTCTCACGGAACCAGATCTCACCACAGGGAGGGGGGGGGGGGGTCGGGCCAGATATCAATGAAACCTCACCAGAGGGGGGAGGGGGGTCCGAAAATCCGGAAAAACACCAAAACACCTCACGTAATTTATTGATGTCTCCTTTGTGCCGTGTTAAGCAATTTCCCAAAATCGAATGCGTTTCTCCCGGTCGATTTTTGCTAAACTCTTGCCGTTTATGCAACGATACAATTTCTTGCCGGTTAATCGAAAAAGAATAAAACTTTAACCAATTTAAGTAACTGGAGTTATTTTTGTACCTCTACATACTTTTAATTTCGCTTATATTTTTCTACAGTGAGGATTTGCAACAAAGGAAAGTAAATTTCCGAAACTTGACCTGCCATCACCACTAACAACATAGGAACATTCATACTGATGAAACACACAAAGCCAGTTTTACCGTATGGAGGGCTTATCAGGAAGTTTTTGTAGCATGTACATCAGATAAATTGAGAGCAGCGCTTAGTGTGGCGCGTAGGGCGTATGAACTTCCTCTTACAGCGACGGAACAGTTTCAGACCTTACTCATTGCTTTGGGTTGGCGAGTGACATTCTATGCACTTTCAAGTCCATAATTTTGTGTTAAATCGTTTTAATGGCGCGTGATTCTATACAGTCTTTGTTGATTTTTGTTATAGTTTGTGGTGCCTGTAACATCCTTAATGGAAGTCCTTCGTGGTAGGCTGGATGAGAATGGTATCCGCAATGTGCCTTTCTGCCTGTTTCGGTGTTCTCATCAAACCGCACCACTGTGCCATTTTGTGGGATCATCTAGAATGTTTTACCGCTACGGAAATTCTTGTTTGGATTGGTCGCATATAGACAAGTGTACTTGAAGACGCGCTAATGGCCTGCACATAGCATCAAGTACCAGTACACACACTGAAAGTGTCTGCTCCTGGAAGAAATATTTTTTCTACTTCCATATTCTTTTTTCTTAGTTTTTTATAGTTATTTCTTTCGGTTTTTTCTGTTCTTTCTGGTAGTTTTCTTCTTCTTATAGGGATTTCGAGAAACCATGAAATGTCCGAACCGAGGATCTCTCCTTGATCGTTAATCCCTCACTCACCAGACTGTAAATAGCTCGACACACGACGCTTACTAGAGTGTTCGCCCTTCCTCTCCATTGATTGATATTGTCTCTCTCTTGTTGCAGATACGTCTTACGAGAAGACATGCCGGCGTGGCAGTGCTCCCGCCACCCCAGTGCTCAGTGGTCGAGGCATCGAACTCACTCCCTCCAGGCTGGTGGTAAGTTCTGCCCTAGGATATAAATGACATATCCCAACCAGCAGTTATTATAACCCACCAACTGAATACATTACATATGGTACTTAATATACACCACAGCTGTATATTGTCATTAATACGTATAAAATGATTCGCTTCGTTAGCACATTGTTCATCCCAAACTCTGATATAATCACAAATCGCTACCGGGTTTCAGTATACGTCTTCATTTTCCAAATGAATGAAAATCAAACTAGACGCAACAAGCTGAATGAAATATTGGAAACTGAATAATGAACGTCTGAGCTATTACGAATTATGAATCAAGGCAACGTTTATTTCTTACACTTTTGTCCATTTCGTGACAATAAATGTGACAAGTCACTGAGTTCTTATGGTCCCTATAGGTTCGTTCTCAAGCCATGGTGTTTTCATATTTGGACGCGTGGGAACTTGACCAAGACTTCCAGGCTACTTCTATATTTTTTTTGACACTGATAGTGTTTACCCACATTATCCGATTCTGTTGTTGCTCATTTGTTTACAGTCAAAGACAGTGATTAAATGCTCGACAAGATGAGTAATAGAGGAACGCGGGTGACGGCTCAGCAGTGGGAATATCGACAAAAAGGTAATTAATCATGTCAATCATCCGGCCACGCCGCCTATTGTTATGCAAATTAGGTATGCCCCGTTTGCTGTACCAGTGGGATCCCCAAGTGGCACCATTGACTGATAGATGGTTTGCAGGTATATGTAACCTCAATTATACTGGATTTTTGTAGCCAATTTCAAAGGACTCCACCATCTATTGTCACTAATGGATATTAATGACTTGTTGACATGCTGCAGCAGCTGAAGACTGCACCTGCTTCCTCCCTCGCCGTCCCTACCCTTTATAAGAGATCACATTTAATTAATTTAAAGTCATAATTACTCTGAAAGTTTATTAATTATACTAATTTAATTAATTTGAAATAGTAATCAATTGGAATTTATATACTCACCAGCAAATTAAAGACCCTCCCCGTCCCCCAATTGACGATCTAGGAGATTCTAATCGCTGGCAATACACAGACCACCAAGATATCGTAATAAATAATAAGTTCGATGGTGAAACATTACACTAATCAGCCAAAAACTTATGAAAATCAGGAAAAGTACTCTAATTTTCCACGAAATACATGAATTCACAGTACTCGACATAGGTAAACAACCAATAAATACCTTGTGCTACTAAGATCATGGGTTCGTGCCCCCCTTAGCGTATAAAAATTATTCGTATTTTTCATATCAGATGTACCGTGTTACACATTCTTCAATGGGTAATTTACCACTATATATTACAATAACCCACCTTTTGAAAAAATAACCCATTCACGCAACAATGGAGTTTATGTGAGTTGTAAATCTGTCCCTTCAAACCGGCGATTCTTATTACGCATCGTTTCTGTCGCTGGGGGGAACATAGCACCTGTGATTTCTTCAGACAGCACGCGACTGCACGAATCTGCACGTCACTTCGCATGGTTTATAGCAAGTCGCATAGTGATACAAAGTCAGATCTTCAATAGAAGTTGTGGATACGGTGTTATCAGACCATTCGACTTCACTCAGTATAAAGTATGCGACAATCGCTAAAATTAACCGTAGTTTTGGGTTAAATAAATTTTACATTCATCAGTGGTCTGTTAATAATGATGCAATATTGAAAGACTGTATTTATTTTAAAGAAATTCCCATCTGTAGTTGAGACAATTTGTTGCGTGTAATGGGCTTCATTATTATGCACAGAGTGTAGAGAGAGCGAGTGGACGTATGAAACCACACACACGCACACGTACACGCACACGCGCACGCACCAAAACACTACGGCACTTAAACTTACACATGCATCTAGCAATGTAACGTCAACTCACAAACCAAACCAAATCGTCAGTGAGGTTTCAACAGATTTAAAAAGTTTCTTCACTTATAGACAATTCTTGAGACAGAATCGGAACGGACACCACATTCGTATATCGACCACCAATAGTCTAGCGGAAAACTTCATACGACCAACACTCACTGACATACATTGTGGACGATAAAAGTTACATGTACCTAGTGCCACTTTCTATGAATTTCACTATAAAGGTGTGAAAAAATGGCTAAAATAGTTAAAAACCATGAAAACTGTAAAAATCCTTAAATTTCATGATAGAAATGAGAATTGGTAAAAATTATATCAATTTCCTCCACGAAAGAAGTCAAAGGTTGATATGACAATTACACCTGTCTGCATTACAGAGCTGAGCGCTATATATATGATGTGTATTCTTCGCCCAAATAGATTATAGAAAAGTGTGGTATATGTAGCATGTTTCAAGATGTCATTGCAGAATCCAGAAAAACCTACAGAGCATCCCCACCCCTTTCACACACACACACACACACACACACACACACACACAACGTTACCACCATGATAATCTAGTTTCAGGGTGTGCAAAGGATGAAAACTACAGCAATTTGCGTCATAGAGCTCAATGTTATCGATTGAAAGGTGCTTAAAGAACGTATACAGACACAAAAACTGACATTAACACAACTAGGCATAGGAAAAACTACGCCCATCATCAGGCACACGATCTATCATAAGTAATATTAAGGTCAGATTAGGGTAGGGTGTTATATCGTGTCATATTAGGTAAGGATACGTTAAGCTAGGTTATTGTAAGTTCAGGTTAGCCCAAGTTAGGTTATTCCGCCACATCTTGGCAGTAATTAAGGTTACTTGGGTTGTTACATTGTGTTATGCTGCGAGCGCGGTGTTAGTCTTTTGCACTGTTTAGTTAAAGTCGTGTGTGCTATTTACACGAAGTCGTTAGGTCTCTGAAAGACAAAATGTGCGTCAGCATGCCGTGGCAGCGTCGCTGCGTCGGCCGAACTCGATAATTTTGCTCGAGCTTTCCCGGTGTTATTACTGCCACATTTACGCCTTTAATTGTGGAACGTGACTACCGGCTTCTGTGGGGTCCAAGCAGCCTCGGCAGGCTGAAGCGCATTTGGCTTCATAGGCCTAAAGAAATTATAAGAACGCCACACACGACTTTGACTAAACGGTGTATATGATTTTAACACCACGCTCGCGAGTGAACCTAGCATAACACAATATAACAACCTACAGTAACCTCAGTTATTGTGAAGCTGTGGTAAACTATCCTAACTTGGGCTAACCTGAACTTAAACTAACCTAGCTTAACGTATCCTAACATAATACGACTTACAACGTAACATCCTACACTAATCTGAGTTTAATATAGGTTATGATGGATCGTGTGCCTACTGATGGTGGTAGATTTGGATATGCCGTGTGTTAACATCCGCTTCTATATCTGTATTAGTTCTGTCAGCACCTTTTAAGCGATAACGTTAAGCTCTATGATGCAAACACGCGTAGTTCGCACTAACTCAACTATCAGCGAGAGTGTAAATGTGCGTGGAGCGAACCTAACAACACGGAATCTACGGTTTTCACTGTACTTGACGGCCGTTTTGTCCAACGAAACGGACATTTTACGAATTTCGTAGAGATGTTAGAGTAATGCGTTTTTTACCAGTTTCAATCGTTCTGTATCAATTTACGCTATTTTTCGAAATTTTCAATACTTTTAGGATTTTTTTCCGACTCAAAAACTAGATTTAGACGTAGACTGGTGCGAGCATGGAAAATACATGTATTTCTTGGAGAAATTAGGTATTTTTCATGATTTCGTTGTCTGGGTTGAATCAATTTTATGCATTTTTTTTCATAAAATGGGACTATTCTAACACTTTTTCACAATATCCGAATGTCTGATCACTAGTAACGTGCAGTTCCTTTGTCGGCTGAGATTCAGTGCGTTTAAGCAGTACTTTCCATTATACATTTTCACTCTTATAGACTGACAGTACGACGATCATACTATTATTTGAAGAAGTTATACCCCTCGGAAACCTAACAGGTAACATTATGTTTTGGCTCGAGGATACGTGTATACTTACGGTGCCTGAATGATACTGGAAATATCCACTTACTAGATAAAAATCAGCGTTGTCACTGAACATGTACCAAAAGCTGGATGTTATTTTTGAGAGTCCAACCACGAAGTTAGGTATGCAAACTCTTAACCTCGATTAGCTAGACTACTTAGACATCGATAACGTGGTGGGAGTTGTTGCCTTACCACAAACAGACCAGCCGCTCCCTAGGGACTCGCTGGTGTGAGAGGACCAAAAATGTATGTAGTTATAATTTTTAATTGTTTTAATATTTAATAGAAAAAAGGTTACTCTCTTATTTATTTTGATTGTTACAAGAAAATATTACCAGACAAATGGAAAATATTTGTGGCAAATGAGCGAATTTCTGTGTGTAGTGATTTTTGTTTTTGAGCAAGGCGGGAAACTAGTATCTCTGGCGTGTGAGAACGTAGCAGGAGAAACTGAATTGTTAGGATTGGATTTGGCAAGAGTTAGTAGTACTCCAACTGTTATACACTAAAAACAAAACTGTTGTATTGACTGTAATAAGCCAAAACGGTTAGATCTGGTTAAGAAAAGATAGAATATTTGTTTTCCATTAAAGATTGTTTTGTTCGGTTTGTTCTCAAAATCTAGAAGATTTTATTGATGAAGATCAGTAAATTATGTTACGCATCTTGTAAGCATAACAATTTGAACTGACGTTTTTATTCATCATTAAGTGTGCTTTCTTTTAGTGAGGAACTTATAAAATCTAATGAGATAAGACTACAAATACAGAAGTGAATACTACTGTCTTGAATATTAAGCAATAAAGGTAAACCTGATAAATTCGCGACTATAGACTCAAACAAAAAATAACAAACTGTGCTTATTAAAAGTTCGTATCTGCAGTTTGGATGCGAGATGAATGTTATTTTAACTGTTATATTTTTGGCCAAAACTAAAAAAAAATGATGCTTCTGAAATAAAAACTGTTGAAATTTTTTTTGCTGTTACAGTATATAGACAGTAAAAATTAAAGAAGCAATATATGAGAAACTAAACACATAGTTTATCGTTTGGAAAATAATTTTCTTTCTTAAGATTGAAGAGATTAATATTAAAATGATTAAGAAGTTATTTTAAATAAAAGTTAATTTTTCGTTTCGAAAGAAAAGAGTGTATTGGAATGTGGCTCGATGTACTGCGCTATAGTGCGCAGTATTAACTGTAGATATATTTGTTATTGTTTGAATTTTAATTGTTTCTGAATGTAATTAACGTGAATGGCTGAAGGAACTATTTTCTGTAACCACAATCCATGAACTCGGCGATGTTGTTTTACAGAGTTGCAGATGTAATCCTTGCGATCTTTCGTTGAATGTACTATGAAAGTACTGTAATAACATATACTTTGGCGTACGTGTAGTGAAACATCGCTTTAACTGTTTTTTTTTTTTTAGCAAGGTTTGGGGATAAATGCGCGTAGTTGAAGCCCTCAGAGTTTATAAAATGAAATGAAATTCTTATATCGTGGAGAGATAACTAAGTATATAAAATAATTATCTTTTTTGTATCTTGGCATATTAATTCGTTTCTGGAAACCGTATCAGAGATACTTCTTGCGAGAAAATGGATACGAATAATTCAGTTTTGTGTTTTGGTAGATTATTGTTGTTTTGTTTCGCCGTATTTTGATTCGCCGTATTTTGATTTAAATACGTTTGTAACCGATAATGACGAACAATCAGGAAGATATTTCAACTGATTGGCATATTATGAATATGTTTGAAGAAGAATTGAATGGGTATAACGTTGATTCAAATGATACTGACAAAATTTTAATGTTGTTAGGGGTTAGTGAAGGAGGAGAGGAAACTTCAACACCAATAATGATTTTTGAAAGAAAAGATCTGAACGGCAAGAGATTAAAATGGACCACATGTTCATATTATTGCTGCAGGAAATGAAAGAAGGATGAGATGATGAGCAAATCAAAGAGCAGAAAAAATTGCAAGAAGAGGAAACCAAGGAACAAAAAAAATTTAAAAGAAATAAATATTGTGTGAGAGTCAGGAGGCGGAGATGAGGACGATGTACGGTCACGTAGTTGCTGGAGAAAGGGAAATTCGATATGATGTGAATAAGCAAATGGAAAATTCAGGGACAAATCTGAGCCACAAAAAAAGCACTGTGGAAGAGCAGTATTAGAGATACGAGGCGTGTTTTATAAGTAAGGTCCGTTTTGTTGTAGATATTAGTAATTCGCACGCAAACCGCAACGAGCGCGTGCGTCGTGTACCGGCATGCCTCGGGAACAACTATGCTCAGTTTCAGCTCTGTAGCTAACCTGTACGGTTCTGTTCTGTGCTTTAAAAATGTTTAAGATTATCAACTCGCCCGCCGCGTTTGAGGTTCGCTCAGTGATACGGTTTTTGTCAGCAAGGAACCTGTCTGCTGCAGAAATTCATCGACAGATTTCCGAAGTGTACGGTGATACTGTTATGAGTGAAAGCAAAGTGCATAAGTGGGTACGAGAATTCAAAGATGGCCGTGACAACGTCCATGATGATGAACGCTCCGGTCGCCCTTCTTCGATTACAGACGATTTGGTGGCTTCAGTTGAAGCGAGGATTCGGGAGAACAGGCGCTTCACAATAACATGTCTCTCAAACGAATTTCCTGACGTGTCGAGATCAGTGCTTTACAAGATTGTTTCTGAACACCTACAGTTTAGGAGACTGTGCTCCCGTTGGGTCCCGAAATTCCTAACAGAGGACCACAAAAACCAAAGATTTGAGTGTGCGATGAAGTTCTTGACTCGTTATCACGAAGTAGGTGACGGCTTGTTGAGTCAGATCGTAACCGGAGACGAAACATGTGTTTCGCATATCACGCCCGAATCAAAGCAATAGAGCATGGAATGGAGACACACTCGCCTGTAAAGGTGAAGGCCAAACAGACTATGTCCCAGCGCAAAATCATGGCATCGGTGTTTTGGGATGGGCATGGTGTTTTGATGGTTGACTTCATGCAACGAGGAACCACTATCAATGCAGAAGCATATTGCCAAACCCTGAGAAAGCTACGCAGAGCGATTCAAAACAAAAAACGCGGCATGCTGACAAAGGGAATTGTCCTTCTCCATGACAATGCAAGACCGCATACTGCAGGTCACACCCGTGATTTGTTGGACAGTTTTGGCTGGGAAGTTTTAGACCACCCACCCTACAGTCCTGATCTTGCGCCGAGCGATTACCATCTGTTCCTCCACCTCAAACAACACCTCAGTGGCAACCGTTACAATGATGACGACGACGTGAAAACGGCAGTGAACTCTTGGTTATCGGAGCAGGCGGCAAGTTTTTATGAAGAGGGTATTTTAAAATTGGTTGAAAGGTATGATAAGTGTTTGAACAAACTTGGCAACTATGTCGAAAAATAGAGTAAAGTATGTACTTTCTGAAAATAATTTTCTTTTTTGAAATTACCTTTCGTTGTGTACTTATGTTCAAACGGACCTTACTTAAAAAACACGCCTCGTATTTACGAAGTAGTGAAAGAGATTAGTACGAAGCTTAAGAGACAGACTGACGATCTGAAGGAAGATACAAAAGTAATTAAAAGACTCCAGGAGCAATTTGAGAGATAAAAGAACAAGTGTTTTTTATCTATGGCTTTCCGCCTCGTCGACGTCGAGGCCATTAGAGGCCGATGTGATTGGAGACAAGGAACGGGAAGGATTTCGGCCACTATCTATTGAAGGAAGCATCCCGTCATTCGGCTGGAGTGATTTGGGGAAATCATGGAAAATCCAAATCTGGATGCCCGGACGAAGATTCGAACCCGCGTCCTCCAGAATGCGAGGCCAGAGCGTTACCGCACACCAACCATGGTCGGTAAGAACAAATTAATGCCCTAATGCAGAATACAAAGCAAAGATGGGATGCATTTAACAAGGAGATTAAGGATGCAGCACAAAAGCAATGGGTGAGATCAGTACCCAATATGAATTTGTAGGTCGATCAGTCCAAATTACCGGAAGTTAAATTATATTCTGGAAATGGAGTGCATCCTGTACTTTTTGGGAAGGCCTATAAAGAGAATCTATCTTTGCCTTGGGCATGTGGAGAAGATTTGTTAGGAAGTGCGTTTGAATTAGGTGTGGAACATATGAAGAATTAGTGGGGAGTTTTTCCGTAAATATTGGTCTAAACTGAATCAACGGAGAATAAAAAGTGAATTCTTGAATTATCGGCAGTACAGTAGGCATGATTTGAACATCACGGAATTTTGTGAAAAAGCAGTCAAAGGGTTGAGTAAGTTGGATGAACCCGTATCTGATGTTAAAATGCTGGAAGCTTCCAAGGGTAACGCAGGAAGAATATATAGTAAATCAGTGAGAACATTCATAGACGCAATTGAAAGGCTCGACCAATCGCATACTAAGATGAAAAGGTATTCTATCATGAAAGAGAAGTTGAACATGTGAATACTAGAATTGATGGGCGAAATAATAACAAAATCAAAAGG
>CM061921.1:178454255-178644526 GCA_031002005.1 Vandiemenella viatica | reverse complement strand
GGCTCTCTGTTTTCTGTATCATCACATTGAGTGTGAGTGTGTATATGTGTCAGACGGGTGGACCTGTGTGGGATGGATGTTGTGATAAAATCATTGGTGTTTGAAAAAATAATATTAACATACCAGACTCTGACAGTTTACAGCTGAGTCAGCCAATTAACATTGTAATGATGAGGTGTCTATGATATGTGTGCCTGTGTGTGGCTTGAATGTATTCCCTGACATCCTGTTATCAGAAAGACTGATTGACGTGAACGGAAAATTTGAATTATAAATTTCAGTATTGAAATGCAGAGTTTCTTTTCAGTCGTGCATCTCACCTCTGTCCTTCCGGGTAAAGAGTGCCTACAATATAAAGTAGAATCCCAATGACCGAAGCGTTCGGTGTATGTCATATACGCAAAAACGTGATTCCAGATGCAAGGGACTAGATAACGACCTTAGAACGTCCACCACTTGAACGCTTTATGAAATTCAGTAAAAGTAGATGAAGTTTGAAATATTGAAAAATTAAGTGCAAGCTGCAGATATCGAAAGAGGAATGATGTTAGCGGAAACGGAGGTTTTCTTTTAAATATTGCAGTCAGCCTTAAAGCCATTCAGACCGCCCAATTTATATCAACCTCGTCACAAATCCAATGACAACACAACGTCATTCTATGAAAACCATCTATCCCAAAATCGGAATGGAACTGGCGATCTCTGCAATGCGTAGCCCGCCCCAGAGGCCGGCGAAACACGGCTGTGCTGTGCTAGTGTGTTTGTCTACATGGCGATGTGTGAATGCATGATTAGAGAATGTCTCTGTTTCTGTGTGTGTGTGTGTGTGTGTGTGTGTGTGTGAGTGAGAGAGAGAGAGAGAGAGGTGGTTGGTAAGAATGTGTGGGTGATCGAGGAAGGCCTCTTTCAGTTGCCAGTCTTTATATTTTGAGGTATACGACTAGGACGAAGTATATGACTTATTGCTTGGACACACAAACACACTATCGCTCTGTGACTTTATAAACTTGTCGATTGTCAGTACACCCAAAATTTGTTAGTGCTATAGGAGATGATGTTTGCAACATTAATGGAAAGCATTTGATTCTGGTTGAAAGATAAGATTTATTAAACGAGTGTGTGAAGCAGGATGGAGGACGTTGTTGATTTATTAAATCATAATGAATCCCAAGGGGAGTAACTTCACAACATTTTGTTCATAAAGTGGAAGAGCTTAATTTTGAGCACACTCGTATTCGGGAGAAATATGCGGCGCCGTCTGCAACTGTTTGTAACCTTCTTTACAATTTTGGTCGCCGTTCATGGCGCCCTATGTCACTTATCACATGTGTATTAAGTATTCCTTAGGATACTATCTCACTTTGGTTAACCACTCCACCAAGTTTAAGTCTATTCGTGTTGTTGTCACTTTTTTGTCAAAATCTAACGGCCATCGTACACACTACTTCCTCTACCGGATGCGAAGTTTCCTGGCGACGGTCCTGTCACGACTGTGTTATATAACAAGAATGATACTGGAGAATATTTTGAATAGTTGTAGGGAGATGTGGACAAGATATCTAGCAGGCTATGACTAGATGGAAGAAGATAAATGCCAAAAAGAGTCAACATAATTGGAACATAGATAAAGATATAAATTACTTCGTGATAATACGGTGGAGGAAGAATTGATTCTTTGGATATCTTGGCATAACATTTGTTAGTAAACTGAAACCACAAGCGTGGTTCAGGGTGCTGGCTGGATCCGGGGGGTCTGTGGTGCAGGGTTGAGTCCTAGGATCCATACCCGCCGACCTGACTATGCCCGTCCGCAATATACGCCTCATAAACTATACACTTCACAAAAAAATTACACTTAGTGCAAACAGAACATAGTTACACATTTCACAAACAGAAGGAAACACAACTTTCCTCACTGGGAGGCGTCAGAATCAGCGACAATGTTGCATCCTGAAAAACCCCTGCAATAGTAGGGATAAGAAGAAGAAATAGAAGAGAACATTTGAGAGTAAAATTAAATGGGCTCGACACATCGGGCAGATCACAATTGACAGGTGACAAGTTTGAAAATTGTTTATTTATTGGATACGGTGATGAGAGGGGTGTCACAAACAATACAGGAAATGGAACGTTTGCAATGAAGGATAGCGTCGACGTAGATGTCATTAGAGGCAGGAAAGGCCTGCGAACAAGGAACGGGAAGGAATTCAGCCATGGCATTTTTTAAGGGAAGAATCCCTACATTCGCCTGGAGTGATTTGGGGAAATCATGGAAAACCCAAAGGCTAGATTTATTTATGGAAATTACCGCAGGACACAATCGGTATCTAACATGATAAAGGTGTTGTATTGACGGGAAGCATGTGAAGAGAGTGCTCCTTGTATATAATTTTCTCTGCTGATTGCGTTAAATTGAAATCTTACTAACCCATCAGTCGAGTCTCAGCCTTCGGAGCGTCAGTTTCCTTGTACTTTCGGGGCAGCGAGTGTTTCACGTATATCCGGTCTATTCTACCCAGTACAACGGGCTAAACAGTTTACCGCGGCGAACATTATATTCGTGTGGCGTATAATGTATAATGAACAGACACATAAATAATATATAATAGCTAATTCAACACTGATTTTAGCCGCCATGTACGGCGGGGAATACGGTGAAGGCGGCCAGATTCAGATGCAGCCGTTGATATATCGTAAGCTAATAGCAGTGTCGCCATTTCTACGGATTTATCCGTAGATCTAAGGATTTTTATGAAAAGTTAGAATTTTCGGATTTTATTAAAATATTTACGGATTTTAGAAACTTTTTACTATTTGTTTATTTTTCCTTATATTATTGTTAAACTTTGAGCGTATAGTGTTAATGTATTACAGAATTGTCAATAACTGTGAATCGTTTCATTGCAACCTCTCTTCTGAACCAACGATTGAAATAAAGCTCATATTATGTTTGGTTACAGGTTTTATAGATCTTAAAAGACGGTAATACAAAACTACAGGCGCACTCTTTATGCACGGTGACACGCTCGTTGGCACGGCTTACAGAGAAGGCCTAACCACTGTTCAGAAGTCAAAAGGGTCTCAGTTTTTAACATTTCCTGTTACAGAAGATATGCTAAATTTAATGTCAACAAAGACACTAAAAAATTTATGGGAATGCACAGCAGCATAGATGAAAGTGACGCTGTATAAAATATGTTCAGCGATATTTCTTACTTTCAATGTACAATATTATTATTTTTTTTTTAATTTTAAAGACCTGGAAATAAAAAGTATTCTTCATTTTCCCTCTCTCTACAATTATTATTGTTTCAGTGTTTCAGATAGCGAATCTCCAGATTTTTGTACCCAATCTATGGAAATGTTAGCGGCCATCTACGGATATTCAAAGCCAAGTGGCTGACAGCACTGCTAAGTAGTGTAACAAATGTAGGTATAGCTGACGAAGAAAACAATATACGCAGCCATATGCAGCTTCACCCACAAGGTATAGGAGACGATACAAGTGAAACCACGGAAGTCATCGGCACACAACACCATCAGATTAGCGAGAACTGCAAGGGCTAAATACCTCTAGTGAGCTTGATGATATTCAAACAAACCCTGTGCCTATGAACCAGACACCCACACGTAACATCGAAAGGCAGATGCACAGGCAGCGCGGAAGAAATGTCTTATAAAAACTATTGGATTCCGTACAATAGGAACATTGAACTTATTGTTTGTAACCCTTACACTCCTCATCTTGTCGATGGCCCACAGCACCCATTAACAACTGAATTCTTTGCTAACAAAATGTTTGAAATAATAATGTATATACTAAATCAGTTTACAGTAAACCATTTGCTGTATACAGCTTAATATGCCCTAAGTGTAAAACAGCTTTTATTACGATCACTGTCAACAAGTAGGTTAGAAAATGGTGGCAATGGAACTACATCGCAGTGTGACGCAATTCTGAAATGGAATGCAAGATCCATTAGGGCCAAAAAAGAGAGCTCGCTGCAGTATTCTTTAGTGAATAATAATGCAGTAGTGGCCATAAGTGAGACTTGGCAGAGACCAGGTGAACAATCCCATTTTAGGGGATACAATACCATTAGATCGGATAGAACAGATGGCTACGTGGGTGATGCTATCCTAATTAGAAGCTTAATTTTTTAATGGACAACTCCAATTCCGCACTGGAGACACGGTGATCAACATATGTGTTGCTAGAATTCGCCTTAGCAACAAATTGATAAATATTTTGCCAGTGTATAGAGCACCTAACAAGAAAATAAGTAAGGAATACACTGTTAATATTCTACGACGATTACCAAAACCGATCAAATTCCTGGTAGACCTCAACGCACACAATACTCTATGGGGATGCCAAAGCACGGAAAACTGATTAACATCATTGTCTAAATCTTAGAGGAGGAAGTCATGGTTGTACTGAACAATGGTACCCCTAACAGAGTGCCAAGCACCATCAGCAGCTGACATCTGTATATCGTCGAACATGGCTGTGGACATCATCAGCAGCGGATATCTGTGTATCGTCGAATATGGTTGTGGACATCATCAGCAGCGGATATCTGTGTATCGTCGAACATGGTTGTGGACATCAGCAGCGGATATCTGTGTATCGTCGAACATGGTTGTGGACATCATCAGCAGCGGATATCTGTGTATCGTCGAACATGGCTGTGGACATCATCAGCAGCGGATACCTGTGTATCGTCGAACATGGTTGTGGACATCATCAGCAGCAGATATCTGTGTATCGTCGAACATGGCTGTGGACATCAGCAGCATCGGATATCTGTGTATCGTCGAACATGGTTGAGGACATCAGCAGCGGATATCTGTGTATCGTCGAACATGGTTGTGGACATCAGCAGCGGATATCTGTGTATCGTCGAACATGGTTGTGGACATCAGCAGCGGAAATCTGTGTATCGTCGAATATGGTTGTGGACATCATCAGCAGGGGATATCTGTGTAACGTCGAACATGGCTGTGGACATCATCAACAGCGGATATCTGTGTATCGTCGAACATGGTTGTGGACATCATCAGCAGCGGATATCTGTGTATCGTCGAACATGGCTGTGGACATCAGCAGCATCGGATATCTGTGTATCGTCGAACATGGTTGAGGACATCAGCAGCGGATATCTGTGTATCGTCGAACATGGTTGTGGACATCAGCAGCGGATATCTGTGTATCGTCGAACATGGTTGTGGACATCAGCATCGGATATCTGTGTATCGTCTAATATGGTTGTGGACATCATCAGCAGCGGATATCTGTGTATCGTCGAACATGGCTGTGGACATCATCAGCAGCGGATATCTGTGTATCGTCGAACATGGTTGTGGACATCATCAGCAGCGGATATCTGTGTATCGTCGAACATGGTTGTGGACATCATCAGCAGAGGATACCTGTGTATCGTCGAACATGGCTGTGGACATCATCAGCAGCGGATATCTGTGTATCGTCGAACATGGTTGTTGACATCATCAGCAGCGGATATCTGTGTATCGTCGAACATGGTTGTGGACATAATCAGCATCGGATATCTGTGTATCGTCGAACATGGTTGTGGACATCATCAGCAGCGGATATCTGTGTATCGTCGAACATGGTTGTGGACATCATCAGCAGCGGATATCTGTGCATCGTCGAACATGGCTGTGGACATCATCAGCAGCGGATACCTGTGTATCGTCGAACATGGTTGTGGACATCATCAGCAGCAGATATCTGTGTATCGTCGAACATGGCTGTGGACATCAGCAGCATCGGATATCTGTGTATCGTCGAACATGGTTGAGGACATCAGCAGCGGATATCTGTGTATCGTCGAACATGGTTGTGGACATCAGCAGCGGATATCTGTGTATCGTCGAACATGGTTGTGGACATCAGCAGCGGATATCTGTGTATCGTCGAACATGGTTGTGGACATCATCAGCAGGGGATATCTGTGTAACGTCGAACATGGCTGTGGACATCATCAACAGCGGATATCTGTGTATCGTCGAACATGGTTGTGGACATCATCAGCAGCGGATATCTGTGTATCGTCGAACATGGCTGTGGACATCAGCAGCATCGGATATCTGTGTATCGTCGAACATGGTTGAGGACATCAGCAGCGGATATCTGTGTATCGTCGAACATGGTTGTGGACATCAGCAGCGGATATCTGTGTATCGTCGAACATGGTTGTGGACATCAGCATCGGATATCTGTGTATCGTCTAATATGGTTGTGGACATCATCAGCAGCGGATATCTGTGTATCGTCGAACATGGCTGTGGACATCATCAGCAGCGGATATCTGTGTATCGTCGAACATGGTTGTGGACATCATCAGCAGCGGATATCTGTGTATCGTCGAACATGGTTGTGGACATCATCAGCAGAGGATACCTGTGTATCGTCGAACATGGCTGTGGACATCATCAGCAGCGGATATCTGTGTATCGTCGAACATGGTTGTTGACATCATCAGCAGCGGATATCTGTGTATCGTCGAACATGGTTGTGGACATAATCAGCATCGGATATCTGTGTATCGTCGAACATGGCTGTGGACATCATCAGCAGCGGATATCTGTGTATCGTCGAATATGGCTGTGGACATCAGCAGCGGATATCTGTGTATCGTCGAACATGGTTGTGGACATCATCAGCAGCGGATATCTGTGTATCGTCGAACATGGTTGTGGACATCATCAGCAGCGGATATCTGTGTATCGTCGAACATGGCTGTGGACATCAGCAGCGGATATCTGTGTATCGTCGAACATGGTTGTGGACATCATCAGCAACGGATATCTGTGTATCGTCGAACATGGCTGTGGACATCAGCAGCGGATGTCTGTGTATCGTCGAACATGGTTGCGGACATCAGCAGCGGATATCTGTGTATCGTCGAACATGGTTGTGGACATCATCAGCAGCGGATATCTGTGTATCTTCGAACATGGCTGTGGACATCATCAGCAGCGGATATCTGTGTATCGTCGAACATGGCTGTGGACATCAGCAGCGGATATCTGTGTATCGTCGAACATGGTTGTGGACATCATCAGCAGCGGATATCTGTGTATCGTCGAACATGATTGTGGACATCATCAGCAGCGGATATCTGTGTATCGTCGAATATGGCTGTGGACATCAGCAGCGGATATCTGTGTATCGTCGAACATGGTTGTGGACATCATCAGCAGCGGATATCTGTGTATCGTCGAACATGGTTGTGGACATCATCAGCAGCGGATATCTTTGTATCGTCGAACATGGCTGTGGACATCATCAGCAGCGGATATCTGTGTATCGTCGAACATGGTTGTGGACATCATCAGCAGCGGATATCTGTGTATCGTCGAACATGGTTGTGGACATCATCAGCAGCGGATATCTGTGTATCGTCGAACATGGCTGTGGACATCATCAGCATCGGATATCTGTGTACCGTCGAATATGGCTGTGGACATCAGCAGCGGATATCTGTGTATCGTCGAACATGGTTGTGGACATCATCAGCAGCGGATATCTGTGTATCGTCGAACATGGTTGTGGACATCATCAGCAGTGGATATGTGTGTATCGTCGAACATGGTTGTGGACATCATCAGCAGCGGATATCTGTGTATCGTCGAATATGGCTGTGGACATCATCAGCGGATATCTGTGTATCGTCGAACATGGTTGTGGACAACATCAGCTGCGGATATCTGTGTATCGTCGAATATGGCAGTGGACATCATTTGGAAAACGGTCGAAGACACGCTGGAAACTGACGACTTACGTATACCACACGGCTACCCTAGCTACACGATTGATATACCCTTCTTATAGATGGAAAATACATCAGGCAGATTGGAGAAAATTTTCAACAGTTATGGAATAGCTTACATCATCCTGGAGTGCTGCGGTAGCTTTGCACCAGATTATTGTTCCATGATAAACGACATATAACAAGCCGCCAATGCCTCTACACATACGGAAGTATAAAAGTACACTTTGGTGGGACAACGAATACAAAGAATCTGTTCAACGATGCAAAGATACACTACGGGCGTGCAAAAGTTTTCCCACGGTTGAGAACTACATGTAACATCGCAGAGCTCAGGCAAGAGTCAAGAACAAAAAGAGAGAGAAATGGAGAGAATTTTGCGGTTCCTTTAATAAAGAAACCCCTATATCGGACATATGGCGGAACATTAGAGAATTGAAGCACCCATCAACCCAGGAAGAAGGAAGATCACCCATTACAAAAGATCTATTTGAGAACATACTCCAAAGGGCAAATCGCCGTGAGTGGAGACAAACCTATCACAATCAAAGGCTACTAAGACTCATTTCCTGCTGCAACCTTTCCTGTTCAATAAACTCAACAATGCATTAATATATGGGACGGACTCAGCGCCAGGACCTGATAACATTCATTATGCTATGTCAAGAAACCTGCCAGACTCTGCAAAAACGAAATGATGTGAATTACTGAACAGGATCTGGTCTGAAAGAGTACAAATCAAGGAGATGAAGACAGCCCTGATTGTTCCTGCGAAGAAGCCTGGAAAAATAGGCAACAACGCTGATTCCCACAGGCCCATAAGCAAATACGAGTACCATGCATCTATAAAGTGCTGGAACATATGATAAAGCACAGGCTGGGATGGTGAATGGTCCTGGAAACGCAGTGCGGTTTCAGAAGAGGTAATGGTACTACAGACATCTTAGCACATAACACCACGGAAATTCACTCTTGCTATAGCAATAACAAATATATGATTGCCGTGTATACCGACATAAACAGTGCATACCGATCGCGTTTATATACCGATCCTATCTAAAAACCTACGCTTTCTAGGGAAACCACAAATTTTCGTAGGAAAATAAATCGATGCTTGCCACAGAGCTCTGTACTTAACCCACCATTATTTAATTTGTATACTTGTGATCTACTCCGCATCATGAGTTGTAAAGTCGTAAACCTACAATATGCTGACGACCTTTGAATATTTAAGGCAGGAAAAACATGGGAAAAATGTTACTTGGTATTGTCGTTGGCTATGGATAATTTCCAAAAATTGCTATTCAGTAATGGATCAGGCATATCACCAATGAAATTGGCGGCATCAATATACAGCCGTCACAAAATTCCTGCAATGCCTGACATTAAATTAGGGCCCTTTGTGATCCCAGTCAAAAGCACGGTGAAATATTTGGGATTATGGATTGAATCCAACTGACTCAAGTGCGTAACTCATGTAAAAGATGCGATCAAGAAATGAGATGTGGTTATAAACCTCGTACGCGCAATAGGCAGCATAAAATGTGGAGGAAACACCGCAGTATTATTAATGCTATATAAATCCCTGATGCGACCGTACATTGACTATGCCTGTGTTTGATACGGATCAGCATCTAGTAACGTAATTAAAGAACTAGACAAAGTCCAATACCAAGCACTCCGTGAGTGCATAGGCGCTATGAAATGGACGCCTACTAATGCGCTTGTGGTTGAAGTACTTGAACCACCCTTAAACATCCGTAGAAAATTCCTAACCACAAAAGTCTTCCTCAAGCATGGCCAATGTGCTGACAGCACACTGATGTATGCTATACACTATCTCAAAGTGCAATATTTAACCGCCAACTATTGGATAAAAAAAACAATTCTCCATCTTGCGGCGGAGTATCTAGAAACCTATAAGCTACGTGCCAGAATGCGCCAGAGTAGAAAAATGCCTTCCTTTGAGGCCCCGTACTGGGACACTTTTACACATATAGACACAGAAGATACCACTCAATTGGTAAACTACAGAGCAAGTTTCACGAACGATTCCAAACGGTACGAATATACACGGATGGTTCTAAATTTTCAGATGCTTCCCGATGCGTTTTTTTATACCAAAATCTGGAGACAAGGGTCTCTTTCAGTCACCAGCAGATGCTTCTATCATGACTGCAGAACTGACGGGTATTTTGGAAGAACTTATAAACGCCAAGAGTTCTGCTGCTAAAAACTTTTGAATTTTATCTGACTCAAGATAGCCACTCTCCCTGCTAAAAAACCATCACAGGCAACGGCACAGTGACCAACGAGACAACGAGTATATGATATCGCGAGTGCGGCTTAAGAGTTAAAAACATTCAAGCAAGACAGTGGAATTTAAATGGTCCAAAGCATACTGCCATCTTTTTTTTAAAAAGTTCCTTTTCCAGACGTAGTTGTTCATATCAGAAGCAACATAAAATTCAAGTGGAACACGGCATGGAAGAGTTCACTTACGACCAAAGGCCAACACTACGACCGTATTCACCCGGAGATACTCTCCCATCAATGGTACGAGATACATAAATGTCCTCGCACACTCAGCGCCAGTATTGCTACACTAAAATTCAACCATGGCTGTTTCAAGCAACACCTACACAGATTACATATTACAGAGTTTCCCAATTGCCCTTTTGGGGAAATTGAAGATGTATACCAACTCCTATTAGGTTGCCGATTGAATAAGTTGGAGATTGATCACCTCTTAAATATTCCCATGAAAGAAGGAATTCATTTGCCCAATTACGCTTACTATACTGTTTACAAGATTCTGTACCAACACATGGACAATATTGGTGTTACAATCTAAACTAACTGTAAATAACATGTATTTAATCTTATGATATTATTGTTGTTGTATTATTGATGTCATTCTGTAAAACGAATATGGCTAATTGTATTATGTTATTATTATAATATTATTATTGATCTTATTCTGTAAAATGAAAATGGCTAATTGTACGTAAATATTATTGCTATATTACTGATGCTATCCAATAAAATGAATATTACTCTTAGGGAATATGCATGAAATTCAAATATGCGTCTAGTATTTTTATTTGGAAACTTTATTACTATAGATTTACCGCTACAACGTTTTATTTCCCTATTTATTCACTTTTTATTTATTGATTGTAATTAATCAAAAGTGTTAAAAACACAAGGAAAATGTAACTTCGCGAAACCAAAGGTTTGTGTTTCGAATCTAATCGTGACGTCAAAGTACACGTTCATATTGTAAACGAAGGTGTAGTTACTGAGCGTTTTTATCATTTTATAATTGTGATTATGTTTTATGGCAATTTATAAGCACAACTGGTGAAATAATGCATTCTTTCGAAAACACACACACAATAAATAGCGAATGGAAACGGTTTTGTAAAATAATATTCAAAAAAACGATGTTTTCATGATGAAAACTTATTTTGCATCAAATCCAGTTTTAACAATCGCTGACGTCGGGGGAGTGAAAGCTGGAAGGCAATTAAGTGTTAGATACACCTAATATGAATGAATGGACACGCCGGAGTAACCGACAATGATGTATAGGTCTAGTATATTAGCGCAGTTTGTGGTAAAGTTTAAATGCACCCCGGAACAGAGTGAATGTTACAGGTAAGACACGAGGAATTACACTGCGAGTTGTTTGATAACAATTTTACTATATTAATCAATAGCACAAAAATGATTTACCAAAACATAACGATCAGCTCGTCATTTTTGACTAGCTTTGAAGCTAGTAACATAGTAAAGTAGCAGAAAAGCATTTTTTTCAGAAAATTGTTGATTGGAAATGGAAGTCCTCACTGGTATACCACCAAAATCTGTTTTCACAACACAATCCGTAGGTACACACGTGAGGACACTGTAAGCATAGGCCAGGAAAGTCTACATTTTTACATAAATTTTTTCACGTTTTATTAATAAGTTTATTGTTTTGGTGTTTTTTCAATTGAAATAGGTATTATTTTTTACTTTATTTCATTTACATCTTTTCTCTACTTGTATGTCATCAAGAAGTATTTTAAACGTAATACGTAACATCGAGAACATCGATATTTATTTTTTCTACGATCGATATATTTATTTCCTGGGAATGTTTGGGTGTAAATGGTTGAAAATAATTTCAATGGCTATTGGCCAGGCATACTATGAAGTCATTAGCAAAAATTGCATTTGTTGTATCTGTTAGAAGTAATGAGATTTGTTTTTAAAGTTGAAATAAAACAATTTTGCAGATAAAAATAAATAGAAATATCTGATAATGCTGGAATTTAAAGGAGTGGACACCTTACCGCCTACACCACGCTGACTATAGGTAATATATGCCAAATTACGTAATTAAAAGATATTTGTATTTTTTGTTTTGTTTTGGTAGGCGCATTTAAAGAAACGACGGTGCCACGGACATATCATTATCAGCCAGTTCAGTCATTAAATGATGTGGTCTCTTAAAGTCATGAGTTCAGGAAGACATATACCATTCAAAATATATTCAGGGGATTGAAATTCGTTTTTAAAATGTCTTATGGTCTCCTTTGATGGTTTTAAAGGGTTCATAGATGCTTTTGATTAAGCTTGAATAATAAATGATTTGAAAAATATACCTATTAAATTTTTGGAAACTAAGTAATGAATTGCTATGTACTATTACAAATTTAACATAACAAAATTAAACATTATATACTAATATTAAAATGATCTTTACGACAGTATAAACAAGATTGCAATTTTAATTAAATTTAATCGACTAGTTGAAGATTCTTTACTTCTTCTCATAGCTATACACCTCTTTTGTCTTACATTCGCATCTCGCGGGACATAAAAATACACTTTAACAGGTGCATTTCTTATCGTATTTTTACACACAGGTACAATACAGTGTTTATAAAATGATTTTCTACCTCCTTCCATATCGAAATTAGTTATACAACATAAAAATTTTGAGATATAATACACCACAATATACAATACGTCAATGTAGTCGTGTACAATGACGTCACGGTGTAGCGCGCCAAACTGGCGGCATTTAAATCGTCGGAACTAGATTGAAGTTTTAAAATATTTTTTTATGTTAAATTTTAATATTTCCATCAATATTATATTTTTAAGGTTATATAACTGGGTAAATAATTGATTTAAAATATAAAAATAATACATACATACGTATACCCTTTTGAATGATATTATTATTGTTATATTATTGATGTTATTCTGTAAAATGAATATGGCTATTTGCTTGATATTATTATTGTTATATCACAGGTGTAAAATGAAAGTGGCTGTATAAGCAAAAGCCTAAATACCAAAAAAAAAAAAAAATCTTGTCGGCCAATTATCATCGCTGGGACTGCACATTTTCTTCATTAAGATGAAAACATTTTCACTCTGTAATCGATTAAAGCCTAATATGCAGTATGTCTAGCATAAAGAAAAACTGTTTCGGTATTTTCCCGTCTTAAGTCTGCTTTTGATAAAAGAATACTCCTTACAGTTTCAGAAGGCTACAGGATTGTTTGTTTAACTCAGCATCAGATTTACCAAGCTAATTTTTTGGCTTTAATAGTGGATTTCAGTGTCGAAGTAACATCTGATGGTTACATAAGCCATCAAAAATTCGAACAAAATTGGAACCTAGTTTCACGCACATACACGTCAAGCGGGACGATTTATTTTTAAATGACAAAGTTCACTGCCAATGAGCAAACGTTGGTTGTGGCATATTTTTGAAAGCGTTTTACTTACGGGTTTTAGTCGTTTTTCTATTTGATTACCTACTATTTCACAGATTTGTTTACTATTTCAGTTAGTATCAGAAATTTTGCAGTTACTTTTTTTAATAATTATATTCTTGAATACCATTAATTTGGCATTTCTTCTTTTTCATATATACAATCTAATCCATTCAAGATGGCATCAACAAAGTTTTTGTTTGGTATTGCGGTGTCCAACTATCTTTTGCTGAAAACAATTATTAAATAATAATCCATTTTCGTTTAGGAAATCTACTATTTTTTTTAAAGCGAATAAACTGACAATATTAAGATGAATAAGCAACCAAGTACGTATCACTTTATACAAAACCGAATGTTATCTTAAGAAGACGAACTGTTCTTGAGTACATGTACGAACGAAACAGGAATATTAATAAAGGACGGGTTATAAAAGCCTCTTGAATGTTTCAAAACAACATAAACCTTACCGTGTAAGAGGCGAGGATAAATTTGTTCCAGCGTTGTAACAGAGAACTTGCTCACAAACCATGGGAGCAAATGACGTCATGGCTTCAGCAGCCCGTAACACGACGCTTCTCTGCACATTTGACTCACTTGAGGATCCTCGCTGTTATATCTCGCTACAGTTTTTATGCTATATGAATCTGATTCTGTTTCAGTTATAAATTTGTTAGCTCTGTATATGACTGCCGCAAGCAATAATTCTTTCAGTAAATCTTTAAAATAACTGTTCCTAAACGTACTAATTAGAATCTAGAATGAATCTGGGGATTGCAACATGCAACTTAATAACAAAATGGTATAAGATAACAATAGGGTAGCTGATTTTAAAACACAAAGAATTGTAATTAAATAAATATGTAAAGAGAAACATCTCTGAACATTCATTGAATGCTATTTACACGACTCAATAAAGAATAAACCAAATGTTCCTGATTTTATGTCGGAAACAATAGAAAGCAATTTTTGTCTGATATTTCATACACTTACTTTACTTGATTGTACTTTATTTCTCAGTAGCAAATCCTCATGACTACATTTTTATATAGGCAACAAAATACGATAGAAATCCACTATTGATGACTGTGAAGCTTACTGAGTGCGTTTCGTCTAACTTGTTTTGCTCATTTGTTGGTTGGTGAAAACAAGCGTACGGTCTATATCACTCACTATATTCTATATGCTTTGTACTACGTTCCTGCTGCACTCATTTTTTTTATCGCAGTTTATGGCTAGTATAAAATTATTTAAAAAATGCCAATGTAAAAGTTGGAATTATGTTTATTTTCATACGTGTTTCGCCTTCCGTAGTGGTATCACCAATGATGGAAATTGAACAGAAATTGTGTTTCTGATTCTGTTGTTTTTTTTTTAATTATTAATAAAGTATACATTTCTCGCCAAGAAACTCTTCACAAACTTATTGTGTTGTAATAGAAAATGAGTGAACTGCGTGTTCTCCTTCTACCGTCTGTCATGTAGGTTTATTCAGCGTGAATACAGATTTGGTTTGGGAAAAATATCATACATGCATGTTATCTATGAGTACATTAATCCTTCCATATTTTCATATCGGTACCAGATCATGGACATGAGAATAAAACAATTAATTGTACAAGTATATCCAGTACAATTTATCATGGACAAGTTCAAGTTATAACCAACCACTAATGTGTCTGCTTTTTTCATATCTCATTACATAGGTACTGATATTGCTTCGGGAAGGTTTGCTCTACTTCTAGAACGAGGTCAACTGTCTTATCAAATCTGCATCCTCGAAGCGCCTTCCTTATCTGCGAGAAGTGAAACTAGTCAGGCGAAGAGAAGGGTGGGGCAAATGTTCGTAGTTTCGGGCAGAAGTATTGTGAACCGCGGATATCTTTACTTATCATATTTCATTGCATCTTGTAAATCCAGTAGAATGTTGTTATAAGATGCAGTAAGCGCAGTGACACTCCTAGATACGGACAGCATAATCTTCGCACAGATGAATGCCCCTCGGCGTGTTTCACCTAGGTCAAAGGACACTAAGACCTGAAACAAATTTCTCTCCATGCTGCTTCATCCGCGAATCTTTTACTTCTGAACTAGGGTCAACAGCCGAGCATTCCATAGCGTTAACGCTCGAGACGAATACAAATGTTCATTAATAATTTTTCATACACTTCCATAAACCAACTTCATTTATGCTAATTTATAAGAAAAAAGACTCCACTTTCTTGCCAACATCATTCGTGATTGACAATCTTCTGGATTTCAACATAAGACGGGTTTGGAAATTCCAATTCGTCCTCACAAAAGTGTTGTTTTCATCGCGATTTAACATGTAGATTACACCCATCTGAAAAGTAAAGATTCATTATTTTTAGGTTAAATTTCAACGCTGTTCGGTGGCATACTCAGGGTTACACCTGGAAAGCTTGTGTGCACTTTGTGGTACCCCTCGTACTTCCGGATCGCAGTGATGTAAGACAGTACTGGGCTCGAGAATAATGGTTGCATCATATATTTCCTGCATCAGTATGTGGATGTAACATCCGGCCTCGCGACGCTTCCGTTAAATGACGCACTAAATTAATCTTTGCCGCCTAACAACATATTAAATGCGATGCAGAAAATCATAGAGACGGACCGGAACACCTTCTACATCTACATCCTTACTCTGCAAGTCACAAACATTGTGGTAAACTCGCGCATTCCAATCCCGAATAGCGCGAGGAAAGAAGGAATACATAAAAGCATCCGTACGCCATCTTATTTCTCTAATCTTATCCCTCCGGTCGTTACGACCTAAACAGGTTGGCAGTAGAAGTATTTCATTTCACTTGAAATTTAATTTTTTTCGCATATTCTCCACTAATTCGAACGCAAGCTACGTCTTCTGTCTTCCAAACTATCCCAGCCCAATCTATGTATCAATTCTGTGATGCTTTCATAAGGGCTGTAGCAACCAGTCACGAACCGAGTGGCCCTCCTCTGCACCCTCTCCACTGAGTCAATCAGAACCTTGCGATACGGATCCCAAACTCCACAATAGTAATCCAGGTGCGGACGCACTAGTGTTTTATACGCTATCTCCTTTGTATGAGCATTACAATTCCTCAAAATACGACCTATGAATCGCAATTTAGAATTCGCCTTGCCTACGACCGAAGTTATGTGCATGTCCAATTTCATGTTGCTTTGTACTATCACCCCCAGATACTTCACGGAATCAACCGTGTCAACAGCTGAATTGTTTATTTTGTACTCGTGAACAAACTGATTCTTTTTGTTACTTATCCGCATTGCCTTGCACTTTTTGCAATTAAGTGTAAGCTGCCATTTACGGCACCAATCGAAAATAGCATCCAAATCGCACTGAATTTCTAAGCAATCGTCGGAGCACCTTATTTCCCTATAGATAACTGCATCGTCGGCAAACAATCGCAACCAGCATTTAACGTTATCACCTAGATCGTTTATAAATATTAAGAAAAGAAGTGGTCCTATTACACTTCCTTGAGGTTCGCCAGAAGTAACATTTATCTTAGAAGAGGCTTCCCCATCGACAACAACATACTGTTATCGATCAGTTAGAAAATCACGTATCCACTCGAAGATCTGAGCCGAAATACCGTAAGCTCGAATCTTCGCTAAAAGTCGGTTGTATGGTACAGGATCAAAAGCTTTCTGGAAATCCAAGAAAACTGCATCAACTTGCGAACCTGCATCGATAACTTTCATTACGTCATGGGAAAATAGGGCTAATTGTGTTTCACACGATCTCTTCTTCCGAAATCCGTGTTGATACGGTGTAAGTAACTCGTGCTCGTGCTCACCTTGATCCAGGATGCGCCGGAGACAACTTTAACAACCCACTTGTGAACGCCGAAAAGTAAATTTATGCTCTATGACTCAAGGTACTGTTACAGGTTAAGCTAACGATAGATAAAAAAAAAAGAGAACGGTGTACAGAAACTGGGACGGATGCTTTCTTGCAGTTCATTGTGTGATGTCAGAGTGAGTTACTCTATCCCACACAGCAATGATGTGCAAGTTTTACAGAAAACTCACCTTGCCAGAATGGAAATCAACCCACGTCTACAGGGCACTACCAGAGACAATTGTACTAGGCCAAGTCACATAGTGGAAAAGAATTCCTCCATCCCCAACACATCGAGCAAACTGCAAGGATAAAAATACTTCACACGTCGAAGCAAGCAGAGAGAAATATGCTCAACACTCCGAATTTCAGCAGTCGATATGATTGATTGAAAATCAGTTCCACAGCATAAAATACTTACATGATTAAAATAATTTAGAAGTCTCCAGGCAATGAAACGCGGTTAAAACTATATAGATTACGCATGAGTTCACAAGATTCGTTTCAAAATAAACATCAAATTTATCATTAAGTGGGCTAGAAATTCATTTTGAAATATTTAACGTAAATTGGACTAAATGTGCTCTTGTAGAATAATGAAAAATACAATACATATAATTTACACGGTTAGCAATTAGGAGTAAAGTTTATTGCCGACAACTTATTATTTCTGTCAACCACCCGTCGCGTATAGGAAAAAATAGGGGAAAATTAATTGAACAACAATTAGTAGAACATCAGCTGGAGGAAGAGCATGAAATAGAAAGAAAGAAACAAAATTCGTGGCCAGAACCAATCGAGGGAGACGACTGGAAGATAATGTAATCTCTTAAATACTTTGTTCAAAGAAAACACCACGGAGACTTGAAGTATTTAATCTGCATGCGCTATGCGTAATATTTGACTATGTGAAGTATCGATTGTTTCTCCAGTAGGACGCTCAGTCACCACACTGTCGTCAAAATGTTGGAAGAAATTAGATTAGAGTGCATAACGGACACAGCTTAATGTTTCGTGAAATACCTCTGTTCAGTGCTTATGGCATTACATGGCAACATCTCCATCTTTTTTTATCGGGAAATTGAGGTTTTATAAAGTAAAGAAACCTTCATGTTCTCATGAAGGCGAGAGGATGGATGCAAAAACACATAGCGAAGTGGCTTTATCTCGGAATTGGATATACGTTGATATTAAATTCCTGTTCACAATGAAGTCAAATTTCAAGTCAGGAAGATTGATATTTTCTTCAGTGACATTCTGTTCACTGTGCAAACGCCAAAGGACTCCTGATGACTAGCAATTAACTCTGATCTGAAATCTCAGAATCACAGAAAAGTAAGCATGCATCCTACTTTTATGTATGTACGCAGAAAGTTTCGATAGAAATTTCTCTGCTCTTGGCTATTTTTTACCTCCAGAATAAAGAAATGACAAGACTTGATAGATAATAGCGTAAGTGATACTTACTGGCGGCGCCAGGGTCCTTCTGTGCAGGCGGAGCATCGAATGTGTGTCTGTGGGCTGCATTGTCCAGCGTGCGCCGGGACCTCCTTAGCTCCGGGGCTAAGCAACAACACAACTATAATATCCGCTACACACGCAGTATTTACGTCATTGTTGCAGTAAGCACTTTCAACTATCATGTGAATTATAACAGCCAGCTACAAAACGTGCGACATCTTTTTGTTCACATCATTAACTATCCCTTGAGATACACTACTGAGTATATATATGCGGAACATCCTTCAAGAAATTATTTATGAGTAATATGTTTAGGTATAAACATGTCATGTAAGAACATTCAAAACACATGCTGCCCGGTTTCCTGGCAATTGTTTTGTACAGTAGCTAAAGAAAATAAGAATTTCGGGAGACAAAACGAAATGATATATTTTCATTGATATCTTCCCGGGTATACAGCAAAGTTTTTTTATTTTCGAAACACAACAGTTCCATTACTTGATATGCAATCAACTTTGGATGATCATTGTAGACAGTCTGAAAAGTACAAAGATGACTACAGACGATGAAATGTGTTTCGTAAGAAACATTCAGCGTTACAACCATGAAGATTTACATAAAATTACACTAAGGGCCTTATTACACTAGGCGACTTGGCGGCGCAACCAGCCGCGGCACTGGTGTCTCTGTTGGCGACGCAACCAGGATTCTGGTGGCGCCGCCAGCCAGTCACTCGCACAACCGAGCAGTCACTTTGCTGTTATCCTCGCATTGTATGCGAATTGTGTAGTTGAATATGTCCAGTGAACTACAGAATGTCACTTGGAAATGAGTGGAAGTGAAAGTGTAGAGAAGACAAAGGGGTAAAGCAAGAAGAATTTCTCATTTTCGTATCTTTCCCGGTAATATCAACCTTTACTAAGTACAATGATTAAAAGAAAGACGATTTAGACATTCTTAAGTAATTAAAAAACTTGTTGTCGTCTGAATACAGTTTAATTGCGATGGAGCTAACACTCCGGTAGCAATTTGCACATTTACAGCACTCTCTTCACCCTCCTCCTTTCCTCCAATGAGTCCCAATCCAGCTCCTGTATCATATCAGTTACTGACTGGGTCCTGCGATAATTTCCACAAACAAATCTAGCTGCTCTTCTTTGCACACCTTCCAACTCCTGTATTTGATCTCCAAAATGTGGTCCCAAACTACACCACCATATTCAACAAATGATCTGACCAAAGTTTGTAACCCAACTCCCTAACTTCTCTGTTACATCCTCTCATCACCCTCTTCAGCAAATGAAGGATTTTGTAACCTTTTTCTACCACCTGCCCAATTGAGTTTATCAAACGTTATGCAAAGAATTTACTCTTCATCAAGCAAATCTGACCCCACTCTGTAATCATAATTAACCTTTAGATCTATTTATCTTTGTATCTTATAAGCCGACTCTTCTTGCATTTATCTTCATTCCATGCTGACCTACCCATTTAGATATTCTATCCAGATCATCCTGCAACTGTTCAGTCTTCACCTGTTTTTATCCTATTGTATACCATTGTATCATTTGCAAAATACCTAGATTCTGACCGTAACACAGTCATTCATTAGAATAATGAACAGCAACTCCCATATTTACTTCCACTTCTCTTGATAATGTATTTCCTACTCTAACCCTTTGCTTTCTGAATTTTAAGAATTCCTGTAGAGCAAGTAACTTTTTCATCCAATTCAATACATTTCAGTTTATTTAAAACCATTTTATGGCTCACTCTGTAAAATGCCTTAGAAAGATCTAGTGCCACACTATCAACTTGGCCTGCCATTTCAAATTCATTTGAAATATCTTGCATATAGCCCACTATCTGAGATTCAAATGAATATCCTTGCCTAAAGCTATGTTGTCGATCTGAAAACTAGTTTCGTTCTTCACAGAGATTTCTGATATAGTTGCATATCAATCTCTCAATCATTCTGCCCATCACTGATGACAAACTAATTGGCCAGGAATTTTCACCATATTTTTAACCCTTCCTTTATGAACTGGTACTACTATCGGTCTTTTCCAATCCTTTGGTAAGCAGCAAGTCTCCAAATTCATTTTAAACAAAATTTTAAGGTAAGGTACAATATCTTATCCCACAATCTTTAATAAATCTGTAGTAATATTACCTACACCAGTTTTAGCTTTCTGAGTTACTTCGCAATTTCCTGAGAATTTATTTCAAATTTTGTAGGTTCGTCATTTATAATCTCCTCTGATTCATTCCCTCCCATCACAGGATGACTGTCCCTAGTTGTCTCACCAAACCTGACACTCAGTATCTCTGCAATTTTAAAATTGTAAAGTAGGAAGGGGGCATATGAACAGTAGACTGAACGCGTGGTGGCGAGTCTGGCGGCGCCACCTGGTGGCCTAGTGTAATAAGCTACGTAAGATACAATGCCCCGCCACGACTCTCGGCCACCAGTGGTTGCCGGCCTGGTGGCCGGGCAGGGCAGCCAGCCGGCCGCCAGTTTCTGGTGGCGCCACTGGCTACCCTAGTGTAATAAGCTCCATAAGAGTCTGTGCCCAGCGACGAGCAGAGCCACCAGAGGCCCGGCTGGTTGCGCCGCCAAGTCGCCTAGTGTAATAAGGCCCTAAGACAAAGCGTCCAATCGAACATAAATATCAAACATCTACGTCCCCTCTATAAGTTTCCTGGAACTAATCTGTGCACTTCTAATCGTAATAGGTGAATCATACTGGTATGTTCAGTTTAGGAAAAAGTAGTAAATGAGAAGTATTAGAAATTAATATGAAAATAAGAAAAGTCGGTTATATTTTAATATTTACTACCTTCAATAGAAATGCATTCCTAAATATATCAGGTCTCCACTATCATGCCTATTGATTAAGCTGTGTATTGCACCATCCAAGACCATTTAGAATGGTTAATTGTCTCCTAAAAGTTTTGCTAAAGCATTTCAGTGCATTACATTAAAAGTTTTTAAACCTTGGAAGTACGTCTTTTCTGGTTCGTGAAATTGAAACCAGCTTCCAGATGTGGAATGGGGCAGGACTTTCTCTCAGGAGATGTTTTGCTAGTGTCTGGTGTCTGGTTGCCTTCCCAGTTTTTTTTTTTTTTTTTTTTAAGGAATGGGGGTAAGGATTTGGAACGAATTCAGCCATGGCATTTTTAAGGAACCATGCCGGTATTTGCCTGGAGTGATTTGTGGAAACCATGGAAAACCCAAATATGAATGGCCGGACGATGATTCGAGCCTGCGTCCTCCTGAGCGTTACCGCTTACCCACCACGCTCGGTACCTCTGACGTTGAGGCCAGTATAAAACTAAAAACTATGAGAATTATCTACACCACGCCGGCTGTCTGATCAGGATTCACACACTTCCTGGTCTTCCACGTTTATAAGTTCGTAATGGTAGTCTTCAATCCTCCATTGATGTTTACATTTTGTTAGATATTTTAGTATCTTATTTTGCAGGTTACAAACTAGGATCACTTCCCTTACTGGATCGTTTAATATGCTATCAGCACTGCTGTCGTTCATCCAAGAATGTATATTACGGCAGAATGCATTTTTTGACAATATTTGGTTGTTAGTTTGCATGCTTAAAACCGTACAGATATGGTGCAAGTTTATGTATTTCAGCCCCAGCTTGATTTTTAAGACTAATTTTAACTGTAACACGTACACACTTTATCATTATTCTTGGCCGCCGCTGAAAAATTCTATCACTCTTATCTTGCACACACTCCTACATCAATTTCATCCCAGGAAACAGTAACGCAATACTGGCTCGTCAGTATTGCGTTACTGTTTCCTGGGATGACATTGATGTAGGATTGTGCAAGATAAGAGTAATAGAATTTTTCAGCGGCGGCAAAGAATAATGATAAAGTGTGTACATAGTGGAAACTATTTGTTTTTCTGTTGTAAACAGTGGGAGTAAGCAGTACCTATTACAAATTGCTTATCTAGTAGGGCGTACGCGCGGCTGCCAGTAGTTGGAGATCTCCTAGGTTGTTACTCAGAGCCATGGTGCAGTGGGGTTGCAAGTGGGCATGTGTGACGTCACAGTCTAGTCTCGGGTGGCGAGTTTAAATTATCATCTTTCAGAAGCAAGCGTCGGACGTGATTCAGAGTCAACATTTCACCAGAAGATGGCGACGGAGGCTGAGATCGCCGAAATATCGTGTGGAAGTATCTTACTTACTCGGCTAATCTCCCGAGAAGACTACATCCAACATTACACTTACTCAGGTGGTAATTCACACAATTTATTGCTGTTAACTCTTACTCAAATATCACAGCTTTTAAACTTCGATAACGTACATGGAGAGCACACGTTGCGGGCACGTCGTAGCTTTGCCACCAGACGCATATAATATGTGCTATTAAAAATTAACCGTGTATGCACCCTTTGCTCGCGTCTATAGGTCCGATGACCGCTGATGGTAACTAGAAGAATTATGATAGCTTCCACACAAAGCTGTAACAATTGGTAACAGGTCACTATTGCACGCCAGATTAGTTGTATTCAGAATCTATATCCTATTTCCTAAACTATTATCCATATTTAAGATCCATGTCGCGAGTGTATGAGGTTCGGAGTCACAGATTACAGCAACTTGGATAAGAGAACTGCTCGACAAAATACTTTTAATCACCAAAATACTCTGATTACCCCAGGTAGAATAAAATTCTTATAGATTATTAGGATGATCATACTGCATGGTGCTACCTTTGCACGCTTGAGGGTCCAGTAGCGCACCCGCTACAACAATGTCACACTTAGAATAACTGCATACTGCCATCATATTTCTAGGCTCTGTTTAGCCACGTAATGACTGCTGTATATACTCTCCCACGAGTCCTTAATAATATAATCCAGGTGCTCACTATCAATGACCAGCGTTTAATCTTCATGTCAAGATGTGAATGTATATTCGGTGAAGCTGGGCCGTCCATAATACGATAGACACAAATTGTTTCTTCAATAACTTGATCTCTATGGGTTGACATTAACACGTACAAACAGAACTGTAGGTATATTTTATTTCGGTTTACGACAGACATTAAAACGAAACCAAGAAGATTATGGTATGCTGGAAAGAACATCAGAATAATCAATTACACACAGGAACTTTACGTTAATGAATCACTCGCCAACAATCTTTAAAAGAGATGAGAACCGAATCTCAAGTGACTAATACAGATAGGACTCAGGCAAAGACCATGTCGGTTTATTGAAATAAATCATCTGTTCACGTCTGATCATATTATTTAAACGAAATTAACGCTTGAATCACCACACGTTACTCAAGAAAAAAAGTTAATATTAAAACAAATCAGTATTTCAACATTATCTAAGACATAGGCTATAACTCCAAAAAATACACATTTTTATCCGTGACTAAAAGAAGGAACAATATTGACATTCTTCACATGGAAACAGAAGACCGGATGGTAAGGCGGGAAAGTTTGAACCTGTGTCCTCCCGAACACCACAGGGTTTAAATTTAGCTACTTCACTGTACCAGCAAAGTATCAGGAAATTACTCCTCCTAGGTTCGTTACTAATTGCTGAAACAACACAACCCGCAATCCAATTAGATTTATGCTTAATCCACTGTTTTATGAGTCAAGCTCAATGAACCGGCAACCACAGAGGCTCTTGCGCCACCTCTGAAGTGAAAGAACCTCCCTACAGGCCATACCTATAGAACACGCTCAACCTCCCTACAGTCCATACCTATACAACACGGTCAACCTCCCTTCAGTCCATACCTATACAACACGGTCAACCTCCCTTCAGTCCATACCTATAGAACACGGTCAACCTCCCTACAGTCCATACCTATACAACACGGTCAACCTCCCTTCAGTCCATACCTATAGAACACGCTCAACCTCCCTACAGTCCATACCTATACAACACGGTCAACCTCCCTTCAGTCCATACCTATACAACACGCTCAACCTCCCTTCAGTCCATACCTATAGAACACGCTCAACCTCCCTACAGTCCATACCTATACAACACGGTCAACCTCCCTTCAGTCCATACCTATACAACACGCTCAACCTCCCTTCAGTCCATACCTATAGAACACGCTCAACCCCCCTACAGTCCATACCTATAGAACACGCTCAACCTCCCTACAGTCCATACCTATACAACACGGTCAACCTCCCTACAGTCCATACCTATACAACACGGTCAACCTCCCTTCAGTCCATACCTATAGAACACGCTCAACCTCCCTACAGTCCATACCTATACAACACGGTCAACCTCCCTTCAGTCCATACCTATAGAACACGCTCAACCTCCCTACAGTCCATACCTATACAACACGGTCAACCTCCCTTCAGTCCATACCTATACAACACGTTCAACCTCCCTACAGTCCAAACCTATACAATACGCTCAACCTTTCTGCCGAGCTTTGCTGCAACGCCTTTGTTTCATCATCAATCCAGTTGAGCAAAAGTGACACCTAGTGGGTCACCTTCTGGCTGATATCTAACTAAGATTTTCAGCCATTAATTGTGTTAGAATGTACTGAATAATGCTAAGTTACTCGAATGTATGAAGATTGGTAAAAGTTGACCGGTGATTGGGGCTCAGTTTCCAATTTATGTAGCGATAACGTCGATCAAACGGCCGTTCGTCTTAAGCACCACAGTCTCCTGTAAAGCTGTGTCGCGAGTGAAATCAATGTTTTTCACACAACATTAATCCTGCCAGTGGTGTCTGCATTGATGCGTCAACGTGGCTAATTCTAATCGACGTAGGGCACGCGTTGAGAATCTTTATCGAAAGCAAGAAGTTATGGCATTTTCTAATTGTGTGATATTACAAAAAATTTATAAACTCACTGAGTGATAAGGTGTTGCTAGTTAATCAGACGTGTTCCGGTGCCTGAAGTTTTTTTAGCTCGAGTGTAAAAACCATTTGATGTGCTTTTTATGACTATAAAAGCACGCCAAGTAACGTAGTGGTATAACCTCAGATCAATATTAGATTATATCGGCTCATGAGAACTTCTTTCATATAAAAATTGCTGGTTATTCCTGACATCAATTGTATTGTTGAACAACACGTTGGTGTTAAATAAAAGATGATAATATGGCATTTTCATCTATTTTACCATGATTGCTAGAAATTAGTGCATTTAAGATGTCAATTGTATTTTGGTTGCAGGAGATTGATGAAAAGATACATGTTTTATTTCCTTTCTCTTTGATCATTCGTCTTCGATCGCGTGACCGAACTTATTTATCAGACGTACTTTTCTGCTTTTTCCAAAAGCTCTTCATCTTCTCGCTGAGCTCTCTCCTACGCTCTTCCATCCAATAAACGATTTGTTGGAAAATTAATGTTTATTGATCATGCTACTAAATCTGCATTTGACCTGTGTGATATCATCTGCAATTCCGATTTCCTGGAGGTCATTTTCGATTTCAAGTAGCTAATTGTTTTTCAGTGAAATGGCCAGTTTGAGAATTCATTTGGTTGGTCTGTTGTTATTCATTCTGATAATATGGCCGTAAAATTTAATTTGTCTTTTTCCTGAATATATCTGAGATTTTTGAGAATGCTGATATAGTTCATGTGATATCCTTTTAATCCAGATTCCTGCTGTACTAACTGGGCTAAAGAATTTCGTTAAAATTTGCTTCCCAATATGTTTAATCAGTGATCTAATCCCAATAATCAAAGCTTCTGATGCGTTTAATCCCTCTGCTTTGATTACAGTGTCTTTGTATTTCGGAACATTGGCTTTTAGTTGCATCTTTTCCAGGTGATTGTATATGGTTTTTTTTGAAAATATAATGTAGATTTTCTGACATTTTGCTTCACGATGCAGTCCTGCAGACTGAATAATTTCGACTAGATATACGAATTTAGTTACTTGAGAGATATTGGCAACATAGGTTGACTGTATTGGTACAGCGAGGATCCTTCCATATAGTGGATTTTAGCATACGAGATTTGGAGACCAGTTTTAGTTGAAATTTCATTAAGTTATTCAAGAGAGTAGATTTCCGCTTGCTTGTTGTTGGAGAGAATTGCTATATCATATGCAAAGGCCAAACACCACAAGCGAAGTTTATTTCTGAGTAGGCCGACAAAGGTTATTCCTTTTACTTCTTTCACCAAGGTGTTGATTACTTTGTCGAGAACAAGATTTCACAAAAGTGCTGACAGAAGATCTCCTTGTCGAACTCCTGTTCTAATTTCAAAAGTTTTAGATACTTCGGTTAGGAACCTAACTTTCCAGATAGCATTGGTTAATGTCTTTTTGATTCATTGTCTGGTTTTCCTGTCTACTTTGGATTGTTCTAGTACATTTAATATGGTTTGTCTGCCTGAAGTCTACAAAGGTATATTTGTCTGTTTTTATGGATTTATAAGATGGTTTTGAGATTTAGAATTTGTTGCGCAAATGATCTGCTTTTTCTAAATCCTGCCCGATAAGATGTTTGTGTTTCAAGTCTCATGAGAAGAGCTATACATAAAATTTTGAAAGTATTTGGCAACAATGATATCCCTTTGTAGTTATTAATGGTTTTATCCCCTTTTTTGTGGAATGGGCGAATTAGTGCACATTTCCAGCCCTCATGAAATTTTTTCCTTCATCAGGATATGTTTAATAACGTATGAATTTTATAAGCAAGACACATACCTCCTATTTTCCACATTTCAAAAATTATACCATCTTCCCCTGATGCTTTGTTATTTTTAACTACACGGATTATTTATTGGAGGTTTCGAATTTGGATATGGAGTGGTGCCAAGTAATGTGACAATTCTTCTTTGAATGTTCTGTAGGAGTTCCTTGTGTTGTTTTTCTTAAACTCATGATCAATTTCTGCCAGCTTGTTTCTGTCATAAGTACGTTTTTCTAATCTAATGGTTTTGGAAGTTTGTTTCTGTTTATTAATGAATGCCTCCCAATTTTGTCCGGTTTTATGGGAATTCCAGTCTCACCAGGCATTAATTCTAAGTTCTACAGCATTGTCACAGGTTTCATTCCACTACCTATGCTTGCGTTTTCTCGGAGGTGAGCGGATGCATTGAACAGCTTTCAACAGTGTGTCTTTAAGTTCTCGCTAGATAGTAGGATAGTTGGAAATATTGGCAAGAAAACTTGCAGAGTTTTGTTCCAAAAATTCAAGGGGTGATTCGCGCAATTCGACGTATTTTGGGTTTGATTTTATTTGGTTGAAACATTACTTTAATTAGAGAGAAATGGCGATCAGAATCAACTACCTCTTTTTTAACATTCATGATTTCCTTTCGGCTTTTCTTGGAGATGGCTACATGATCTTGTTGAAATTCTCCTAAATGAAAAGTTGGGGGTCTCCAGATTTTTTTTCCTGTGTGGAAGTGCCAGGAAATGGATTGACATTAATTTTAAATAGAAATTGTTACAGAAGGCAATTGGTTGCTCTTGGTATTTATTTGTTCTTTTATGAGCAGGATAAGAGTCCTATAGTGGTTCTGATTTTATCTGCAAATTTTAGTATTGAAGTCTCCCATCGGAATTTTGATACGATGGCGTGAAACTTTGATCATTTTTTCCATTATTTATTGTAATCACTAGTCTCCTTATTGCCTTAGCTTTCAACACAATTTACAAAATATTTAACCAAAATAAAATTTATTTGTTGTACTCAGGTCTTGTTTGTCAGTGTTGGCTAACTGTAAGATACACCCTAACGAATTTTAATGCAGTCCTTTCCTTGATCAGTCAATGAATTTTAATTCTGTTCATTCCTTGTGATTTCTAAATTATTGGATGCATATCAATTTCTCAGACGCTTATAGTAATTTTTGTAGGTAAAGACCAGTTCAATTATTAATTTAGTTTCATTTCTAGTAACATTTGTTTAATCTATTAAATATATTATTTATTCTAGTCTCTCTTTCTAATTGGAGATCACACGCGTCAGGTTGGTCGAGCGGTGAAGGCGTTCTGATTTGGTTCAGGCTGTCTGAGGAGTGGGGGCTTGGATTTGAATTCCACAGATGACAAACTTATTATTGGCTTTTATTGCAGCGTTCCTACTCCATTGGGAGGGATGAACATACAACACTGAGCCCTATGATGTATTAGATTGATCTCTATGTATTGATTTTATGTGATTGAGATAGGAACTGAGGTTAATGAGCAGATAGATCGACATTGGTAGTTGTCAAACATTATAGAAAGGTGTACAATTTAGATAATTTTTAATCAAATTTACGGTTTTTTACTCATCTTTACACTAATTTCGCAATTTATACAAAACCTGTACAATAACACGATTCTTGTGCAACCTTTATACGGTGGATTAGTGGTTGTAGACAAATTCTGAATGTGTGTGGTTTTCTGTGTTTGTTAACGTATTTTGCTGGGCGTCTGTGTATGTACATTTTTATGAATGTCGGTCCGTGAAAGTTGGTTGGTGAGGGGTTCTGCGATGGGTTTACCCTTGGCTGTGTGTGGTTCCATTACATCTGATTGTGTGTGTGTGTCTAGGCGAGCGAGAAATTGGCTTTATGATGATGATTTGTCTACATCGGCGGTAGATTAGTCTATATGACTAGCGAATTTCCTAGTCATCACATGCTGACCGTAAGTTATCTAGCTTCAGAAATGCCAACGCGTAGTTCATTCAATGAAGAGCATACCTAAGGTAACGAGTACGACATGGTACAGTTGAATGTGTGTGGACGCTTATAGGGGGAACAGAAGAATATGATATTCTTGTAAATGTGTGAATGGAAATTCTCCGCGTAACAACTTTGAGGTACCCTCAAACTAATAAAATTTATATAGATGATGTCTTTGTGTGGGAAATTTATGCATTTTTCATGATTTCACAAAATTTCATGATTTCTATCAATTTTAAATTTTTTACCAAATTTATGCACAGTTTCTTAAATTGCACAATTTTTACACTTATTCATAATATTGCGAATGGTTATAGTCACATCATGGTATGACACACACAATGCTAGAGTTGTATCCTGATGTTTTAATGGGTGTGAGTTGGTTATTTTAATTTGATGTCTAAGTTAACGTGTGTTTGACTGTGTGAGAAATGGTTGGTGAAAGTATGTTGTGGTTTTTCTTGGCTGTGTGTCTTCGTTTGTCTAGTGACTGTGTGTGGCTATGTGATGTTCGGTTTGAGTTGGTTTATGAGGGGATCCGTGTGTGTTTGTATGCATTATATCTGAATCTGTATGTTGTGTATGTGTAAGAGAAGGATAATCTGGCTTGGTGTAGTTGTTATTGACATATTTGGTTAATTAGGGCATGTGATATAGTTTTTGTACGTGTGCTCAATTAAGAGGGATATGCCTTTGTTTTTGCGATGAATATAACTATGTATGCTGGTAATTATTTCTTGTGCGAACTCTTTGGTAGGAGCTGTATAGTGTAGATCTCATCTTCTTCTCTAAAATTTAATCCTGCATATCGCATGATTTCTTTCCATGTATGAAGTTTATTTTGACTTAATGGTGGCCGGTCATTCTCTGGTTCACTCGTATCATCTGCTGTTATTTGATGATTTATTGGCTTCGTAGCTTCAGTACCAAATTCTACTGGACTCATTGTCTGACTCCAAAGTGATAACTGTTTGTCTTAAATCTTCTTCATTCAGCGAGGAATTCTGGAGCAAGTCGGCCTTCAAGTTTAATTCTCACCATTCGGCTCTTCTGAATGGCGAAACCACGGAAACCAAGGTTATCTTCTTTGTAGTCCACATATTCATTATGACTGCTCAGCTTATATATACAAGCTTATGTTCAATTCAGGGCCGCCCTCTGCTGGCGTCATGACTGGTGAGTGGAAAAGGGGGGGACGCTTCAGTGTTGAACAACTTGGAATTAACCAAAAACGTATATCTGAAGATGATGCCTCAAAAAACGATATGTTGATAAAAAGCTTGATGCTGTTTCTTTTCTGATTGAATTAAAGACACCATAAGTAACTGCTGTTGTTCCTTTTGTCTCAGTGGGTACGTTTCTTGAGTTGGTACATAGCTTGAAAATGGGCCTAAACTATTGTGGAATCCGTGTTGACTTCAGTCTCTCTCGATAGACGTACTGAAAAAGAAGTACTTCCCAATAAATATTTACGCACGTCAGTTTGAATGTCCGCATCAGTAATCGAATTATATTACCATGTAAATCACCTCTATATTGCCCTATCAATCAGGGTATGAATTCATAAGCAAGCATCTAATTTAATAAAAACTTTTGACTTCTGTTGTGGCTGGAGCGGAATAACTGAACATCCTTGTTCTATTAGCAGACATTGGACACTTTTTGATCAGTCCGTAACTGTCATTATTAAAGCATGAAATATTAAATAGCTTGGTCAAACTTTTAAGGAACTATGGACAGATATTACATTCAATCAAACCTACATGGTCTTTGGATAAGGGGGGACCTTGAAATTTAGTTATCTTTCTCTACAGATAAATAGTTAATAATTCTTTCACGTTTAGTTCCTGCGTATACCTTATTGTATTAATCTTTTCAATAGATCAATGTACGTAGCATTGTGTTGACCACTGCTATCTGTATATGGATATTACCATATTCTCTGATGTTACCCACGGCTTAGTACGGTTCGAAGTAAGCTGTCATCTCTCTCTATAGAACAATTTCTTTTATTTCATCAACCTCCTCCAACAAAAATACAGTTAACATATTTCATGCAATAATTTTTAGTGTTAAAAAGGAGACGAAAAAAAAATCACCTTTTCGTTCAAGAATACAATAGACATCAGGAATGACCAGCTGGTTTTACTGTATATAAAAGAAATAGTACACATAAGTGCCTATAACCTCCAGTTACAAACAAAGAATTCAACTGATATATATTATGAATTGGACAAATATTACAAGGAAAGAAATAATGTTAATAATCAGTCTTTGACATCAAAAATTGCTATAAACGCCTGAGAAAATGATTCGTATTAGACTATATAGAGATGACAAGGAAAGGACTGAACTAAAATTCTTGAACGGTCAATGAGAGCGCTGCAATAAAATGTAATTTTTATATTATAGTGAGGCAAGCATTGACAAAAAACCTGACTACACAAAATACATGTTTTTTTCTGTTGACTAATTGTGGTTGTAAAATTATGATGAACGCTAAGGGAATAGACAGACTAGTATCAAGAATAAATAATACAAAAATTATATTTTTCATCAATATACTGAAACAAAAATACAATAACAACTTTAATCCACTAATTTCTAGAGTTAGGGGTAAAAAATAAATGAAAATGCACTTACAATATAACGATTAAAGATTTAACACCAACGTTTTGTTCAAAAACACAATAGATATCATGAATAACAAACAATTTTTATTTGAAAGAAGTACTACTCATGAGGGCATATAATCTAATATTGATCTGAGGTTATTCGACTACGTTACTTGGCGTACCTTTACAGTCATAAAAAGAACATAAGATAGTTTTTACACCTGAGATAAAAATATTCAGGTAATGCAACACGTCTGATTAACTAGCAACACTTTATCACTCAGTGTGTTTATAAACTTTTTGTAATATCACGCAATTAGAAAACGCCATAACTTCTTGCTTTCGATATTGATTCTCAAACCGAGCCCGACGTCGATTAGGATTAGCCACGTTGACGCACCAATGAAGACACCACTGGCAGGATTAATGTTGTGTGAAAAACATTGATTTCACTCGCGACACAGCTTTACAGAAGGCTGTGGTGCTCAAGACGAACGGCCGTTTTATCGACGTTGTCCCAAAATAACTTGGAAACTGAGCCCCAATCACCAGTCAACTTTTACCAATCTTCATACGTTCGAGTAACTTTGCAATATTCAATAGTTTCTAACACGATTACTGGTTGAAAATATTGGTTAGATATCAGCCAGAATGTGACCCACTAGGTGTCACTTTTGCTCAACTTGATTGATGATGAAACAAAAGCGTTGCAGCAAAGCTTGGCAGAAAGGTTGAGCGTGTTGTATAGGTATGGACTGTAGGGAGGTTGAGCGTGTTGTATAGGCATGGACTGTAGGGAGGTTGAGCGTATTGTATAGGCATGGACTGTAGGGAGGTTGAGCGTGTTCTATAGGTATGGACTGAAGGGAGGTTGAGCGTGTTGTATAGGCATGGACTGTAGGGAGGTTGAGCGTGTTCTATAGGTATGGACTATAGGGAGGTTGAGCGTGTTGTATAGGTATGGACTGTAGGGAGGTTGAGCATGTTCTATAGGTATGGACTGTAGGGAGGTTGAGCGTGTTGTATAGGCATGGACTGTAGGGAGGTTGAGCGTGTTCTATAGGTATGGACTGTAGGGAGGTTGAGCGTGTTGTATAGGTATGGACTGTAGGGAGGTTGAGCGTGTTCTATAGGTATGGACCTGTAGGGAGGTTGAGCGTGCTCTAGAGGTATGGACTGTAGGGAGGTTGAGCGTGCTCTAGAGGTATGAACGGTAGGGAGGTTGAGCGTGTTCTATAGGTATGGACTGTAGGGAGGTTGAGCGTGCTCTAGAGGTATGGACTGTAGGGAGGTTGAGCGTGTTCTATAGGTATGGACTGTAGGGAGGTTGAGCGTGTTCTATAGGTATGGACTGTAGGGAGGTTGAGCGTGTTCTGTAGGTATGGACTGTAGGGAGGTTGAGCGTGTTGTATAGGTATGGACTGTAGGGAGGTTGAGCGTGCTCTATAGGTATGGCCTGTAGGGAGGTTGAGCGTGTTCTATAGGTATGGACTGTAGGGAGGTTGAGCGTGTTCTATAGGTATGGACTGTAGGGAGGTTGAGCGTGTTCTATAGGTATGGACTGTAGGGAGGTTGAGCGTGTTCTATAGGTATGGAGCTGTAGGGAGGTTGAGCGTGTTCTGTAGGTATGGACTGTAGGGAGGTTGAGTGTATTGTATAGGTATGGACTGTAGGGAGGTTGAGCGTGCTCTATAGGTATGGCCTGTAGGGAGGTTGAGCGTGTTCTATAGGTATGGACTGTAGGGAGGTTGAGCGTGTTCTATAGGTATGGACTGTAGGGAGGTTGAGCGTGTTCTATAGGTATGGCCTGTAGGGAGGTTCTATCACGTCAGAGGTGGCTCGAGAGCCTCTGTGGTTGCATGACTCATAATACAGTGGGTTAAGGATAAATCTAATTGGATTGCGGATTGTGTTGTTTCAGTAATTAGTAATGAACCTAGGAGGAGTAACTTCCTGATACTTTGCTGGTACAGTGAAGTAGCTAAATTTAAACCCTGTGATGTTCGGGAGGACACAGGTTCAAACTTTCCCGCCTTACCATCCAGTCTTCTGTTTCCATGTGAAGAATGTCAATATTTTTCCTTATATTAATCACGGACAAAATTGTGTTTTTTTTTTTTTTTTTGGAGTTATAGCCTATGTCTTAGATAATGTTGAGATTTACTGATTTGTCTTAATATTAACTTTTTTCTTGAGGAACGTGATTCATGCGTTAATTTCGTTTAAATAATATGATCAGACGTGAACAGATGATTTATTTCATCGAACCGACATGGTTTTTGCCTGAGTCCTATCTGTATTAGTCACTTGAGATTCGGTTCTCATCTCTTTTACAGATTGTTGGCGAGTGATTCTTTAACGTAAAGTTCCCGTGTGTAATTGATTATTCTGCTGTTCTTTCCAGCCGAACGGAATCTTCTGACTTTGGTTATGATGTCTGTCATAAACAAAAAGAAAATATACCTACGGTTGTGTTTGTACGTATTAATGTCAACCCGTGGAGATCAAGTAATTGAAGAAACATTTTGTATCTGCCGTATTGTGGACGACCCAGCTTCATCGAATATACATTCACATCTTGACATACAGATTAAACGCTGGTGGCAATCCGGTCGTTGATAGTGAGCACCTCGATTATATTATTAAGGACTCGTGGGAGAGTATATATCGCAGTCACACCCAGCAGTCATTGTGTGACTAAACAGAGCCTAGAATTATGATGGCAGTATGTAGTGGTTCTAATTGTGACATCATCGTTATAAGGGGTGTGGTTCTAGGCGATCCCATGTGCAAAACTGCAGAAACTCCGAGATGCTAAACCGCCAACTAGTGCACTGGCTGTGGGAAGTAACAACTCTATTGCTGTTCACTCTGAGCGAAACTCTATTTATAGACAGATTAGCTGCCATTTGCTTAAGAGAAATTGTATGCAGCACTTAAGCTGTCTACCTGTACATATTTTAACATTCTAAACAATCAGTTATATATATATATATATATATATATATATATATATATTACTTTTGAATCTATAATATATCAAGAAAAACTAACTACAGTATTGGGAGGAAAACTGTATATAACCTTCATTTCTTTCTTGATGTATTTTCGTGACGTCTCACCATTCGTTTCATAACGTTCAAGAAATTCACGTGCGGCCAAAACGCGATTTTGGCGATGCTCCAGAGTCAACATTATTGGCACCCATCTTGCACTCAATTTCTTGCAATTAAACTTGTCTGAGACAATTTCATCCATGAGAATACGAGATATGTGTGGAAACATTTCATGAAGTCTGTCAACAGTCACACGACGATCACTGCGAATTGTTCAGTTTCCTTCAAGAGCTCTTCTGAAACGAGAGACGGCCTTCCACTCCTTTCTTCGTCATGTGTGTCAGTACAACCTTCCTTAAACAACCTAAACGACTTGTAAACGTGCTGACGTGATATTACCACAGGCCCGTAAGTTTGCACAAGCTGACGATGGATTTCAGCCGCGGATTCTTGCCGCAAAATGAGGAATTTGATGACTGAGCGAATCTCACATCAGCGGTAGGTGGAACGAACGGCCCCTGCGGAGGTTGACAGAAGCTCGTTCTCTGACGACATTTCTCAACGGACTGAATTTGAGTGGGGCTCGGTTTGACTGTCACTTGCAAGTGTGACAACCTTTGAATAAAAATATTCCCTGCACCCTTCAGAGCACTTGTAACCTTTTGGATGTCCTTTGTATGCTGCGGTGGAGCTAGACGTCTACAGGAATGAGTAAAATAAGGGCACGTAAGTACTTCTTGGAATTTTTGGTGATTTTTTTCCATGGCAGTTTTCATTTGATCCTTTGACTCTGTGTGGATAATATATAGAACCTTGCTGGGCTAATCAGAGTCTTTCGGTGAACATACCAGAGGAATTATATCAAGCGCACAGTACTCACATCCAAGATGCTGCAAGCTGCAACTACGACCACGTACCTAGATAGAACTTAAATATGGATAAAACTCTGGAAAATAACGGTTCTGAATACAACTATTTTTGCATGCTACAGTGACTTGATTACAAGACGAACTATCGAATAATACAGCTATGAGTGGAAGCGTTCAAAATTCTTTGAATTGCCATCAGCGGGCATAGCACCCGTAGAGCCGAGCAGGGGGAGCAAACAGCGTCTACAGGTAGCCTAAATTAGCGGCGTCTGATACTGTGAAGTACCCTGAAGTTCTGCTTTCGATACGAAATGGATGTGACAAGTTAGCGATCGTTTACGTGCGTGAAGTAATTTTTCATTGACGGCATGAATCCAATCTTATCTTTGCCACCACCCGAAGAAGTACAATCTACGTCCGCCGCCCGCCACCAGAAGTTGTTGCCTGAGACTTGTCTGTGACGTCACTTACGACCCCTTACCACCGCGCATGCGCACGTGCAACCACACCGCACCATAGCTGTGAGTAACCGCCTCTGACGCAACGAAGTTGGAATACTGCCAACAGCACGCCTCCCATGCTATTTCTGCTAAGTAAATAACTTGCAATGGCTACTGTTTACCCCCACTACTGTTTTATGTCTCTCTTACAGTTGCAACTGAGGTCAGATCCTATACGGGAAAAATGTTAAATTTGTTCAACTGTTTGTCATTAACTATAATTTTTTACCTAATAATGTCTGACCCGAAGAAGGTGATCACTTTTGTTTTTCGGGAGACTTGAGGTCTTCTTCTATTTTTTCAAAACAATACACTAAAATTTCTTTAAGGAAAAGAAGAGCAGGTACTTAGAAATGAAATTTAAATCCATTTTTTTCTAGATACTGCAGTGAATTTTGGATTTTAAGTAATTGAACATGAGAACACTGAATTCGAAGGAAAAATCCAAAACGTGATGTCCTTCATATCGCAAACACAATCGGCTTACTTGCAAAAATGACGTTAATACTGCCAGGTCACTTTTATTACATTATTAGGTACTAATGAGTCATGTGGAAATTTTTTCGAAGCGATTTTTAATACGTTTTGCAGAATCTTTATTCCTAGTTATACGTAATTAAGATTTGTGAAAATTGCAACACCAAGAAGGAATAGTCTGAATCTCTCGAAAATCGTAGGATAAGTGGAGTGGAACTATAATAAGTGATCAAGATTGCAGGGAGATGGCGTGCACGTAAGCCTAGCAGCGCACTCACATGTGAGACCGGACAGGTCAGTGTTCTGCTGCGCTCAGTCGGTACAGAACCGCCAAACGAAGTGGAAATGTGCAAGAATCGGTAAGCGTCGTCGACATCTAAACAACAGCATGTGTGTGAGTTCGTATGTGGCGGAATGATCGCTCTCCCTGGTTCATCGTACTGTGATATAGCGGATCGCACAGGACAAGCTGTTACGACGAGCGAGTACTGGACTACACAACGTGACCACAGCGCGGTATGGCTTCTTTCACATTGTTGACTCGACATTGGAGCACTGGAACGGATGTGACGCCGTTTTATGAGAACTTGACTAGTGGTACACATGCCATTATGCCATTGCACCGGTATCTATTGACCAGAAACCGCCAACGCCTCAGACTGCAATGGGCGCGTGAACGGCCTCACTGGCGTGTTGAGTGGCAAAATATCTGTTTCAACCTGTCCTAAAATATGGTGAACGCAACTGGGCTGACTGGATTGTTAAGCGATATAGCGGACAAACGCCAAGTGCAATGGTTTGGGGCGCTATAATACATGTGATATATGATCTCGCCTCCTACGTTTTGAGTGCAATCAGAACAGAAACTGTTACACCAGGGAGGTTTTAGTGCCCGAGGCAGTGTACATGCTGCAGACAACTCCACATGTCCATATTTCAGCAGGACAATGTCCGACCACACGTGGCGAGGAATGTGGAAGCCTTCTTAGAAAATGATGGGTACCACTGCTTCCCCGGCCTGCACTATGTCACCAATCGAACATATCTGGCACACGATCGGTCGGCAACTTGCTCGTTCTGGTCCTTTTGCAACCACTGTCGATGATTTGGGAACGCGCCTCATACCTCGGCCGGCATTCTTTGATTCTATGCTACGACGTCTAAAGGCTCGGATTGCAGTCTACCTCCTTGGTATTGCAATTTCCACAAACAGTAGTGTAGAGTTACTGTTAATTTTTTATTTTTACTATTCTCCTTAACACAACCTATTAGTGGTGTAACATACTTTCTCTTATGTCTAAAAGGCATGTAATGTATTTATCATTTAATTTTTTAGATCATTTACAGAAAGATTAAAATTATGCTTCAAACCCTAGATGATGAACAAAATTATATATAAGGCCTACAGGCGCAATAATTTACTGCGTTTCTTACTACGTTTTATTGTTGCTGAATGTTTTAGTTATGCAATAAGTTATTAAGACTAAAAACAAACGAAAAATTTATATCAGTTTTTGGCTTAACTGAAATTATTGTGACTGAATTACGAATTATAATAAAAGGAACATTACTCAATATTGATAATACTGTTGCTTATGTATGCCTTTGTTAATTAAGCAATTTTTTTGACATTTTCAATGCAATCTTAGGACATGAAGATATTTAGCTTTTAAACTTACTTTGTATCGTTAGAAATATCATCCACGTAGTCAGTACTTTTGTATTTACGTCATTTATCTTTAGTGCGGAATGTACTATTATGTGCAATTTATCCAAATATATAAAATATTACTATTATTTATAATAATTATGCTTGCTGATTCGGGAAAATCACGGTTGGGTTTCAAAAAATATATCTTCAGGATACATTAAATAGGGCCAACTAATAGGTACTAGCAACTATATTTAAAAAAAAAAAAAATCCTTACAGTTTGTCCACGTATCTGTCGAATTTTTATGAGGGTAATGCTATCGATTTCCCGAACATATTATCACCCACATCCCACTTGATTATGAATATTTGGTGTGAAAGATTCAATACGTCCTATTCTTGGTTTCAAGTATTCATTTACGAAAATTTGATAACAGTGGATTTTTCTTTGCCGTATAACCGTAGCAGAAAATATAATGGTTTTAGACCTAGAAAGCGTGAAGTTGATTTCTTTCATACAAGCCTTATAGCTTTGTCGAAATGTTTCAAGAGTATGTTACCACAGAGTGGACTACACCAGACAGTTTAATATATGAAAGCATACCGCAAAATAAAAAATGAATCACTTACGCGACTTCCTATTAGTTGACTTAGACTGAAGTATCGAAAGTCATGGGACACTTCCTAATATCGTGTGGGAACCCTCTTGGCCGTCGAAAAGCAGCACGCCGACGTAGCATTGACTCAACAACTCGTCGGAAACTTTTATGCCTCGTTGAAGTCGACACCATTAGACATGGAAAGGGACAAGGGAAAAGAAAAGGGAAGAAATTTGGCCATTGACTTTTGATGGAACCATCTCAGCATACGCCAGAATGATTTTGGGAAACTATGTGTAAATCTGGATGGCCTGAAGCGGATTCGAACCTGTGTCCTCCCGAATGCGAAGTTGCTCGTCGAAAGTCCACTGAAGAAATATTCAGCCATGCTTCCTAGCCGTCAATAATTGCGAAATTGTTGCAAGACTTTGTGGACGAACCAACCATTCGATCACGTGCTAGCTATGTTCGATTGCATTCATGTCCGAGTGTCTAGGTGGCCAAATTTTACAGAGTGTTCATCAAATTAATCGTGAACGATTTTGGCCCAGTGAAATAGCGCATTGTCATCCTAGAAACGTTAATCGTTGTTCTGGACATGAAAGCCCTGAAGGCTGCAAATGGTCTTCAAGTAGTTAAGATAACAATTTCCAGTCAAAGTTTGGTTTAATTTGACCAGAGGTCCCAGTCCACGACATTGAAAATACAGTCGATACCAGGATGGACCTACCACCAGCTCGTACAGTGCGGTCCTAACAACCTGGGTCGATGACTTCCAACCCTGACATCAAGGGATCGTGACTCATATCCGACCACGCAACATTTTTCCAGGGAGATCGATATGTTCACGATCCCAGGGGCGACGCTACAGCCGATGTTTTACTTCTAATTTTGAGTGTTGCTGTTTTTTCACGCAGTGTCGCTTGCGTGTTAACACTGACACCTCGATGAAGAAAGTTGCTGGAATACGTGGTCGGCCACTGCGTTTTCCATTGCGGGAGGCAATGGCGGGAATTATATATTCACAGCCCACTCTTGACACTATGTATCAAGCAAGGTTGAATCCACGAACAATTTCCCACTGCTTCAAGCACCAACTACAATTCCGCGTTGAGGGTAGGTTAATTGCGCGCTGAGCGGCCAAAATCACGTCAGAAAAGCTTTCACACGACACACAACAGTACAAATGAAAGCCCGGGCACTGCACGGCACATTATACGTTTCTTCCGCGGTGCCACCGATCTGGATATTTCTATTTTCCTCTCCCATGACGTTTGTCACTTCAGTACATAATTGGTGTATCAATATGATTTTAATCAAAAGCATCTATCGCTATAATCGTAAAGCATTAAACTTGAAACCAACAGGACGTTTTGATTATGAGAGACTGAGTACATATCGATTTCTGGGGTCTGGCGTTGGAACAAAGATCTTCATTCAACTAATCATGAATATACGATTCTGATGTTCCAGCGGACAATGTTAATTTTCTGCAGTGTTTCTTGTGTCAACATACAACGGCAATCACTTTTTATACGCATCACAACTATAAATTTTGTAACCCGAAATCTACATTCTTCCAATCCTCGACATTTTGTGTATACTTTATCTTATTTTGTGTATCTTCGGCATGGGAAATCTGATGAGATTTGTTACCCCGTACCAATAGCTTGCCATATTCCTTACTAACAATATTATATTTTAGAACCCAAGCATGACATTTGGAAGGACTATATATTAAAATTATTGCTAAACCAAAATTTCTCTAATATACTCAAACATATGTGTTGAACAACTTGATAATTATATCAAAAATAAACTATCACGTATTTGTAACATGTGAATGTGATCTTGTTGTAATAAGATAGTGTAGTTATAAAGCAAAGATCTGCAGCATTTTGAACTGATCTTCGTGGCTGTTGTGTTTAATGAAGAAAGCAGTTTGATGGGGTCAGTATCATGCGTCGGAGAGCGTGACGTCAGTATCTCCCAACAAGAATCGAATGCATGAGCTCCGAGCGGCAAGGAAAATGTTTGTTATCCTCTCTAAACACAATTAATTCGGTTACTTTATATTCTTAATATTTAATATCAGGTTTGAAATTGCTACTAAAGTATGATCGCCTTTCCGTTTTGCGGTATATTTATTAAAGATGTTCGTTTATTTATATTAATCTCCTGTATTGGTTTAAAAATCGTGGGAGTTACCTGGAGCAGATATTTACTTATTTTACCATCAAACTGTGGATAATGTCGTCAAGGCAGGATTTAATGTATAACAGAACATGTCTGAAACCAATGTATACGGGAGTTGCTGCGATTTTTTTTTTTTTTTTTTTTATTTAGACTACACGAATAAAATGCATTGCACAATTAACAGCGCAAGATTAATACAGGAAAAACTTCCTTCTGGCATGCATATGCGACAAATCTAGCGTAGAGCCTCGCTTTGGAGTTTTTTTTTAGATAATACGATTTAATTTAAATGCTCAATATCATCGCTGTTTAACGTTATGGCCGTTTAGAAAGGTGCGAAGCAAATTAATTATGCATAAGCTGAAGCAATTAAAAAAATGAATGAGAAATTACATAATTAATATTTGAGGGTATTTTTTTTAAAAAAATAAGAGGCCATTTGGCCTTTGTGACCATATGAGTTATTTAGTGTGTTTCAGTTTTATTCACAAATCCGTAAACTCTACTGGTAAATGGTTGTACATTCAACCACCGACACACTTAACATTTTTTTCATCAATCAGAAAGTCGATCACTGTTCGCAAATTTGCTGCCCAGTTTCGTGTCGACACATCTGTTGTAAATAATGGTTTGGTTAATAATCGGAATATCAGTTCAGAATGCAGCAGTTCAGTTAGTTGTTAGTACATACACTACTGTTTGAGAAAATTGCAACATCCAGTAGGAATGGTCTGAATCACTACAAAGTCGGAGAATATATGGAACACTGAAACCATAATAAGTGAAAAGACTGCAGAGAGCGTGCACATAGGCCCAGCAGTATTACGCCACGCACTGTCGGTTCGTCGACGTTATAGGGCGCAGGGCAGGACGATTCGTCTGTACCGTGACACTGCGGCTCCAACATGATGCGTGTGTGCAAAGCGGGTCGAGCCCGCATGGACTTACGTGGCCTTACTCCTTGTCCATTTTGAGGTAATTGGCGTAGCAAAAGACTGATGGCAAGGAACGAAGGAATACGGCCAGTGCCTTTTTGAAGGCATTCACCTGGAGTGATTTGGGGAATCTATGAAAAAACAGTTTTGAATGGCCGGCGGGGATTCGAACCTGCGTCCTGCCGAATGAGAGACCAGAGCGATACCATTCACCCACCACGCTTGGTAGACGTTGGAGCACTGTAGCGGGTGTAGACATATCTACGTCGACGGATAGACGCCTTCTGTTAAGGCTTGACTGGTGGCACGCATGCCATCACTGCTGTGCTAAGTAACACAGGTAATGTTTTCGGATGACTTTCGTTTCAACTTGTCCTACAGTGATGGCCGCGTACGTGAGACGCCAAAGTGGTGAACACAATCTGGTAGACTGCATTACTGAGCGGTATAGAGGACAAACGCCAATTGTCCCTAGTTTGGGGCGCGTGTTATCTCACGTCTCAAGTATTGAGGACAGTTAAAACAGCAACCACTGCATCGCGTAGGCTTTAAACCCCCAGGCATTGTCCGTCCTCAAGACAGTTCCATATATCACCAGCCATATGTGGCGAGAAATGTGCAAACTTTATTCGAAGAACTATTGGTACCACAGCTTCTCTGCCCTCCACGTTTGCCTGTCACGTCGCCCATCGAACATGTCGGTCGGAAACTTGTTCGTTCTGGCACTCCTGTACTCACTTTCGATACTTTGTGGACGCACCTACAAACCGCATGAAGGTGTCCCCGGCAGCATATCCATGACACGATATACAGGGTCCGGCAATAAAACCTCCCACATTTCACGTAGCCGGCGTGCGGGTTGTATTGAGGATACTGATGTGGAATGTGTTTTGTTTTAAAGAGGTGTACCTGCCATTTTCAGTGTGCGCCATGTCATGGCTTGGTGAGCATCGTGCGTTTGTTGTGGACGAATTTATTCGTAACAGTTGTTCTCAGATTTTCGGAGACGATTAGAACTTGGCCTACATGATCGTTTCCCGGATAGAAAAACTATTCAACTGTGGGTGTCAATCTTTAGAAAGACAGGTTCAGCACTAAAATAAAAACCTACAGACCGTCCTCGGACTGCAACAACGCCGGAAAATTTGGCGCGTGTGAGTGTGTCTATGCAACATACACCAATCTTTTTTTTTTTTTTTTTTTTTTTTTTTTTTTTTTTTTTTTTTTTTTAATGGCATTTGGCAACGGAGGCCATACAGCCAGCTCAATTTTTAATTTTTCCAGTGTATGGACGCCACAGGACGGACAGGACATTCACACAGACACACAACACTTAACATCCATGCCCGCGGCCGGATTCGAACCGGCAGCCTTCGGCACGCGGAGCTAGCACTCTAGCCCCTACGCTACCGAGGCCGGCGACACCAATCTTTGGGGACACTTAAAGCCTATAGAGTACAAACATCGTCCCACAACACTGCAAGCACTTAAAGAGGCCATTACCCAAGAATTGGCAGCCATTCCAAGAGAAATGACGCGAAAATGTATGGAGAACTTTCTGGATAGACTTTGTCAATGTGTCAACAATGGAGGGCAGATATAATTAAAAATGGCAAAGTATGTATTTTTCATAAATAAAAGTAATTATTCTCTATCATATTTAGTTTTTATGTGACAACAGGTTTTATTGCCGGACCCTGTACATAGGCTCTGATTGCAACACGTGGCGTCTTCACAGCGCACTGAATTCTCACAGTCAAAGTGCATATACAGTTTTTTAACTCTAATCATTTGTGAATTGTCATGCCCCTAACCTGTGGAATAAATTTCATTATAATTAGATCTCCTTTTTGGTGTTGCCAGTTTCACAAACATTAGTGTAGTTATCAGAACAAGCGGAGCAATATGTGACATTTACAATTAAAATTGTCTGTAAACTATGAGTTTCATCTGGTTGAAAATTTGATAGGACTTAAAAGTAACTTAAAGCAATAGGATTATAATGTGTATTGCTCCAGTTATTTATGCTGCATGCAACTGATGTACTACCGATACCAGTAGTTTAAAGAGTTTGTTTGTTCTGGGCTAATGCTTTAAAACTTTGTTGTTAATTACATCCTATTTAAATATTTACATAAAATTAACCGTTTTGCATCTATGGTCTGTTAAAAATACTTGAGTGTGGTGAGCTTGTTGTAACTTACATTGTGAGGAGGATTTCTTGCGTCGAACCAAAGTGTGCCACACGCGCCTTCCTCCCATCACACCCAACCAAACAACAGACCTCGACGAAGGTACTTTCTTCACAAATAGTAATCGGACTATTTCTTATCAATTTAATAATTTTGACCACACGGTATGGGAATTTGTAAACGTGTCGATATGTGAAAATTTAGTTCATCTCAGTAATGGGAACTTGCATGCAATGAGATTGATCTGACTAATTATACAAAGTTTTCATCAAAATTTCATTAGACTCTGTATGCCGCTTATGAACTGCTTTCATTCCCTAATACAGGACCAGCTGGAGAATTTTTCAGTGGCATCAATGAGAAAAGGATTAATCCACCATTTATTTATAAAGACCCCATTTGAAGTTAATCATCGCAGAATAAATCCATACGATCTCGACTTTCAATAACAAGTATTCATCCGACTAGAAGAGTAGGTAATAGATTTCTCCTTTTCATACTGTTAATGCTGGATAAGCGAAAATTTAAATGTGTTCTGGATAATATATTAGTAAAATAGCAATAAACTGAAACCACGGTCAGTCAGTAAACAAACGTCAAGTGTTCTTAGTAGAAGTCGTTCGAATTTGCATTCAGTACTAATAGCAGTGAGTTATAACATAACATCGACAAAGCAATCAATCACTCACTGAAGATAAACTCTATATTAAAAAATGTATCTCCGTAAAAAAAAAAATCGCACCCGATAACACCGCATGTATTCTGCTCTCAGTTGACACAAGTACGATAGCACTATACACGTGTGCAGGACTATCAGTAACAAGACTACATGTTCCAGTTTGAACACAATTTGTCACACATATAATGCCAAAAGTACGCACTTTCTCTGTACTATCGTATTCCTGTTCTTCATTGGAACCGACATTACCGATTGGCCTGCGACAAATAATGCAAACTTTCAAGAGATGATCTCTGCATCTGAATCGAAACCACAGAAAAATGCTGATGTGGATGGTAGTGGCAAGTGTGAGCGAAAGCAAACACCTTAAACCACCGCAGCCAATAGGCGAGGAAAAGTTGTCATATATAACCGTTTCGAAATGGAATCGAAGTTTCAAAGATGGTGGAGGAACATCGACAGTAGAAGACTACTTTTTTTAACAAGAATAACTTTCACTCACTCAAAATAAGCTACACAATATTGATAAATAACTTTACTTTGGTTTTAGTGACTTTTCGAATAAATAAGAAATTGAAATGTATATCTGAATGCCCTTCTACATCACAATCGACAGAAACCATCAGGACATGGTTATTGAAGCTAATATTGTAAGACTGAAAATTATCACAGAACGATCTCACAACATTAGGCGGTAACATAGATTAATGAATTACAAAGAAAGACTTTAATTCGGCTAGTCCAACGATGATATATGTGAGAACAGAGGCGTCCTCTGTAACCCACTGTGGCCTCTAACTCACAACAGGTAGTTATCGCATCTAGTAACGTACACTAAACAACACAATAGAACTAAATTACGAAAACAAATTTCACACGACAGATCAGGCAGTAGTGTGCAGATGAAAACTTTCACAGCTTCTCGGTGTAAAATATTTAAAGCCATCCGAAGTCACATAATATACACGATGCTATCAGGTGCGTCTATTTACCCATAAGTCACAAAAGACAAACAGAAACAATCTCATTTCAGCGCGCGATGTTTTAGGTTTTCACTGTAGCGCTCACGTAAATCCGGTCAACAAGATTTTCCGTATATTTAATTTTTCGTCAGAACGCGAACCAGCACTACTTACATCCTCGTTGATTAACGAAAAGCTAAACTTCCTGGAAAAAAAAAAAATCACTAGACATTCAGTTAGACGTTGTTTTGACTTCTAAATAGTAGACAGATTTGTAAGAACTAAATTTGAATGCGTTGGGTGTAACACGCACGGGCTGCACGGTCGTGTTGCCTGACGGAAGGCAGCGCTCCTACTGAGCCGCGCCTCGGCTCTTCCTGCCCCCACCACTGCGCCGCTCAGCGCAATTTTAATAATAAAAAAACACTAGTTTTTTGCTTCTACAATTCAGTTTTCCATCCAAAAAATTCTATCAAACACTATAAACACTCTTTTTTTCGCCCATCTCGCTAGAGGAGGACAATCAATCATGGTTCTAGTATTTTGTAACTCCATATCTTCTTCTAATGATGTAAGACGACAAACAAAACCTTGAAATGATCCTACTAGCTTCTCTCAAACCGTCAAACGTGGCGACTTCATTGTTATAATTAGAGATGCCAAAAAACTATAACTGATATAGTTGCGTTGCACAAAACTGACACTATAATCGCCTCACTCTTAATACAGAGGATCTACGCTGAACTACTTTTAGTAGGAAGAGACTAAGTTAGTTATTGTCCACACCCACAAACGACAAAGGCTCCAAAAAATATTGCTTACACCTAGCGATATACAGTTTGTATCCGCGACAGTAAGTTCTGTTTTTATTATCTCATCGTGGAGCGTAAACAGTCTGGGATATAAGCGTACCATCATCTGAAAAAATATTGTAACTAATTTTTAACGCAGAACGATAATCATAAAACACAAAACATTGAAAACAAAATACAGGCAACATTGAGCGTTTAAACTGAGATACAACATCCATTTCATTGAAATTTCTTTCATGTTCGTTTCTAAATTTACAACTAAAATTTTTGTATAAATCGCCGTTCATATTCTTCTATGTTTTTTGCCCAATAATTGAAGTTTCTAAGCCAATTTGTTTTCATTGTTTGTATAGTAACGATAAACAATATATCTTAATAACGTTGGAACGGCAAGAACTATCACTATAGAATTTTCTAATTGTTTACTTACATTTACTTCACACGTTTCCAGAAAATAAAATGAAAACTTACGGAATCATTCTTTCCATTGATGAAATATTTGGCGCAGAGAAATGATTTAGTCCTGATGACTCAATGGTGAAACCAGGAGTAGCAGGTTACACGCGATCGATAGTCTAGCTAAGTCTAAAGAGAAACCAATAGTTCTCTCTCTGATATTTCGTAGCGGCTATAATATGTTTCGATGGGTTTTCCACTATATGATACGTCATATACTTACCAACTTGGGAAAATGGGGCTCCGTAGAAATTCTCATAAAACGATTTTAGAAATTTCATTTTGTTTCTAATACAATATGAGAGGTGAAAAACTAAAATACAAATAATAAAGCCGAGAACCCTGCCAATAAATCCAAAAATTAAAAACTAGTAAGAATAAAACTGATTGCAAGCATATCCTTTTTGAAACAAAATTCTGTGTTCAGAGAAAGACTGAATCATATTCACAAAACGTCCAAAAGAAGCTTGTTGACGATTGGCAGCCGTCTTGCACATTACTCCAAAGCACACCATATCACCCAACTGCCCAAGCCAGACACAGAAAGCCAAATAAGAAAATTATTAATAGAAAGGGTAGGATTTTATTTTTGCTTTTAGTTATACGCATCATCGACATTGAGGTCAATAGAGACGGGAAAGGATTGGGCGGACAAGGAACGCAAAGAATTCGGTCATGGCCTTTTGATGGAACCATCCAGACATTCACCTGGAGTGTTTTGTGGAAACCATGGAAAATCCAAATCTGGGTTGCCGGACGGGGATTAGAATGTGCGTCCTACAGGATGCGAGGCCAGATCGTTACCGCTCACCCACCACGCTCTGTATAAAGGATATCCGTTTCGTTGTTTCGTCTGTTTATTAAGTACAAGCAACAGGGCAAGGAGTGGATTGATGCTATATCTAAATTCCACTAACGTTTGCATCAGTTTTGAAACGCCATCGAACAGATTATTTCCGAAATTTTCTAATGTTTCGAGTGAACTGGCATTAGAAATACGCATTAAATTACGATAACAAAGTTTTTATTATTATTATTATTTAACCGACTGTCTTGTGTAACAAGAAAAGAACGGGGAATAATTGAAAAGCAAGTACGCTGTGACATTGGTACAGAGCGCCTTTAATATCATGAAATGACGATACTCGGCACATTCGAATCACGATTAGTCGGTTCAGATTCTTCCACACTGCATGGATTACTTGAAATCAGAAAGTATATCCCATCTCGCCTCAAAACGAATTTAATTTTTTGATGTTTTAACATAATTTAAACAAATATAGATCGAGGACTCTTTTATTAAATTTTCCCAGTTATATCCACTAAAATTCTGAAACACCACGTTTTCCCCACCTTCAAAAATGGGTAAATAGAAAGAAAATTTCAAAGTGGACTTCGTTGATTCACACAGCTCTTGCATACAGCTTTAACAGTGAAAGTGAGCTGTCACAGACAGCCTCCACAGTGAACAGGAATAAGCACATCAACATTAACACGACGCTTCATTTTAACAGACGATCCAATGTCATAAGATCCTACTGAGCAGCAGCTGGGCGTTGAATTGAGCTAAAACAGCTTCGCACCAGCTGATAAACGGTCACACGATGGCTGACAGCCACGCCTAATTGAGAGAGTTAAACGCAAGTAGCTGCCAGGTTCAAACATAACAACTACACACTTCCCGTCTCCACATATTTGTGCTAACGCTATAAAACAAAAGCATATGTCGATGTAAAATTAATTAACTAACTAATTAGTCGACTTGGATATCTATTGGCTGACAGATGGCGTCATTGTTCGCTGCGCCCCCATCTAAGGTAATTTTAAGCCAAACTGGTAAAACTTCTGAAGCCAAAATTTGTTGAATTGATTTTATGCTACGCCAGATTATAAATAAAACAATTTTGTGTTCAGAAAAGATTTTTATTTCGTATTAAGGTGCTTGGTGACGTAGTATGGTTCATACATGGCTCTGATATTAAGTCAGGATGTCAGACATTGAAAACTTCATGAAATTACTTTTTTTGATTCGGACTTTGCTGCTCGATAAGAGCCGAGAGTTGATGGAAAAGGGGGAAAGAAATAAGAAGGAATTCAGCTATGGCTTTTTAAAGGAACCATCCCAGCATTTTCCTCGATTGATTTCGAGAAACCACGGAAACCAATCAAAATATGTTGAGACTTTTTTCGTGATCTCGGAGCAGACATTGCTGATTTATATGAGATTATTGAAACTACAGGAGACAAAGTAGGAGTTGTGAGGAGTGGCAACCGGGCGTCGAACTTACGCAACTTCCGCGAGCGTGAGCTCCGTATTAGGTCGACACCTCCGCTGACGCTAGTAGTGTGTGCACCACCATCAACACTGAAATTAACTTGTCATATTCATCATGGTCAGAGAGATTCTGATTACCAATTTATTACACACAAAATTACTCACATTACACGGAACATAAGCCCCAACAGACGACTGGTCAGTTGTATAGTGAAAAGCTCCTAGCAAACGGGTAAGGGTGTCAGCGGTTTGTTGAAGTCTGCAAGAACTATTTGTGGTAATTGGAGTAAATACGCTGCCACACGTATTGCATCGCACCTACATCATTAAATAATATATCAAACATCGTTTAAATTGAATAAAATACTAGTACAGTGATTTGGTAATCATATACTCTGTCACTATTTGTCAAGTGAATGCTCACAGTGTTGCATTATCTCTGGGCTCTCCGGCAGAGGATCGTCATGTTTTATAACAGATTAGTTTTGGGACTTAGCGATGGTCATTATGGCCAGTACAGGATTGCGGAAGAGTGGGTGGAGAGGAACAGAAATGAGTTCGGCCATGGCCTTTTGAAGGAACCATTACGGCAATCCCCGAGAGTCATTTTTGTAAACCACAATATCTGGATGTGCGAAACCCAATGCCAGGTCCTACCAACTGGCTCGGTGTTATAACTGAACTCACTCGTCTATTTTATTCATTTACACCGCCAACAAGTCTTCGTTCTGATATCGTACTGTTTTAATCATAGTGATTTGGGTGAAACGCGCGTAGTTAGTAATTGTCTTCACTATTTATAATAAATTTCACCAATGATTCCGAAACTCTAACAGAATTATCTGCAACTATTTCTAAAAATTTTAGGGCGCTAATGACCTCGCTATCGACGTGCCCTAAAGCCACAATAACAACAACAACAACATCTAAAATTTTGACAGGAGTTCATAAGAGAGAAAGTAAGATTAAAATTTAATGTCCTATTGAAAATGGAAAATTAGTGAATACCGCATTTTAATTAACTATTTGGGCTTCGAATTTAAGAAGTCCTACTCAGGGAATTCAAGATTCTCGCATGATACTGGATAAATATCTTAAGTTTTTCGACCTAGCTAAAGCAGAATCTGCTACACCACCACAGCAAGTATTAATCGCTCATCTCATATTTTTAGCATTTTTCTGCTTGAGCCTAAGAAGTGAGATGTAGGTTAGTGTGAAATATAAAGACTGATTGCCAGTGGTTGGTATACTTACTATCTTCCATTTATTGATATACAGGGATGATTCTTCACGGAATCTGAGTGATACGTTCGCAGCTCAATTATTAAGTGTACGACTGCGACTATTTTATAGTGCTGACAGTTTATTAGGCACCCACTGGAACCTTCAACATATTTTTTAATAAGCTTGAAATGATTCTATCAAATTTATCACGAACTAAAAGGGAAATTATGCTGTAGAATATAATCAGACATATTATCTTCTAGGAATGCTTAGATCATTAAGTCTCTGTCAAACTGTAAATTTTCCAACAAGAATACAAAAAGATAGAAGCACCATTATTGATGTCTATAGACCGGATTATATGCATTTGCATGTTTTCATATGCATTTGCATATTAAGACCATTTTCACCGGTTATGGCATATTTAACCTAAAACCTAGTGATGATGCATATTTTTGGTATATTTGCAATAATTTTCCGTAGTGTACGTAGTTAATAAATAAAATCTTACATTATAGACGGCAAAACCTACTAGCAGCACAGCTCTTTAGCAGTAGCGCGCCAGTTGTCTTGATAGATAATATTATTATGCGACCAAGTAAAACAGACTCACGGGAGATAAAGACGCACGATGCGGTTCTGCGTCTTGCTCGCCTAGACAAATTACGCATGCTATTGTTCGCGGGCTCGTTTTATGCTTAATTTTTATTTATTTGTACAAAGTTTAATATATACCATGCCTCCCAAAAAAAGTGTTCTTTTCGTGTATAATGACTACCCTTTAACATTTACATTTTACATCCGACGGAAATGTTTTTTATTGTTGAGTTTGCGAGAAAAATATTAGGAACACAAAAAAAGTTCATATAGACCAGCATGTTAAGACAAGTCTTGCAAAAGAAAGGGCCACGACAACAACTTTTACCGAGTGTTGTGGGAGAATGGTTAACGCTCTGGCCTCGCATTCGGGAGGACGCGGGTTCGAATCCCCGTCCGGGCATCCAGATTTGGGTTTTCCATGGTTTCCCCAAATCACTCCAGGCGAATGCCGGGATGCTTCCTTCGAAAAGGCCATGGGCGAATACCTTCCAGTTCCTTGCCCCCAGTCCCATCCCGCCTCTAATGACCTTAGCCGTCGACGGGGCGTAAAGCAATAAGTAAAATAAACAAATAGACAACAACTTTTGACAGCGGCAAGTAGCAATAGCAGCAAAGGCAAACAAAAAAAAATCACATAAGCATGGATCTATGTGAAGCACTGTTTGCAAGTAATATTTCTCTCTTCACAAACTTACAAATCCTGCCTTCAAAGATTTTCTGTAAAAATATTGATTGAATCGTAATAAAACACATGAATCAACATTTTGCAATAATTACGTACTAACAATTTACCTACATGTTCTTGAAGAAATACGATATTAACTCATGAATAGCATTATTTCGAATTCAGTTGACGAATCTACCAACAGCTGTAGTCGTTGCATTGCAGATTTAACTGTCGGTGCATTAAAAGTACAACCTTCTTCGTTTCTGGTGGCTTGCAAAGTACTTAAAAAGGCAGATCATTCTACGATCGCCTGATTTGTCAATGAGGGTTTTAAGAAAGTATTTCCTGAAGAGTGTTTATATTTCTCTTAGATGCTGCTCCCTATATGATCAAGGCAGCCAAAGCCTTCGAAGTATTTTATCCCAATTTCACTCTTATGACCTGCTTTCTGAAGACTCACTGAAGAACTACGATCCACGTTTGGGAATGTAAATAAACTGATTTAATCAACAAAGAAAGCGTTTCTTAAAGCATGTTCTCGTAATAACAAAACTGCCACATGTGCCTTTACCTCCGGAACCAGTGGTAACTCGATGGGCGACGTGGGTTGATTCTGTAATGTATTACAATGAACATTTCGAGGCCATTAATGATGTAGTACAGGACTTTGATAATGGAAAGGCTATGACAGTTTGTCAGTACAAGGAAGTATTTAACAATTCTAGTATTTAAAATACTGCCCAGTTATATCAGTGAATGTGGAACGGTCCATTTCCACTTATAAAAATATTTTGAGAGATCAAAGACATAATCTTACTATTGAATATTTGGAACACGATTTGAAAAGTAAAAAAAAGTTAAATAATTGTTAATCATCGAATTATAAATATGTGGTTCAGTTACTTACTAAGTGCATACTGATTTCGAAATAAAAAATCTAAAAAATACTAATTTTTTATTATATAATGTTGCATATTTTGACACTTTTTATTAATATTTTAAGCGTTTTTCTTTCATATTTGCACGCATATTTCTAGCATTTTATGTTTCATATATTGCGATCTCTATTAATGACATTTCTATAGAGGAAAATAAATTAGAAAAATATGAAGCAGTTCCAATGGGACATGGATTGTCAGACGACAATGCTCAAATAATTATTCTTGATGCACTTGAAATGAAAATAACACAAAGAAAGCATTTATCAACGTTAAGCCATTAAAGAGAAATTAAAAAAAACATTAAAAAATGAACTTCTGAATGAGGACTGGAGCATTGTGTTTAAAACTACAGGGGTAAACAATAAATTCAATTATTTTCACCAGAGGTTTTTGGAAATTTACGAAAGGTAGTTCCAATTGGTCAAAAACGAGTAAACAAGAATAGGATAAGAGTGCGTATTCAAACATCTTGCAGACATAAAAGAAAACTTTATGCAGCAGCTAGGAATATCGATAGTGCGCTTCTCAGACAGCATTACAAAACTTATTGTAGAATTTTAACCAAAGTAATTAAAGAAGCTAAACATTTGGTTATAAACAGTGATAAAGCAGTTCATATAATACAATAAAAAGTGTTTCCAACATTATTAAACCACTGTAACAATCCCCTGAACATAAACCTATAACTTTAAATATTAACGATTAACTTGCAAATGTCCCCTCTTCCGTAGGATGTGCTTTCAATTACTACTTTTTAACAGTTGCTGGAAAAAAATGAAAGTAAAATTTAGTGGTAATATTGATGCTATAACAATATTTAGATCCTTATCACCAACAACAGCATCCGTGTTTCTATTTTCAACCAGTCAAAGTGAAATAGAAAAAAATATTTAATCCCTCAAAAATAGAAAAGTCATTTGATTACAATGAGGTTTCTACCCATCTACTGAAACAATTTAGCACCAGCGTTAGCAGAGTTATCAGTCATATTTAAAATAGTTCTTTCCTGATTAAGTGTCCCGACTCTCTCCAGAAGTCAATAATCAAACCGCTTTATAAAAAGGGCATAACCTGAAAGACTGAGATCTATAGACTCACATCATTGCTACAGCATTTTCAAACAGCTTCGAAAAAGCAATGTACAGAAGGGTGTATGCAGATCTACGTATTAATTACCTACTTAGTAAGGTACAGTTTGGTTTTAAGCAAGGTGTTTCGCGAGAGTCCGCAATATTTTATTCAACATATTAGCATCAATGCATAAAACATTAAATTCCCTACGAATACTGTGTGATCTTGCAAGGCCTTTGATTATCTTGGAATTCTCCTAGGTAAATCACAACACTATGGAAGATTTTAATACAGGAGAAGTTATAAACTCAGAATGGGGTGTAGTTAAATGTGGTGTACCTCAGAGTTCGATTCTTGGCCCTCTGCTGTTCTTAATTTACATTAATGATCTCCCACGTATATTAGGTGATAGTGCTTTTTGCAGATGATACTAGCATATCATTGAAACACCCATCGGTAAAAAAAAAATTGATAACAGAGCGAATGATGCTCTAAAAGAAAATTAACATATTTCAGTACTAACAAATTAATACATAATGTAGAAAAGACAAAGTTACTTTAATTTGTTACAGTAAATAAAACAAAGGATAGTTATAATGTGATATTCTATGGACAAGAAATCAATGTAAGCAGTATCAAAAAATTCCTAGGCGCATATATAGATAACAACTTCAACTGGAAGCAAAATATTCAACATATTCGTAAAAAACTGAATTCTGCAACATTTTCATTGAGGATAATAGCCAGAATAGCTGATATAGAATCAAGAAAGTTAGTATAATTTGCATATTTTCATTCCCTGTTCGTTTATGGCATCTCATTCTGGAGAAACTCTGGACAAGCACGGAGGGTATTTAAGTCCCAAAAACGTGCTTTAAGAATTATTCGTGGAGCAAGGTTGTCGTGCAGAAATCTGTTTATAAATCTAGGAGTATTTAAATTTCCAGCACATAACGTATGCTCCCTAATATCGTTGATAGCGGAAAATCCTGAACACTTTAATCTTAATGCTGACATACATAACCATAATACTGTGAATAAATATAACATTCACAAAGATTACAAGTCATTGTGAGTTGTACTGAAAGTGTTAACATTTACTGGATCTTCCTTATTAACTGTCCTACCACAAGAAATAAAACGTTATCTATGAAAACTTAACTACTACTTTAAAGCCAAACTAAAAGAGTTTTTGCTTCAGACGCCATTTTACTCAGGGAAAGATTTTTTTGTGGAATTTGGTAACTAAGAGTGACAGAGAAAATACTATATGTATTGGTGTAAGGAAGGGTAAGGTGACAAAGTTATCCACAATTAATAAAATGATGTATGATTTTTCTTTCTTTTGAAACCGTTTAAAAATGCAGCAATTACAGTACATGGAAATTTCACTCATATATAGTAACTAACATGGGATAGTATGTATTTGCAAATTACAGTGGAAATTGATTAAACTAACGGGTTTTTAAGTAACTAACCGGGTATCAGTTGCTAGTAACCAACATTACCTACCTACCTACCTACCTACCTACCCACCTACCAACCTTACCTACGTACCTACCTTACCTACCTACCTGCCTACCTACCTACCCACCTACCTACCCTGCCTACCTACCTACCTTACCTACCTACCCTGTCTACCTACCTACCTTACCTACCCTCCAGTATGGACAACACAGGACACACACAACACTAAATTAAAACCACCCATGCCCTCGGCCGGACTTGAACTGCAACGTGAGGCCAGCTAGCCAGCAACTATGCTACAAGGGCCGGCAAGTTTAGGTTTCTACCACAAGAGAACTTTCGGCACTCGCTTTATTTCGTGGCACCGAGCGTGGTGGGTGAGCGGTTAACGCTCTGACCTCGCATTCGGGAGGACACCGACTCGAATCCCCGTCCGGGCATCCTGGTTTGGGTTTTCCATGGTTTACACAAATCACTCCAGGTGAATGCCGGGATGCTTCCTTCAAAAGGCCATGGTCAAATTTCTTCCCGTTCCTTGTTCCCAGTCCCATCCAGTCTCTAATGACCTCGACGTTGACGAAGCGTAAAAAAAATTTAAAAAATTGTTGCTAATCAAATCACCATTATGTGTTTTCGTAGTATAAATACTTTGTACATTCTTCTATATTTATTTAAATTTCTCATAGAATTGGGCAGGTAATCCATCTGAACAGTATATACTCCTAAGTGATAAGGGAAAAATTGGTTTATCCTTTTTTCTAAAATGCCACGAAACCAAGCATTCTGAAAGGAAGCCTACTTAAGAATCCTAAAGAAGGGAATACTGATCCTGTTCATTACATTGGAAACAGCATTTTAATTACCTATGTTAAGAGAAAACAGTACAAAATGTCTTCTGGACTAAGGGGGGGGGGAAACTACAAGTATCAAAAAGAATTAGTTTGCTCGCGAGTACAAAATAAACAATACAGCTGTTGACACGGTTTATTCCCTGAAGTATCTGTGGGTGATAGTACAAAGCAACATGAAATGGGACATGCACATAACTTCCGTCGTAGGCAAACCTAATTCTAAATTGTGATTCATAGGTCGTATTTTGAGGAATGTAATGGTCATTAGTGCGTCTGCATCTGGATTACTTTTGTAGAGTTTGGGATCCGTATCGCAAGGGCCTGATTGATTCAGTGGAGAGGGTACATAGGAGAGCTGCTCAATTCATGACTTATTGTTACAGCCCTTATGAAAGCGTCACAGAATTGATATATATATTGGGCTGGGATAGTTTGGAAGACACACGACGTAGTTTGCGTTTGAATTTATTGGAGAATATGCGAAAATCTTTAACTAAGAGTGCAATGATATACTTCTTCCGCCAACCTATTTAGGTCGCAATGACCGGAGGGATAAGATTCGAGAAATAGATGCCGTACTGGTGCGTTTATGTATTCCTTCTTCCCTCGTGCTATTCGGAATTGGAATGTGTTTAGCACCCTCTGCCACCCACAATTATTGTGATTTGCAGAGTATGGAACCACGCCGTTTATGGACGCTCCCTTGACGTGCAGTTTGGGAGATTATTTCACAAAAACACTTATTGTCATTATTTGGGGCATGAGTATTCTCGGAAGAATGCAATATTTCGCAAATTATGCTAATAAATTGGAATAAAAATTAAGCACAATCACACAGGAATAAAACAATAAGTAACTTCACCCTTCCTTGAAATTAAGAATGTAGATTTAGACGTCACGATTCTAATCAACCAATACCGTTGCACGTTGCGAAGTTAAATTTCCATTGTATTTTTTTTTATACTTTTGATTAACTAAAATCAATAAATAAAAAGTGAATAAATAGGAAAATACGGTAATAGTAGCAATTCTACAGTAATAAAGCTTTCTAACAAAAATATTAGACCTATATTTGAATTACATGCAATTCCCCTATTACCTTTCCATAAGTCTTCACTCAAGAACACACCCAAACACGAAGGGAGAACATTTTATCAGACACTGCAATATTGTAAATAAGAATTACGTATTTAATTGAATCCACAATACCGCATGTGAAACAAATCTACAATAAAATTACTTAGTAGAAGTACGTTTTTTGATTTGAGCAATACCACGACTACATGCAGTTTATCATATAACTACTATTGTCAAGTAGTAAGAAGAAAAACAAATAAGACTGGTTCTTTAAATCTGCGAGTGAGCAAAGAATGCTTCTAAAATAACGACCTGGTTATGGTAAACAAAATGCAGTTCTTCTTCTTATGAATGCCATACCCGATTCCAGTCGCGGGGGTTACTATTGAGGATGTGCACCTCCAAGGGAACTGGAACTGGAGTGGTTTCCCCAGTGAGTGATTGTACGTGTTGTTATAGCTGTGGACGAGTGTGAAGGTCTGTTTGTTAGAAGTTTGTATCGTGTAAAACGAGGGATAAACGACAGAGATGTTGAAACCCTGTGTCGGCCCGTTCAGGCCTACGCTTCCGCTAGAGCCGCTAGGCTTAACGTCCCCATCCTATGGTCGATTCACCACCACCTGTCTCCTATCCCCGCCCTCACGCCATACCCAAAGCGGAGAGGTTTGGGATTTGAACCCAGGACTTTAACGCACAATCTGAGGATTAGGAATAGTGCGCCACCACCTCTCCTTCCTAGAGGGCAAGTCGTGATGATGATAAAATTCTACAACACCAGTACTTGAAACAGATAACAACGTGTCAGCGCCGGACACCATCACGGTGCCGCAACCAGTTGAACAAACGGACAAGCCAAATACAATGCAAACACCTAAAAACCGCATGATGCGAGAAAGAAATGACACATTATTAATATGGAATTATGCAGAAATTTCGTTGGTTCAGAAAATATGTTTAGTTGTAGTTTTCTGAAGCCTTCATTTTCGGTTATGTGAATGATAGTCACAGCGCTTTGTCGATGATTCAACCAAGTGAAAGGCTGCTAAACCGTGTGGTTTTAATGTGTGACGTTTCCTGTTGGTTTCGCGTTACAGTGAACATTCGAATTTATTTTGGGCAATAATGTTTTCTGCTAAGCGTAGTTGTACTTGATCTGATTCATTCAAGAAGTTGAGAAGCAAAAACGTAACAGAAAGCTGGCAAATATAGAAAAGCTACTTGTCTGGTTGTAGCGAGTAGCTGTAGGCGGTCCCTACACGATTAATATTACTGGCAATAATATCATTCGGGAGGACTCAGGTTCGAATCCCCGTCCGGGCATCCAGATTTGGATTTTACATGGTCTCCCCAAATCACTCCTGGTGAATGCCGAGATGCTTCCTTCAAAAAAACCATGGCCGACTTCCTTCCCGTCCCTTGTCCCCAGTCCCATCCCGCCTCTTAGCCGTCTGACCTTAGCCGTCGACAAGGAGTAAAAAAAAAAAAAAAAAAAAAAAAAAAAAAAAAAAAAAAAAAAAAAAAAAAAAGACCAAATATATTGCGAAATAATATTGACGTTCTTCCTAGATTGCTCAATAATTATTGCACAATAATTTAGTTGACTTCGAAGTGGTGGACGACCAGGACGCTACGGCTGTACCTGTTGCATACCGTAGTGTATAACAAAGAAGGCGGGTGAAGAATTGGTATATTAAGCGGAAAAGTTCACAGACGAATTTATGTTAAAGGATCCTAGTGATCTTTTTACGAGTGAATGGTACCGCATTTAATGAATTACTTGAGTTAGTAACATCAATGATTTAAAAAAAAACACACAATCACGAGAGATGCTACTCTACCAACTCATTGTTTATTCATCACACTACGATTTCTTACGACTAGCAATTCATTGGAAGATTTGAAGTTCACAAGAGCAAGTTCACCTCAAAGTATTGGTGTCATAGTTTTTGAAGAGTGCAAAGCATTCATACTTACGTTAATAGACTACATTAAGGCTAGTAATCAAACCATTTCACCAAACTTTGGATATGGTTATGTTTATTTTTATAAAAAAATCATAAAGAATATTTGAAGATATCAAAAGTATTTAAAAAAATGTAATAAAATGTTTAATTAAATAATAAATTCTTATTTAAAAATCAGGAAATGTTTATTCATACTTTGTGAAAACGCTACTGCACATTCATGCTTGATCTAAGGAGCAGAGGTCGCTGACGATATTCCAATACCAATAAGGGGAGGAGGCGTATGAATTTTCACCGAGCCTTGGCATAAATGTCCCCGTTTACCATGGTCTAGTTTATTGCCTTCTCAGAGTGAATTTGTAGAGACATATTTGAGAGTTCCATAGCCCAAAATTTTGTTACTTTATCATGATCTTTGTTCTTCCAGTGGTTGCATATTTTTTATTAAGCTAACAACATTCTGGTCTCCAAGAAAACTCATCTAGACGATGTACCATATAATACAAGATCCATTATTTCATCACTGCCTGCACCACCAATTCTATTTTTTTAATCGTTAATTCGTTTCAATTTTTTTCTGTAATTGCTCCTCAAAGCATTGAAACTCTTTGTAACACCTTCCCTTGCAGCAGGAGCATATTAATCTTATATCTGTTCACCAGCCACTCCTAAGCCTTACTTTTCTATAGACTGTTTTTATTCTCCGACGCTTTAACGTATCACAATGTTCATCAATTCTTGTTCAGCTCTATACGCTCAATAAAAATCGTCCTTTTGTCACTTTTGCAATAATTTTCAGAAGAAGAAAAAAAAACAATAACAAAAAACTACATGCGAAGTGAAAGTAGCCGTGTCTCCAGACCAACTGAGGGGATATTGCGCAATAATGCCCACAGACAACACAACATTTTTCAGATTGCACAATATAATTTAAACTGTATTGATTCACTCAATAATACTGCACAACCTCTCAATACAACCTATACATGTTGAATATTCTTAAATAATTGCCAATAATTTTGATCATGTAGCAGCTACTGTAGGAAGATGTGCCAACGTGGAGATCAACTCTCTCGCAGGTGGTATGTTGCAATTATAGTTTAAATATGTTCGTAGACTATATGTGAATCATTATATTGGGTAAATTGGGAGGCCAAAAACCTTGTAGTCCTATAATTGCAATTATGACTTCATGTAAATAAAAAAAGATGTTTTTATCAAAAAAAAGATAATGCTGTCTTAAATGAAATATATTATGTTTTCAATGTCATTTCATGCAGTAACATTTTTAAATTAAGTCGAAATAAAATAAAAAGTTCATCCTCAAACAATTCTGAATAAATAAAAATGTTTGATACCGCTTAGATTTGGACCCTAGTAGGCAAATTATTGTGCAGACACCTTACCAGCAATTACACCATTGGTTGCATCGTATATATTAAGCTCACAACATCCTGGTCTCCAACAAAACTCATCTGATCTAGGTAACGTAATGTAGGCTGCATTATCTCATCACTGCCTGCACCACTAATCTATTTTTCTAATCGTTAATTCATTACAGTTCTTTTCTGTAATTGCTCCTCAAAGTATTGAAACTTCTTGTAACAACTCCGCTCGGCAGCAACTCCTTAGTCTTACATTTCTATATTCTGTTTTTATTCGCCGACGCTTATACGTATCTCAATGTTCATCAATTCCTGTACAGCACTGTACACACAATAAAAAAGTCCTTTAGTCACTTTTGCATGCATTTTCACAAGAAGGAGAAAAACCAACAACAACAAAAACCTACAAGTGAAGTGATCGTACACATGACTGGAAAGAAACTAAGGGGATAATGCGCAACAATACCCCCAGATGGCACAATATTTTTCAGATTGCACAAAATATTTTAAACTGTTTTGATTCACTCAATAATATTGGAAAAACCTCTCAATCTAACCTACACGTGTTGAATATTATTAAATTATTGCCATTAAATTTTGATCATGTAGCAGCTACTGTAGGAAGGAGTGTCAAAGTGGAGATCAACTCTCAAGCAGGTGGTACATTGCAATAATAGTTTAAATATGTTAGTAGACGATATGTGAATCATTATAGTGAGTAAATTGGGAGGCCAAATACTTTGTAGCCCCATTATTTCAATTACGACTTCATTTAAATATAAACAAAGTTTTTCTCACAAAAAAAAAAAAAAAAAAAAAAAAAAACAACATATTGCTGCCTTGAATGAAATGTTTTGTTTTCAATGTCATTTAAGACAATAAAATTTTTAAATGAAGATCAAATAAAATAAAAAGTTAATCCTCAACCAATCCTGAATAAATAAAAATGTATGATACCGCGTAGATTTGGACCCTTGTTACGCAATTATAATGCAGACAACTTAACACCAATTACACCATTGGTTGCATCGTATTTATTAAGCTCACAACATCCTGTTCTCCAAGAATCATCTGATCGAGGTAACGTAATATAGGCTCCATTATCGCATCACTGCCTGCACCACTAATGTCTTTTTTTGATTGTTAATTCGTTTAAGTTCTTTCTGTAACAGTGAAGTGATCGTACCCATGTCTGGAAACCAACTGAAAGGATATTACGCTATAATACCCACACAATATTTTGAGATTGCCCAATAGATTTTAAACTGTATTGATTCACTCAATAATATTGCACAACCTCTCAATCTAACCTAAACTTGTTTAATATTATTAAATTATTGCCAGTAATTTTGATTATGTACCATAGCAGCTACGGTGGGAGGAAGTGTCAAAGTGGAGATCGAATCTCTCGCAGGTGATACGTTGCAATTATAGCTTAAATATGTTCGTAGACGATATGTGAATCATTAAATTGGGAGACCAAATACTTTGTAGTCGTATAATTGCAATTAAGACTTCATTTAAATAAAGAACAAAGGTTTTACAAAAACAAATAAAGATATCGCTGACTTGAATGAAATGTTTTATGTTTTCAATGACAATTCAGGCAATAAAATTTTAAAATGAATTTGAAATAAAATAAAAACTACTTCCTCAACCAATCCTGAATATATTAAAACGTTTGATTACGCGGAGATTTGTCCCTAGTCGGCAAATTATGATACAGACACCTTACCGCCAATAACTCCCTTGGTTGCATCGTACATATTAAGCTCACAACAACCTGGTCTCCAAGAAACCTAATCTGATCGAGGTACCGAAACTTTAACGTATCAAAATCTACGTCAGTCCTTGTTGAACTCTATACCCTCAACAAATAACGTAGTTTTGTCACTTTTGCATTCATTTTCAGAAGAAGGAAAAACACCGACAAAAACAAAAACCTACAAGTGAAGTGATCGTACCCATGTCTGGAAATCAACTGAAGGGATATTACGCTATAATACCTACAGAAGGTACAATATTTTTTTCAGATTGCACAATTGATTTTAAACTGTTTTGATTCCTCCGGTAATAGAGCACAACCTCTCAATGTAACCTACACTTGCTTAATACTATTAAATTATTGCCAGTAATTTTGATCATGTAGTAGCTACTGTAGGAAGAAGTGTCAAAGTGGAGATCAATTCTCTCGCAAGTGGTACGTTGCAATCGTATGTTAAATAAGTTCGTAGACGATATGTCAATCATTATATTGAGTAAGTTGGGAGGCCAAAAACTGTGTAGTCCTATAATTGCAATTAAGTCTTCATTTAAAAAAAAAGAAAAACTAAAAAAAAAAAAAAATGATAATGCTGTCGTAAATGAAATGTTCTTGTCTTCAATGTCATTTCAGGCGGTAAAACTTTTAAATGATGTTAAAATAAAATAAAAAGTTCATCCTCAACCTTTCCAGGATAAATAAAGACGTTCGATACCGCGGAGATTTGGACCCTAGTCGGCAAATTATGATGCAGACACCTAACCACCATTGGTTGCATCGTATATATTAAGCTCACAACATCCTGGTCTAACAGAATCATCTGATCTAGGTACCGTAACGTAGGCTCCATTATCTCATCACTGCCTGCACAGCTAGTCTTTTTTTTAATCGCTAATTCGTTTCAGTTTGTTTTCTGTAACTGCTCCTCAAAGTATTGAAACTCTTTGCAACAACTCCCCTTGCAGCAGCAGTATATTTCTCTATATATCTGTCCGGCAGCAACTACTATTCCTTACTTTTCTATATTCTTATATTATTCTCCGACGCTTTAACGTATCACAATGTTCATCAAATCTTGTTCAACTCTATGCGCTCAATAAAAAACGTCGTTTAGTCACTTTCGCATTCATTTTCAGAAAAAAACAACAACAAAAACCTACAAGTGAAGTGATCGTACCGATGTCTGGAAACCAACTGAAGGGATATTGCTCTATAATACTCACAGACGGCACAATAATTTTCAGATTGCACAATAGATTTTAAACTGTTTTTATTCTCTCAATAATATTGCACAACCTTTCAATCTAACCTACACTTGTTTAATATTATTGAATTATTGCCATTACTTTTGATCATGTATCAGCTACTGTAGGAAGATGTGTCAAAGTGGAGATCAATTCTCTCGTAGGTGGTACGTTGCAATCATGGTTTAAATATGTTCATAGACGATACGTGAATCATTATATTGAGTAAATTGGGAGGCCAAAAACTGTGTAGTCCTATAATTCAATTAAGACTTCATTTAAATAAAAAAAAAGTTTTTCTCAAAAAAAAGTTAATGCTGTCTTAAATGAAATGTGTTTCATAAGTTTTGCATAAGCAGAACAGACTGGAAGTGAATAAACTGAAACAATCTAGTACGAGAGAAAAATTTGCAGGTGTGGTAGACTTAGGTCTAAGAAGTAACTCTGAAAGGAGTTCAACCGAGGACGAATGGAATGCATTAAACCCGAAATAATGAAAGCTTGTAATGAAATATTAGGCTTTAGGGAATAAGCTGCCTGAAAACCTTGGATCACAGAAGAAATTTTGGTTCTGATGGATCAGAGGAGAAGGTGCAAAAATGCTCAGGATGAAGCAGGAAGAGAGCAATACAGGCAATTTAAAAATCAGATCAATAGGAAATGCAATACGTTGCAATCATGGTTTAAATATGTTCATAGACGATACGTGAATCATTATATTGAGTAAATTGGGAGGCTAAAAATTTGTAGTCCTATATTGCAATTAAGACTTAATTTAAATAAAAAACAAAGTTTTTGTAAAAAAAAAGATAATGTTGTCTTGAATGAAATGTGTTATGTTTTCAATGTCATTTCAGGCAATAAATTTTTTAAATGAACATGAAATAAAATAAAAAGTTCATCCTTAACCAATCCAGAATAAATAAAAACGATTGATACCGCGGAGATTTGGACCCTATTCGGCAAATTATGATGCAGACACCTTACCACCAATTACATCATTGGTTGCATCGTATATATTACAGAGAGATCTGGACGGGATATCTACATAGTTGGGTGAGTCAACACGGAAATAAGAAAAATGCCAAAAGAAACTTTTTAATAGTTTTGCGCCTTGTCGACGAGGTGGCTTGAAAAAAAAATGAGAGCTAGGAACTAGACGGATTTGGGCCATGGCCTTTTGACATTCGCCTGGAGTGATTTCAGGAAACCATAGGTACACAGATATGAACATAAAGATGAAAGGTGAGCTACTGGACATAATAACATATCTTTGGATGTAAACGTAGTTACTGGCGAGTTGGTATGACGAAGTTTTCTCCGTTCTGCAGCTCTCAGAGAATGTGATGAGGGGATGTGCGAGAGAAGTGATGGAACTGGTACACCCCAGTCTAAGCCCCGAGTGTGGCTGGATAATAGGGAACCTATATTACGAGGATTGAATAAAGGAATTATAGTGGGGGTGAAAAATTTATTTTTGAAAATAATAGCACAACAGAATCAGTAACAATATGATAAAAGACCTGGCGTGTAATTTAATGAAAGACAGGAGCCGTACGAAAAGAGTTCTTGGAGTATACGAGACTACTTTGGCTATGTTGCTTGGATTATAATGACCATAACCATCATCTAGCACTTGTTATCAGGCCTAAGAGAGTGAAAAAAAATTTCATCTGTAGGTGAGGGAATCAGAGATCTGAATAAAACATCGAATAATGTGCTAGCATGTTTGTAGGGCATGACTCCACTACAATTATATAATAAGACAAAATTTGGTGTATAAATGTAGGAGACGGGAACCTCTTGTTTCATGTATTAGGATACACTGTTCAGATGAGGTAGTGGGCAATCAATTTATCCAGTGAACCTAACATCTTGAATTCAGAAGTGTCCGATGTCTGAAAAGGCACAGAAACATGCCATCATAAAATTAACATTCAGAGGAGCAAGCGTCTGCAGTCTGTTAGTTTGAGGAACTTACGACAATTTGTTTTAGTTTGTTTGGCAGGGGAAACAATTCTCCCAGTAAAAATGATCTTAGATTCTAAAACATGGTAGGGGGGGGGGGGGGGGATCAAGCTAATGTTAACGGACTTTCTTGGAAACCTTAGTGAAAGATGCGGGATGCTCCAATGACCTCCGAGAAAGGACATTTAAAGTCCTCCAGACGATTTTTTTTTCCGGAGAACCATTGTGAAGAAAAAAAAAGGGAACGAAGTAATTTATGAGGCTAAGCTTCGGAAGCCATCGAAGGCCACATAGCTGTTAACCGTTACAACACAAATGTGTTTTCATTTATTGTTTCATACTGATATCCTCAACATTAACGAAACCTCTAATTTTTGCCAAACTACTTCGGTAATAAAATATAAACACGAGTGGAATTACTGGCTGAGAAATGCTGTAGGAATTTCATCCATCTAATTAACGGAGTTTTAACTCGCCGCTCGATGGAGTCCGGACCACACAGCCACTCACCCTATTTCACGCGAACAAGAAACAAAGGTCGACGTCGAAGTTATTAGAGGCGGGAGAGGATAGGAGCAAGGCACTGGAAGGAATTCGGCTATGGCCTGCTGAAGGAGAAATCTCGGCATTCGCCTGGGGTGAATTTGCGAAACCATGGAAAATCGAAGTGTGGATGACTTTATGAGATTTGAACACGCGTAAACCCGAGGACGAGGCAAGACTGCTCCCCTGTAAAAGTAAACAACGACGATTCTGAGACAAACAGGAAATGTGACTTTAAAATTTAAAAAAAAAATCAAAATTTAAACTGTCGAATATTAAATTCTTGGTGTCTACTAATGCCATAGACAGCCGTTACTTGACATTTTGCGCTTAAAAGGCAAGTAAAATACTGAAAATGAAGAGGTTCTTATCAGTGATACCGGAAGCATTACTACGCCACGTTGGTATACTGACAGAACTTCTGCTTCCTTGTAATGAAATACAGCACAAGTCTGCGAAATAAAAAGTCATTTAGCAGTTTCAAAAAGGTTGAGGAAAAGTGTTGGAAATCTAGTCTTGTTCTCTGTTAGGACTGCAGTAAAATTCTGTGTAAAGATAGTAATTTACTGCAAGGAGATTGAAGAATTAGTTTATTGTTTACGTCCCTCAAAAACTGTTTTCAGAATAGACACATTACTGAAAGTTCGTAATGATACCAACCGTATATATATATATCACGGCTATGTAAAATTAAATTAATAATAAAAAAAGCATGAGGAACTGTGTGCATAAAATATTGCATCAAATGTTGTGAAAGAAATTATGCAAATCGAAAATCGTTGAAACTGAAAGGTTTCGCTGCTGTGCTGGGTAAATATTTAGATCTAGAAAGCGATTTGGGGTGTAATGGTTTTGGAGAGACTATATTAGACACCTAATTTTAAGGGTAACTTTCTGGCCTCCCATTTTGGAGGACGCGGGTTCGAATCCCCGTCCCAGCATCTAGATTTGGGTTTTCCACGGTTTCCCCAGATCACTCCAGGCAATTGCTGGGATGCTTCCTTCGAAAAGGCCATGGCTGAATTTCTTCCCGCATCCTTGTCCTCAGTCCCATCCCACCTCTAATGACCTTAGCCGTCGACGAGGCGTAAAGAAATAAGTAAAAAGATATATATATTAACTTCTCCTTCACGTGGTGCACCCTGTTTGCACGGACAAGGCTCTGGCGACTGAAAGATTCCCGGTATAAGGTGTCACCCACTAGCTTGCCAACGGCCTCCGAAAGGAGGGACGGAAGAGCGGGGAGCGGTTCAGGGCACCCTCTTGCCCTTGGGGTTGGAAACGGCCCCTAAAGGCGGATGAATCAGAAATGATCAACGGCATGGGGATGCAGAAGGCAACGGGAAACCACTGCATTAAAGACCCAAAGGGTATCCCGAGGACATGTAATCCTCTCAAATTACATATATCATGATGCCTTCTTCCTGGGTAAAATATTCCGGAGATAAAATAGTCCCCCAATCGGATCTCCGGGTGGGGACTGCTCAGGGAGTAGTCATCAGAATGGATAGAAACATTCTACGAGTCGGAGCGTGGAATGTTAGAAGTCTGAATAGGGCAGGTAGGTTAGAAAACTTAAAAAGGGAGATGGAACAACTTAAGTTAGATGTTGTTGGGATTAGTGAGATTAAATGGAAGGACGCACAGGATTTCTGGTCTGGGGAACACAGGATAATTAGCACACAAGCTGTCAATGGAGTCACTGGTGTAGGATTTGTAATGAACAAGAAAGTAGGGAAACGGGTGAGTTATTATGAACAGTTTAGTGACAGGATTATTTTGATGAGGTTAGAAACTAAGCCCGTCCCAACCACATTAGTACAAGTGTATATGCCAACGTCACAGGAAGATGACGAAGAAATAGAAAAAATATACGCTGAAATTGAAGAATTAATCCAATATGTGAAGGGGGAGGAAAATCTAATAATCATGGGTGATTGGAATGCAATAGTGGGAGAAGGAAAAGAGGGGAATACTGTAGGAAGTTTTGGTCTAGGAGAAAGAAATGAACGAGGAAGCAGGTTGCTAGAATTTTGTGAAAGATATAAGCTAGTAGTGGCAAACACACTGTTTAAGAACCATGCAAGAAGAATTTACACGTGGAAACGTCCTGGGGACTACAGGCAGATATCAGCTAGATTATATCATGGTCAAACAGAGATTCAGGAATCAAGTTCTAGACTGTAAAGCGTACCCAGGAGCAGACATAGACTCTGACCATAATTTGATAATAATGGAGTGCAGGCTGAAATTTAAGCGAATAAGGAAGCAGTATAAGCAGAACAGACTGGAAGTGAATAAACTGAAACAATCTAGCACTAGAGAAAAATTTGCAGAAATAGTAGACTTAGGGTCTAAGAAGTAACTCCGAAAGGAGCTCAACCGAGGACGAATGGAATGCATTAAAGACCGAGATAATGAAAGCTGGTAAAGAAACATTAGGCTTTAGGAACAATCTGCCCGAAAACCTTGGATCACAGAAGAAATTATGGAGCTGATGGATCAGAGGAGAAGGTACAAAAATGCACAGGATGAAGCAGGAAGAGAGCAGTACAGGCAATTTAGAAATCAAATAATAGGAAATGCAAAATAGCAAAAGAAAAATGGCTACAAGAAAAGTGTGAAGAAGTAGAAAAGGAAATGGTCGTAGGTAAAGTAGATGTTGCCTATAGAAAGATCAAACAGAATTTTGGAGAAATGAAGAAAAGAGGTATGAACATTAAAGCTGCCGATGGGAAACCTCTTTTAAGCTCAGAAGATAGAGCTAACCGATGGAAAGAATACATTGAGAAACTTGTATGTGGGGACGACTTGAACAATAGTGTAATGGAAAAGGAAGGCGATGTCGACATTGATGACTTAGGAGATCCTGTTTTGAGGACAGAATTTAATAAAGCTCTGAATGACTTGAAAGCAAATAAGGCAGTTGGAATTGATGAGATCCCTGCAGAACTTCTTAAATCCCTAGGAGAGGAAGGAATCGAAAGATTATTCAAGCTGATATCAAAAAGTTATGAAACAGGAGAAATTCCAACTGATTTTAATAAAAATATCATCTTCACACTTCCAAAGAAAGCACAAGCCGACAAATGTGAGAATTATCGCACCATTAGTCTAACATCACATGCTTCAAAATTACTGACCAGAAGTAATATACAGAAGGATGGAAAGGGTAGTAGAAGAGATAGTAGGTGAAGATCAGTTTGGGTTTAGGAAAAATCACGGTACAATGGAAGCTATTCTGTCTTTAAGATTAATACTTGAAGGGCGGATCAAGAAAAACAAAGATACTTTTATGGCATTTGTTGATTTAGAAAAAAGCTTTTGATAATGTTAGGTGGGACAAGATGTTCAAAGTTTTAAAGAAGTCAGGTCTAAAGTATCGAGATAGAAGAATACTCTATAAACTATATAATAATTAGGTGGCTATAATAAAAGTAGAGAATCACGAGAGACATGCATCAGTTAAAAAGGGTGTGAGACAAGGTTGTAGTCTATCCCAGTTAATATTCAACTTGTATGTAGAAGAAGCAATGAAGAAAGTCGAAGAAAAATTTCCATGTGGCATAAGTTTTCAGGGAGAAAAAATCAGTATACTACGATTTGCTGATGACATTGTCTTGTTAGCAGAGAAGGGCTGAGGAATATTGAGAACTTACTGTATGGCATGAACAAAATACTGAAGGAAGATTTTGGACTGAATATAAATCAAAGCAAGACTAAAGTGATGAAATGTTAGCAGAAATGATACCAATACTAGTAGATTAAATATAAGAATAGGATTGGATGCAATAGGAGAAGTAAGAGAATTCTGTTATTGGGGAAGCAAAAATACAACGGATGGCCGAAGCAGGAATGATGTTAAAAGCGGAATAGCAAAAAGAGCCTTAATGGAAAAGAGAAACCTTTTAGTTTCAAATATTGATCTAGGAATTAAAAGAACTTTTTAAAACTCTTTGTGTGGAGCACAGCACTTTATGGTAGCGAATCATGGACGTTTGGAATACCGGTAATAAAGAAAATTGAAGCATTTGAAATGTGGTGCTACAGATGAATGCTGAAAATATAGTAGACAGACAAAGTAAGAAATGAACGAATTTTGGAAATAATGGGTGAGGAAAAGAAGTTAGTTAGGGTGCTAATAACCTCGATGTTTACGCGCCCTAAAGCCCGAACAAGAAAAACAACAGCAACAACAACAACAAGTTTGTGGAAGAAACTTACAGAAAGAAGAGAGAGGCTGGTAGGTCATATTTTGAGGGGAAAAAAATGAATAAGAGAGTAGGAAAACGGGTGAGTTATTGTGAACAGTTTAGTGACAGATTATTTTGATGAGGTTAGAAACTAAGCCCACCCCAGCCACGTTAGCAAAAATTTCCATGCCAATATCACAGGAAGATGATGAAGAAATAGAGAAAATATGCACTGGAATTGAAGAATTAATACAATATGTGAACGTGGAGGAAAATATAATAATCATGGTTGATTGGAATGCAGTGGGAGAAGGAAGAGAGGGGAATATTGTACGAAGTTTTAGTTTAGGAGAAAGAAATGAGCGAGGAATCATGTTGCTGGAATTTTGTGATAAATATAAACTAGTCGTGGCGAACACACAATTCAGGATCATGCAAGAGGGATATACACCTGGAAATGACTAGTGGATACAGGCAGATATCAGCTAGATTATATCATGGTCAAACAGTTAATCAGGAATCAAGTTCTAACACTGTAAGGCATACCCGGAAGCAGACGTAGACTCTGACCATAATCTGATAGCTATGAAGTGCAGGCTGAAATTCAAGCGAATAAAGAAACAACACAAGTAGAACAGACTGGAAGAGATTATACTGAAACACTCTATCACGAGATAAAAGTTTGCAGAAGTGGTAGACAACAGTCCAAGAAGTAACTCTCAAAGGAGCTCAAGTGAGGACGAATGGAATGCATTAAAGACCAAAATAATGAAATCTGGTAAAAAACATTAGGCTCTAAAGAACAAGTCGACCGAAAACCTTGGATCACAAAAGAAATTTTGGAGTTGATGGATCACAGGAGAAGGAACAAAATATCAGGATGAAGCAGGAAGAGAACAATAAATACAATTTAGAAATTAAATAAACAGAAAATGCAAAAAAAAAGAAACATGGCTGCAAGAAAAGTGTGAATAAGTAGAAAAGGAAATGGTCGTAGCTAAAGTAGATGTCGCATACAGAAAAATCAAACAGAATGTTGGAGTAATGAAGAAAAGAGGTATAAACATTAAAGCAGCCTTTGGGAAACCTAACCTAATCTTAAAAGATAGAGCTAACCAATGCAAGGAATACATAGAGAAACCGTAAGATCGACATGATTTGAACAGCAGTGTATTGGAAAAGAACTTGATGTCGACATTGTTGACTTAGATGATCCTGTTTTGAGGACAGAATTTGATAGAACTATGAATGATTTGAAATCAGATTAGACAGTTTGAAATTGATGAGATTCCAGCAGAACTTCTGAAATCTCTAGGAGAAAAGAAATCCAAAGATTATTCAAACTTATATCAAAAAGTTAAGAAACAGAAGAGATTCCCACTGATTTTAATAAAAGCGTCATCTTCACATTTCCGAAGAAAGCATGAGCTGACAGATGTGAGAATTATCGCACTATAAGTTTAACATCACTTGCTTAAAAATTACTGACCAGAATAACATACAGAAGAATGGAAAGGGTAATAGAAGGAATAGTAGTTGCTGATCAGGGGGTTTAGGAAAAACAGCGGTATAAGAGAAGCGATTCTGGCCTTAACATTAACACCTGAAGCGCGGATCAAGAAGAACAAAGTTGCTTTTACGGCGTTTGATGATTTAGAAAAAACTTTTGATAATGTTAGGTGGGACAAGATGTTAAAAAATATTAAAGAATTCACGTCTAAAATATCGAGATAGAAGAATACTTTATAAGAATGAAGTTGCTATAATAAAAGTAGAGAATCATGAGAGACGTGCATCAGTTAAAAAAGGTGTGAGACAATGTTGTTGTCTATCTCCATTAATATTCAAGCAATAAAGGAAGTGAAAGAAATATTTGCATGTGGCATAAGTCTTCAGGGAGCAAAAATCAGTGTGCTACGATTTGCTGATGACATTGCCTTGTTACCAAAACAGGTTGAGGATACTGAGAAGTTAGTAAATGTTATGAACAGAATACTAAAAGAAGAATTAGGACTAAATATAAATAAAAGCTAGTCTAAAGAGATGAAATTTAGCAGAAAAGATACTATTAATAGTATATTAAGTACAAAAATAGGGTCGGATGCGAGAAAAGAAGTTAGTGAATTTTGCTACTTAAGTTGTTTAAATTACAACCTATAGCCGAAGCAGGAATGATATTAAAAGCAGAATCACACTATGAAGCATTTGAAATGTGGTGCTATAGAAGGCTGCTGAAAATTAAATGGACCGATAAAGAACGAAACGAACGAGTTGTGGAAATGATGGGCAAGGAAAGTAGTTTGTGGAAGAGTCTTAAAGCAAGAAGAGACGGGATGATACGTCATATTTTGAAACATGCAGAATTGGTTAACTTGTTAGTGGAGGGAACAGTCGAAGGTAAGAACTGCAGGGAAAGACATTAGAATATAAAGCAGTTAATTGAGGACGTGGGTTGTAAGGGGTATATTGAGATGAAAAGGTTAGCTCAAGATAGGAAGGGATGGAGGATTGCATCAAATTGGTCCATAGACTGATGATAGAAAAAAAAAGAGAGATTAAATAACAATTAGTATTACCGATCGGTTTCTGTATTTGGGAGAATCTGTAGTAATTGCAATCAATGGAAAAGGGAGGGTAGTATGCCTAAGCGTAAGAACATGTTGATTCAATCTGATTTCTTTGTTACTAGCATTTCTTGACGATTTTCACCCAAAGAAGTTTGAATATTATACACGTTTCACCCCATGGTTTCAACAAGCAACACTTGTGCCATCTGTTGAGCGCGATACGCAACTGCCATCTGTTGGCCGGCGGAATAACTTTTACTACGGAGAGTGGTGGATTAGCGGTTAAGGCTCTGGCCGTGCATTCCGGAAGACGCCGGTTCGAATCCCACTCGGGGCTTCCAGTTTTAGGTTTTCATGGTTCTCCAAATCACTCCAGGTGAATGCCGGGATGCTTCCTTTAAAAAGGCCATGGCCGAATTCCATCCTGATCCATGTCCCCAGTCCCATCCCGCCTCTAATGATCTCGACGTCGATGAGGCGTAAAGTCATAAGTAAAAAAAAATTATAATAATAATAACTTTTACTAAGGTAGTCACGGTTGTTACCAGTTCTCTACATCCATTCCAATAAAATTCGCCATTGATTTAACGTTGTTTCTTCACAATCTTATCGATACACTCACAAAGATGAAAAGAATCTCAGAAAACACTTAAAATACACACGGATTATTGAGGCTACCGGCAACTTTTTTCAAAATAAAAGTGATGAGACGTCAACAAAATTTGGAGCGAATGGTGTGTAGTTATAATAATAAGCTCCGATAGGAATATTTACCTAGAAACACTTAAACAGCAGTATCCAAAGAAGAACTCTTCAGATTTCTTACTAACTGTAAATTAATAAATTACTTTATCTTACATCGTGACACATAGGGCACAGTTTGTACTTCATTTTTACTGAAACGGTAGTGAGCGTAACGTATAGACGTGAATACTGTGTACGTGCGACAACTATCCCTGTTTTCTGCCATAATTCTCTTTACTGTTTTCCTTTTGTTTCCTGTCGCGTTTAAGCTCTGAGACACCAATATTAGTCTACAATTGACATTCACTAATTGAATGCGGCAATAATCATGCAAAGAAATAGACGAGAAATGAAGAGTTAATCAATGCAAATGTTACGCAAGTAGCTTCATTATTCAAATATAACAATTATTAAGTTCTTCTCTTAATTACACCGAAGAATGTTTATTCTTATTTAAACAACAGTACTTTGGTTTGATAAAGCTGAAATTTTGATACTGAGAATGGAATGGTTAAATTGATTAGAGCCTATGGTTAATGTCTTAACCTTCTTCTCTAATATAACGCTAAATGTCATACAGACTAATTCTGCTGTTGTGACAGCTTTATAGCACGTAAGAATTTGGCATAATTGAAAACTGGGTACTCGAAATGTTTTAAGATACATCACCATTCTAACAATTTAAACCAAATATTGTTTATAAGTAAGAAATACGCATTGCAAGTTATTACCACAATTAGAGGTAATTTTAGATTGTCATCAACTGAAACATCCTACAGCTATTGATGACTATAGTTCTTATTTTTGAATTACAATCATTCTGACCTGTTTTAGAAAATAGAAAGTATGACAGATAAGTTCGCTAACTGGCCACGACATCGCTGAAGATTTCGTAACCTTGGTCCTAAAACAACGTTAGCGTTGAAACGTGGTGGATTGGAACATGTATGCACTGTCGCGGAAATGATGAGCTGTCATTAGAGCAAAGAACAAACTTCCAGCACCGTCGAACTCTCAGATTCCCGAGGGTCCACTTTTCCACTGTCATTTTCAACCGAGGGAGCGTCCATAAATTGCGTAGCTCCATTTTGGCCTCCTGTGAACCGTCCCCCCCCCCTCCTTTTACCTCTACTTAACCCGCGTGACTTATGTCTCAGCCCCCTTCCCTACCAACGCGAGGCACGTAGATTTTTACCTTATCAATTCCAGAGGACATTTTGTGTAGTTTTCTCTAGTCACACTAATACGGAGATAATTAAATGGCGGAAATGAATATACACATGCACTTCGGTGTTCTGTACCTTATTTTATACGTGGCTTGGTTCGGAACCACCCTCCCCCTTCCACCACGTAGTCCTGCGTAGCTTTCCAGCCAGCTCAACTTCCCCCCCCCCTTTTTGGACCAACTCACGTAGTTTATAGACGCTCCCCAACTGAAGGAAAACGGCGAGGAAGTTGGTGTTTGTTTTGGCGTTGCCACGGAAACGGTAGAAGATGATAAAAGCCGAATTCAGCAATGGCCTTTCGAAAGAACCATTCCGTATTCGCCTGGAGTGATTTGGAGAAACCATACAAAGCAGTAATCTGGATGGCTGGACGACGCCTTACCGAATGTGAGGCCAGAGCGTCACCCTCCATGCTGTTGATGGTGATTCATCCGTTGGACGGGGACGTTAAGCTTGGCGGCCCCTGTGCGGATTTCACCATCTCCCTTTCCACACCTTTCATTCATTCGCAACGTAAACTACATACTATTCTGCACATAAACACACCACTGTCATCTACACAAAAAACAGTATCTCATACATATTATTCCACGACTGTGGAAGGCAAAGTTACCAAGAAAACAGTCATGGAGCGGCAGCTGCCTCCAGGCTATCTGCCTCCAGGCTAGCTGCCTTCAGGCTAGCTGCCTCCAGGATAGCTAGCTCCCGGTTAGCTGCCATCAGGCTAGCTGCCTCCAGGCTAGCTGCCTTCAGGCTAGCTGCCTCCAGGCTAGCTAGCTCCCGGTTAGCTGCCATCAGGCTAGCTGCCTCCAGGCTAGCTGCCTCCAGGCTAGCTGCCTCCATGCTAGCTGCCTCCAGGTTAGCTTTCTCCAGGCTACGTGCCTTCAGGCTAGCTGACTCCAGGCTAGCTGCCTCCATGCTAGCTGCCTCCAGGTTAACTTTCTCCAGGCTAGGTGCCTCCAGGCTAGCTGCCTCCAGGCTAGGTGCCTCCAGGCTATGTGCCTCCAGGCTATGTGCCTCCAGGCTAGCTGCCTCCAGGTTAGCTTTCTCCAGGCTAGGTGCCTCCAGGATAGGTGCCTCCAGGTTAGCTGCTTCCAGGCTAGCTTCCTCCAGGTTAGCTTTATCCAGGTTAGCTGCTTCCAGGCTAGCTGCCTACAGGCTAGCTGCCTCCAGGCTAGCTGCCTCCATGCTAGCTGCCTCCATGCTAGCTGCCTCCAGGTTAGCTTTCTCCAGGCTAGGTGCCTCCAGGCTAGCTGCCTCCAGGTTAGCTTACTCCAGGCTAGGTGCCTCCAGGCTAGGTGCCTCCAGGTTAGCTGATTCCAGGCTAGCTGCCTCCAGGTTAGCTTTATCCAGGCTAGGTGTCTCCAGGCTAGCTGCCTCCAGGCTAGCTGCCTCCAGGCTAGCTGCCTCCAGGTTAGCTTTCTTCTGGCTAGGTGCCTCCAGGTTAGCTTTCTTCAGGCTAGGTGCCTCCAGGCTAGCTGCCTCCAGGTTAGCTGCTTCCAGGCTAGCTGCCCCCAGGCTAGGTGCCTCCATGCTAGCTGACTCCAGGTTAGCTTTCTCCAGGCTAGGTGCCTCCAGGCTAGCTGCCTCCAGGCTAGGTGCATCCAGGCTAGGTGCCTCCAGGCTAGCTGCCTCCAGGTTAGCTTTCTCCAGGCTAGGTGCCTCCAGGTTAGGTGCCTCCAGGTTAGCTGCTTCCAGGCTAGCTGCCTCCAGGTTAGCTTTATCCAAGCTAGATGCCTCCAGGCTAGCTGCCTCCAGGCTAGCTGCCTCCAGGCTAGCTGCGTCCAGGCTAGCTGCCTCCAGGCTAGCTGCCTCCAGGTTATCTTTCTTCAGGCTAAGTGCCTCCAGGCTAGCTGCCTGCAGGTTAGCTACTTCCAGGCTAGCTGCCTCCATGCTAGCTGCCTCCAGGTTAGCTTTCTCCAGGCTAGGTGCCTCCAGGGTAGCTGCCTCCAGGTTAGCTTTCTCCAGGGTAGGTGCCTCCAGGCTAGCTGCCTCCAGGTTAGCTTTCTCCATGGTAGGTGCCTCCAGGCTAGGTGCCTCCAGGTTAGCTGCTTCCAGGCTAGCTGCCCCCAGGCTAGGTGCCTCCATGCTAGCTGACTCCAGGTTAGCTTTCTCCAGGCTAGGTGCCTCCAGGCTAGCTGCCTCCAGGCTAGGTGCATCCAGGCTAGGTGCCTCCAGGCTAGCTGCCTCCAGGTTAGCTTTCTCCAGGCTAGGTGCCTCCAGGCTAGGTGCCTCCAGGTTAGCTGCTTCCAGGCTAGCTGCCTCCAGGTTAGCTTTATCCAGGCTAGATGCCTCCAGGCTAGCTGCCTCCATGCTAGCTGCCTCCAGGCTAGCTGCCTCCAGGCTAGCTGCCTCCAGGCTAGCTGCGTCCAGGCTAGCTGCCTCCAGGCTAGCTGCCTCCAGGTTATCTTTCTTCAGGCTAAGTGCCTCCAGGCTAGCTGCCTGCAGGTTAGCTACTTCCAGGCTAGCTGCCTCCATGCTAGCTGCCTCCAGGTTAGCTTTCTCCAGGCTAGGTGCCTCCAGGGTAGCTGCCTCCAGGTTAGCTTTCTCCAGGGTAGGTGCCTCCAGGCTAGCTGCCTCCAGGTTAGCTTTCTCCATGGTAGGTGCCTCCAGGCTAGGTGCCTCCATGCTAGGTGCCTCCAGGTTAGCTTTCTCCAGGCTAGGTGCCTCCAGGCTAGCTGCCTCCAGGTTAGCTGCCTCCAGGCTAGCCGCCTCCAGGCTAGGTGCCTCCTGGGTAAGTGGCTCCAGGCTAGGTGCCTCCAGGTTAGCTTTATCCAGGCTAGGTGCCTCCAGGCTAGCTGCCTCCAGGCTAGCTGCCTCCAGGCTATGTGCCTCCAGGCTAGCTGCCTCCAGGTTAGCTTTCTCCATTCTTGGTGCCTCCAGGCTAGCTGCCTCCAGGTTAGCTGCCTCCAGGTTAGCTTTCTCCAGGCTAGGTGCCTCCAGGCTAGCTGCCTCCAGGTTAGCTTTCTCCAGGCTAGGTGCCTCCAGGCTAGCTGCCTCCAGGTTAGCTTTCTCCGGGCTAGGTGCCTCCAGGCTAGGTGCCTCCAGGTTAGCTTTCTCCATTCTTGGTGCCTCCAGGCTAGCTGCCTCCAGGTTAGCTGCCTCCAGGTTAACTTTCTCCAGGCTAGGTGCCTCCAGGCTAGCTGCCTCCATGTTAGCTTTCTCCGGGCTAGGTGCCTCCAGGCTAGGTGCCTCCAGGTTAGCTGCTTCCAGGCTAGCTGCCTCAAGGTTAGCTTTATCCAGGCTAGATGCCTCCAGGCTAGCTGCCTCCAGGTTAGCTTTCTTCAGGCCAGGTGCCTCCAGGCTAACTGCCTCCAGGTTAGCTGCTTCCAGGCTAGCTGCGTCCAGGCAAGGTGCCTCCAGGCTAGCTGCCTCCATGCTAGCTGCCTCCAGGTTAGCTTTCTCCAGGCTAGGTGCCTCCAGGCTAGCTGCCTCCATGCTAGGTGCCTCCAGGTTAGCTTTCTCCAGGATAGGTGCCTCCAGGCTAGCTGCCTCCAGGTTAGCTGCCTCCAGGCTAGCCGCCTCCAGGCTAGGTGCCTCCTGGGTAAGTGGCTCCAGGCTAGGTGCCTCCAGGTTAGCTTTCTCCAGGCTAGGTGCCTCCAGGCTAGCTGCCTCCAGGTTAGCTGCCTCCAGGTTAGCTGCCTCCAGGCTAGGTGCCTCCAGGGTAGGTGCCTCCAGGGTAGGTGCCTCCAGGGTAGGTGCCTCCAGGCTAGCTGCCTGCAGGCTAGCTGCCTCCAGGCTAGGTGCCTCCAGGGTAGGTGCGTCCAGGCTAGGTGCCTCCAGGTTAGCTGCCTCCAGGCTAGGTGCGGCAGGGAAGTGTAGATGTGACTGTAACCAGTCGAACTTTGTGTAAATTCATCTAACAATTTACTAAGAGTACTGAAGGTGTAGTCTGAGCGTAGGCCGTTGTGTCCGTTGCCTTCAAGGGAAATGTCAGGATCGTCCTCAATCTCTGCCTCATAAACTACACATTTCTAAAAAAAAAAAAAAAAAAAAAAAAAAAAAAAAAACACAGAAAACATAGTTACGCGTATCACGGATAGATGGCAACGTTAGTACGTAGTAGGTATGAAATGCTTGGTGTCGGCAAGTGCATGCGACCGTAAAACCAAAGCTCCAAATTGACCATGACAACAATGAGCACAATTAATCAAATTCAGCAGACCCCAAAATGTTGGGAACAGGTGCTGAAGAAGGAGAAGAATAGTGTGACAAAGTGAGATGGGATTAGATCACCGTCCCTACTCACCGGTCCTTTCCCAATGCCTGTTTTCTTTTCCACAATATTTGGAACACGGTATTGCTGTGATAACAGAGTTACTATGACGGAAGCTCTGAAGATGATTCTACATTTCCAAAATTGCTTCAAAGTGCCTGGCATCGGTGTTTTGCTTCTCAAGATGAATACTTTGGTGAGCACAGCGGCGTTCAAAGAGGAGGAATTTAGTATATTTTTTAGGATAAGTCGGTGAGTTAAACTGTCAGATATTGCATATAACCTCTAATAGACCTGCCCTCTGATTGTTGTTTAAATTTTTCTTAGACGGAATACACAAGAAATTATAATTACTTATTTTACCAAAATATTTTTGTTTTGTTCGCTATAACATTCAGATCAATGGATTAATTTGTAGTAAATATTCCTACTTTCCCTAAAACGCGAACTGCATTTTAAGGTTCCTTTCAACCACTGACGGAACTGATTCTTATCTTCTGAAGTGGCGTCTAGACACCAATCTTCTTTATGACGCAAAATTCGGGACGAACAACATACTTTTAATAGAGAACGCAAATGCAACTGTTTTTTATTTCTTCAATTTCTGCGTGTATTTACCTCTCATCGATGCATCATCAGTGATTCACGCAATCCTAAAACTGTACAATCAGCTGATTGTTAGTAACCATTTCCACTGCTGTTGTTGAGATTGGTAGCTCACATTTCTGATTTGTCCTCAAAGCGAATTCCGATTAGAACTATCTGAAATATATTGCCAGCTAGAGACAGTACAGTGCGCTTTATCGCAACTCATTTGTCTGCAGTGGCCACCTTGTTCGTTGCTGTCACGGTTTTGCTGATAGCGACAGTTTTGAAAGCGTGTGAATGGGTAATGTTTTTCATAATCTGTTTCCTGTAGAAGTGCTTTCTATATTTGGTTCAAGCTTCATGTTACTTGTCTGTGACACAGGATGCGAAAATTACTTTCATACCAGTGTAGTTTCCGCAATTGCGTTTTGGTTATTTCCAATGTTAGGTGTATAACTATGATTCGCCAGTTACTTTCAAACAATATATGCGGCTTCGTTAAAAACTACGTAATATATAAAGAGTTTAACTAAAAATATTTCAAAGCTGATATGCAAGACGTTGCTGGTGCTCAGTTTACAAGATCAAAGGCAAAGTCTCGCTTTGGTGAAAGGAAACAAGGGAATACATAGTTCCAAAAGGTCACTGATCCAGCTCGCACTATAAACGTGTCATTTGTTTCCAATATAAAACATTATTTCTTTCACTTACGTTCTGCAGACGTCATTTCCTTAGCCTTTTCAACTTTTACCATTAAATAAGACTTGTAGAGATGAAAAAACAATTTAGATTAGTTCTGTTGCGTCAGGAGTAAGAGATGTAAAACATTTTACACAACTCTAAATTATTTTCGGAAAGATAAAACACCGTCCGTTGTTGTTGTCAAGCATTCGGTTGCTACAGCGAGTCTAGTAAGAATAGTTTTAGCTTCTGCATTATACTTCATTTTTCTCCTATTGTTTGATTATCTACTGCATAAATTTAAATCGAGCATCATTGTAATAATTAAAGCCTAGCAGCGACTATATGAGGAATACTCCAAATTTTGGCTGGATTCCAAAAATGATGTTGGGCTTAGCTCTTCTTTATTGCTCATTCGTTAAGAACCGTTATGAACTATTTCATTTTAGTAAACTGCAGCGGAAAATTTGAAACATGTTGAACGCCATTGCTGGGTGTGTAAGGTACCTGGTGTGGATGTGGCGGTCGGCAGAGCTGCTGCGACGTCATCTTCCTCTTCCTCGAGTAATGGGGGTGGAGGACTGGGTTCGTAGCCCCACCGCCGGCGGAAGGCCTTGGCACCTCCATCCAGTCGAACTCGGGGTAACTCAACGAACAGCGAGTCTCCGATCTGAAACACCAGTCACCAAGTCACAGCCTCTTAGACTGGAAAACCAGTTACAGTTATTATTCATTGCGGCTGATATTTATATCACGACGAACAATCCTCATATTTTCACAGCTAGTAATGACATTACCCACCCCGTCGTCTGAGGCTGCGACGGAGGTAGCTGGTTTTTTTTTTTTTTTTTTTTTTTTTTTTTTTTTTTTTTTTTTTTAATGGCATTCGGCAACGGAGGCCATACAGCCAGCTCAATGTGTATTTCTTTCAATGTATCGACGCCACAGGACGGACAAGACATTCACGACATTAACAGACACACAACACTTAACATCCATGCCCGCGGCCGGATTCGAACCGGCGGCCTTCGGCACGTGGAGCTAGCACTCTAGCCCCTACGCTACCGAGGCCGGTTCGAGACCAAGTGGTGAGCAGAGGGACTGAGCGTTCTGATTGGGTCAGAGACGGATGCTGCTCCATAGGTCATTCTGGAGACACACGGGCTTGTTGTAGCCTGAATAGACATCAGATTGTAAATAATGCAAAGGTCGTCAAAGGGGCTGGCACAAGCAGGTCAAATCAGTCACGAAAGATGTCGAGACACGTGGACGAGCAGATCGCCGACAATCTACGACAACACACAGATGCTGGTTACACGATGCGGCAGTTTAATTAAACGCCAGAAAATTTGTCTGACCCTAACAGTCAGAGCCCATTGCGTAGTTGTCATGTTATTAAATGTGAATTAAGCCGCTCGATGCTAAACTACTGTAATATTTATTTTTTAAAAAGGCTCTTGCACAACACTCGCCATGCTGCTAAATAATATTTCACTCGTTCTATCCCCGGGACCAATCAACTATCAGTTTTTGCAATTACAGGCCTAAATTAATAGGTGTTACTGCTTGGACAGACCACTAACATCACGGAAAGGGGGCATCCACAAATTACGTGAGGTGTTTTTCCGGATTTCTTGACCCCCCTCCCCCTTGGTGAGATTTCGTGAGATCTTGCTGGACCCCCCCCCCCTCTGGTGAGATCTCGAAACTTTTGTAGACTTTTTTTTTTTTTTTAGGTCTCACCCTCACTTTTCGACAAAAAACCCTCCAAAAATCGACTTTGGCGCGAATTGTAGACCTTTTTTTTTAAGCTCTACTGTCCACATTTTTTTACGCAAAATCTCACGTGAGATTTCCGTAGACCCCCCCCTCCCCCTTGGTGAGATCTGGTGAGATTTCGCCGGACCCCCCCCCTATTTCACCTCACGTAATTTATGGACGCCCCCAAAGAATGTAACACGAAAATTGTAACCGTAAATTTAAATGTGCTCATTTTTTTTCGGCTGACAGCAGCCCTCAACAAAACTTTCTCTGCTTGAGATAAAAAATATTTTAGGAATGTTACAACTGTCAAAAATTTGTATTGTGCCCCAGCATACTAGGCCTCAGGGACTTGACACCACACGCCTTATAAAGATGACGTCACGATTAGAATAACTGTACAATGAGGTCACAGCTACAGTGATTCCGTTCTTTGTCGGGCATGATTCATTATCTACGTGCCGCAAATGTCTAATAGTAATAGTGAGCGGTAACGCCAGAGAGTCTACGAGGCGTCACTGGGCGTGCAAACACTTTTTTTAAATGTGTTTGGGTTATTTGAATTTTGTACAAAATTTCTTGCCCTAGCCTATCTCAGCTCTAACGACATCGATATCTACGAGCCATATTGTCTGAAGAAACTAGCAGAGGTCAGCCACATTCTCACAGCTGTAATGACAGTTTCCCTGTGAGGATGATGGTGCCCCCGTAGCCTACCTTTCATTGGCCCAAAGAGACGAAAGTTGGACTATGAGGAGGATGTGGTAGGACAGTCCAGCCCAATTTTGAAATATGCGAAGTGGTAACGGAACTGATATGGTGACTGCGATTATCATGTTGCAAGCAAAAGACTGTCTTCTTCTATGGCCTAACTCTCGAAATCGTGGTTTTCAGCTTAGTCTTTTTTTTTTAACTGCTTTACGTCTCTCAACAGCGAGGTCTTTAGAGACGGGAAAGGATGGGGGGCAGGGATGGGGGCAAGGAATGGGAAGGAATTCGGCCATGGCCTTTTGAAGGAAGCATCCCGGCATTTGCCTGGAGTGATTGGGGAAACCATGGAAAACCCAAATCTGGATGCCCGGACGGGGATTCGAACCGCCGTCCTCCCGAATGCGAGGCGAGAACGCTAACCGTTACACCGCCACACTCGGTCCAGCTTAGTCAATATCTCCTCGTAGTGGTCGGAATGAACAGTTTCCCCAGGCTCCAGAATATCAGAAAGAAACACAACCTGTCTATCCCAAAAGACAGTGCACATCACTTTCCCTACAGATGGCTGTGTTTTGAACTTTTTTTTTAAATGGGGAATTCACATGGTGCCACTCCAATGATTGACATTTGGTTTCTGGCTCGAAATGGTGACACTACGTCTTATCTCTGGTGACGTAGCTGTTCAGGAAGTTGCCACCTTCAGCCTCAAACTGATTCATCAGGTCCTGACAGACCTCCATTTCAGGATTTTTCAGGTCCTGTATAAGCATCCGCAGGACCCACCTCGCACAAACTTTGCGAAAACCGAGTATTCCTAACATCTTCTGCAATGCAACGAAGCCGACATTAAGCTGTGTACAGAGTTTCTTGGTTGTAATCCTCCGATCCACACGAATGAGCTGTTGATTGTGAGGGGTAGCAGCAGAGCAAGGACACCCCAGATATGGTTTGTCGCGAATGTCAGTTTCACCACTGTTGAACCGAACTACCCAGCATCTCGCACCTCAATGTCAGACGCCATTTTAATCGACTGACCCGCTGCTGCTATCTGCCGGAAGAAAACGAAATCAGGTCAGTAGCGGGAAGATTCAAACAATACATCAACACCATCAACGCCCAGTTCTGAGTTCTGACACTATGCATCCACACAAAACAATAGGAGGCATTAGTTCCGGATCGGTCCTCGTACAACCCAAAGCAAGAAAAAATATTTTCTCATTTATAATAACAACAATAACATTAAACTAATTAGAAAAAAAGTATTAGATTTGGAAAAAAACATTTGTTATTTAGGAAGTAAAAATACAACTGATTCCCTAAGCAAGAACGACCTAAAACGGAGAACAATAATAGTGAAAGATTCTTCGTCAAATAGATTATTTTTCCCCTTTTTTCTCTTTAAACTATTTTTGGTATTTGTCAGTCACAACGTTTGCAAGATTTCATATGGATTCAGTGTGTGTACAGGTGCAGAAGTACTTTATGGTGGGAAGTCTGTGGTGACTGTGGTATCGAGACATCTATACTAATATTATAAATGCGAAAGTAACTCTCTCTCTGTCTGTTTGTTTGTTACGTTTCCAGGGCTAAGCGGCTGATCTGATCGTGATGAAATTTTACAAGGAGCTGCTAATTGCCATTAGGAAGGACATAGGATACTATTTTCAGTATAAAGAATACATATATTCATGTTATTTTGAAAAATTACTGAACGTCGATAGGCAGACGGATAGGATGTGTCTCAGTCTAGCGGTCTGGTAGCTCAGTGGTTAGTGCGATTGCTTACTAATGTTTCGAGCATGGTCTCCGGTTTAACAATGTCGTACCTGTACACTTATATAGGCTATATTGATAACTCAGGCTTTGTTTCCCTCGCAGTCAGTGTGTGTGTGATCTGTCCTAATATTATAAAAACGAAAATAACTCTGTCTCTCAGTCTGTCTGTTAGTTACGTTTTCGGGGCTAAACGGCTAATCCTATCGTGATGGAATTTAACAAGGAAATACTTTGTATATGTGAGATGGACACAGGAAATTTTTTTCGTTATGAATAACAGTTTCAGTAACGAAATTTTGAGAACTTACGAATGGTTACATAAAGACGGATGCGTGTATTAGTCTGCAATGTTACGTCGCTTGCTAAAGCTGTGCTTCTTGTGCAGTCTGTTAGTGTATGGTTTGTTAGTAAATTTCGTTTAGAGACAAAACTTAGTATTTAGCATAGATGTCGATTTGCTCTGCACTGTACTATTACTTTGTATCTGCCTAAAAGTTTCTGACATCAGTTTATTTTGTCTTCTTTTTGACATGTCTTGCAAGCTTAAACCTGACCTACGATGTAGCTCTAGAAGAGAACGAGCAGCTAAAGGTATTAGAACCAAAGGATCTGATGCTAATGCTGAAGAAAGAAGAAAAGACCAAGCTGAAATAAAGCTGCCCTCAGTTAAACCCCCGCACCTTCGTTTGTTTTTAAGTATATTGGAAACTGATTCTCTTCAAGAGACAGGTTCGACTGTAGAATGATATAGTGATGGCTTTCCCTTCATATTATGCAGACTCTGTGTTGTTTGGAACAAATCTAACGTTGCTTACAGCTTTCTGTATCCGATCCTGGCAATGAAACCACGGCACAATAAATTTATTGAAGTTGAAGGTCAGCATATAGTTGAATATGTATCGCATCAATGGCAATCTGCGTGCTAGACGCCCGTGTACTATTTGTAGTACATAATAAGACTTTACTTATATACGACAAAATACTGAATAAGTTTTGAATCCTATAGAGACACGTTTTGACATCATATATGTGAAAGAGATTTTAGTTATGATTTCAGTGAACACTCTGAGAAGATGATAAACATGGCAAATGCGTCCTTCTGTAGGTTAGCGAAATTTTTTTGCTGTGCTCATATTCACATGTATTATATGACTGATTCCCACACCACTATACATGCTGTCAGCTTATTTACATACATGGGCGAAATTGTTCTTTCCATGTCACATTTGTGCTGACAGAATCCTAACGGACCCTAATTACCACGATACGATGGATATTGTCCTTTCATCATATCAATATCCATGGATTGCATTTACTGTTTATGAGTCCGAAAATAACATGACTATGCTTCTGCTAAACTGAAAATTCTTCCTAATATAGACACTCAGGTGACTGCTCTCACCGGGTAGAAACAGCAACTAGATATGTGATGTTTTGAGGAGTAAATTTCCGTTTTAGTTTGGTTTATTCGTCGATTTGCGTGTATTCAGCAATATTAAGTGATGTCATCGGATACTTTTCTTTTGTTTATAAATATGTTTGTTCCGGCGTCACGCAAAAACGACTTAACATATTTTGATGGTATTTTCATATCTTAAAAGCTGAGGAACTGACTTAAAATCGGTTGCTTTGGTCACCTGGGATTTTTTTGTTTGTTTATGGCTTTACACCATGTAGACGTTAAAGTCATTATAGGCGGGAAAGGACGGCGAGCGAGGAACTTGAAGGAATCTGGCCATGGCCTTTTGAAGGACAAATCCCGGCATTCGCTTGGAAAACCATGGGAAACCCAAATCTGGATGCCCGCGCGAGTATTCGAACCCGCGTCATCCCGAATGTAAGGCCAGAGCGTTGCCGTTCACCCAACACGCTCGAGTCCTGGAAAAGATTATAAAGGAAACACGTGATGTGTGTTTTATTATGTTACTGAAATAAGATGAAATGGAGCCAAACCCGATTCGGACAGAAGCGTGCTTAGTAAGGAAAGATAATTTCTCAGAGCTCTTATGTTTACCGAATTATGGATTTGTTGAATACTTCTCATTTACGCATCATTGAGCTATTTAGGCCATGGAATATTTTATTTAACTTGAAGCCTTTAACTGCAGTGTTTTTTCCCCCCTTCTGTGAAATAAAATTTCACTCATACTCTCATTTTATATTAGTGTGATCTCGAAGTTGGTAAATATTATGCACTTTGATATGGTTTCCAAATAACTTATGTTAAATGTGATCCTTTGCACCCCGTGTTCAATAAATCAATGTTTAACCGTTCTTGCTTTTCATTATTAATTTAGTAATAACAACCCATTTTTATACTGAATATTTAACAAATGCAGTTTTGGCCAACGAATAAATAAAATGTATTTTCTTAATTCATTACAACTGTCACCCAACTGCTGGCCAGTACAACTCGATGGTTTCAACGCCATTGTGGTAGGGCAGAAGAGATCAGGGATTGTCACTGCACCGTTCTATATGACAATGGACTTAGTCCGGTGCTCCGAAAAAACTTGCCATTATGAGTTACCATACAACTTTGAAACGAATAAAACAAAGTTATATGATTTTTAATTCTGAACTTCAAACACGACATACATTCCAACAACTGTTTTCTCAAACCACCAGCAATAATATTTTTATACATCGGTGTCAAGGTTATTGGTAGTATCTTCAGTGTTCAGTCTCCTGCCGTATTACAGTATTCGTTGCTAATTGGAGACCAATAAATTCAGTGCAAGTGTCGCTAACTAATTAATAATTAAGTAAAGGCTCGTGACACCCGAGCTTGAGTAATAGTACTCCGAAGAGAACGAGCAAGAATAGAAAATATGTCTGCTTAAGCGCAATATTGTGTTAGAATTTAGGTGCCTTCCAAACAGACAGAGAAATTTCCAGAATAATAAAAAAAATTAATTCAAATACATTAAAATACCTCGAACTAGTTATTTCAATGATACCCGCCAGTTTCATCGTTGCTGATACTTCGGAAACAAATTTGTGTGTTATATAGCCTAACGTGGAAGTTCCATTAACTTTCAGGTACAAGGTATTAAACCAGTGACCCCAACAATACATCCGCGATGTTAAACGTAACTTACGTATGTTGTGAAAACAAATTTTGGTGTTGAGCAAAAATATTGAAAAATCATACAATTTGCTTCAATGATCATGGAACTGGTGACCCTGAACCCGCAATGTACACGTCGAATGTGTGGTTGCTGATTTTTTATATTATTATTATTACTCCGCGATTCACTAAAAGTGTGTGGCGGAGGGTGCATTGCACCTATCGAAAAGGGTTATGGTTTGGAAGGGTTATACGGGATATGGCAGGAGGCGCCCATGGGCTATTGTGAGGAACCATCCCCGCATTCGCGTGGAACGATCTGGGAAAACCATTGAAAACCCAGATCAGGATGGCTGGAGTGCTTTATCGAAAGCTATTCCTGTCGGATTTTAAGTTTACTCGCCCGGTGAATCCTTTCTATTCCATTCCCTAATCGCTCGTGGGAAAAATGAGTACAGAAATGAATCGGTTCTGGCCCTGATTTCTCTTATCTTATTTTCGCGGTCATTTCGAGATATGAATGTTGCTGGTAGCAATATTTGCTGGCTGTCATTCCGAAATACGTCTGTCATGAATTTTTCAATTAGCTTTCGTCGAGAGCAACGCCTTCGGTGTTCCAGGTCTTCCCAACCTAACTCGTTCAACATCGCACTTACGCTTTCCCTCCAACTATATATACCTGTCACGAATCGGGCGGCTATTCTTTGGACCTTCTCTAAAGCCTCCATTAACCCCTTTTGATGGGGATCCCATACAGAACAACAATACTCTAAGTGAGGACGCACTAGTGACTTGTATACAATCGATTTAACTTCCTGAGTGCATTGATTTAAATTACGACCGAGAAATCGGAGCATACGATTTGCTTTTCCCATTACATTCTCGATATGCTCATTCCACGACAAATTATTACGAATTGTTACCCCTAGGTATTTAGCGGAATCTACCGTTCTAAGGACAGTACCATTAATTGTATATTCATAGTTAATTGGTGTCACCTTTTTACTTACACGCATGACTTGGAACTTTTTAGCGTTTAACTCCAACTGCCAATCTTTACACTACGCAATTATTTTCATAATATCATCTTGTAACAAAGCGTAGTCGTCCTGGGTTGTGATTTCGCGAAAAATTATAGCATCATCGGCAAGTAATCTTTTCATCCCCCCTATTATGTCGCATGGATCATTGATGTATATGATGTTGCAAATATGATGAAAATTCAGTAAATTAACACCACCGAGTATCGACCAGGTAATTCGTGGCACGCAGTAATACAGTGGAATTTAAGGCTAATGATGCTGTGATTGCAGCTTTTTGTGTTCCAGGGCGCTAATGTTGAAAATTCAACACCTGTACTAAACCTTCCGTTATATGATGGCCACACTTAACCACGTTAATCAAGTTGCATACTGTTTATTTTCCTGTGTATAGAGCTGCACGTTACAGATGGGCACTTTATTCAATTATAAAGACAAGTTAGCTAGCGGAAGACGGCAACAGTGTGAACTATAACCTGTCCGAGAAGTGGCATGAGACAACAACAGTAAATCCTACGTTTCTAGGTTTAAGTTAGACTCACCAAGCACCATTTGGCAAGAAATTGTTATAACCTGCACATTTTGATGCTTAAATGGATACAGATGTAGAAGTAGTTTGAAAGTCCAGACCTCATAGCTCAGCCAGCAACGAATTTTCAGTACACGATTGGTTGTAGTAAATACAAAGGGGCTAGATTATTTGGCTCAAGAGATTATTTTGTTGCGTGCAGTAATTAAAGCACACTGTTTCCACTAGGATCATAATTTTAAAACTTCATTTCATTAAAGGAGAAGCTGAGAATAATTTAAGGTAAATATCAGGGGCGGATCTAGGGGGGGGGGGGCTAGGGGGCTCAAGCCCCCTCCAAAAGTATCTGGGTCCACCCCTGACATTGTAATTTTGGAGACCCATTTTTTTAGCTCATGGGCCGAGGAGGTTGTAAAGACTACCCCCCCCCCCCTCAAAACCAAAATCCACTGAAGGTAAGCCCTCTGGACCAAAATTCACTCAAGCCAAGCCCCCTCCCAAACCAAAGTCCGCTCAAGCCCCTCCCCCCCCCAAACCAAAATCCTGGATCCACCCCTGGTAAATGTCACAGTCTTCATATATTCTACATCTACACTAAAACCTGATCCTTTCAGTATTTAAATTCTATATTTACTGTTGAAGCAATTCAGTAGGTAAAGGGAAAATATGAAGGAAATTTTTAGTTCTAACTATGTAAAAACTAAAGACATATTTTAGAAATCTAAATAAGGAGACTACATTAAATCAGTCAAACCATTCCACGAAACTTCTAACATGCAGAATATAATTACAAACAGTTTATTTCTGTAAAAAAAAAAAAAAAAAAAAAAAAAAAAAAAAAAAAAAAAAACCCACACACACACACTAGAGCACAAATATAAAAACAATAGATTATACTTACTTCCAATAATTTTAAGGTCTAAAATGCAGTATAGCTTATCGAAAATATTCCAATTTGTATAAAACTTGCTGTTACGTACCTACAGAACATCTATCCACCCCAGTTTACAAAATCGTGACTGGCAGAGGGTGTTTCTCTCCTTTGTGCTTTCCAGTCCCGAATGGCACGAGGGAAGTAATTATTTCTGTAATTTTACTTCTCTTGTCACTGCGACCTATATTGTTTGCTGGACGAAGTATTTCACCGCAATCGTAAATGAAAGATGTTATTCCCTTCTTTGCCAATAAAATCAAACGAAACCTACGTCTTCTGTCTACCACGCAATCCCAGCCAAATCTGTGTATCAATACAGTGACACTTTCGTAAGGGATGTGGCAAGAAGCTACAAATCGAGCGGCTTTTTCTGCACTTTCTCTATACAGTCAATAAATCTCTTGCAATACCGATTGCAAACGGCACAACAGTAGTCCAAATGTGGACGCACGAGAGTTTTGTACACTGTTTCCTTTATATGAGTATTACTTTTTACTTTTGCACCAAAATACTTTAGGGAATCAACCATGTTAATAACTGAGCTGTTCACTTTATACTCCTTCACAAACTGATTCTTTTATTTAGTCTTGCCATTTTTAGCAATTAGGTTCAAGTTCCACCACACCGAAATTACATCCAGAATTATCTGAAATTCTAAGCAGCCTTCGATTTCCTTACTTCCCTATAGAGGGCTACATCGTCGGTCAACAATCTCAAAACGTTATCAACGATGTCTCCGACATTGTTTATGAAAATTAAGAAAATAAGTGATCTGGTATTACGCTTCCACATGGAACGTCCCATGTAACATCTAGATTAGTAAAGACTTCTCCATCAACTAAGACCGACTGTCGTACCCATTTACAAATGTATTGCGATTAACCGTACGCTCGAATCTTCGCTAAAAAGTGGTTGTGTGAAGCAATGGAATCGTGACTCATCTGAGCAAACTACCTTTCTCCAGCCATATGGGATCACGAGTCCGCAGCGGTCATCCCATCAACGAAACATTTTACTGCAACTTCCGCACACAAACGTCTGGCATGCGAATATCTCAAAAACTGACGGAATGACTGTGCCTCTGGCACATGGGCCGGATATCTTACTACACATATCCGGGAGATAGAATTCCATTTTTACTAAGTCTGATGTTCCCCCTGCTAGTCATTGTAGTTGATGAGAAATGAAGATAACACAGTGATTATGATCCATGGCTCATGAAAAACTCGTTTATAACGATGGTTTTCAGCCTAAAGCATTACAGAGACCATCTGTCAGGCGATCTGGTAATGTTTCTTGTGGGAACAGTTGGTTTTATCGCATGTATTATCTAATAAACCAAACAACTGAAAACTCAAATTGACGCTGATAAATTTTGGAAAGAAGAGGTGTGATGTTTCAGATATCAAATATATATTTTTTAAATAGGGTTAGTAGTTACACACAGATATTAGTTTGCAGAACTTATTCACTATACATGATTATTCTATACTGGAAAGCTAACGTTAAAAACACAAATTGCTATGCAGCATGCAGCATTTTACCCAAGTTTTAATTTTGAAAATGTTGAGTCACTAAATCGAATCTGTCAATATTACTTCAGGATGCATGGTCTTATTTTCAGGAATCGTGCCAATTGCCGAGTACTAAAACAAAGTCCTCATTCATAACTACACACTACATGCAGAACCCACCTTCCTAGGAGATCGCTGTCGGCTGGGAGTTCCCGGAAAGATCTGCGTGGCAAGGAAACAAACACCACATAAAGTCACCAGTCCTGTTAATAATTAAAGACAATATGAACACAGTGTACCCACACATTATTTGCATGCTTAGCCTAGGCAACTTCCATGCTCTCACGCTCGGGAGGACGTCACTTCAAATCCTGATTTCGGTTTTACATGGATTCGCGAAATCACTCCATCAGAATGCTGGGATGGTTCCTCCAAAAAGTTCAGCACCAAATTTCTTCCCGTTCCTGTCTCTAATGACCTAGACGTCGACAAGGTGTACAGCATAACGCAAAAAATCTAATTATTCATGTGTGCCACATGACTTGCAACATTTTAACCTAGTGCAGCCATTAATTAGGAAAACATAGTTTTAAATAGTAGTGGATCGTAAGGAGAACCCATATGTCCCTAATAGAAATGTAGGGATAGAGCACCGCACTTTAAGCCTGATCTCCGAAAAAAAAAATTCTTAACATAACTCTTCGGAGTAAGCACGTTACAATGCCGTATTATGAAAAAGGCCTAATCGGGGACGCAGGTTCGAATCCCTAAATGAAGTTCACAAAAAATGCAGGTAAAAACGTATTTTCGGAGGACAAGGTGGGTGGAGACGCAGTTTCAATCCCATTATTTCGAAACACAGTTATGATTACAATTAATTTTTCGCCCTTATTGCTACGTGTAATGATTATCTGGTGAGTCTTATTCGGGATTCACACAGGTTCGAATCCCCGAGATTATTTCGTCGTGTATTTTTTTCTGAAAAAAAAAAAAAAAAACAATTTCAGCATAACAAATTGAAATTTATTTATATTCTATCAATTGTACTGCCTAGTGAATTCGCAACGGTATTTCAAAGAAATGTCGTATTCTGGCTTTTCAGTATTTAAAACGTGGAAGAACAATCTATTTGTCTGGTTGAAGGCATAGTAACCCGACCCACTATAGGGAAATATTTTTATCAAGGACTTTCCTTCTCTTGTAAGTAATTTTGGAGACAAATGTTTGTGACTTGCCACAAAGGTTAACTATCTCCCAATGTTGCGCATTGATTGCTAATTCGACTTGTTTGCTTTGTGTACAGTAACTGTCTTTCTAATAACTGTGAAGATACGATCATACTGTCGAGCTGGCTATCCACAATCATTAAAGTCATAAACACCGCTGTACTGAGAGTCACTGTGTTCTTTATTTTTCGCTTGTTAATTTATAAAATTCTTTGGAATTTTGATTTGTATGGGTTGCTAAAACATTTTATCTTCATTGGTTTGGATTTTTTAGGTACAGATTAAGTATTTGTAGCTCCTGAAAGTATTCTTTCTTCAGTGTTCTAAGGTGTTAACGGTAAGGTGTGTTTCTAAACCAAAAGTGTTAATAATTATTATATACACATTTTGCTCGTCCCGTTCAGATTTAAACAACTTGACAACTTATGGTGGTAAAATGTTTTTAACTAACGTTCTTTTAAACTGTTCACTTAGAATACTGATGCACATAGAACATTGTTTAAGGAGATTCTTCAAGCTTTGGTGGAACTATGGGCAAAAGTACAATAAGTTCCGTAGTGTTTAAATTTGTTGTGGTCGGAGTAGGAAGTAAAAAACCACAAACCCTGAATACTTTTTAGAGAATTTCTTAGCAAGCAATATTGGCATCTACCCTACTAGGATCACACATCACTTATTTTAGAAAGGGAATATGCCCCTGTTTTAAAATTTTACAGGAATATATTAAAACATAATAAGTCTTTTATAAATAAACAAAACCAACTTTTTTAAACTGCATTTGATGAAGTATAGGTTTGTCCTCGCATTCAGGAGGCCGCTACTTCGAAATCCAGTAAATTACTTTGAGGTATATTTACTAAATTTAAAACAGAAGAGCGTCAGGAGGCCAAGGAGCGACCCCGTACTTGTGTTAATATTATGCTCGCACCTACAACAGTATGTCAGGCCACACGGTCCGACATTTGGCAGCCCAGCCACTGCAAAATGTGAATCCTCGTTTTAAGGGACATCTTGAGCAGTGATAATCTTTTTCAAGAAAATTTGCAGTCAACAAAGTATTAATGGTTCTTATATTGTTGATAAAATTTTGCCGCCTGTTTCTACATTCTAAGTCATAGTTTAGTAGTACGATTACTAAATAGCCTCATTTCTGAGGAAACGAATGCGTAGCTTTGCGATTGGCGCCCTATCTAAGGTTGTCTGCTTTGTTTCTTTAGAACTTTACGATTCATCAACTACTTGGTCATTATAGAGGTGGGGGAGGATTGTGGACAACCGACAGAAACGAAATAACCACGACCTTTCTGAACGAACTAGTGCGACCTTCAGAATTGTCATAAAACTGTGGAAGATTGTTATCTTTATGGCTGGGATGGTAGTCTAAGCCAAATTCTTCATATTGCCAAGCCAGGGTATTAACCGTTCACACAATACACTTGATATGGGTCGAAATTCTAGAAGAAAGTTGGCAGGAGAGCTGGAGTGTGTTCACTGCATAGGGCCCGTCGGCATTCCGCAAGAAAGGGACGTTAAGTTTGACAGCCGCCTTGGAAACTTCAGACAAGAGTACTCCAGCAATTTTTTCCTTTAACTATCGTCGCACACTAAACTTGATACTAATCATCGTAACAATCAACAAGTACATAACGACACAAACCAGGAGGAAACGAATTATTGGTCATAACTCAGAAGTTCAATGTATAACCACACCAGAAGAATATACAATAGACTTCCAGCTATGCATCTACTTCACCTGTTACTACAATTTAGTTGTATGCCTACACATACGCCATATGACGGAGCCTGGTAACGTCGAGGCGTAGCGCTGGGGAGTATGAATGTTGAAATCTCCCTACGACTATACTGATTTCTGTTTTCCACGATTTCCAAAAATCATTCCTGACGACTGCCGGGATAATTCTTTCAACAGACCATGTTTTCCTAGCTCTGATGACCTTGATGTTGCCAAACCATAAGCATGAAGGGTTTTTAGCTGGTTGGTACAACCTGAAATTAGTTATAAAATGCTTCATGTCAGTGAGGGTATGTGGTCGTAAAACGCTTCACAATTGTTCCTAACTGATCAATAAAAAAGTGAAGAATTTGTTGCAACCACACCTCCAGTCGATATATATATATATATATATATATATATATATGGAATTTGATAGCACAGATAATTTTCCTGCCTTCAGGTGGATGATGTTCAATTTGTCACTGGTTTAGCTCTAAAAATATATGATATATTTGTAAACTGTATCACCGAGAACATTCACCAGAACGATAAAGAACACATTAAGTGCGGGTAATGTGTTGTTGGTACAGGATCTAATAACCTGTTGCCGTCAAGCTGAACTGGACGAAAGTAGGTGGGTGATCGTATCATAGTAAGGTGGGGGTGTAGAGACATTGCCAGATAAGCACATCTTACAGTTTCTACTAAGCCTGGATGAAAATTAGGAGAATAGTTAGGAGTGTCATCTGGTAGGGAAGAAATGACAGTGCCCGTAAAGTATCTGTTTATTCCAAACACACGAGTTTAAGATTTTTTATTTGGTGACAAGGGTATCAGACAGTTGGGTAATATACCTAAAAAAAGGAATAAATCGATTCTATAGGCTTTATAATAGTTGTGTTTCAGTTATTCATTTTGTCTTAATATGATATATAATAGGGGAATAGCAATATTCATATTCGGAAGTAACGAGTACTTGAACTATCGCAAAGTAATAGTCCACCGACATTTTCCTAGCGGTGAATTACAGAACACACAAACTCTTACAAGATCTCTAATACACATATGTGGATCGAATCGGGCTATGACATTTAACAATGAAGAGTTAACCGAGTTATCTTTGAAACCATTTTAATTACGGAACTGTGAACGTATCGTTTCCTTTCGAACTGCTAGGACCTGTGTGGTAGATTCGTTAACTATCAGCTGTGTGTGTCGTGTGTTTGCTCTAACTTGTAAATAAAATAGTGATTACTCCTCTCAAGTCGACAAGAGAAGAAAGTTTATGGGGACAATAAATGCTGTACGTATCAAAGAAAAGATAGGTTTTCAACTTATAAGGGTTTAGGGAGTCGTAAAGTTCATGCATTTCTTATTACTACCCTACAACAAAATTAACCTAATGAATTTTTGGAAAAGTTTGTTGTACCATCATGATTGCGTGCATTTTACTCTTAATAAGTTGAATTATTGCGCGGTAAATATTAATAAGACGTTTTTTTTATAAGCTGAAAAATAGAAACAAATTCTTTTGCAAGAATTATGTATCTTTTAAAAAACCTAATAGTGTTTGTTTTGTTAGTTATTAACCTATTACAGTATATTTGTTTTGAATGCAATGAGTAAATGTGCGAATATTTACAGTGAGATCCATAAAACAAATCGTTTTTCTGAGCTTGTTAAGAATTAAAAATCACATTTTTTTAATGGAATTATATTTGTATGAGGTGTACAGTGAGTTATATCCAACTGCTTTGGTATTTATGTGTAATTAACTAAAGGTACGTTCGAAACGAGACAAGCTCTTGAGCTAACACATTTCTAACTGTCTGATCGCTGTTTACATGAAAATTTTTCCCGTCCGCTTTTAATGAAAGATAGTATGATGTGAGGTTCCGAAAATATGCTGCAAATATGTTAGCTGTGCTATGGACTATGTACTACACACAGGGAATCGGTTTTGTATTGCTATAAAAATTTAAGAAATAAGTTTAATTCAACTTGACCCTGTAAATCACAGTCAGTTTTACTCATCAGTTAGTACCCTTTTATTCCTTACAGCAAATGTCAAGAGCTTAAGGTGTCTGTCTGGGGATGGAAACTTCGCCGTTCGAAACCTTGTCTCAGCGATGATTTTCATAGAGCTCCCTGTATCTCTGACACAGCTTCTTAAATTATTTAAACAATAAAAATTCGATTAATTCTCGATATTTCTTGCAAATATCTCGATAATTGATATAAAATCATTGAAAATGAAAAAATTAGGTGGAAAAAGGAAATGGGAAACATGGATGGGGAAATTGTCACCAAATTAAGCGCTCAATCCCAATGAAATTAATTTTGAAGAAAAATTACGTTAATTCTCTCCCCGATATACATGATATGTCAGTTGATTTGCCAAACCAATATAGCGTAAAACCTTTAGATATCGTGTTAGAATAAAGGTTGTATACCCACACCAGATGTTACATTCATTAATTGTGGGACAGGTGGGCTTCCATAGACACGATTCTTTAGGATTACCCCCACCACGCCTCCCACAGCACGTGCCGTTGACAGAGTAAGGAATTTTGGTACTACTGGTCTTTCACAGACAGAATATAACCGTTCTGCAAGCTTTAGTCTTTTGCGATAGGTCATCAAGTGCTGCTATTCATGTGAGTGCACCAGTTCATCGCCGGCGACTCAAAACGTTTGGCATTAGCCTAATCATCCAAGCATGAGTTTGAGCTTGTTTTAATCTTTAAAAAAATGGGACCAGACAAATGTAAACTTTCGTACAAAGATGGAATATGCTAATCCAGAAATTGGATGTAATGTTCGATTTGTTCACTAGCAGCACAAAGGCCAATGTCCAACTCGACAAGCACAACGTCGCTTGACGATTGGTGGCTGGGGTGAAAACTGTATGTTTTTACCTAGATACTTATCCTGCCAGCTGCGTCTTCTTCACAGAATCGACATAGTGGAACCTGACCAACGTGCAGCCTGAAATGACTGAAGTAGTCGTGTCACCAAGTTACAACATACTACTAGGAGTTTGTGAACATGTAAGCTAGTAAAATGCTACTTACTATAGGTCTAAGGTTCAAAAACTGGTTGATGTGTAAATTGAAAATTATTATGTGACTCAAGTTCATCATTGGACTATACCCCATTAAGAATCAACTCATTGGATTTAAAATTTACTAATATTGCGTGATGTGAGTAATATCCCACAAAACCAACTCTTGTAAAAATAGGTCAAGTATCTTGCTTGTGTAGTTACAAAAAGTTATGAGACCTTGTTCTGAGGGAAGTATGTACTTTTCAGTGTATTCTATTCACTTCACTCTCTGAAACAGATTCGTTTCTCTCGGTGTTATAGATCGTTTATTTAGAATTTTAAAAAAAATTCTGATGATGTGGCTACGATGCTCGTATTATGCATGTCATGTTTTCGTAAACCTATATAAACAGCTTAAATGTATTACTTTATCAAAGGTACAAATACTTAAAAACCAAGACTTCCCTTGCACATCTTTTGGGTTTGAGAAGTCATAGCATAAATAATACATATGATCTTTTCCATTTCAGTTAAATTATGACATGCATAATAGTCAAGTCACTAGGATTTTTTAAGTCTAAATAAACGTTCTATAATACCGAGAGAAACGTATCTGTTTCACAAAGTGAAGTGAATATACACTGAAAAGCATAGTCTTGGCTCAGAAAAAAATCTCATAACACGAGACTTGGCCTATTTTTACAAGAGTTGTTTTTGTGTAATCTCATTTCTTTTTGTAATTTGATCATTTATTCTGAATCGTCTCTCAAATGTAATGATTTCATTTGAACATCGGTAAATAAGAACATTTCAAAAATGCAGAATTGATCTAGACAAAAATATACATTAACAACAATGCCCCACTTTCTGAATACAATCGGTGTGCGCCGCCGTAGCCGAGAAATGCAGATTATTGATGGTTTTTACTACCACCATAAGTAAGCAACGAGTAACTTCCAAACTAAGCATAGTAACAATGTTGATTTTAAGATGTTAGTTATACTTGCTGATCTCTATGAATCAGAAAAAATCTTATATAAAGCTTCATCCAAAGCAAAGCAATTAACCTGCAAATGGGTGCCAGAAATTTTCATGTTTGGGGTTATAAGTAAATAAATATGGGGGACAATGTCAATAATAGACTTTTCCTACAATTTAAGGATAAAACCATAAATGTGTACCAAATTACTTGTTCCCAGGACTATTGGAAGTACAGTGGAATTTTGATGTCGGGGTATTGTAGTCGATTTTTTGTTTTTTAATTTCACTAACATCCAAAGTAAGAGGAGGAAGGAAGTAAAATTTGACACATTAGTTAAAATTAGTAAGCTCCGTCTATAATGAAAATATTACGTATATTCAGATATAAGGATAGAAAGCAGTTTCATGGGGAGGAGGTGGATAGATGAAGGGTAGATATATGGAAATTTACGAGTTTCACACTTTTCTCATAATATAAGGGCACATTTTTATCTGTGTACCAAATTTCAGCTTTCTACGACAGCGGGAAGTACCTTAGAGTTTTGATAACCGTCAGTCAGTTAGTACTGAGTGAGTAAGTGGCAAAATCGGTGATATTTGCGTATAAATAACACCCAAACTAAAAACAGGAAATAAACAAAATATATTGTGTTTGCTAATTTTGGTTATATCCATGCATAATAGAAATTTGAGATATGTGGCGCCACTAAGACCGAAGAAATTGAGGTACAAAAATGGCCCGAATCGCTTCGAGGAAATGGTAGGAAGTGTCGCCGTTGACTTGACTTGGCGGGTGCACTGAAGTGCACGCAGATGCTAATTATATTGCATGATGTGAGTAATATACTAATTACGAATCATATTCCTGGATATGATGTTTGTGGTACTACTCGTTTGTCTAAAGTATCAATAAATAAACATTGTATTTGATTCATTTTTTTATATCCCCCACTATGCATTACAAATAAAGTGCTTTGTAAAATTATTTTTCTTGACTTCTTGTTTTATCTCTTACAGACGTCACTTTGGCATACTCAGACACATAGACATCTTCGTGCAGCCAATACTCGATGACATACATTGTGTTGGACAGAACTTAGCTTATATCAACTGCCACTTTCAATTAATTTCATTAAAAATAAGTGAAAATGCACAAAAGACGTAAAAAATCATGAAAGCTGGTCAAAATCATTAAATTTCATAAAAAATAACAAACATTGGTAAACGTTAGGTCAATTTCATCCATAAATGAAGTCAACGGTCGACATGACAATAGCACTTCCCTGCATCACAGAGCACAGTCTCATTTATACAATGCGTATTCATCTCACCAACGAACTACAGAAAAGTATCTACAAAAATATGCGTGTTTCTGCTGTCATGGTAGTCTCCTGATAAACCTGTAAAGCCCCCACCACACAAATCACGTCACCATCATGAGGGTGACCAAAGGATGACAATTATAGATGTTTGAATCACAGAGCTCAGTGTTATAGTCAAATGATCAGACAGTGCATATAATGACACAGAAGCTGACATTAACACAACAGTAGGCACACCATCCATCATAACTTATGTTAGTGTAGGATGTTAAATTGTGTGTCGTATAATTTTAGGAAAGGTTAGGTTAGATTCGGTTATCCACCACACCTCTATTTGTTACATTGCGTTAGTCTAGGTTAACATCCTAGCGCAGTGTACAGTCATGTTCATTGTTTAGTCAAAGTTGTTTGTGACTTACATATGATGTCAGCTTGCCGTGGCCGCGTTGGCTCAGGATAACCAGCGTCCAAGTACCGCACTTGTTTTCTTGAGAGATAACATCCCCCGCTACCCCACAACTACTCCAGCTTTTCAAACCTTTGTTTCATGTCAATAAAGGAGAAGTGCAGAGTCGCAGAACTCCCATCCAATAAAATTTCTGTCAGTTAGGGGCCAATACCTAGACGGGAGACCAGCCAAGTCCAGTGGGAACCCCCCTCTTAGGGGGCGTCCATTAATTACGTGAGTTGAAATAAGGGAGGGGGAGTCCGGCGAAATTTCACGTCACCTTAGGGGGAGGGATCCAATCAGATCTCACCAAATCTCCAGAAATACACCTCACGTAATGAATCGATATCCCCTTAGCATTCTTGTTTACAGGGCTTCCCTCATAATGTTTGAAGAGTATTCGTCGGGGTCGCTTACGCTATACTCCTACCGCACATATGTTGCATACTGACAAAAATCCATTCCCGAATAGTTGGGATTGGGTAGTTGCCAAAGGCTTAAAGGGTAGACGTTGTGTGGTCTACAAGGAGCGAGTCTCGGATAGTAGAGCTGCATGGGCTCAGATACCTCAACCGACTGCCACACGCACCTACCCTAATAATTTGGAATTAAAAACGTGATCTACCGGCGGTAATAATCTGGATAACCCACGCACAAATACCTGAATTCGTCGTTCGCAGCAGGGGCCACGCCACCTCGACAAGCTGACGCACATTTGTAATTTCTCAGTCTCAACGGCATCATGTGAATAGAAAAAACGATTTTGCCTTCACAGGGCACAAGACTGTAACACCGTGCTCGTTTTTTAATATAGACTAATACAATCTAACTATCTACAGAGCAGGTAAGGTGTTGTATACTAACCTAACCTGAACTTACTCTAATCTAACTTTTCCTAATAGAATGTATGACACAATTTAACATCCTATATTAACGTGAGCTTAACGTATATTATGATGGATCGTCTGCCTTATGATGATAGACAGCAGTTTTGGCCATGCCTTGTTGTGTTAATGTCAGCTTCTGTGTCAGCATATATGCTGTCTGTACCTGCGATAAATAACTTTGAGGTCTGTGACGCAAACATCTATAGCTGTCATTCTTTGTTCACCCGCATGATGTTAACGTGATATGTGTGGTGGAACTCTGCAGGTTTTTCTGCAGACTGCAATGAGAGCAGAAACATGTAAACTTTTTTTGTTCATACACCACACTTTTCTGTAGTCCGTTGGTGTAAAGAATACGCATCTTATAGTCGGCACAGTGCTCTGTGATACAGACAAGTGGAATTGTCATGTGAACTGGTTAATTGATGCATGGAGGGAATTGATATAATTATTACCAATTTTTGTTATATTTGTGAAATTTGATTATTTTACCCTATTTTGGCATTTTTCACACCTTTTTAATTGATTTTATTGAAAGTGGCATTTGATACATGCTAACTGCTATTTACCACAATGTATGTCATCGAGTGTTGGATGCATGAAGATGTCTGCGTGGCTGATGATGCCAATGTTACGTCTGTAAGAGATAAAAAATGCCACTACAAGAACTCAAGACAAATAATTTAATAAAGCACTTTTTGCAATGATTGGTGGCGAAAATAAAAAAAAATGAATCAAATACAGTGTGTTTTTATTTATACTATTGACAAACAAGTAGTAACACAAACCATATTAACATTATACTGAATAATAGATGTAAATTTTTATAAGCAATGGGTTCATGTCTTAAAAGTGTAAAATCCAATGATGAACTGGAGATGTATGTCTTCTGCCTGGGTTCTATCTGTGAAGATCACGGACACTACGTCCAATTCCTGGATTCTTTGAACTAAAGTTCACCTTGTTGATCATGCTTGGATGATTAACTTAACGTTTTCAATAGCCATCTTAGAGTTGGTATAGTGACGTGAACAGCTGCACTTGACGAGCCATCACTGCAGACTGAAGCTCGCAGACGGTTACATACAGTCTGTGAAATACCACCTATCCTACAATTACTCACCATGTCAACGGCACGTGCTGTGGGGGGAGGGGGTAATCCGGTAGAATCCTGCCTATGGAAGTCCAACTATCCCACAATTAATCAATCTGACATCTGGTGCGCGAAAGTTAGTTGGATTCTAACATGCACTCTACAGGTTTTTCAATATACTGTTGTGTCAAACGCAACCAAAGAAGTTTGAATATTATACACTAGAAGGAGCAACGGCGCTAGTATTTCTTCGCAAATTGAACGATGCGCTCGCCACCATATTGAGGGCAACCGATAGCTTTCGGTGTTTACTTTTGTACAGTTTAGACGTATTGACATGATCGCATGCTCGTATATTTTTGGTTTACAAGTGTTTTCTACGATGGTTAAGTCTTGCGCTGCATATAACTGCACCAACCGTGCTACAAGAAACACAAATTTGTCGTTTCACAAGTAAGTAAGCATTTAAATAAGTTCAGAATCGTTTACAATCTTAACGCCTGGATGTGATCTAACCTGCTGATCACATGTTTAATACTTTCTTTCGATACAGATTTCCGCTAACACACGCCGGATCCTGAAAATCATGTTATCCTGCTTTCGAAGAAAATGATTGATATGTTTGTCAGGTTGAGATTTATCATGCTGCAAAAATGCACAATAAAAAGCAAAATGTGTCAATCAGACAGAAATAAAACAAAACTGTGTTGTTTTATAGAGAATAAAAGAAGTAGACAAGTTAATTTCTTGTATTTTTTCCCTAATTTTCTCATATGAATGGTATGATTGTTATTTATTTCGTAATTTTATTTTCCAGATATTGCATTAAAGGTGGTATAAAATTAACGTAGACGTTGGCACCTTGCCAGCTAAACTTTAGGTAGTCTCTATACACAAAAATAGGAAAATAGGGGAAAAAATAGAATGGAAGGTGACTTATATACAAGGTTATAATTTAAAACCCAGGGGTGCACTTGAATTCAAGTAGCATGTAATATGAAAAATGCACTTTAATATATTTTGTTGGTCTTGACAAAATTTGATTAGCAAGGAGTATCATGCTTAGATTTCCTGGACCCGTATGCAGATTTTGGTATAACAATGAACAAAAAAGTTAAAAATAGTCACAATAGAAAAGCTAAACTTTTCCTTCTTCGGGTACCTTCATACTGAAAGAACTACTGGGTCATATTCTTCATTTCAATATGATGAATGCCAGATTCTGTCTTTGGACTGATCAGAAAATGATTTCTCAACATCAGAAGAAAATTAGTTTGAGCTCTGACTTCTTAAAATTGTGAACCGGTGTTTCATCAGTTTTCCATCATTACATTTATAAATACGTCACTATTATTGAAATGTTAACATCTTTCCGGATCAGTTAAATTAGTCTACTTGAAGAGGGGAAAAAAATTTAACATTGCTCAGAGTGAAGAAAATAAGTCCGAAAATTAATTATAATCTGCGGAAATTAGACAGATAGATATGTTCACTTTGATCCCATGTGAGAATAATCTCGGGGATGTGGAACAGTACATACACTTATCTTTAATGTCAATATTACTATATAATTGATAATATTATTATATATTGACAAGTTAGCTACAACCCATTAGTATAACCAATATCTCCTGTAATCTACACATACAATCCGAGTTAATGAATACTTATTATGTGGAACAGTGTATACACTTGTTACCAGCATCTAATAACCAGTTATTTTCTTACAAACCAGTTACCATGTAAGTTTCGCTGTAATTTGCGACTACATATTATATCATAGTAGTTGCTATTTATGTGAAACAGTACAAACACCTATTAGCAATATCAATTATATTACCAACAACTCATAAGCTGTCAATTACTTAAAAACCTGTTAGCATGATAATTTTTCACAGCAGTTTTTGAGTGCATGCTATCCCATGTTAGTTACTATATATGAGTGAAATTTTGTAAACGGTGTAATTACTTCATTTGTCAAAAGTTTCAACAGAAAGAAAAAAAAAGCCATATATCATTTTAGTAATTGTGGACAACTTTGTAACCTTCCCCTTCCATACACCATATATACTATTTTATCAGTCATTCTTAGTTACCAAATTCCAAGAAGAAAATTCTTTCACAGAGTAAAATGGGTTCTGAAACAGAAACTCTTTCAGTTTGGACTTAAAGTAGTTGGGATTTTGCAGATAAAATTTAATTTCTGTTGGTAAGACATTGAATAAGGAAGCTCCAGTAAATGTTAACCCTTTCTGTACAATTAACAGTGATTTGTAATCCTTGTGAATATTATATTTATTCCTAGTATTATGGCTATATATGTCAGCATTAAGATTGAAGTGTTCAGGATTTTCCACTACAAATGACAGTACGGAATATACATACTGTGATGGCAATGTTAGTACACCCAGGTTTTTAAATAGATTTCTGCACGACGTCTGTGGGCTTGCTCTACAAATAGTTCTTATAGCACGCTTTTGAAATTTAAATACCCTCTGTGCTTGTGACGAATTACCCCACAATGAGATGCCATACATGAGCAGGGAATGAAAATATGCAAAATATACTAACTTTCTGGTTTCTATATTAGCTATTCTAGATATTACCCTCAGTGAAAATGTTGCAGAATTCAGTTTTTTAAGAAGTTGTTGAATATGCTGTTTCCAATACAATTTGTTATCTATATATACACCCAGGAATTTTGTGAATCTGCTTTCATTGATTGCTTTTCCTTCTGGTATAACATTATAACTGTTCTTTGTTTTATTTTTTTGTAACAAACTGAAGTAACTGTGTGTTTCCTACATTAAGTATTAGTTTGTTGGCATTAAACCACCTGTTAATTTTCTTTATAGCTTCATTTGCTGTGTTTTTGAGGTTTTGTGCTGATGGGTCTTTCAACGATATGCTAGTATCATCTGCAAAGAGCACCACCTATTCATTATTACCTAGTATATGGGGAGATCATTTATATAGATTAAGAACAGCAGAGGGCCAAGAATTGAACCCTGAGGCACACCACATTTAGCTATACCCCATTCTGAGTTTATAATATCTCATGTATTAGCATCTTTCAGTGATACACATTGCTTTCTATTTTCCAGGTATGATTTAAACCAAAGTCCTGGCTTACCACTAACTCCATAGTGGTCTAATTTACCGAGTAGAATCTCATGATCAACACAGTCAAAAGCTTTAGCAAGATCACAGAATATACCTAGGGAATTTAATTTTTTATGCATTGATTCCAGTATGTTGTTGACAAAAGCAAAATTTGCGGAATCTGTTGAAACGTCTTGTCTAAAACCAAACTGTACTTTACTGAGTAGGGCATTCTTTTGTAGACTTTCAGCAACAACAACATTAGAGTTGTTGACAGGACAGTTTTTTAGTGGATTTTGGAGGATAAACCATTATAATAAGACTACATATAAAGAATGGGCACTCGTTACAACAAGAAGCGTCAACTTCGCAAAGTCGTTATTCGTGAACCAACAGTGAAACGATTAACACCTGAGAACGTGCTCTTCCTGCTGTCGTTAGGCTATACCGTTAAAAAATATGGATGAGGTGCTTGACATAACTTCCAATGTGGAATTTCACGAGTCGGTGACGCGCATACAGTTTTTGAGCCATCGGCCACATATGCCTATCACATTTAATAATTGATGAAATTGAATACTTATCAAGAAACAAGATACATATATACTACCGTGCGAAAGTCAGTTTCATATTAAAGGAAGATTTATCAAATTAGATGGGTCAGGAGATACTAATTCAATTGTCACATCCAATTCATTCGCATTTCTGTTTGAGAAAATTTGGTACGAACTGAATGGAGTTGAAATTGGCCGAAACAGAAACGTTGGTATCACAAGCACAATTAAGACATTTATTTCCGCCGATCTAAGAAAAATGGTGTGTTAAAAAACGCAAGATGAGGGAAACGCGATCTTGGAAATGGCTACTTTGATGTACATATATTAAGCTCAAAGACGGAAACACTCATTGAGTAAAAAAAACGACCACAACCCGTTGTGTTTTTTTTTTAAACAGCCACAACACGTTGTGGCTTCACGATGAGTAGGTCCGGGCTCCATTTAATATATATGATTCTTCTTGCCCGTCGCGTTACAAGGTTAAAAAAAACCCAATGAGTCATCATGTGTGGTTAATGCGACCTGGACCAAACGCAAATTTCGAGTTGTGGCCGTTTTGAGTTAACCACAGCGCGTACTGGCTGTATTTTGTAAGTGACGTAACGCGAATAACGTGTTGTGGCCGTATAAATAAAAACCAGAAAGCGTTGTGGTCGTTTTATTTGGCTCAATGAGCGTTTTCGGTCTTTGAGCCTAACATATATACAACTTAGCACGCTTTTGGGTATTTGCGAAGAATTTAAAAGGATACTTGCAATAAAAAAAAAAATAACTAATACTGATTCGAGCTAGGTACGATACAAATGCATATATACAAGCCAATCCACAGCTTCAACAGAGTAAAGTTACCATCAGTAAACTAGTATGAGTGATGCATCTTTGCAAGTAGGTATAAAAGAGAAACTAGTATTTGTTAGAATTTTAAAAATTTAGAAACCACTTCGCATTAATTTCAGAAGATGGGATCTGTTGGAGTACCCATTACTTCCTATAATTAAGACTCAAATGTGGTCTTTGAAAACATCAGCGCAGCTTGAGAAACCTAAGTTCGTGGTTCTGGGATTTCAAACAAACAGGAAACGCAATGCAGAATTAAGTGCGGCCCTGTTTGACCACTGTAATCTTACCACTGTCAAAGTTTTCCTAAATGATATGGCGTACTCATACGATAATATGAATCTAGACTTTAAGAAAAACTGAACTACAGTGTTGTACTACATGTATGCAAGATTCCAACAGTCTTACTATGAATGAGGTCATCCTTCGCCGCTACTAAACCATGAAAATTTTATCACAATTGCTCCTATCGCTGTAATTGACTGTTCACAGCAAAATGAGTCAGTTAAAATGGAGTTTATAGATATTTATTTGGAGTTTTATAGCAATGAGAATTTTCCTGCCTACACCTCTGCATACTGCCTGATCATGCATAATCGGGTTGTAGAATACGCACGTCTAACAAGTGTTGTGCGTAAGCTGACATAAAACTAAGTAGAACCAATTATTACCACTCATTACCATGACGACCTTCATCCTAGACGCACACAGATTCAAGAAAAAGAATGGCGTGGTTTTTTTTCAAAGAGTCAATATGCATAATGCGCTCAGAAAACATTATCGCTACACATTGTATTTCTGTAACCTCACCATCGCTTGGAGGTAGTGAACCAGCAGCTGGATGGCTGACACATAATTACCGTAATTACCATGGCGTAGCATTCAGCAAGAAGTTCTCTGTTCTACATGCAATAACCAATGAAGATGATTCAATTATTTACGTTAAGGGACGGGAAACGGCTCGATTGCTCCAGAAAATTGTCAGAAAGAAAGTAGACTACAATAGAGAAGATTTAGAATATCCACTACTGCGAGAACTCAAGAAAAATAATTTGACAAAACTTTGTAACTGACATATTTTTTAAATGCTATCCACGCTGTTAAAAATGTGTTTTTAATCCCTAATTGGTGGGTGAAATAAATGAATTAAAAAACGTATATACTATCTTATTATTTAATTATGATGGGTGAAATGAAAAGAAACAGGTAAATTACTCTATTTATGTATTACCACATACACTTAGTTAACAGACATGCATTAGATATTACAGCATACATCAGTATCTTTTAAATCTTGTTCAACTTTGGGCTTATCATCATCATACTCTAATAGTTTTTTCTATGCCTTAATTTCTAGCTACAAAAGTTCATAGACTAGTGATGAACTGTGGCAGTACGACACTTCATTGACATGTAATTTATCAAAATGCATATCTATTAGACCTTGCATAAGACAACGGAGATAGACGGGAAGCAATTTCACTGTTAACGTGTTAAAAAACTCGTCGTTGTACCTGCTAACTTGATAACTCCATGGCTTCATTGTGTTGATGCCGCTGATCACAATAGGCAGGGCGTCGACCATGTTGTAGCATGTTGATTCGCCAAGAAACACACGATAGGCAGGAACGGCATTGTTGTAAACCATTTAGTTTTCATTCCAGCCACTGATTAGGAAAAGATGGTGTGGTCGCCAAGTAAGACACTAGTTTGCCGATGCTCACTGTTATTGAAAAAGCCACCAATTGTATAGACCTGCTGTCTCAGTACATCACACTCTTCATATGTAAGCGTGACTTTACTGTACCCATCTTTTTCTAGTACAACTACCAGATTAAATTCTAATTTAGGTGCAAGACCTAAAGTGAGCCGTTTAGTGTCCCTGGCGTTTTACTTGAAGCATGTTGAAAACAGGAGCACCTTACCAGCAATTTTTTTCTTCAGCGAACTGTGCTAGTCGAGAGTCGGCCTGTAACTGAGAATGAGCTGACTGATGTGATGGCATTTATAGCTCTCCTTGACCAAAGATAATATATTTTTTTTTTTTTTGCTATGCTTGGTTGGTGGAGTGAAATATTTCAGGTGCGTATGTTGAGACACCGGTGTCGTGAATAACGGGCCGCATACTAGACCTGAGCAAACATGTCAGGTGGGACGCGCAACTGTGCAAACATGTCAATATAAATACCTAATAGCCTGGGGCACTGACGTCAATTGACTGAGGCCTAAGGAAAACCCAGGAAGAAAGAGACAGAAGTTGTGGTCTCTCTCAAACCACCGGGAGTGACGTCACGCTACAGCCTAGCCCACCGTTGGTCCATTTGAAACGCCCGCCTGTGACGTCATACGACCTTGAACACTGATGGGCTCAATTGCCCGCCATGCAAAGAACTTAGATCTGTGACATCACGCCGGCGAGTATGAAATATCTTCGGGGGTAGGCTTAAGAACTTTTAGCCCAAAAAAGACATTCTCTCACTACTTTGCTTAAATTTGAATGGGGGGAGCAAAATATACACATATCTATATATTTCATTAACACTTTTGGTGTAGTAGAAAAAGAACTTACTGGCATTGTTAACAGCTTAGAACAATGAAGAAAGAATACCGTCAAAACCTACAAGTACTTAATCTGTACCTCAGAAATCCAAGCCACTGAAGGTAAATTATTTTAACACTCTATACATATCCAAACTTCCAAGGAATTTGATAAATTTATAAGACAAAAATAAAGCTCACTGTGACTCTCAACATAGCGGCGTCAATGGCTGTAGTAAGTATGGACTGTGGATAGCCAGTCGAAAGTATAATTGTTTCTTCACAGGGAATAGTAAATAAATGGATAGAAGTATAGATGGATTGAAGTATAGATGGATAGAAGTGTAGATGGACAGAAGTGTAGGTAATCTATTGTGAATGAGGTAATAATCTGTAAGAGAAAGGGGCAAATATGAAAAAAAATGCCTCTCTGAACTACCACGAAATGAATTCATTAACTTATAGTGCTAAGAAACAACAAAAGTTTTCAGAAAAGCATTTAGTGTACACAATGCAACAAAATAAAATTAGTAATCGACGTTTAACAAGCCATTGGGAGATACTTGACCGTAGTGTCAATCAAAAAAATTACTTACTACAGGTCGCAAATATTTGTCTCCAAAATTGCTTCGAAGGAAAGCAAATTTCTTGACTAAAATGCTTCCCTATATTGGGGATACTATTCCTTCAACCACACCAACAGCTTGTTCTTTCACGTTTTAAACACTCCAAAGCCATAATATGGCATTTTTTAAAGTAGCGTTTCGAATTAATTGATAGAATATAAATGAATTTCGATGTGTAGTGCTGCATTGGTTTTTTATAGAACAAATACAAGACGAAGTAATCCCGGAGATTCGAACCTATGTCCGAGTAAGACTCGCGTGATAATCATTACACAGAGCGATAAGTGCGAAAAAATAATTTTTAATTATAACTGGGTTTTGAAATAATAGGATACAGTGGCTGGGATTCTAACCTGCGTCCCTGCCTACCTTGTTCTGCAAAAATTCGTTCTGCCTGCACTTATTGCGAATTTTATTTGGGGATTCGAGCCTGCGTTGTGGGATTGACCATTTGAATAATCTGAGATTCGAACCAGCATACCAAAGAGCTAGGTTACATAAGATACAGGACATGACCGTAGCCGAGTTGGCCATGCGTAATTATCACACATTAGGGTAGAAGTGTCCGCAATAAGAGAACAATTGGTCATGCATCAGGAAAAAGCATGAGAGTAGAACTGGCTTAACACATTTTCTACTTTGGTAACTATGATCTGATCAACCCAACAAAGAGAATGGGGGATTAAATTTTATAAAATACCGTTTTTTTTGTTTTTTTTTTAACTTCTTTATGCCTCGTTGACGGCTAAGGTCATTAGAGGCGGGATGGGACTTGGGACAAGGAACGGGAAGGAATTCGGCCATGGCATTTTTGAAGGAAGCATCCCGGCATTCGTCTGGAGTGATTTGGGGAAACCATGGAAAACCGAAATCTGGATACCCGGACAGGGATTCGAACCCGCGTCCTCCGAATGCGAGGCCAGACGGGTTTTTTATTTTGTTAGTATGGATATAAGAACTGCAGATAATTTATGCATATAGGTTTCAGTAGATATATGGCGAGGAAGGGATTAGCGTATAAATGAAAGAGGTGGAAGATTGTATGAAACTGATCAAGGCAGCAGATATTTCTCACATTCATATCAAGTAGACTTGTTTTATATCTATAGGAGAGACGCTGATTTCATTGCGTCTCGCCCACATTTGACTCTTTTCTCATGATATCTGTCGATTACATCAATACATTCGATGTTTCTATAAATGATTTCTAATAGGATTCAACTGATCGTATCCTTTTTTTCTTTCGGTATCACTCCCCTTCGACGTAGATGTCATTAGAGGCAGAAAAGGACTAGAGTCAAGGGACGGGAAGGAATTAGACCATGGCCTTTTAAAAGAAACATCCCGACATTCAACTAAAGTGATTTCGGAAAACCATGAAAAACCGAAAGCAGGATTGCCGGACGGGGATTCAAACCTGCTTCATTCTCAATGCGAGGCCAGAGCCTTATGCAGCGCTTGGTTTCACATATAAAAACCACTATGCTGAATAGCATTCATCAAAAGTAGTTTCACTTTAAAATTGCTTGTACTGTATTTTAATTCACAGTTATGTCGAGAACTACTTAGTAAGTTAACACAACGTGTTATAGAATGCTTAGCGCGTGTTTGTCTACTTGTAGATGCAGTGAACACAAATTTCTGGAACCAATTCTGTTGTGATTTTCATGCATTAAAAGCATTACTTGTCAGTCCTTTACAATCATTTTATGGACAGACTGGACATTGCGACCAATCACTGCTCTTGGAAGGTGGACTAACTAACAGAACAATGTTCCTCTTATCTGTATTTAAGATTTCAGTTGCTTATTTTATGACATAATTCAGGATAATTCAGATATTTTTGATGATAACTCTTTGTACAGTAATTTCTGTCCCTCTGGAGAAGAAGTTCGTGATTTTATATATATATATTCACACACTTATCAAAACTTCGCGTACTCAATTAATTGTTTGACACACTCGAGAGTTAAGATGTCCATAATACGAAAGTATAGTTTATAAGAATATGCAACAAAATCTCTGTCTCTGCCTCGACTCAGCTGAGAACAACCACGAGATACCTGATGAAGGCAGCAGAGTCAGCTGTCGAAACGTCGTGTTTTTGCACCGCCATCCGGCTGGACACCCGAGAGCATTTTGTTGCATCGATACGCCGGGAAAGTCTCCACTCACATATCCTGATCTGGGTTTTCCATGGTTTTCCCAGATCACTCCACGCGAATGCGGGGATGGTTCCTCACAATAGCCCATGGGCGCCTCCTGCCATATCCCTTATAACCCTTCCAAACCATAACCCTTTTCGATAGGTGCAATGCACTCTCCGCCACACACTTTTAGTGAATCGCGGAGTAATAATAATAAGAAGAATATGTTTTCGAGTCATAAGTAGTAACTGTCCGTACCATCGAAAATTAATGAAATTTAATGATTAAATATAATTTTTTTGACACCAGTACTTGATACTTCTGTTTATTTATAGACTATGACAAAGCTTGTATTTTTCTAAATTGATCGTTGTAAAAGCGCTTGCAATCACAAACTTCGAACGAATATAACTGCTGTTTGGAAACACATACCGATTCGAATGTATCTTGTGATAAGTTCTAAATTCATTTATTGTTCCTTTATAATGCTTTCTGTATTACATTTTACACGAAGATAACAGCATAAAAAGGGTAGTTTTCAATAAAAGATGGAGATTTATACAGAAAAGGTTTATTACGGCTGGGTACACTCTGCCCCGCCTCATTATTGTGATGATCTTATATCGAGTCGGATGTTGAGTCAATGTAAGCTTCACGAGTGTTCAGCCGGATAGCTTCATAACAACACAACGTTTCGACAGCTGACTGCTTTCTTCATCAGGTGCGGAAGGCTACAGGTGCTGTAAGCTGGAAGTCAGCGCCTAGACTGGCATAGTAGAAGTTTCTTGTTTCCAGCAAACAATCGCAAATATTACAGCTATTACTGACTGCATGAAAAAGTTCTTTAGAACAAAAATTTTAGAAAATTAGATGTTCAAATAGTTCTATTGGAAGAAATTGTTGATATAACTAAAAATAACGAAAATATGATAAAATTTGCGTTTACTTCAATGTCTGAATACCCTCTCCAAACATTCTGCCACAACGTTCCAAGTTAGAACAAACAAACAAAAAAAGTTTTAAATTCTCCTACCATTGATACGTGATGACCAGAGAGGCAAATGAGAATTTGGTTTGGTTGATCATTTGCATTTATAACTCATGAAATGGGTTTCCATAAAATCGAAATAGGCCAAATTCCTAGACACAATACATCAGCATGAAATTTAATGTGTCGGTTCAGTTTGAATGACAACTGCTCTGGCATGGAAGTTACCTTATAAACCGATGTAGGAAATGTAATTAAGTATATAAATAATAAGTAAAGTATAAGATATAAGTAAGGTATTAGCCCACTCCATTTAACTGTATGGCATGCTGTGAACTCACTGACAGTTCCTCGCTGCGGTAAGCTGTCAGGGTCTGCTCGTCCTGCAGCAGCACCACGAAGTACGGCTCCCACGCCACCAGAGGAACTCGCTCGTCCTTGAGAGCGTTCGCCGGTCTGTGGCCAATCCTGGGGTCCTCGTCTGCAACAAACAGTGTCTTTATTCACTAAACTATGCATTTCACATCACTGTGCACGTAGGCTGTTAGATTTACAGGGAATCTAAGGCAGTAGCCGAGTAGGTACTACCAGCCGAACGACCTGAATCGCACATCGCTACATTTCACCATGGGACTTATTCAACCCTTTCTACATATCTACGACGACAGTACTATACGCTGTAGGTGGTATAGTCATGCGGATATCCAAAATTGTGACCTTCAACCTTCCGAAAAACGAAAAAGATTTAAGCTTTTTCGTTTCATTAACGGAAACAGCTATAATATTCCGGCAATAAAAGAGTAATTCGAACATGGAATACATTTATTTTTTAAGAAATTTATGAGATACGAGGGTGAGTCAAATGAAAACCTTAAATATTTTTTAAAATATTATTTGTTGTGCAGAAGTGGCACAAAGCTGTATCACTTTTCAACGTGATCTCCCCCACGCTCAATGGAAGTCCTCCAGCACTTCTAAAGTGCATAAATTCCTTTAGAAAAAAATTCTTTTGGTAGTCCGCGCAACCACTCATGCACCGCGTGGCGTACCTCTTCATCAGAAAGGAACTTCTTTCCTCCCGTTGCTTCTTTGAGTGGTCCAAACATATGGAAATCACTTGGGGCAAGGTCTGGTGAGTATGGTGGATGACACTCAAAATGCATGCCTGTGATTGTTGCAACTGTTGTACGGGCAGTGTGGAGCCTTGCATTGTCATGTTGCAAAACGACACCTGATGACAGCAATCGACGTCGCTTTGATTTGATTGCAAGCCGAAGATGATTTTTTAGGAGATCTGTGTATGATTCACTGGTGACAGTGGTCCCTCTAGGCATGTAATGCCCCAAAATGACGCCTTTTTCGTCCCAAAAGACAGTCAGAATAACCTTCCCTTCTGATGGTTCTGTTCGAAACTTCTTTGGTGTTGGTGATGAGGAATGGCGCTATTCCTTGTTCGCTCTCTTCATTTCTGGTTGGTGGAAGTGAACCCAGGTTTCGTCCCCAGTAACGATTCTTGCAAGGAAACCATCACCTTCTCGTTCAAAGCGCCGAAGAAATTCTTCACATGCATCAACACGTCGTTCTCTCATTTCAGGAGTGAGCTGCCGTGGCACCCATCTTGCAGACACTTTGTGAAACTGGAGCACATCATGCACAATGTGGTGTGTTGAACCATGATTAATCTTTAAACATGCTGCAATGTCATTCAGTGTAACTCAGCGGTTTTCCATCACTATGGCTTCAACTGCTGCAATTTTCTGTGGAATCACAACTCGTTGTGCCTGACCTGGACGAGGAGCATCTTCCACTGAAGTCACACCACTTGTGAACTTCCTACTCCATTCGTAGACTTGCTGCTGTGACAAACATTCATCACCGTACTGAACCTTCATTGTTCGATGAATTTCAATAGGTTTCACACCTTCACTACTCAAAACGAATAACAGAACGCTGTTCTTCCCTGGTGCAAGTCTCTAGTGGGGCAGCCATCTTTATACTGATACTACGACGGTATTTGTGCATCTGCACTATGCTGCCACCTACAGGCCATTCTGCACGCTGCTTGTAGCACGCTTACCAACTCACAGGATAACGGCGCGAAATTTCGATTTTTTATTAAAAATTTAAGGTTTTCATTTGACTCACCCTCGTACATATATATATAAAAAAAATATCAAAATGATACAAAATAATAACACAAATTAATCATTTTGAACCAGTACTGGGTCACAACAAAGTACAGCTTTTATAGCTGTCTTCATAAATATATTATAACTAGAGATTTATATTAATATTAAATGTTTGTTCTGTATTATAATTATTGGAGACAGTGCAGAGTTTTCTGAGGGAACTGTCAAAGCACGTAACACGTTTTTAAAGTAAGTAATTTTAGCAGTCACTTCGTGAAGCTGCTTTCCTGTAAGGGCAGTTCTTTTAGTTCTGTCGTTAAATCTGTTATTTTTTAGTAAAATAAAAAATAAACAAGGAACTAAATCAAATTAAGGTGACCGTTGAGCGATACCGATATTATCTAGCTTACATTATTGACAAAAAAGTAACAGCTGAAATGTTACTGCAAAAAAAAAAAAAAAAAATATTCTATGATTAGCATACAACATGCAATTAGAACCTTCCGTATTTAAGAATGCGTTGCTCCTGTTAGTGGTAACGCGTGATGTATTGCTGTATATCCAGAGTTTGCTTTATTCTTGGCAGCCAGTTATTCTTGCAGGTCAATCTCTTACCCTTATCTGTCACAAACATTTATAACTCGGGGAGTCCAAAAAAAATTCTGTCTGCAGTAACAAGCAAAATTGTTACACGAAGCACATAAAAACTATACCTTAATATAACAGTGCAAAAAATTTCGCAAGTTAATCCTAACGCAAACCATCACTGTTGTGCATCTTTTTCATGAAGTTCTAGGATTTAAAATTTGAAGGAATAAACAGGAAATCACGGGAACAAGGAAAGATAATGTTAGGCTGATTATGAGTTGTTGCTCCTGAGCTACAGTCTCTGGTGGGTTGCCGCGATGGCTCAGATTAGCGGATGCTGAGCGCCTTGTCTCGCGGTTCCTCGGTTCGAGTCGGACCGCGAGCAAGTGTGGTTTAGCGAAGTGTAATGTTTATCTTGTGCACTGGGGCACTAAAAACACACAAAACATCTATTGAGAAGTTAAAATAACAGATTCCTGCTCCTATCTTTTAAAAAATCCAGATTCCGTTTTGTTTTTTATACTGTAGAGTGCTCGTTATATATGGTATCTTATTGCAATGACCCGTTAAAGATCGGTTTAAAAGAACCGAATTTGGACACGGTCTTTGAGAAGAGACAATTCCCCATTTGCTTGAATAATTTCGGGAATTATTTGAAAACCGAAATTTGGCTGGACTGTAATTTGTACTAAGTACTAGTTAATGCCATTACACAACTATACTAGCCACCCACTTCTTTTGGCTGTTCATTCCATGTAAATATATGATTTGTAATTGCAGTTACAAAATTATTGATAAGCATTCTTAAAGGAGGAGCTTAAAATTTTTGATGATAATAGAACCGCCGAAACTCAGAATGTCTGCACGAAAGAAACAACATAGTTTCTAATCCAATCTTTAAATTCAGAAACGCAAATAAATACTTTGATTAATTTCCTAGTCGTTAGCTGAGTAGGTTTAGAATCAAGATGTTGTACAGACCTCTTTGATATCTGTAGATTTCGTTACATTAATTCTTTGTTTACTGATGAGACGCTCAAACAAAAAATTAAAGGCAATTAGTTTCTCAATTCTAAAATCCAGTCTTATTGTAGAAATCAGTGAACGGAGGTTTGGAAATCACAACAACCAAGTGGTTTATATGTATCCTACGTTTCATTCATTCTGAGCAAAATGCTGTCAGTTTCTAAATTACGGAAGATAAAAATCATAAAATAACCGATAGTAATAGTGGCACTAGCTTTGCATAGTTTTTTGATAAAAGAGGAACTGCTAAGTCGTTTGGTAAAGAGTCAGCTGGCAAGTAGATACAATTATCATGAACGACACTGTAACCCGTCATAAATCTCTTTCACACTTTGCAAGTGATGCGTGGAAGGAAAATCGTGGTGTAAAGGCGGATACGTATCAGTACGAGGCCACGCACGAACGGGACCGAGGCGAGGCGAGGCGAGGCGAGGCGGAACGTATGTACACTTTGGTTGCACGAACGCAGTTCGCCGAGGCATCGAACGAGACAGATATAAGTCCATTCGTTTGTTCTGACGAGCTGGCAGTGATGTGATGTTAGAGCATAGACATGGAACACAGTGAAGATTTAGCAGTGGCTATTGCTGCATTCATAGTGATTGCTAGTATAGCTAGAAACAGAAATAACAGACGGTGCTTGATAACTAGACATTATCGGAATAGAATGTTCACTCGTGGGCAATTATTTTTAAACATATGATGGAGGAAAAAGTGGATGTCCATTTTCGAAACTTAGCGAGAAGGTCGTCCACTGACTATATTTTACTAGAGTAGATTTGGGTGAAAATTTCGAAGATTGATTCAAATTTTTCGAAAAGCAGAAACCGCTGAAGAAAGGTTAGCCATAACACTGAGTTACCTGGCAACTGGTGATTCATTTACTAGCATGGAGTATCTTTTCAATGTATCGAAGCAGCTGATTTCAAGAATCATACCAGAAATATATAATAATGTGTTGCTTTAAAATTTTTTGTTACATAGTTATGTTACTTATAAATATATATTTTCAGCATGGGATGAAGTGTTTCCACTTACAAGGCATTTGTTTGAGATTCCAGGAAATCAGTTAAACGAAAATTAAGTGAATATTGAAGGCTCAGTAGAGCAAGGAGGGTGAGCGAAAAGGCCTTTGATGTTTGGAATGTGTGGAAGGAGAATGTCGATATTTCGTAATCAAATATATTATTTAGAGTTTTTTGTTTATCAAGATATCTTTTTCCCTTTATACCTTACCAAAATCGCTAAATGCGATATCATATCAAGTATTATGTTCTCCACTTTGGTAACATCATTAATTAAGAAAGGAATTTTTCGTAATTCAACCTGTAAATGGAAAAATTATGATAGTTCAGAGTCAAACTGCTAGGCTTCGCTGTCGTCGGTAGAGAGTGTTAGTATTACAGCAGCACATTTCACAGAGATATTGATACACTCTGTGTGTTTCCTAGAGTAACGAGCTTTTCTGATATTTCTTTTTCTGTTGGGGAAACATTTCATTATTTCTAGTTGTTATGTAAGATGTTGTAAGTGCTTTGCTACATACCCGTTTCAGTTGGCATATAAACAATTCCTACAAATGATCCAGATCTTGTTTCGTCCTAATACAAACCCTTAACCACGCTATTCATTGTATATCATTCGCACGGGCCACCAAGTAATACTAGCCTTGTGCTGCCTTCATACCTGTTGACTAACGATATCTGCACTGGGGTGAAGAAGGCGTCGGAAGTACCGACAGCACAGAAATAGCAAAAAAATCAAGATTTGACTTACACAGGCTGTTATGCTACATTAGGATCACAATTTTTTTTTTCCAAAACTGGATCGCTTAGCTGGGAACGTGCCAGTGTTACAGGTGGAATACACAGAAAGCATATTAAACTTGTAAAATAAACAAAAAAATAAAATTTGATTCATGAGATTACATATGGTTGTCTTTAACTAGTTTCTGTTTTCTCCCATATTTTTCCTATTTTTATCATTACATTTTGCGTGTTGGAAATCATATAACCCTTTGAAAGTCATTATTAATGGCGTATGGTTTCTCTTACCAATTACGTTTGCCTGAAATGAAAAAGTCACGGTGTTCGAAATTTTTTCTGATTTTTCATCTTTATTCAAATTCATAAATTAACTTTTCACAATTTGATTATTTGGAATGCTGGCAAAAAATTCCATTACCTTACAAAACAAATTGTAACATAAAAATTAGAAAAATCATTCAGTGTTGCTGGCACTCCTATCGCACTCTAGGTCGCAGTGAATCGCATCTGGGTGCGTCGGGTGGAAAAATACGCATGAAACTTCAATCTAAAAATGCGACTCGACGCGATCCACCCCGAACCGACTCACCCCCTCTGTTGTGTGCCTTTCCCCATAAGAATCTGTGTAAACGATTGATGACTCATTTCTGCGATGCAATGCGACGCGGCCTGCCCCAGCCATTGTGCGCTTACTTTTAACATACAAAAATATTTAGAATCTTTAAACAGAATACTTAACGTCAACTTCAACGACACGCCAAGTAAAAAATGTGGTATTACTGCCAAAATCAGTATCAATAAACTTATGGTTATCAGAAAAAATAAAAGCATACCATTAACAAACAAAAAAAAGCACAATATTTCACTAACTGCTTTCATACATAAAAAAGGGTACAGGCAAATATGAAAAGTCACAAATCTTTAGTAACAACTGGAAAATACAGAAAATATACAAATCTGTGACAAGTAGATAAAAAATTTGTACACAAACGTTTAATAATTATTCATTGCTTTCCATACTGTCAGTGGCATAATTAGTGCACATGTTCTGATATGTAAATAGACATCTCATATCACACTCTTAACACCAGATTGCGGTATAACAGAATAAATGTCCTGTATGAGGCCACCAGTCAGTAGTTTGTCCGCCCCCGATCTAAAGGCGATATCAGTCAGATCATATATATCATCAGGAACATGCACTATCAATAAAACACAATTTTGTTTACTCCATCGACACACGAATTTTTTTTATTGGTTCTCATATTTTAATTTTAAAATATAATAAAGTAATTTTAAAAATATTAACGTCTGCTGTACACTGTCTATAAATGAGAAAAATAAAATTTATTCTTTATTAAAATATTTATAAGTTTCGCATGTTAATAGACCCATGATATTGAGAGCACTTTGCAGCTTCTTATATAATATCGTAATGTTCTGTCCGTAAATATTCGTTATAACAAATGGATTGTTCGGCACACTTATCAGAAACCCATGACATTTTTCCCGTGTGATTCTGTAAAACACCATGTGTTCAGGAATTGGTGTATTTCTAACAAATGTGTCTTGAGGACACATTCATCAAGGTCGTTTGCTTAAGAGTACTGATGGTATTTGCAGGCAATATTGATCCGGGTTGTTCCGACATTATATTTTCCAAGATTATCTTGTACCTACACCAAAAACAACAATATGTAATTGAGTGATGTGATGCTTGACCATCGGAACACGAATATGCAATTTAAATAAAATGATAGTGAGTAATATGATGCTCGGCCATCAGCATATACGAATTTATTATTTAAATAAAATGCATACTAATTGTTATAAAGTACCATTCACACAAGGTGCGGTAGTGGAGTTTTTATGATGACAAATGAGTAATATTTCCCCTGTCATGCTTCCTTACCTTACTTGTTGAGCGTAACTTTTTTTCCTCATTGATCAAGTTACTATAGAGAAATATAGCTTTCACTTCATTCAGTATTAGTTTAAAATTTGGCAGGAATTTTTTAACAATTCAACATTGTTTCAAATTAGAGCTTGGTTATACTACCATTAAGAGGGCCAGCATTAGGAGTATAGGCTAGCAACTGAGAATTCTTATAGTCTTTCAGCATAGCTAGGACCATTGGAGGATAGAAGGAGGGTGAAGCGAGTCATGGGAGTGTACTGGTGATGAAGCATGGAAAGATATTCCTGGGAAAATTAAGAGAGGTGCTTGGAAGGGTAAGGTTGACCATGGCCACAATCTGGCACTTAATTTCAGGTATAAGGGTGTGTGAAAATTTTCTTTCATAGGAAAGGAAGTGAGGGACTGGAATAAATTGCCAAGAAAAGTGATGAATAACTTACCGGAAACACTAAAATAATTTAAAGCAAAAATTAGTAGAGTGCAAAAGTAGGTTGGAAGGAGAAAGGGAGGGGGTGTAGGGAGATTGCCACTGGAGCGAGTGTTCCATCGCAATTTTATCAATTATTATTTATATTATTACAAGATTGCATGTAACAAGTATTAATTTGCTTGTATCAAAACACCTTGTATCTTTCAAACACACAGTTATACAGGTAAGAAGATTTGTCTTTTGAATCACCCTATATTAAGTTCGTTCCGAATATAGTGTTTTAGTTTGGTAGGATCAAGGCTGCATCATCTTCCACAAGTGTATTACAAAACAATTGCTACAGACAAGATGGTTAGGACGGCTGAAGTTTTCAGTATTGCCCACAGCCAGGGACCTAGCTTGTTAAACTTGACTCCTTAACAACAGAACAGAACCGGAAAGACGTTAGGACAGCTTCATATAAGTGTTATGATTTAAATGATATGCTGCTTCACAGTTGCTTTTCAATTAGTTTTAAGATAAAATTCAATGGTTTATCAACTTCAAGAGTTCTGGGTTCAAAGTTCGATGCGGCGATGAGCTTTTACATTCTCATGACTGAATACAGACACAACTTGAAGTTGTTGCATCAGCAGTATGCACAACACACTGCACTATTTTGAAACATTTTATGTGTATTTACTGAACCAAGGATTTGATGATGTAACCGCATTGTGTACCCACATATAACAGGAGATGGTACTTACACAGCTGCTTACCAGATGTAGCTTAGTGAATCAGGAACTCCAGCACAATTATGTTTTCCTTGTGTTCAGGTCTCAAAAATCTATGAACTTCATCCCAAACCATTACAATATATATATTCTATAATTCATAATGTTTGTGATAGGTAGATTTTAATATATAATCAATAAGAAATTATATACGGTTTTCATGTGTTGTATTCTGCTTCTAGTGAGGTAACATAGTTTATACGCACAAGGTACAATTATAAAAAAGATATAAGTACATAAAATATATGTATACGAACGTTTAATAATTATTCGTCACTTTCGTAACTGTCAGTGGAATATTTAAGGCAGGTATAATTTTAAAAATGTTATGATCTATTGCACAGTGTCTATATATAAGTTGTCCACAGGTGAAATAGTGTTATATAATATGAGGCTGAACAGCTGGAAGATGACCTGGATAGATAGCTAGTTGGGATGACGGTAAATGCAAAGAAAAATCAGTTTGTTGTGTACACAGATAAAAAATCTAAAGGTTGATTAAGATTATAGGGTGGGGATGGAATTGCTTTTGATGGCTTGAAATGTAAATATTTTGGCATAAAATTTGACAGTAAATTCAACTAGGGAGGGAAAGGCTTCAAAATTCCTCACTTTTTTGAGAGAGTGTAGAGAGTTTAATCAGAGAAGTTAACGAATTGGGTTTCAAAACTTTGGTCAGGGCGTTCCTTAAATATAGATGTAGTATGGGACACACATTTTGTGTATCAAATACAGAAGTTGGAGGGGCCGCAATGAATTTGCTGCTACATTTTTCTCAGGAAATTATTGCAAAGCACAATCAGTAACTGGAGGATGGTGACGAGATTTCTGGGTCTAATGGTAAATTGTGAAAGATGAAAAACCACCTTAATGACAGTAAACATATACAGGTATAAACTTTATCGCAACACTTTACAATAGATACATTCAATAATAGACGATATTTGTGATGGATAGGATTTAATTTACAATCAATAAGAAATTCTACACGGTTTTCATGTAGTTCATTACGTGTATGCATTATTCCACCCAAAGCGCAGGAACTAAATTTACACATGGTGGCCTTCAAAATGCGACTAGTCAAATGAGCAAAATACCTCCACCCCCACCTCCTGGCTATATAAAGTGGGTCGTTAAGGTGGAGGTATCCAGAAGAGGAGAGCTAGCAATAAGGTTACTGGCTCTCTCTCCGACAACCTTACTAGTCATTGGCTACAATAATCCCTCTCGTGATTGGCTGCATCCTTGATTCTCGCGAGCTGTGATTGACTAAAATACGCGCACCTGTGATTGGCTGATTTCGCAATGTATTGGAATCTGCGCCCAAACGTCGTATCTTCCACATGGATCTGAGGAACATCAGTCCAGAAAAGTGATCCATTCAAGAATGGAGACGTCGCCTCACCCCCTAACAAGATACTATCGTAGTTTATCTGGAAAAATACGTTTCCCTGGAATGTACATACCAACGACGTCACACTTTCAAGCAAACAATGACAAACCACCAGTGCAGCCACCATGCCAGGAAGATTCTCACAGAAGGGCCAGAAGCACTGGTGCTACCGACTCGGCGTGCTAGTGACTTCGGTTGGAAGGAGTACGTCGAGCTGACCCAAATGAGGTACAAGACCTACTGCTTCAACCCGTATGGCACCAGTTTCAAATAATCACCAATAATAAAGATGCCATCGCCAGAGCATCTGGTCAGCAAGACACCACCACCCAAGTCCGGCGCTACTACACCGTTGGACGCTGAAGACTATCTTGAAGAAGATGAAACGCGAACACCATAGATCATCACGAAGAAGAAGGGCCGGTTCTTTCTATCGCCACCTTCTATGAAGGCACCTTCGTAAAACTGGCAGACGCCTTCTATGAGGGGGCCAATATTTACATCCTCAGCTTCCCAGTGAAGGAAAGGATGCGATTTTTGCCAGAGTATCTGAAACAACTTCGTCTTCTGACAGATTACCTTGATAAGCGTGGCATCCGCCACGTCCTTCAGCTCATACGACGAAGTTGATCGTGAGCGAACCTCCTGTAGATGTCCCCGAGGAGACTGTGGCCGATTAGCTCAACAGCAGCGGCGTTGTCGCCTCTGCTGTTCATCAAATCGCCTGGAATCAAAGAAGAAAAGGCCTCTCGCTCTTGCCCAGTGCTGTCGCTACCAGAGTAATGGACATCTGGCACGCGACTGAAGTGGGGAAGAGCTCTTCGTGAGGTGTGCGGGAAACTACAACGCAGCAGGCTGCAGCATTTCACGAGAAATGGTGCGGACTTGCTGCAACTGCCAGGGCAATCATCTAGCCTGCTACAGTAGTTGTCCTGCAAAGCTGAATTTACCCGCTGATAAGCCGGCGCCTCCTCTAAACAATATACAACTCAACCGACGACTTCACTCGAGTGCGACAAAGGCTTACTCCAAGGAGGTAACGCCAACGCGGCAGCAGCGCGCTCTCAACAAGTGGCACCACCAGGGTCCGCTGTAAACTACATCTGCAGAGAAGATCTCAACATCATGATGCAGATTCTTCAGCAACAGTTATTTTTACTGACCCAGCAGCATAAAGTCAAAATTCAGTAGTATCAAACAGCCACAACGACTCAGCAACGCTCTTGATTCTTGAATACAAGGAAAGTGCTTTTGAACGTAGAATTTATTCCAATATTATCCAAAATTCTTTAAATTTTCTAGAGCCATTAGAATACCTTGATGTGATCAAATAAAAAAAAAATTAAGAAATTGTTGGTAGTTAGTCCTTCCCATCCATAAAGGTTCAGGTTGGGTGGTTGTCTCATTAAGTATTCAGAAGGAAATGATTTTCGAAACCGTCCATATGTGTTTTTTTTTTTCACTAAAATGCGTAAGGTCAGGCGCAGCACTTCCCTGTCGGATTGGTATAAAAACTATGTGAAATCGGAGCTCAGAATAAAGCAGAGTGAGTTTCAAGAACGGGACAGTGACAAAACTCTCGATGTAGACATATCCCCCCCACATCAATTTTTCAACCTTTCTATCAGGCGTCTTCCTATCTTGCTCTGCCACTTGATATCCATAGAGTGGCGTCATCAAGGTTGCAAACAAAGATGATGACCTAAGCTTTCTATGTACCATTCTTGCTGTTAACATAAAGGCGCTTAAGAAACATGGAGACCAATAAAGTACATTCATACTACCCCCTTGATTTCTTGGGTATTGAGTATCTGATAAAACTCTCAAACATTCTAGAGGCAAAATCCAAACAACTCTGTAAATGTTTTCGGTCTGGATATAGTTAAAGATGAACATGTATTTGCCGAGGCCCTCCATCACACGGCAGACAAACGCGTAAACCACATAAAAATATTAATGATTACTGACTGTACTGGAAAATTCTGTAACTGTTGGATTCACAATTTGTCGAGAGTTGGTTAGATCTTCATTAACAGACAACTGTAGTGCTATATTGATTTGTGACAAATATCTGCAACATTTCAGCCGCAAAGATATCCTGGTTCGCCACGAGATCGATTGCGCAGGAGTAGTTCCTGTAAGCGTTGGTTCACCCGACGACAAGGCCTTAAAGTTTAAGGATTTTGTGCACCAGCAGCGTGTATCCGTCGTCGTTTACGCGGACTTTGAAAGTTTATTGCTACCTTATGGTACATGTAGTCCTCCAGTCAAGGTCTCATACACTACAAGAGTCCAGAAACATATCCCTTTCGTTGCCGCAGACCAGGTCGTTTTTCCAGATGTACCCAGTCTATCGCGATTCAACTCCCTGTCGGGTATAAAACCCGAGAAATTGCTTGTGGGTGAAATCGTTAAATTTGCCAGAAAGTTAATGAAATGTAGATGAGGTGTATTCCACTTGTAATGACAGATGAGCAAGACGCAAAGTTTACTGATGCTTCGATATGCCACATCTGTGAGAAAGAGATTGAAAGGGGGAATGTCAAGGTCCGCGATCATTGTCATATCAGTGGTAAATTTAAGGGGCTGCACACATTGACTGCAATTTTCAGTTTAAAAATCACAGGTACATACCCAATTTCTTTCACAACCTTTCTGGGTATGACGCATATTTCATAGTTATGGCTTTATCGGACCTCGAAGACAATAGGATGGATGTGCTTCCCATACACACTGAACCTTAGATATCTTTTTCTAAAAAGGTTGAATTTCATTCAATCACGTTCAGAATTCTGTACTCATACCTTTCATACAGGCCCTTTTAGAAAAATTGGTTTGGAACCTTGAGGACGTCAACACGTGCATCACCAGTGCTGATTTCACCTACCAGGAGAAGTTTCAATTAGTTAAACCTAAGGGTGTCTTCCCCTACGAGCACATGGATTCGTGGGAGGAGCTCACCGAAGCCACGCTTCCTCCAAAGTCAAAATTTTGCAGTGCGCTGTCGGAGTCCGAAATTTCGGATGTTAATTACGAACACGCAACACAAGTGTGGAGGGTTTTCCAGATCAACACTTTGGGTGAATATGCAAGTCTGTATATGGGCACAGATGTACGGCAACTTGCAGATTTGTTTGATAAATTTAGGAGTTATGTTTTAGGAAGTACTCCCTGGACCCAACCCACTACTTTAAATCCCCACGCTTTTCGTAGAAGGCTATGTAAAGCAACTGGACCTTCTGAAAAAGGTCGACATGCTGCTCCTTTTTAAACGATGAATTCGAGGAGGTATTTGCCGGTGCGTCCACAGGTATGCCAAGGCAAATAACCGGTACATGCCGGAGTACAACCACGAGCCGCCGGAAGATTTTATAATGTTCTTCGACGTAAACAATATGTATGGCTTGACCACGTCGGAGTATCTGTTCTCTGGTGGGTTTAAATGGCTATTGGCTAAACAGATTGCTAGTCTAGATTTTATGAGCGTTGCAGCCGATTCGCCTCGGGGATTCGAATTGGAGGCAGATCATACGATTCCTCAGGATAAACACGACGTTCTAGCAGACCTGCCGCTATGTCCAGTTCACAAAGCCCCTGTAGGTTCTACCATCCTCAAGCTGATGACCACACTGGCGAATAAGGTACAGTATGTTCTCTGTTACCGAATCCTCCAGCAATGTGTAGGCTTGGAGTTGCAGGTGACCAAAATTCATCACGTAATATCTTTCAATCAGTCACCTGGGTTGAAAGACTACATATCTCTCAATATGTGTTCCATACCTTCCGCCAAAACATACTTCGAGAGAGATTTCTATAAATTGATGAACAATTCAATATTCGGCAAAATTATGGACAACAATTGTAATAAACGTGACGCGAAATTGTGTCCTTGACCTTTCTAAACTGAGGATGTACTGATTTCATTACGAATTTGCCTTTCCTCAATTTAGATGCCCTAAATTACACACAGACTGCTTCATTTAATTTGTGAGGAACTGTGATCTATATGAAGTGATGCTCTGTAACAGGGACGAGTTCAACACGTCCGGATATAGCACCGGCAACCGTTTCGGTATAGACTCCCATAAAGAAAAACTTGGCGGTGTTATGAAGGACGAGTCGAATGGCACCCTGATTGCGAGTTTGCTGGGTTACGGGCAAAAATGTGTGCATTCCGGCTCGAAACCAACCAAACCTTTAGACGGCCTAAAGGTTTCGCACGCTCTGTCACTCGAAAGCTACAGATGGAATATTATGTAAACTGCGTCGATGGGGAAACTCCTCGTTGCCATAGCAGCAGCGTATATCATTGACACATGTAAATGACGTTCAAATCACCAAATTTGGTCCGTCCAGGACGGATGATAAGCGGTATATTTTCCCCAATGGGATAGAGACCCCAAGGTGGGGACAATGCCAATACGTGGGTGAATATTTGTATTATTGTGTATATAGTTTATGAGTGAAAAGGAAATATACTGTTTAACCGTGTGTCTAGTTTGTAAATGTATACATATATCTGCTTAGGACACCGCAAATATGTAAATAGGCTGCTGTAAATATTTATTTTTTTTGTGATGGAGTACAAATACTGTACATACATAAAAAGTTAATTAATTTGCTTGCAGTGCACTATTGGTTTGTAGCGAGTCGCTTGAATAAGTCTACAGAAAACCAACGCTGTTCATAGCACAAAAACATTGTTAAACAGAATAGTTGAACAGTAAGTTTTTAGAGCGGTACAATATATAAAATAGGAGTATAGCAAAATATAAGTCTTTTGGGCGACATGCTCTGTAGAATAGGAGTATAGAAAAATCGAAAAATCAATGCTGTAAATAGCTTGTAAGTTTGCTCAGCGTTGTACTCATTTGCTTTGTATAGAGCCAACCGAAAAAAAAGAACGTTGAAACAATTGGGCGCTGGGTATAAACTTCATGCCCTATAAAAATAGACTATGTATACAGAAAAAATCATTGCTGTACATATACTGTAATTTTGCCGAGCGAAATGTTCATTCACTTTGTATAAAGACAGGTGAAAAAAAATGTAATAATATACAATGTGTACAGAAAAATTATTGCTGTACAAGTTTGCTCGACGACATGCTCATTTGCTTTGTATAAATGTCATTGAAGAAAACAATAATTACCATAAGTAGAAACATAGGTTTATTTATTTTAAAAATTGTACATTTTTAGATTTTAAATAAATCTTTTATATGGATCCACGCGTTATGTAACTTATAAAACCCAGCCACTTAAGGAAGAATATTTTCCCTTCTATTTATCATTCGTTAAGCTAAAAATATACTTGCAAGTTTTGTTAGTGCTAATTCATTTGCTGTTAAAATGCTCCTGCAATATCTTTCCCTTGATAAACTGTAAATAAGTTACAGTATTTGTTAATTTCACTTTACTGATGGTAAAAACTTCAGTTGACCAGGTTTGGCAAGTAGCCTTTCTCAAACTTTTATTTAAATCTGCTGATCCTGACAGTCAACAACTTTGAATTTTGCAGAAGTATTAATATCAATATGACTGTGAACCACGCCTGCTGAATTCCTACCACATTGCATTCTTGAACGTTCTCTTGAGACCTTCAACTACTGATGCTTTACGATGAATGTAAGTTGAGTAGTAATTAATGCCATGGCTAGTCATGTGTGTCTTAAACTTTGAACTGCAAAACTGCTTTCCGTTGGTATTTTCATTGTAGCGTAGGGCATCCACACTAGCCGTCTTGTACTTGAGAAGTAGAGCTTGTAGCTACTGTTTCTACGAGAGTATGAGATCGTTTCCGCAATATCAGCTTGCCACAGGTCGTCCTTTGATTATTATACGCAGTCTTGAGGAATTACTTCTTGCCCGTCTAAGAAGTTCTGTTACAACTTGATCCACAACGATAACGAAAACATTTTAGATAGGCCTGAATTATTCAAGGACATTTCTACCACCACGGGAATAAGTGATCATAAAGCTGTAATTGCTACAGTAAAATTAACAACCGCGCGCAAAAAGAAAAAAGAAAGGATCGTTTACAGGTTCGAAAAGGCCCCAAAACAGTGTTTAAGAACGTTTTTGAGGGATAATTACCTTACCTTTATAGAAGCAAGAGGCTCTGATGAAGAACTGTGTCTTCGATTCGTGCGTATTGTCAGGGATGGTATGGACTTACATATACCAAAAAGTATTATCAGGGATGGGAACGATCCCCCGTGGTATACACGTGAAGTTAAACGGTAACTTAAAAAGCACAGAAAGATACAAGCATGCTCAAGAATTAAGATGTATAGGAGTGATTTAGAAATGTTAGGTGAGACAAGAAGACGTTAAGAATGCGATGCGCGAGGGCTTTCTTTATAATTCACTTTCCAAGAGCCTCAACGAAAACCCAAAGAAATTTTGGTCGTATGTAAAAAAAAGTTAGTGGTAGTGATAACAATATGCCAGTTCCACTACAAGACGGTCGGGAAGTTGATGACAGCCGCGACAAGGCTACAGTATTTAACACCAAATTTAAAAATTCTTTCACAGACGAAAACATGGAAAACATTCCCGCTTTTCCACGGGGTATAGAAATGGAGATGGATCCAGTACAGATTGATAGCGTAGGTATTATAAAACAATTAAAGTTCCTGAAGTGCGGGAAACAGCCGGGTCGCGATGGTGAGAGTATTTTCGGAATACGCGGAAGAAATAGAACCATTTTTGTCAGATATATTTCGTAAAGAAAGATACTTTCTGACTAGAAATTAGAGTAGGTGATTTCTGTTTTCAAGAAAGGAGATCGGAGAAATCCTAGGAATTATCGACCCATATCTGTAACATCTATATGCAGTATAATTCTGGAGCATGTCATATGCTCTAACTTTATGAAGTTTCTAGATGAAAACGACGTACTTACAGCAAACCAACGCGGATTTTATAAGATCAGATTGTGTGAAACGCAACTGGTCCTATTTTCACATGAAAGTTATCGATGCAGGTTCACAAGATGATGCAATTTTCTTGGATTTTCAGAAACCTTTTGACTCTGTACCACACAACCGACTTTTAGCGAAGATTCGAGCATTCGGTATATCGGATCAGATTTGCGAATGCATACACGATTTTTGAACTGGTAGGCCACAGTATGTCGTTGTTGACGGGGAAGTCTTTTTTAAACTAAATGTTACTTCGGGCGTTCCTCAAGGAAGTGTAATAGGACTACTTCTTTTCCTAATTTTTATAAACGATCTCGGTGACAATGTTAATTGCAGGATGCGATTGTTTGCTGATGCACTTATCTATAGGGAAGTAAGGTTCTCTGACGATTGCTTAGAAATTCAGTGCGATCTGGATGTTATTTCGGAATGGTGTCATAAATGACAGCTTACACTTAACTGTAAAAAGTAATAAAAAGACCCCGTTTGATCACGATTACAAAGTTAACAATTCAGTTGTTGACAAGGTGGATTCGCTGAAGTATCTAGGGATAACAGTACAAAGCAACATGAAATGGGACTTGCACTTAACTTCTGTCTTCGGCAAAACTAATTCTAAACTACGATTCGTAGGTCGTATTTTGAGAAGTTGTAATGTTCACACAAAGGAAATAGCGTACAAAAAACTAGTGCGTCCGCATTTGGAATACTGTTGTGGAGTTTGGTATCCGCATCGCATGGGATTTATTGAAACGTAAGAGAAAGTACAGAAGAGAGCCGCTCGATTCGTGGATGCTAGTTACAGTCCTTACGAAAGTGTCACAGAGTTGATATATGGTTTGGGCTGGGAGTGTTTGGCGGACAGACGAGGTCGTTTTCATTTGAATTTGTCGGAGAATTTGCGAAAATTTTTAATTTACGAGTGAAATGAAATACATCTTCCGGCAACCTATTTCGGTCGCAATGACAGGAGACAATATTAGATAAATAAAATGCCGTACTGATACTTTTGTGTATTCTTTCTTCCTCGTTCTGTTCGGGATGCACAGAATTAGGATTGGTGCTTAGCACCCTCTGCCACCCATTATATTTGTGAATTGTAGAGTATATATGTAGATGTATATGTAGATATTACAAACTGATGTCTCCTTCAAAAAGTTCTTCAGTCAGTGTACGCCGTATGTCCTGCTGATGTCGATGAGGTAACGAGCTCATTCGGATCATTCCAATAAATATATTCCTTCATGGGAAGAAGACCGGAACCCAACTGATGGTCAAGTTTAGAGATTATGATTTTATACTTACTGGATTAATGTTTAAAAACTTTTTCATATGGATTAAATTTTACTGTGTGGGCATTCGTTTAATATTTGAAAATAACTCTTCAAGTCCTTGGTAATATATTTTACTAGGTTTTCTATAAATAACGGGCATATTAACCCCTGTGCTCGTTCATATACGTTACCATCGATAGTAATAACTTCTTCATCAATAGTCACAGGGGAGTTTCCAATCATTAGTTAATCATTCTTCTTCCGGACACCCTATACTGAATAATAATCTCTCTCGTTTCGAATCAACGACTATAGGTCAAGCCAGATTATTGCTGCTGCTGCTGATGCGCCGAGGTAAGAAAACATTTTCCACATTATCCGTCACCGGTCTTAACGAATCCTTGAAAAATTGTTCATAGTCGATATTGAACGTCTACAGTTCAAGTAACTTGCGTCTAATAGCATTTCGCGCCTATATGATGCTTCGTTTAGTTGTTGTTGACGCATCCATGAATTTTACTGCACTATTTTATATTTGATAGTTACATTCACTGTAATGGATTGTGGAAATTTACCAATTGTTGAGTTAAAACAAAGTTTATAACCCTGTTTTACATTTAATGACGTATTGTCGTCAATTATCACCCAGTTCACTCCTACATCAACATCGTTCGGGTCATTTACTGAGATGATTTTTTAGTCAACAGGGATTTTATAATAATTTATAGCTATATCTAGCACGTATGGCAAATTTTTATACGCACTCGTTGCCGTAATAGTAACGATCTTAGTAACTTAATTCCATTTTAGACCTCATAAAATTAGCAGTATTGTAAATGTATCGCTTGGTTACTTCTAAATGCGTCACATTTGCGATAGCTCGCCGCATGATCACCACCGCAGTTGGTGCTTTTGTGTGGGGTTTCGCCTTTTTTAAGGGCACATTGACGTGAAAGATGATCGGCAACGCACTTGACGCCTAAGACGCCATGCTGTCGTGAAAGGACCCTTGGTAATTGAAGCACTGAGAGGGTGTCCGAGTGCTAAGCAACTTTTCAATGGTGATCATCACAAAACAGAGTGAAATTATTTTTAAAATTGCTATGTTCTCGATGATGTCTGAGAGAACAACTGGAAATAGAGGTATGTCTTGGTGTGTTTTTGGAGAACGCAGCCGGACGACGGTCCTCGCCACCATTCCACGCTCATCCAGTTCTTCTTTGATATAATGCGGTGATTAATTGAACGACAGTCCTCTGACCGCAACTTCCAGATTCTTGTCGGCCTCAAGATCAGTCTTGGTTTTCAGCAAAAGCTTGTATAGCTCGCATCCTGCTGGTTTCATGCGGAACTCGTGCTTGCAGAGCTTCTTTAACATGATGTTGAGGTTCCTGTAATCTTCTTTATAAGAAACAATCAGGGAAGCCGGTTTTGACTCATTGGTGGCCTTAGTCGATTCAGTTTCCTTGGCTTCCATAGTCGACTCACCCCCAATAGGAAGAGGCAAAAAGGAGTTGCTTGTGGTAGGTGCACTAGCAGCAGAGACGTTGGGGCTCAGTTTAGCGGCAGGAGTAATTCTACGTGGTTTACACCAGCCCTCTGCATCTTCAGTTACCCTTGGGACTTGGGGGGGAGTTTCAGTTTTAGATGACACTTCTGTAACTCGTTTCGTTTGAGTGTCTTCTTTGTCGTTGCAGTGGCTATCTGCAGTACGCTTGCGTAGTGCAGAAGCCTTACGCTCGTACTCCATCGCCGAGGTGTCATCGGTGTAGTCTAATACGCTCTTCATGTACGATATTGAGTCAAGGTTCAGCTCTGTTACCTTCTTCAAGGCCACGATGTCATTTCGCAAATAAAGAGACGGGAGTGTTGTGCTGGCCCCGTGATACCACCGCAAGGTTCCTAGGGCTAGGCACACCCCCATTTCTCGCACCATAGGGTTCCGCTCCTCTCGAGGGTGGGCTGTGTGGCTGTAAAACACTAACAGCCTTGGAGGGGAAGGCACCCACAAAGTCATCGAAGTAAGCTACACTTCCTCCCCCCTGTTTTAAATTTATTTATATCGGTAGTGGACCAAAACGCCATAAAGCCATAACGCAAATTACAATTATATCATCAGCTAGAAATACTATATTACATATACGACCATAACATAAATTATAAAATTATTCTGTCACATCTACGTTAACATTATCACAATACTTCGTATCTGTTATTAGTTAAATGATGATAAATTTTAAGTTACTGGACAAATCAAAGAAGTGAATGCAAACAATAGTGTCCATAGGAACCTTTAGATTTATATTTTCATCTCGCAGTCCTTTAGGAACCTGTATAAACAGCATGATAACCCTGCCGTCGTCGGTCTCAAGGAGATGTGCCATACTTGCTGGAGGAAACTAGCCTAATCTCACCAGCTGTTCTATTAGGTCTGTGGAGCTGTTGGATCTGTTCCAGCAGTTGAAGAGGATATGGCAAATATCTCCTACGCTCGCCTCGTCACATCCGCATAAGGCCCTTTGAACGATGTATATTTCATTCAGATATGCGGGGAAACAGCCATAGTTATAGTGGCTTTTGTTAGTATCTCGAGTTGATGATGCCAATGCGGTTTGGCATGACGGGGTGGATCTGTCCACAGTGTCTCCTTTTAACTAACCGTGTCTCCTCCCTATCTCTAATGATTCTTTTTTTTTGGGGGTTGTCGTTTGGTCTCTCATAGTTACGAAAGGATAAACACAACCTTCTTCAAAAGCCAGTTTCGCCAAGTGGTCCACCAGCTCGTTACCTTCTAGCACGATGTGGACTTTCACCCACACGAACACTAGCGTTTTGTTTTTCGGTTTCATCCGGTATGCTGCTTCCAGGATTCTGCCTTGGGTCTTTGTTGGTAGTTTACATGTTTTATTGCAGGCTGCCTAACGACGAGCGAGAGTCTGATATGATTACGAATACTGTATCATCCAAGCCCTAACCATACTCAATTGCCCTCTGAATATCCAACATTTCCGCTGTGAAGAGGGATGCATCCCCGGGAAGTTTAAATATATCATATAGATTCGTTTTTAGACCCAAGTATGCACAGCCCACAGATGAATTTGATTTCGATCCATCGGTGTAGATGAGGGACGCGTTTGGTCAATCCGCTAAGAATTCTGCCAGCTTAGCGGTACTAGCTTCTTCGGGGCCTTCCACATTAATGTCGGTTTTCAGCTTAAGTGATGTGACAGTTGCTTTATGTGGCATACAAAACTCTGGAAGAAAGTGTATCGACATTATGTTGCGGCTGTACATGTTGATTTCGTTTAGTGCGACTAGTAGTATCTTCTTGCGTGACCAGAATCTTCCACAAGACACTTGAGTTCCAAGAGCCTCACTTTTGCTTAAGCAAAAACTGTCTTCATAGTTGCAAACGACGTATGCGGGAAGGTGGCTCTAGTGCTTCTACCAGAAATATACTGGATTCAATTTTTCCCCCTATTCCGTGTGGTTGTCTCTCCTTCTTCCTGTGTACAGTCGGTGTTTAGGAATGCAGCTATGTGGTCCTTCAAGTTATGTGGAAGGTTTTGTGTGGTGGCCATGTTGAAAAGTGAGGTAACCGGTCTATATATTTTGACGATTACTTCGTCAGATACTGTCGTATTGCTCGCACTGTACGGGTTATTTTGTATGGGAGGTCCACTGGCATGAGCATATGCATCATAATACAGCTCCGCGGGGGAAGAACTGCGACTGTAGTAGTCGGATTATATAGTAACTTCTTGCAGTCTTGGCTTGGGTGGGAGCATCACGGGTGCTTGACCAACAAGCAACGGTGTAATGTACTCCGCGCTATTAAGCAATGGCGGAAATTTTTTGTTGCTCTAGCGTCGTATTGTGTAGGATCATGTTCTCCTTTACTCTCTTTTGTTTCTGAAATTCTGTATAATTTTCGTTAGTTGCAAAATGGTTACCTTCACAACAGATACAGACAAATGGGCCTTGAAAATCACAGCTCGATGTTATGCCTTGGCCCATGAAATATGTGCAACAAGATGCACTGCGTCATTGGTTACTAAGGTGAGCGAAACGTAAACAGTTAAAGCATTGAGTTACCCTGGGTACGTATGGATCCACACTAAATCTTGTGCTGGCTGAAGATTTGGATATATTCTGACAAGAGCTGTCCATCAAACGTTGGGTCAACCGACTGGTAGAATTTCCCGCATTATACGTCGCACTACCAGAACTTCTATCACAGATTCTACTTCCTGAAAATTTCCGATTCATTAAGCGCTGGGTCGAAATTCCTATTAGGATGTTTACTGCAAGCTGCCAAAAGGTTTGCCCACTTTGGAGATTTGACTTCAGTTTGTACATTGATTCTACCCTTTTTTCTTATGTTTAATATATGGTTTCCAATGCCAGGCACAGTGTCACGTATCAACTGGGCGAAGGCGACCTAGATTTGTTTTATGCCTCTCCTCATACACAACAAATGGCCTGCAATCTGTTTCTCTAAAGAGCACTGCATTAACTCCACGGGCTGGCGAGGCATCTTCACTGCAGGATGGTGTGTTTGCGTCCTCTGGGCGTGGTGTTTCTGGAACCGTCAGCGAGGTAGTGCACCCACCACCGTAGGACTGGCACACGTATTGTCAGTTTGTGGCTGTATGCCACCTTCACAATACCACCCTCAATAGTAGCAGGTCATCAGAACTCACCCAAATAAAACTATTTAGGTGGTTTATCAACCGCTTACACAGTTTAACACACAGTGACTCTGTGTCTAGCTCACTGAGCGAAGATGATGTCTCCTCAGCGATCAGGAAGCGAGATGTGTGTAATTGTTACTATAACTTTGTTAAATTATCTCTGTGATTGACTTACTGTTAGTGATTATTATGTGAATGTCTGTATTAGTTTTAATTTTTAGTGTGTAGTATTTGTTTTTTTAGTGTGATGAATAGTTTCTTAATTGTTAAACAACAATTGGCAGAAATTTCTACTGGATCTCTTTATATATATATTAAAAAAAAGGTCTGTAATGGTTCCTGAAGTGTGGTACTAGACCGGCACGTAAAAATGATCACTACCTATATCTGTGAGTACAGTGTAAGTATAATTTGTATTGTACCTAATAATTGCAATGATACATATGTAATAACATACATGTACCGCCACTGATGACATCTTAAGGGTGAATCGCGTCTGAGGAATAAAGAATAAAATTCACTATAACACTTGTTTATTGTTCAACTACTGCGGAAAAAGTGGCCTATAATCAGATTAATTAAGTATGGTAAGTCATTTATGGTTGTTACACAGTACTTGGTTTCCTTTTTTAAAGATGGATATATTCTTCCACCCGTTGAATATCTTCTTTCCTTCCAGCACTTATTGATCATGTAAAGGAGTTATAATTTTATGAACAGCTCTCCGCATTTCAACAATACAACATTTATGCCGTCTTTTCCTGTTGCTTTTCGACTATTTCTTTTTGTTAATGTCTCCGTAAATTCGCACATACAGGCGTAATGCCGGCCGCTTGGGTCTATTTCATTTTCAGTATTTTACATAACGATCCACCCATTCTTAATCATCTGTGTTATTTAGCTGGACATTGATAAAACAATCTAAAGATTCTTCATGCGCTATCTTAACCAAACTCTTAGCATGATTTATTTATTTAAACTAATAATTATTATGAAATAAATACGCCAGTACAACTTTTGTTGGATATTATTTACTTCACGGACGCGTTTCGCCTGTCGAGGTATCTTCAGCGTACAATGTTTTCTGTAATATGAGATTCGTTTTAACTGTTGAACATAATGGTTTATTATTATTTTTACATATAACTAAATTATTTTTATATATAGGAAGCATAATATGAATTATATTTACATATCAGTTTTGAATTATCATGCAGAACCGATCTAAAATCTACACAAGTAGACGCTACGAAAACATGGTGGGATCATTCAGTTACAATGAGTGTGGTGGGTGAGCGGTTAACGCTCTGGCCTCGCATTCGAAAGGACGTGGGTTCGAATACCCGTTTGGGTTTTCCCTTCCTTCAAAAATCCATGGCCAAATTCCTTCCCGTTCCTTGTCCCCATCCTTTCCCGCCTCTAATTAATTCGACGTCGACGAGGCGTAAAGCCATTAGCAAAGAAAAGGGAATGCCGAGATGGTTCCCTCAAAGGGCCATGACCCAATTCCTTCCCGTTCCTTGCCCCCCCATCCTTCCCCGCCTCTAATGACCTTGAAGTGGACAAGGCGTAAAGCAATAAGCAAAAAAAAAAAATCCATCCCGTTAAAAAATCCTAAATCCGCTCACAGTATCTATCACGATATTCCCCTCATTGGCATCTGTATTTTAGTGAATGAATGTTTAAATACCGTGTTTAGGATTATCAGTGATGGCATACTACTGGGATTTAAACTGACCTACACACGAACAATATTTCTTCCAGTTTTCTGCGAAGCTACTACCAATTAGCAATTAGTAAATGCCTGCAGCATCTTATTTATTAACTCGTTTCTACGTTCCTATGTAATCTGAACTGGACACTATAAGTTCAAACAAAGGAATCCTAATGATGAATCTTGTTCTTCTCGAACGTACACCCGTCTCTAAACACCACGCTGTTAAGAGACGTTAAGCAGTTAAAAAAAAAAATAAAAAATAAAAAAAATCAAAAAAAAAATCGAACGTACACGCATTCTCATCTGCGCGTACCAGGGAACATCTTTCGTCTCTGTGACTGCTGTATAAGTCTTTTGACGCCTTCCCCAATTATGGATGTAAAACGTTAAGACATCTCTTCAACGGTACCTGCTGTTGAACGGTATTTATCCTCCAGCTAAGTTTTAAAACATTCATTTTCAAATCCTGAAACCATCCTTTCTTTTTTCCAAGCTTAGATATTGATTTTACATTTGCAATTATGGCACTATGATCGCTGTAGTGGTTAAAATATCTTCGAATTACTCAAATAAGCAATGATAAAAACTTATACTCTACATAAGAATCAATTTTATCTCACTAAAAAATGGAATCGTGACAGGCAATTATCAGCAAATAAGGGGAGTAAACATGGCTGACAAGTATCAGGTTGCATGCGAGGAATAAAAATGTTACTATTACGATGGAAATGAATTTGTTTTGTTTGAGTGCGGTGCAATTATTATTATTTTTTTTTGCATAAAGTATAGGTTATGGGTTGAACTGAATTAGACATTTATTCGGTTATAATGATAAAAATAATAATATACTGTTTGAAATATTAATTCTTTATCTTCCAAAACCTCAGAGTTGAATCATTTGGACAATTTATGGAAATTACAAGTGCATTTGTATGACAATGGATACCGAAGCCAACGACTTAGTTAACGTATGATCAGGTCCTCGATATTTACAGCTCGGCTATCCGTCGTCTTGTATTTCATAGAAACTATTCTGACGACACGAGTCGCAGTACCTACGGAGAAATAGCGGTAAAAGGCGTTAGGATAGCGTCAAATATCGGTGGAACGCATTGCTCTAATGATGCAAACAGCTTTATTTAAATAAAAGTTGAGTGTGGCATAACTGAAGAGATGCGTGGTGCGGAAGTTGGCACCGCTTTGTAGCGGAACGGCGAGGTCGTGAACCCGGTGGCTTTGTTATTCAGCGTGGCTTCTTCCGTCGCTGAACCGCCGCACTACATACAAATTGGAAACCATAATCAATATACTTCAGTTTTCTGCCATCCTGCACAGTTCTCAATACACAGAACAACCCGCGATAAGATCGCAAAATTGACAAGACTGAGCAAAAATCAAGAGAGTAAAATTCCTGCTGTGTTTTTTTAGCTTAGCTTCAATTAGAAAGAGACCGCGAAGTAATATACCAATTACCCTGTCCTACAGGTTGTTATCCTGTTGTTCATTCAATACTGTTCAGTGATATAAATTAAAGAACAATCACAAACAAGAGGTGGAGGTGTGTTTTTGAATTTGTGAGGTTCCTCTGACTTAATTTATGGAGAATTACGATAGCAGGATTTGGTCGCTGCTCCGTCTATCCTAAGCTAAATTATTTGCCAAAACAATACGATAGATTCCCTTACGCTAGACTGTTTCTTGTCAATACTTGAAGCGAAACAAGAAATAGTAAATGCGAACGGGGGTGTGCATACTCTGTTACTTAAGCTTTACTCTGAGTTCACTTTCTATGGTGAAATGAGATTGGTCAGTTAACTCTAAATGGAGATCGTAAAATAGAGACAAACTTACTAATTTTCTAGATTATTTATCAGCATAACCCATTTAAAATCGCTAAACAAACGAGTCCATACTTTCTTCGTAGAAGCAGCTTTAGTTAAATGAAATGCAATTATGCTATTTGGTTTAAGAGCGATGATATAATACATTATTCGTTAATGAATACACAATTCAAATAGCTGACAGAAAACAATGTTTCTTGACAATAAGATAATGTTTCCCTGCTGCAATAAAATCGATTCCAAAGATTCTGCGATTTACTTTTTCAACTAACAACACACCCAGCTAAGTAAGTGAATTTGTGTTACCATTAAATGGGAATAGGCAAGGTGTGGAATTACTTACATCACGCGCACTAGATTCATGCTGTAGCGTGCCAAGAGGCACTCACCTCAAACAGATAACATCGACATTATAACAGGTGCACTAAATAAAACTTACTTTAATATCCACAAGGCATCATTTTATCAATATTTTCAAAAGCACAAATAGCATTTGAAAAAAAAAAAAAACAGAAAAACATGCTTCATTTAAAACTTCCTGGACGGATTGTCCACTAAAATCGAGTATTATATCTGAAATAACCTACACGTAAAAAAAAACTGCAGGTAAGTTGTATCTGTACATAAAAATTATTTCAAAAGAGTAATGGCAATGTACACTACTGATGATAGAGATCAAAAAATGGTAATGTTTAAAAATTTTGTCTGGTATCACGCAAAACTAATGAAAGTATTTCAAGGCCACTTCACATAGTGATCGCTTGTATCATTAATTAACATATGGGACACTTCTAGTCTGGATCAGAACCAGAGTTTTCGATTATATGTAGCTCATTGACACAACTTATGGAATCTTTGCCTGTGTGTGCGAACCTCAGACAAAAACTGTTTAGCGTGATAGCTTATGTCATCAGGTAAATTAAAGGATACTTCTTATCGCGATTAGTACCATTTATCGTCCATAATGCAGAGGTCAAAACCACAAATTTTGGAATTTTTAGATATGTGTGCACGAGCAGGCAAAAGCTAACCATTTCATCGAAACTACGTAGAAATAGCGTGAGTTACGTTTCGATATGATATCGACACCATGAGAAGTAAAACAGTGGCCCTTATTTAATTGTTCCGTAATAGTATCTATCAATTTAATATCGTCTGACGCAATTTTTCTTTCAATACGCTACTGTTTCTGTAAATTGGAACACCAAAAAAGAGACATGTAATTACAATGAAATTTGTTCCACAGATCAGGGAAATGACAAAACACAAATTATTAGAACTACAGAACTGTGTATGCGCTGTGATGTGTAGCAGCCACGAGCCTGTAGATGTCGTGACATGGAATCAAAGAGAGGCTGGATATGCTGCTGCGGACACACTGTCACGCGGTTTATAGGCACGTGCACAAAGCACCGCAAGTGGTTTCAGGTGAATCAGAACGAACAAGTTGCCGGCCGACAATATTACAGACATGTTCCACGGGGGACATGCCGGCCAGGGAAACAGTGGTACCCGTCGTTCTTCGAAGAAGGCTTGCACATTCATCTTCACATGTGGCCTGTTCAGATTGCCTGCAAGATCGCATGTTTCAGTAAACCATCGCACTTGGCGCTTGTCGGCCATGGTGAATGCAGTCTGCCGACTGCATTCACCATGGTAGCATCTAATATGCATGGGGCCATCGATGTAGGACAAGTTGAAGCCGAACTCGTCCTAAAACACCACATTTTCCCACTCAGCACGCCAGCGATCGTTCAAGTGCTCGTGCTTTTGTGGTTTCTGCTCAGTGGAATCTGAGGCAATGGCATGCGTGCCACCAATCCAGTACTCAGTGGTTGACGTCGAACCATCAACGCAGAGATGTACACACCTATCCCAGTACACCAACCTCGAGTCAACACTATGGACGAAGTTGTTCTGAACTTAACAGGCATGCGAACAAGATGGTAGTAATCTCGCATTGTGTGGTCCAGTACCCTCTTGTCGCTGTGTATGACAAATTTCTATCCATTGGTTCCACACACGCGTCACTATCGTTGTCTCGTAGCATGCTCTGTACAAGCCGCAGTGTCACAGTACGACATTTCCATTTCCTGGAGACTATCATTCTGCCACGTCCAAAATCAATTACGTGCTGATATTGCGCCCTTTGACGTCGACAAGGCATCTTTTCACTTCGTTTGACTGCTTGGAACCGATTGAGCGAGGCGTAGTGCCGACCCGTTCTGTCACACAAAACAGAGCCCTGCTGCGCCTACATGCAAGCCATCTGCGTGCAATCTTAATCACTTATTACGGTTCAACTGTTCTACACTAATTATGGAACGATTCAGACTTTTCTTTCTGGGTGCTGAAAATTTCACAAACAGCAATGAATAAACAAGTCCAAAACATCGTGCGAATCAGCTGTACAGGATAATATTTATGCCCTCCAACAACTCACCCCTAGGGAATGAAGCATTAATTTAAATTCTATGTGCCTTTGTAAATTTTTAAACTCTATTTAAATTTTTTGTTGGCTTTGATCCAATATAAAATCATTACATGATTTGCATCCGGTGTTAATAAGTGAATGATAAAAAATCACGACGGTAGTAGTTATGTAGATTACTTTTGTCCTATCCTCAAACTCCATTGGACTGATATTTATCTCTGATATTGACTGATCACAAAATACGTACCAAATTATAGGAAAGTTCTGATGGTAACTTACAAGGCGAAGAAAAAAATGATCGAGAGCTTCTCTGGTCCTCGTGGACGAATTCAGTCTGATAACTGATAAGTAACATTGTCAGTGAGTAGACAACACGAGATCCGTCCACATACATGCGGATGTAAACTCCACTGTTAACATTTATTCGAGTGTAAAAACAAAATATTGCGTAGGCTAATTTTTCATTTATTACGCGTATTTAATAAATACGGCTCTGCTGATATTAAGATAAACGGAAAATCTTATTTGCAGTCCAAAAAAAAAAAAAATCTATTTGAGCAAGATATCTATTTTCTACGGTGCAAAGTAAAGTTTTGCGAACTTGGAAGATTAATTTCGTGTGCTCTTAGCAGCTCGTTAACAGTGTTTCAAGTTGCAGCGCTTTCCGCCACCGTCATTGGTTATCAAGAAACCGTAGCTACAGAGGGTTCAAAGGATATTATTTAAAACACACAAAGCAAACTTTGCCAGAGGTTACGTCTCATGAAAAATCCATGCAATACCTTGATTCGAACAAGCAATTTCCCGAGATCCTAACAGATTTCGCTTTGCTCAATCACTTGTCGTCCAATAATGAGCCAAGATTGGTCATATAGCTTAACACATACTGCGAAAGTAGATGTTGTTATAGATCTGAACTGAGATTTGTATCACTAAGATCCGGAAAATACTGAATATATAAATATGAAATACAAAGTTTCTACAATAACAGAGCAATGTGTTGGAATATTAGTATGCGTATAGTTTAGAAAGTTGAACAAATCAGAGGGTAAGAGAGATTATTTGCTTGGTCCATGTTATTTGTAGCCGGCCTCGGTAGCGTAGGGGCTCCACGTGCCGAAGGTCGCCGGTTCGAATCCGGCCGCGGGCATGGATGTTAAGTGTTGTGTGTCTGTGTGTGTGTCCTGTCCGTCCTGTGGCGTCCGCACTTTGAAGACTATATAAACACTGGATTAAGCTGATCCACTGGAAGCTACATTGAGCTGGCTGTATGGCCTCAGCTGCCAAAAGCCATTTAAAAAAATAAATAAAAATAAAAATAATGTTATTTGCACGCAACGAGTCGATAACCAAGTGCCGAGATGACCAATAGGAAGCAATACACTGCTCAAGCTCCTATTACTGCTCTGCGGAGGAAATAAGAAACCAAAATCAAGCAACTGAAACATAAAAATCAAACGGGAAACAAATGTCTGAAAAGGACGCGGAATATACAGTATCACTGACCTATGTTAACAGGTGACGCAGCGGGGTCTGGCAAGCACTTGCGCTGTTTAAACCCACAAAATACTGCTAGCAGCCTCACCGACGCATGTCTAATGATAGTGAAGCGAAAACCACTTTTTCTCCAGCATGATCACACATGTCGTTTTATTCAGATATCACTTATTGTTGTCGTAAAAATAAAATCAATGTCAGACTAAATGAGAAAATAAAATGACGATAAAAGTGGGTATAAGATCGGTTATATCCGTAGAAGGAAACTAAAAACAACACCCGGTTTAGTGGTGAAAGGGTAAAGCAACGACAGAAACAACTATCAACAAGTAAATGGAAGTATGTGCAAAAAAGAGTCAGCATTACAAAATTTACAGACAGGCGAGTCATGGTTTACGATTCGAACACAACTGTACAAATACACACACGTGAGATTACCTCAAACAATCTATCAATAAAAAGAGCATTACTTAAGACAATCGAGGCTCCCTTGTTATTCGAGTCATCTTGGCATTCTTCATTTTTGATACATAAGAGTACAGCCAACGTCGTTTAGAAGGAAAAGATATTAAATGTGTGCGCCGTAATACATCTTACGAAGGAAAGAAGGATTTACACAGAAAAATTAGTGGGAATTCCTCCCGGCTGTGAAGGTAAATACTGAATTATGGGAAGACGATCAGCTTCTGAGTTTACGTGAATCGATAATAAATAAGGAAACGGAAGAAATGAGACGTGGCGTAGAAACAGGATTTACCAAGCTTTATAAAAGACGAGTCGGAAAACACTCCTCCCCTCATTCAATCTACTGAAAACTAATACAAAACTGTTGATCTCACAGTGGTTCGAGAAGCAACAAACCGTTTCAGTGTCATTATTATGGACATTCAAACATAATAGAAATATGTGTGTGGGATTAGATCGAGAGTGAATCAGGGGCATTCTGCCGGATCACGAGGGCCAGTTATGACAACTCTGAATTTATTTTTCACAGGAAATGTTACGAATACTGCAAGATATCTTCCAGCACCGAATCGACGTATACATCAAGGCTTAAATGGTTGAGATTGGAACAACACAGCAAAATTAGAGGGAATTCCTCCCGGCTGTGATATCAACCTCAACTGGTTTTGTAATCTTTGAAATAAAGTCACATGGGTATACAATTGGTGCATCATTCCCTCTGGCAGCTCAGCTTTGTCAGTGTGTATAACAACGGGAACAATTTTTCTTCGGCTTGATAACTCTTTGTCAGGTACACAAAACAACACGCATACATTAATAAATTTCTCTCGGGCTTCCAGCCGTGTTAAGATGTTACATTTGTGGGACGTTTCGAAGGCGTTGAGAATGAAGGCAGAGAAGGACGCCTTCGAAATGTCACACAAATGTAACATCTTAACACGGCTGGAAGCCCGAGAGAAATTTTTTAATATAGAACGCCGTGAAAGATTACGATCTTACAAAACTCATACAGTTAGCTATGATCCGCCTCGTTTCACAACACTTGTCGAATATCATAGAGAGATTATTACGCATAAAAGCGAAAACTCAGCACTTAAAATTTGTGGAAAACACTATAAGAACATATCAATCGATCAGCACAATATTGTCTTCAAGATCTCAGATCCTGAAAACATACCAAGGTAACAAGGAACACGGCACAAGTCAGAAAAGAAATTTATTATTATTATTACTCCGCAATTCACTAAAAGTGTGTGGCGGAGGATGCATTGCACCTATCCAAAAGGGTGATAGTTTGGAAGGGATATACGGGATATGGCAGGAGGCGCCCATGGGCTATTGTGAGGAACCATCCCAGCATTCGCCTGGAGTGATCCGGGAAAACAATGGAAAACATAGATCAGAATGGCCATATTCGTAATTACAGCAAGAAACTGCAATGGAGAGTAACTTTTCTTGCCATACAGTTTTCGACTGGTTCTTCGCCTAAGGTTCTTCCACAAACTTCTTTCATCAATTGGGGAAGGTCTTCATTTTTTAATTTCTTCCATTTTAATTTTATAGTGCTTCTGTAGCACAGCTCGTCGAATGCTACAATTTTTCTTGTTTCCGGTATGTCGAAAAGACAAATATCATTTTTGTGTTGTTGCTAAAATGTTCTCTTTAGAATAATATTTTTGGCAGCGCCTGTGCACTTTTTGTACCACGTTTGCTTCAACCGTCTGGAAGCGCTTCAACAATTACCTAAAGCTTGATGTTATTTTAGAGGGTACACCCACGAAGTTGTGTAACCACGCAAAGTTTAATACGTTTTGTTGTCATCGTAAAGGAAATTACAAAAGATTTCAACCATTAAAATAGTACGTGCCCATACGAACTGTTAACTTAACCCACTGAAGGTATAGGTTCAGCTCTGGATGAAGTTACGAGTTTATACAAAAAGAGTGGTTCCTAAGAACAAAATAAACCATCCACACTGGATATTTGGTATACAACGAATACAACATGATAATACGCGTAGCTATACTCTGAACGCAAGGAAGAAACCCCGATCATACTATAATTTTGTCATGAAATATTTATATTTGCCTGTACAATTGCTATCATGTAAACACAAATGAGCAGAAGAATGCCGTTTGTTCTGATTTCTCATTTAATAGGTGCAGTATAGGTTCATAGCGAAAATTCGTAGCTCTAATTTTGAAGGATTGTCTTACAAGCCGCACATCACACTTAAACCAGTGTTTCTGTAATGATTATTGGAACTCTTTCAACAGCAGCTTATGGGGGAAGGTAATGAATGGTATATGACTGATCGAACTTATGTCCTGAACCCCATTTTTTGCTGATTTTTGTGTGATGGTAACTTCTTCCTGATTTTAGGTGCTAAGTTTCCAGTCGGTGGCTGTGTCACCTACAATTCTAGACTGTCGCCTCGAAAGTAACGAGCCTGGTGGGTGAGTGGTAACGCTTGGGACTTGCATTCAGGAAGACGTGGGTTCAAATGTCCAGACGGTCATCCTGATTTCGGTTATCAACTGTTTTCCGAAATCCTTAAAAATGCCATGGACGAATTTCTTCGTGTACCCTGCTGCCAGTTCTTTTCGGCCTCTAACTTCGACCAGGAATAAAGCTATAATCCAAAAAAACTACTCAAGTGATCGGCACAGCTAAATGCGAAAATTTCACGGTTGATTCACATTACATTTTGCCCGGTCGGTGACCACCTGTTGCTCTTTAAGTATGTTATGTTTGTTCCCCTTCCATTTTCCTAGTAGAGTTGCAAAACGGAAGCGACCTTGACAGTCAATAAAATGGTCATCCTGTTCAGTACATTTTGAATAGGCATGCAGTCTCTCTCTCTTTTTTTTTTTTAATAGCATTTGGCCTTGAGTAACATACATTGCTGTGAAAAACTTAAGGACGAGATAGCTAATGTCTCTTGACAGATTAACTACTTGGTGGAAATAAGTAAAAGTGTGGCAGAATGTTGGTATAGGTCCACCACACGAGCACGGGAAGCTGGACGTTACATTGCCAAAGGTCAGGATGCAGTTGAAGGAACGGGACAAGACGGTGTGTGTTAATCAGCGAGCTGTTACGGTGTACTGTGGTGGTGCTCTTCATTACAGCATGTCCTGGAGACAACATTTGGATGACTAAAAACGGGAAACAGGTAGAAGGACGAAGTGGGACGAGTGTATCCCAGGAGTTTGGTATTTCTCACAGCTTTGTTTCACGTGCATGGGGAGCATTCCAAACCACAAGGAGACGAGGTGACCAACCACGGTCAACTACAGCAGCAGATAACCGCTACATTGTGCAACAGGCAAAAAGGGACCCACGTCAAGAAGCAGGTGCAGTTATGACCACATTTGAAAGGACTGTAAGTCACGCAATGTCATGCGGCAACTGCATGCGGTTGGTCTCTTTGCTAGACGACGATTACGTCGTGTTCCGTTAACAACCGCACATCGGCGGCACCGTCTGCGATGTTGCCTAGAGCATCAGGGCTAGACTGACTGAGAGAGCAGTCGTGTGCTCTATTCAGATGAAAGCAGAGTGTCTGAGTAGTATCCTCATCTGCCGAGAGGTGGGAACACGTAATGCACCGAGGACGATTATCGAACATCATCGTTTTGGTGGTACAAGTGTTATATGTGGGGAGGCATAATGTTGCATGGGCGTACTGGTTTCTAAATCTTTTAACTCCGTAGACTCACCGGTAATGTTGTTTTGAATTTGTATTCCTTTCCCATGTGCATATTTTCATGGGTGCATTCGGACCTCACTTCATTTTTATTGATGACAATCCGCGACCGTATAGGACGGCGCAGGTGGAGCGGCTCTTGAAACGAAAGGAAATTCGGTGAATGTACTGGTCTGGTCATACCCCCGACTTAAGCCCGTTCGAGTACGTGTGAGATGCGTTGGGGAGACGTATTGCAGCACGTTCTCATGTGCCAACGACAATCGTCAACCAAAGCTGGTGGAGTAATGGAACTTCCTACCACAAGAATTCCTTACCAACTTTGTGGCCAGCGTGAGAGCACGTTGCAGAGCATGAATCGTTATCCGTGGTGACCACACACCCTTTTAAGAACCATGTCCCTCTCTTTAGTAATGTCCAGAGGACCATCATGAGTGGCAGTGACTTCAGTGTAAATCATTGTCTCTGTGTAAAAGTGTTATTTCTGTTTGTCTAATTGGGTCTTTATTTCAGTTGCCTACTGTACCATACTGTAGCAGTTCCAGTTTCATCGAGTTATGCTACTTGGCAGTGACACAGCATTCGAAAGTTACTTTCGTCGTTAAGTTTTGCACATCAGTGTACTACCAGTTCAATGGGTTTATGTTTCTTCTATGTGTACATTTCGTACCAATGTGTTCATTTCTATCTCTCTTGTGAGAACTACACAAGACGTATACGACACTTAATCAAAACGAAAAATGCCCTAGGCCTCAAGCGAACCGGCGATCCTGTTCCAATTCATTCATGCCTGGAGTTAGATGGAGCTTGATGCAACGTGATCAGGACGATCCTGTGTTTTCGGTAACAACCGAAATCCAGATTTATTAAACTACAGTCATGGCGATAAAAGACTTGTGGCTGAGAACTCTGTGTTGATGAAACTGCAGACTGTTTGATAGCCTACCACTTCTATTTGCCACTTTAGATACTTTCAGTTGAAACACAAGTTAGGAAAACATGTTTGGGTGATGGTTTTATGAAAAGAGTTGTCTAGTTAACGGTACTTACGAGATAGTGAAGATATATAGTCAACATTAGGAACGTAATTGGGCATAACTAGTGATAATGGTTAGGGAGTTATATTATTGATATGGTACGCTAAACATTATATCGAGTTTCTATTATGGTTTCTGAAGCACGAATGTGATAGCAAAGAAACACTGGCTACAGCTATATCTTACAGTGACTAGGCCATCCCATTGAAAAACAAATTAACAGATGCATTCTGGGCGTCGCCACGGGTAAACTTTTGTTTGAGCCGGGATGGATGGTGGCAAGTTCTTTTGAAGGAACAAATTCGGCGTTTGGCTAGAGTGATTTCAAGAAACCTCGTAAGATCGAGAAATGAATGACCGGACGGGTGAACGAAACATCCTAAATGCTAGAGTAAGAAAAAAGTGAAGATACTCCGCGAACTATCCAAGTATACTCAGTGAAATCGCGTTTCAAATAGTAGTAGTGAAGAAACAATTGTGGAATATAAATGAATGCAAGTTTTCTTGGCGTTGTTTATTTATAAACGTTTCTCGGAAAACAAACCGAGTAATATTATTATTGATTCACAATATTCCGGTGACATAAAACTCCGTCGCTAACTTCAGGTGCGGTTATAAGCCTTGAAGTTTGCCTTGAGCACGTTGTTTAAAAACTGGCAAGGCAACGACAGACGTTATGTTGCCTAGCAGCATCTCAGACTTCATTAGACGCTTGCGGAACACGAAAAGCAGAGCGTTGGTGACGAGCAGCCTCAATAACAGGAATCCATGCATCACATAGTTGGAAACCACAATCCCAGTTAACCAAATCAGACGCGAGGCGAATTTCAAACGCTTCTGTAATGAAGCCTCACGCATGTGCCAGCACCTTACTTGATCATATCTTCAGATACAGTTGACATTCTGGGAAGTAAAACGTAGGCCTAACAACCGCGATAATGTTCCACACGATCACTTAGCCTTCTTGCCGTACTCTGGCGCAACAACATCGAAGGTTGGAAGGGTTCTAGCAAGAAATGGGATTAAGACCATTTTCCTACGACCTCCAAAATTAAGGAACATTTTGCGCTCTCCAGTAGATGACCTTGTCCTTCATACACCGGGAGTTTATTGCATCTCGTGTGAATGCGGAAAGAAGTACATCGGTCAGACAGTACGGTGTGTTAACCAACGTTGTTTGGAACACGCCCGACATGTTCGCCAGGGCCAAAAGGACAAATCCGCGGTGGTGGAACATAGTTTGGAGCAAGGACATGGATTCAATTTCGAATCAACTAAAGTGCTGGCATATGCGAGAGGCTTCTGGGACAGCGTCATTACAGAAGTTTTGAAATTCGCCTCGCATCTGAATTGGTTAACTAGGATTGTGGTTTCCAGCGATGTGATGCGTGGATATCTGTTATTGAGGCTCGTCATTAACGCACTGCTTTTTGTTTTCCGCAGGCTTCTAATGAATTTTGAGCTGCTGCTAGGCAACTTAACAACGTTGCATTGCCAGTTTTTAAACAACGTGCTTAAGGCAAGCTTCAAGGTTTATAACTGCACCTGAAGATGGCGACGGAGTATTTGTCGCCGAAATATTGTGAATCAATAATAATATTACTCGGTTTGTTTCCCGAGAAACGTTTATAAAGATTGTGGAATACTTTTCATTTTCAGGAAACACCCATTACGACGTGAAATGATTTCTGAAGAACTCTGAATAATCTAACGTGAAGCTATAAACAGAACAAATGATCTTATATTGTAAAGTTTATGTGAGCAAAGTAGTCATCATGTAATTATTTTGATGTAATTCGTAAGTAAAGCAAAGGTGTCAATTTTTAACACAAGATAATCTGAGGAGGAAAAGATCGATTAAAATTGTTGATAGAATAATGAGGTTGTAGCCACGTCTACAGATTCAGAAATTATTGTGTGTGTGTTTATAATTTTCAACTTGGCCTGGAAAAGTTGTTTCAGTATTATTAAACCGTTTTCAGCAACTGTTCTCGTTAAAACTGCGTGGCGAAAAAAAAAAAACAACAAGAAGTTGGAATGTATTCAGTGCCTTTTAAGTAATCAATGTAATAATTAAATCACAATTGAATATCTGTTTAAGCAACAAAATACCAGTAAATGGACCCCACGCTTCTGTTATAAATACAAGTTATTCCCTTAAGAGTGGGGTTGTTCCAGTTGATGTGTACTGCCGATTACAAGCATTTGACACATGAGAGTTCCATACTATTAGCTTGAAATCCCCTTCCCTTGTTAATTTCATCCAAAAATATCTAGCATTTACCCAACTAATTGAGAATCACATGAATAACATTTAGCATCCCAGAATTATTACCATTGTGCTGTGTTACAATTAACTGCTACCTTTTTTTCGGAGGTTTTATGATGTGTAGTGTTGGCCCATTTTGTTAACTGTAAAGCAAAAGAAAGCTTAGAATATATGAAGCAGGTACGTGAGAACACATGAATAGTCGTGGGATAGATCTCATGTCCTTCAGGCTGCAAGATATCCAACTGTTATTCAGTCGGGAAACGACCAAATGTTCTCTTAGAATTAAATCTGATTTTTTACTCATTATTTGATTCCCTCTTAAGATTATTATTAATTGTTATCGTATTTTGTAAAAACTGTAATACACTTTCATAACATCTGTTTGTGTATGAAATGTTTATTGTTTGCATAAATCATGAAAAACATATAGTAGTAGCAATACACCTTTTCAGAATAGTAATAAGTACCAAAATTTATTAAGGTACTCTAATTAAAAGGCAATGTGCGTGTTATGGAGTCCAGTGCAAGCCATAAATTAGGGGGTGAGCCCAATCACATACGAAAATATTTAGCTATGCTTTGGCGCAGCTGTTTAGGTGTTTCAGAACTTACTTCTTAAAATTTAAACATAGTCTCAATTGCGACTGTAAATTATACTTTTGGAGGTCAATAAACGCGGTAGATGTACGAGTATTTTCGGTTTTGATTTTGACTAATATTAAATGTAATGTAAGCATTTGTGTAGTTACGATACACATCAGTTTTTTCTATTTTAGAGAAAATTAGTATCCAGTTTTCCTCTACGATTCTGTTTTTCTCTGATAATGAGTATTAGTTCCCGGTATAAGCTCTATATATTGAGATTAAATTAGACTTCCACCCAAAAAGGCTCCAGGAGTGTAAGATATAAACAACACTCTGCTGAAGCAAGTACCTCCAGAGGCCTGCGCGATCTGAGGACTGGAATATACCCCAGCTGCTGGAAACGGGCAATAATGGTGGGACCCCATATTCCCACAGCATTATAGACCAATAAACCTGCTACATCCTATCAATAAAGTTTTTGAACGACTACTATTAACAAGGATCCAACAACTCATCACTGAGGGACAATTAACCCCGGACCACCAGATGGGATTCTGCAAAAATCACACTACCATACACCAGCTGCTGCGAGTCATCGAGGAAGCCGTGAAAGCCTTTAACCAGCTTTGTCACTGAGTATCGTGCTTCTTGACATATCTAAAGCCGTCGATTCTGTGTCCCACACAGGACTTCTTTGCAAACTATTCGAACTTGGCTTTCCAGGATCATATGTTAAGCTTATAGAATCCTACCTGCGTGGAAAAACCTTCAGGGTGCCTGTTGTATCTTCTCTCTCTACGCCTCGAACAATAAAGGCCTGAGTCCCACAGGGATCCGTGCTAGGGCCAATATTGTAGTCCCTTTATACATCGGACATACCAGTCATCAGCAACGTAAAAATGGCCCATTTCGCTGATGATATGGTGGTTTTCACCATCAGTCGCTGCAGGGCACTTGCCACACGGCACCTACAGGAAGCCCTAGATAAAATAGAGGCCTGGGCGAGAAGATGGCGAATCACCATTAACTCGGACAAAACTCAGACCATCCTACTATCACAGAAGAGAGGAAGAAGAGGTGAAGACCGGCCACAAGTAAAAGTCAAAGGAAGGGACATCCCATGAAGCAACACCACGCGATACTCGGTGTGACGCTTGACAGCAAGTTAACCTGGCGAGCTCACATCGAGGAAATCAGGCTCAAAGCCAGCGCAACGCTACAGCAGCTCTATAAGAACAGCTCCCTGGCGCCGGTGGTAGGCGTTATGATTTACTGCAGTTTACTCCGACCCGTAATAGAGTACGCATACTCCGTATCGGGTTATGCGAGCGATACCCAAATCAACAAATTACCAGTCATTCAAAACCGGGAGCTCAAAAGAGCATTACATTTTCCAATGTTCTTTCCGACGGACGACCTGCATAAAGCAGCTTTTATACAGAAAATAAAACAACGGTTTCATGATAGAGCAGCTGCTTTCTAAAAATCAACCAAGAATTCGAAGAACATACTTAACAGATTATTAGGCCAATACACAACTGAAATCGACACTCATAAAAGATCTCACACACAACACCATCCGGCTGGACAACCGAGAGAACTTCATTTCATCTCTCCCTCTAATTATACAACCAACAATAAGACAAACCAACCGTCTCGATAAAGCACAATCTAAAAATGAATGAGGAGTAAATGTCGAAGGACAATATGCTTCAATCTAAACGGCCCATAGAAAGGGCAACAAATGGCAGAACGGATCACTTAACCGAACCGAACATTCCCGCCCAGGGTCTTGGCAGTTAAGGTGTAGCTTACTTGTCGCGTACAAATTTGTCGTCAGACAGTGGGGTACCACCCGCCCTTCCTTCCGTGGTTTTTAGGGACTCGCCACCCCACGGTCCATTCCCGAGCGGAGTGGAACTCCCAGGCTCATGGACTAGGATTGTTACTGGTTCTGGATACCCAGAGGTGTTAACGAGGAACCGGAATAACCCAGGCAACGCGCGTGACGAGATGCTTCCAGCGTTTCGTGCACAAGATGGCGCCGAGACGGCAGTCGTACTCGGATGTGGAAAACGATCATTACTTGAGGTCACCTTCCGGCTCCGAAATGGAATGTTTGGAACACACGGACTCCTCAGGTTCAGAATCTGAACACTATAATCAGAAGAGTGACAGAAGACAAAAATTCCTAAAAAAAAAAAAACGCGAAGACTTTCGCAGAATGTCACAGGCCGCCAACGGTTGCAGGCTGCAAAAGGATGGGATACCCTCAGAAACACAACAAAATCAGCAAGAAGAGCTCTCAAATAGAGATAAGCAGTAGATATGCCCCACTGGAAGATATCGAGCACCCAGACGAGGCAGCAGCTAACTCACAACCGTCAACTGAAAATTCAGAGCACATGAGACAGAATGAAAATGACTCCATTGTAGTTGAAGATCTGGCACTGAAAAGGGAGCGAATTCGTCGAGTAGTGAAGTATGGAACTACCTGGAGTTAAATCAAGCTCTAAGCAGCCACCTTAAAGGGGGCTTAATGGTAGTTTATAGTGGAGGAAATCTAAAGTACTTAGTTGACAATAAGGAAGATCACCAAACTTTACAAGCATTTTTAAACAGATTAAAATAGACCACTTCAGTCACCAATTGCCGGACGAAAGACCACCGGAGGTGGTTACCGAAGGACTTCAATCCTCAATAATAACTGACTGTATCAAAGAAGATTTAACTTCCAAGGGATTTGAAGTTGTGTCTGTTCATCAATTTAAAAAAAGGAACCAAGTAACAAGAGAGTTAATTCCACCTGCTACATTCGCAGAATCGAACGCGATCTACTATTTTCGCGCAATTCTGTATATAAGAGTAAAAATATACCAGCAAAAGCCAAACGGCCCTCTTCAATGCGTAAAACACCAGCGGCAATGACATACTGCAAAATATATGCTTACGAATGATCACCCGTGGAAATATGTATACACCGACAGAAATACTACATGCCGCCATCAACACGCCTACTATACATGCGGAAATCTTCCGTCAATCAGAAAAGTTTTTCAGCAAGATTGAAGCCATCAGTTCAGAAGTTGATAGAATGGAGACGATGTGAACAGTTTTCCCAGTGAACTGGCATAAATATAAAGTACCACTTAGCATGATAATGAATTCGCAATAAAATCGCTCTAACGAAGTTAAATAGGAATACTCAAGGTTTTCTATCATAGGCCGTTAAATAATGGTCAAGGCCTGGTTTTCCTCTAAAGCTGCGTATCAACTAGGCGCGGCAAACCCTCGAACATTCGTATTGGATACGCTATTGGCTAGCGAGGCGACTGGAACATTGGTGCGGTTGAACATCCCGCGCTACGAGCCATTCTCTGTCGGTATTTAGGCTCGCGGCAAAAGCCCCCAGTACTAAGTTTGCAAGCAATTGAGACGGGGGTGCCTTGGTTCGACTTGGCTCGCGCGGCACAGCGACAGATTGCTGCCATGGATAGCTATAAGTGTCGCCTTTTAATACAATTGTACGGTGCCAAAGATTTTTTGTGGAGTAGCAAATGTGCAGCCTAATCAGACTCAAATGGTATCACCGCCATTACCACCATAACCATCACTTGAAACTCCAATCAACGAATCAACAGAATCGCCAAATGACATGTTTAACTCAATACATTTTATACCGAAGTTAGAAGTGAGTTCTCTTTAATAATGGCAATAGAAAATTAAATAGCAATAAAAATTTAAATATAAAATGGGTATTATTTCCTTATCTTTACCCATTCTTTCAGAGCATTGCATAATGTGTTAAAAACATCTGGAACTAAGATGATTGTTTTGACACTAGAAAAAGGTATTGCAGGCGAGTACACGAGTCTCCAATTGCTAAAAATCTAGAAGTTACAGCGTCTTTAAATAACTGAAATCGCCTCCCGAAATTGAGTGTTCATTTTATTCACACTTGGCTCAATTAATGATTTTGAAGAACTCCAACTCAACCTTTGTTACTCTCGTAAAATTTGTTAATTGTATGCTCGATAGATTCTTATCTCATGTCTTCCATAAGTTTCACACCATACTATACTGTATTCTATTAATACAGTTTCCTCATCCATCGATGCACTTTTCGTTTAGGCTTTTAGTTTACATTGTGATGAATCACAGTTACAGATGCAGCTTTAATAAAATTTATAAGAAATTTCAGGGACATATATTGATCGTGGGTGGTGACTTTAACCTACCGTCGGTTAACTGGGTCACATGAACTTTCAGGTTGGGCGGAAGAGATAGGTTAATAATCGAAACGTTCCTAGAAGTATTTGCAGATAGATCTCTTGAACAGATGGTTCAAGAGCCAACGCGGTGCGATAAAGATTCCTCGTCCATTTTGGATCTTTTTCTTATAAGTAATCCTGATATTGTAGTTACAGTTTGTGTAGAAGACGGTATAAGTGATCATAAGGCGGTTGTGGTAACTTTAAAATCTAGTATGAATTTGAAGCATGACAAAGACAAACTCGTATATTGCTTCGATAAGGCAAACGATGAGGATATGGTTGATCACTTGACCAAAAATTTTGAACCGTACACGCTAAATACAAATGTTGAGGAACTTTGGTTTAAGTTAAAAGAAATAATATGGAATGGTTTAAATCAATTTGTTCCTAAGAAGCTTATTAAGGTAAGAATGAACCTTCCGTGGTTCAATAGGGAAGTGAATCGATTGCTAAAGAAACAAAGGCGTTTTCATGCCATGGTAAAGAAATTGGGGGACTCGTCTAATCGTGCTAAATTAGTCCAGTTACGAGCGGAAGTTCGTAAGGCAATGCGTGATGCGTTTAAAGAATTCCAAGCCAGGACTTTATTCGAAGATCTGATTACTGATCCAAAAAAGTTCTGGTCGTATGTCAAATTACTAAGAGGCTCTCGTAAGGTTATGCCTTCACTGATTAAGGAAAATGGGGAATTATCCGAAACTAGCGTAGAGAAAGCAGAAATCTTGAATAATATATTTAAAAACGCTTTCACGACAGAAAATTCGGAGGAGATTCTGACATTTGCCAATCGTACCAACAAAATTATGAATGATCTTGTTCTCGATGTCGAGGAAATAACTAAATTGCTTATGAATGTAAAAACCAATAAGGCTCCCGGACCAGACGGTATTCCTACAAGATTCTACTCCAGGTACGTAAAGGAAATCAAGGAAAAATACCAGCCGAATGGAAGACCGCCTTCGTAAGTCCAGAGATTAAAAATGGGAATGTTAATGATCCTCAAAATTATAGACCGATCTCGTTAACATCAGTATTTTGTAGGATTTTAGAACCGATCATCTATTCAAATGTCATGCGGTTTTTGGATGAAGATGAGCTTTTAAATCCAAATCAACATGGATTCAGAATAGGCCGATGCTGCGAAACACAACTTGCACTTTTAATTCACGACTTGTGCCGTATTATAGATGGGCAATCCCAGGTTGATATAGTACTATTAGATTTTAAAAAAGCTTTCGACACTGTGCCTCACACTAGGATACTTAAGAAACTTCGTGGCTACGGCATATCTAGACAAATATGCGACTGGGTTGCAGTCTTTCTGAAGGGCAGAACACAGTGTGTAGTTCTCGACGGTGAGATTTCATCATTTACCGAGGTGAGTTCCGGGGTTCCCCAGGCAAGCGTGATAGGGCCTCTGTTGTTTCTCATATATATTAATGATTTGTGTGACATAATAAGGGCGATGAAAAGATTATTTGCCGATGATGCTATTATTTATCGTGAAATCACAACCCAGGACGACTGCGCTTTGTTACAAGACGATATTATTAAAAAAATTGCGTGGTGTAATGATTGGCAGTTGGAGTTAAATGCTAAAAAGTGCCAAGTCATGCGTATAAGTAAAAAGGTGACACCATTTAGCTCTGAATATACAATTAATGGTACTGTGGATTCCGCTAAATACCTAGGGGTAACAATTCGTAATAATTTGTCGTGGAATGAACATATCGAGAATGTAATTGGGAAAGTAAATCGTATGCTCCGATTTCTAGGTCGTAATTTAAAACAATGCACTCCTGAAGTTAAATCGGTTGCCTATAAGTCACTAGTGCGTCCTCACTTGGAATATTGTTGTTCTGTGTGGGGTCCCCATCAAATGGGGGTAATGGAGGCATTAGAGAAAGTCCAAAGAAGAGCCGCCCGATTCGTGACAGGTATATATAGTTGGAGGGAAAGCGTAAGTGCGATGTTGAAGGAGTTAGGTTGGGAAGACCTGAAACACCTAAGGCGTTGCTCTCGGCGGAAGCTAATTGAAAAATTCACGACTGACATATTTCAGAATGACAGCAAAGAAATATTGCTACCAGCAACATTCGTATCTCGGAATGACCGTGAAAATAAGATAAGAGAAATCAGGGCCCGAACCGATTCTTTTCTGTGTTCATTTTTTCCGCGAGCGATTAGGGAATGGAATAGAAAGGATTTACCGGGCGAGTAAACTTAATTTCCGACAGGAGTAGCTTTCGATAAAGCTCTCCGGCCATCCTGATCTGGGTTTTTCATGGTTTTCCCAGATCATTCCACGCGAATGCTGGGATGGTTCCTCACAATAGCCCATGGGCGCCTCCTACAATATCCCGTATATCCCTTCCAAACTATTACCCTTTCGGATAGGTGCAATGCACCCTCTGCCACACACTTTTAGTGAATCGCAGAGTAATAGTAATAGCTACTCGTGCACGTGAAACACCATACTATACTGTATTCTATTAATACAGTTTCCTCATCCATCGATGCACTTTTCGTTTAGGCTTTGAGTTTACATTGTGATGAATCACAGTGAAAGATGCAGTTACTCGTGCACGTGAAAAGTCCACGGCGGCTTCACGAAAAGACCGTGCCTGGGTAGTTTGCCGCGCAATCCTGGCTGGGTTTCGTTGCTGCGCGCGGCAGCCGCAGTCGTCACAATAGAAACTGCTCGCGCGGCAATACCTGGATTGGCGCCCTTCAACATGGCGCATAGTCGATATGCAGCTTAAAGCGTACTGTTAAATTTTGAGGCAGTAGGTAAAGCTACAAACAGTAGCGGGGCTACAGGAACGCCGTTCAGGCAGAAAAAAAACCTCATCCGAGCTGCTATTGGTCAAAATAACGTCTTCTGCTAAGCCAATAAAGGCGGTGATATCCAGCTTGTAACACCTGAAGCTATCTGACACCTGATGAAGACACCATAGCCAGGTGTCGAAACGTTGTGTTTATACAGCACCATCCTAGAAGGTTACATTTCATCAGTACGCCGGGAAAGTATCCACTCGCACACGTCTTCTGTTACTACAACTTCCTGATAGTGCATAATCAGCCTTAATATATTCAATCAGCTTTTAAATTTCTCATCGTCTTCTTCTAAAGTTGGCTCGTACGTTTTTCATAAATGTAATTCGCTTGCTATGCTCTACAACTCACCCTATTTCACATTTCCGCTAAAATATCACTCCAGTCACTAATTTGGCAGGTTTGGTGCTAATCAGTCCATACGACCGAGATCGGATATCTTGGGTCGAATTCATCTTAATCTCTGTAATCCCAATCAAATTTAATTTATGTCGTTCCAGCTTAAACTTTTAATTTTCTAATTTGCACTTATTACATTTGACTCCTACAATATCTTTAGCTATTTTCTTTATAGTCACTCCTTCCTGAGATGTTGACATGATCTATATTTCTGAGTAAGATATCATAATTTAATTGAATAGGGTTTCAAGTGGGATATATAACGTGAAGGGCTTGCCTGTGTAATAATGTAGACTTTCAGATATGTTTCCCCTCTTTTCTCCTTCAGATCTTCAGTTTTAAAGTTATTGCGGTTTCTTATTAACCAAATTTTGTGTTTCAGGCAATTTGTTGTTTTTGTGTACTCCTGTAATTACATAACCTTGTGTTGATTTACTCCAAAGACTATATCCTGACTTAAGACACAGAACCAATGGTAGGTGTAGTTTTGTGTTGTAACCCACGGTCACACGTTCATAATTATCATTATTAACTTATAATTTCAATATTAATACTATCTATTAATTAAATCAATGAAAAGGATTCTTGAAATAATAAGTAACGTGAACGGAATAACTGACAACAATTATGAAGACTGAATTCCAAACTAATATTACAACTTGACAAACGCATAAATACGAACGTTCATATCTTGGATCCAGAAACAAAAATAATAAAGCAAATGAACATTTTGACATGATTACGAAAGGTTAGTGCGAGACATGAGTCTGATGCATGACATTCAACAAATATAATTCCGGCAACTGAAAACAAAAGGGATAACATGGTTTCTTATCTACGTAAATTGCTTCACCAGGGTCGTTAGATGGTTTATGAGATGGATGATATATAATTATTGCTTTGTCATGGCGTCGCCGTCACCATGTTTCATACTTAGCTTTACCAAGAATTAAGCACATTGCATACCATTACCAAGTCAGCATAAGCAAACACTCATGTGAGAATGGGTTCGAATGTTCGCTACCGGCTAGTGTTGCAGTTGCTGATTCTGCCTCTGCAAAACCACAACACTCTTTCTCATGTAAATCAGTCTCTTTGAGTTCAGGGCCAACCAGACGTTGATTTTATTGCTATCGCTATCTTATTGACAGTACACGTGGACAAATTTACCAACAATTAAATTATTGCTAAACCAAAAAAAATTCTATTTGCTACGAGATCCAGCGCCACTTAGCATACAGTTCCTTCACACTGTATTGAGTGGTTCCCTCTCCCACCACATGACTGTTCCTGGGAGTTTGTTTGTCGTGTGTCTTTCCAACCCCCTGTGCTGGCGATGCTCAGATAGTCGTAAGGACGTTGGAATATAAACATTGAAACACACGCCGGGACTAATCGGATAAAACTATATTCGGCCAACGTAAAATAATAATAATAATAATATCTTGTCATTATCCATATGGAACGACAGCTATTTCAATGTTAATTACGAAGTAAAATTTGAGTAATTTCAAACTTATCGGAAAAGCTACTAGAGATCTAAGTTAGTATAGATACCACATAATTTTCTTCGTACTGTGGCAGCCGTACCTACTCCATTTCAATCTAGCTTTCCTTTATCGGCTGAAAAACTTTATATTGATTCTGTCGGCTAAACGAAAGGTAATTGAAAATGTGTGAATGAAAAGACAGCAATCAAAAGAGCTCTATGTGACTTCCGATATGACGTTACAACGGAAATCACACTTTCTCATTATCCAAGTATCAAGAAATAGTATTTCCTCTAAAACGTGAAGCGTGGTAAAGTTTTACTAGAAAAATTTAATCCGAGAAAAATGAGAGAATGAGAGAGGTCGGCAGAGCGATCGTTGTTCTTCGTCGAATATATAAGCCTGGAGGAAGGGGGAAAAAATCAAAATTACATCCAGCTCGATATGTTCATAGTTTTTATGTCACCAGTAATTCACTTCATGCGTCGGAGCAATTATGAATACCCCAGCTGACATTTCATTTTCCTCGTAACAAGTGCTACTACTCGCATGCATATTGTTGATGTCAAACGTCTGTCAGCAGTGATCGGCTGTCACAACAAATCGAGAACATAGACAGTATCGAGATTTAACGACAGACACAGCTGTGACCTCAGAAGACAAGGACCACAATCTGTGCTGTTACACTGCATTATTCTTGTTTCCCAACGCAGCAGCGGTCCCATTTCCAGTCTGCCTCCTTATGTAACCAACTAGATGAGAGTTGACACCATGACGGGTGTTTCAAACATATATCAAGATATTATGAAAAATTGTCCGCTATCTTTTATTTAGGTTTTTTTGCATTATTCCTTCGACACACGAAATACCATCATAATTTGGAACTGAGTTTCTTAAAAATTCTGTAAATTTAGAAATTACACTAAAAATACGGAAAATTTTTCAATACCTCTCGTACCCACTCTTCGACAAAGACCTTTTACAATCAAGGGTCGAAATTGCCATTGAACAAACTCGGTGACAAACGATTCAAGAAGCTGATTGGGGAGTCAGAAGGAGCAAAACAGAGTGGTAGGGCTGGATGTATACTGCACAGTATTCGGAAGGGAAGATAGAACCATCACTATAAATTAGAACTCAAATTCAACATTGTTGCTGTGGCATGCAGTCATCAGACAACTCGAAGTTGTTCCTGATGGGTGTCAAAATTATGAGGGAGGTTCTGTCTTGACTGTTTCACGATGGGCCTACGCTTAGCCTTGTGTTATCGGCTAATACTAAGTGAGATGAAAATATTCAAAATAGTCTCATACGTTTTAGTTAACTAATAAGGAAAATAAAGCTGAAAACCAGGTCTTAAAGAACGATAAAAATGAATCCACATCTGAATTAGAATCCTCCTTCGCTGTGCACGAAAGGTGATAACCCACAAGCTGTGGATCAGATGTGTAGACAAGGCAAGAAAAGTGTTGATGACAACTGATGTTGTGAAACTTTTGAAAATGCTCCACCTATATAGCTGGAAAGGTAACGTTGTAGCAAGTATATACACTTCGCTGTGAAAGCAAATATGCAGTTTTCCCTCTTCACATGTTACGAAGAACTAAGAACACCCTTCAGTAATGCACTGCTTGGCAAAAATAAGTGAAGCAGCAGCTGAGGAGGAGGAAACGAAAAGAAATTCTGGGGATCGAGAGGGATGTGATGTAATTTCAGTGATTATAAAATCGAGTCAAATTTACAAAGAAGTTGGTAGTATAAGCCCACTTATCAGTATGACGTTGCATCCTCTATGTTTGGAAGGATGTCATAAAGCCTGGGGCAAGCTGGGCCACAACTGTTGTAACTGGTCCTTGTTATCCTGGACGGAGTTGATGTCGTAGCTGTTGCCACACATGTTCTATTGAGGACAGATCTGGGGATTTTGCTGGCTACGGGAGTACCTCAACATCACGTACACAGTTCATAGACACACGTGCGGTATGTTGACAAGTATTGTCCTGTTGAAAAACGGCACCGCCATACTGTCGCATGAAAGGTAAAACATGTCAACGCAGGATGTCCGCACGTACCGTTGTGCCTTCAGAGGTCCCTCAATCACTTCCAGCCGTGTCCTGAAGTCATACCTAATGGCTACCCACATCATGACACCAAGAGTAAAACTGTTTTGCCTCTCTAAAACTCTGGACGAATGGGACCTCTCCCCAGGTCGCATCAGACTAGCCGAGGTAGTGCTGAACCGCGATTCCAGTCATCATCAATCCATACATCCCGGTACGGCACCACTCCGAACGCAGCCGTACGTGTTGCGGTGTCAACGGCAGCCTAAGCATGGGACGGCTGCTGATGGTCTCCGACCAATGGTGCAGGATAACACAGAATGTAGCTAGGAGTCCATTACTTGTTCTCGGATGGCAGGCGCAGACCTGAAGGGGTTACGGTTAATTTCCTTTTAGGGCATGACAGCTCGTCTACGAAGAAGTCTTTCAAGCCGGGAGAAATTGTAGGAAAGGAACGTGAAGGGAATTCAGCCATGCCCTTTTAAAGAAACCATCCTGCCAATACCCAGAAATGATTTTCTGGGAACCACGGAAAACCGGAATCTGCATGTTTGGAGCGGGGATGGAACCCGCATCTTCCCGAGCGATACTGATAACGCACTAGTCCCGGAAGAAGGGAGAGGTTCTTATACTGGGCAGACAAGCATTTAGCAAGAAATAAAGCTATGTATAGTAGGTAACCCAGATTTCCAGATATTTACAAATTGTAACGCCAATTTTTTTCTATTTTTGCAATAAGCGTTTATAGGCATACGAATAGCCATTAACGGGAAATGAATATTAATCAATTATGCAAACTTGACCCGACAGTAAGACAAAACATTTACTGAATTAAATTCTAACGTTCGTTTACTCCATCTCGTAACATATAGAAAATAACGATGCAAATAGACAATCGATTTTTTTTTTTTTTTTTTTTACGCCTCGTCGACGGTTGAGGTCATTAGAGGCGGGATGGGACTGGGGACAAGGAACGGGAAGGAATTCAGCCATGGCCATTTTGAAGGAAGCATCCCGACATTCGCCTGGAGTGATTTGGGGAAACCATGGAAAACCCAAATCTGGATGCCCGGATGGGGATTCGAACCCGCGTCCTCCCGAATGCGAGGCCAGAACGTAAACCGTTCACCCACCACGCTCGGTACACAATCGGTGAAATTCTGAAACAATTTTAAAGACGAAAGATATGTAAAACTAAAGATATTAGTTGGAGTAGTTATCTTATTCGTCGCTAAAATTATCAGTTCGGACTGAATGTTACGCGGAGTTATACACTGACGATTTTAGAAATATTTGAAGTACACTGATTCATTTTTTCACATTTATCTTTCTATTGACAGAATAGGTATATTAAGGCTGGGAGGAAGGATGCTTCTGAATCATACAGCAAAAACAAAGTCGACGCAACAAAAAAATTATGTATTACTACATCTGTTTGTTTTTGGTTGTGATGAAGCAAAATGTTAAAATTTTACAGTATAGGTAATTATGGTTCAAAAACGGATGAAGAAATCAGAAAAGATTTTTATTGATTGCTGTAAGCACTATATAATAGATATGAAAATGCAACAGTCCTTTCCCTCCCTCCCACTTTTGACTAACCCTCACTTTCGGCACGATCATGTTCACGCTTCATTTAATATTGTATCTGATAGGTACTGGTTTACCCAGGCAAGATTCAACATGCCTATCCCCCACTTCTCAGGCACACGACATTCAAATGTTGTCCCTTCTCCACCCACCCGACATGGCTTCAGTCTGCTGTCATACTCCGTCAAGTGCTGTTGTTCTCGTCTGTGTATCAGCTAATTGCTGGTGATTCAAAACGTTTAATGACGAATTTATCGTCTATACAAGATTTGGAACCGGTTGTGGTGCTCGAAAAAGTGGGATACAACAAAGTTAAACATTCGTGTGAAGAATGGAGCATGCTGGTCTAGGTACTGGACGTAGTGTCAGATTTATTCAAGAATGGAAACGAGAACGTACCAAGCGGCGAACACACCGTATCTATGTTGGACTTTGGTCGGGGTGAAAATTATAATTTTACAATACAGGTCCTACCAGCGGCGTCATCTTCGGTGATTTAACATGGCTGAACCTCATCAGCGCGTAGTTTGCAGTGACCAGAGCCTTCAACGTCATGAAGAAGTGGGGCTACCTGGTTGCAAGATACTACAAGAGGTTTGTGGACATTTCAGATAGTAAATTGCTTTGTGTTTATCGTATGGCTACAGTGCAAAAACTGGTACATGAATAACGATTCTAAGAGTAAAGTGACATACATACATCATAGGGTTATACGCTAAGGATACATTTACTCAATGTATATAAAAAAAACTATTGGCAGTAATTGGAGACTGCCGACAGAAATGAAAACTTAAATCTGTGAATAAGATACGTGTAACACGTCATATTTATAGCAACAGATATACTAAATAATAATAACAACGGGGTGATAGGCTTCCTATTGGCTGCGAATTCCACCCCTGTCTTCGCCGCATTAACCTTACCCGGTAGTGCCATAGGTACAGGGGACCTACGGTTTAACGTGGAGTTCGAACCACGGAAGCGTTCTGGCGTACTTCACATTGTACAGCGAGCTGTGTTAGAGGTGAAGGTCGGGTGAAGGGTTTATGAAAATCCCCGCCGAGACAGATATTCGTTCCCCAGTCAGACACCTAAACCACTGAGCCACCCGACCGCTATAGATATACTATTAACATCAGCATATCGGTGACGCAAACTCATAAGATTTTACGCTTTGCCCTTTACGCCCAACGCGCCTAAAGTAGTTTTCAATTCATAAACTAAAAATCTTACTTAGTCCACGACCCGAAGATTGGTCGAACCTTCCAGAAGTAGATGTACCAAGCTATTGCGTCAGAGGTAGGAGGGCCAATTTCTTTCCTCAGACGTCTAAAATTTAATGTGGAATCAGAATCACGGAACGTCCCGGCGTAGCTGATATAATGAAATATAGCACCTAAGAATTCCTGCTCACCACGGGAATCGAACCCGAGACTGGAGAGAGAAACTTACGGAAGTTCCCGCCTTAACCGCTGAGTTATCAGACCGCCTTGTTTTGATGTATACATGTGCTAAATACAATCAAAATCGGATAGAAACTGTGGGTTTGTATGAAAACTTTTAACAGAAATTAAGGCGAGGGAGAAAGATTGAGATCGTTTTGGTTTTTGTAAATCAAACGTAAATAGTATTTTTCTATTTGCTTTAAGGTATACATATGCAAAGTTCCATCAAAATCGGATGAAAAACACTGGCAACAAAAAATCATTCTTATATATTGGATACAAATATAATCTATATTTTCACTCCTGTCCAAGCGCAACATGTCATTCTTATAGCTACAGATATACTGTTGTTACAGGATGTTGGTGACGCCAACTCATAAGAATATTTTTTTTTTTTTGCTGTCGTCAGTCTTTAGACTGGTTTGATGCAATCCTCCATCCCTTCCTATCTTGTGCTAACCTTTTCGTTTCTACATACCCCTTACAACCCACGTCCTCAATTATCTGCTTCATATATTCTAATCTCTGTCTACCTCTACAGTTCTTACCTTCGACTGTTCCCTCTACTAACAAATTAACCAATCCAGCATGTCTCAAAATATGACCTAAAAGCCTGTCTCTTCTTCCTGTAAGCTTCTTCCATAAACTTCTTTTCTCACCCATCATTTCCAAAACTCTTTCATTTCTTACTTTGTCTGTCCACCTAATTTTTAGCATTCTTCTGTAGCACCACATTTCAAATGCTTCAAGTTTCTTTCTTTCCGATATTCCTAAAGTCCATGTTTCGCTACCGTAAAGTGCTGTGCTCCACACATAGAGTTTTAAAAAGTTCTTTCTAATTCCTAGATCAATATTTGAAACTAAAAGGTTTCTCTTTTTCATGAAGGCTCTTTTTGCTAGCGCTATTCTGCTTTTAACATCATTCCTGCTTCGGCCATCGGGTGTAATTTTGCTTCCCAAGTAACAGAACTCACTCACTTCTCCTATAGCATCCGATCCTATTTTTATATTTAATCTGCTACTATTGGTATCATTTCTGCTACATTTCATCACTTTTGTCTTACTTTGATTTATATTCAGTCCAAAATCTTCCTTCAATATTTTGTTCATGCCATTCAACATAAGAATATATCCATCCAGAAAGCGTCCAACGCGCATACCATACGCGCAACACGTGATAGCATGTCGGTGACGGGTAGTCGGGAACTCATAGATTTAACCCCGTCCAAACATCGCCTAACGCGCCTGTAGATTTTTTTTTTCAAAATTTACTAGTATTAGATGATATTAATAATATAGTAATTAAAATAAGATTCTGGACATAATGTTTGTGGTGAAAGTTATAAATAAAAACACTTTTTATTTTATATATATATTTTTTTAATTTATTTCAGTAACTATCTAATCTTCTGTATTGTAGCAGAATTTCTTCCGGATAATCTTCTGGAACTATCCAGTATTCTCTCGTCCTCTAACGACAGCAATTGCATCATTTTCTATGGTAATTGCATGTAGAACAGTACATAGGTACTACTTACTGAAAGTTACACCATTTGGGTTCCAAGGTATTCCATGGTAATTGTGTGTCAGGCAACTGCTGGTTCATAAGTCCACGTGATGCTGAGTATACATAGTTGTAACGTTATTCCGATCATATTACACATATAACAACTTCTTCTAAAATCAACACACCATCCTTCGTATTGAATCCCTGGTGGTCATAATAATCAGTAGCGGTATCTTGTTTTATATTAATTTTTGCGTAACACTTGTTAGAGGTACGTACTCCGCGACGGGATCGTACAGGATCAGGCAGTATACAGGGGGATAGGGCGAAAAGTTTTCACTGTTATCAGATTCCATACAAACATTTTGAAAGTCCCATTTTAACGGCGCATTTTGGTGTGAACAGTCAATTAAGACGTTAGGTGCAGTTGTGATAAAATCTTCACAGTTTAGTAGCGGCGACCGAAGATCTCGTTCGTAGTAAGTCTGTTTAGATGTGAACAGACCACGTTAATTTAATTAAATACATTAAGAATAGGATCAAAGCGGTATATCCCTCTATAACGTAAATTAATTTTTTTAAATAGATTTGGTGTTTAGAACTACATTACGATGGGAAAATATTTTAATCTTCCTTTTACAGTATAATGAAATTTTGAGTGGATTAATTGGTGTTAACGGAACGTTTCAATTTGCACAACGAAGGGTGAACCTGGTCGATCCGAAACTGAGGTTGCGGAGTTAGCGAGTGGGGAAGGAGAGGAGGTGGTATTGATTACAGTGTTCAGTGATCGGAACTAATTAGACTTGACAGATTTACCCACGGTTGGGCGGTGAACCCCTTGTCTCCGTAGTAGTATTTACTAACCTCCATAGCTGCAGTTAGAAAGCTGATGCTTAATACTGCGACGTTTCAAGGTTCTCTACATTGAAATCACTTCCATCCTATCAATTTGATTGTAACTGAAATCTGAATTCAATCATAGAACTGTTGTCAGTTTCCAAAGATTCCACTGTTGCGTCACTTTGCACTGCAAATATTTATGTATAAGATCCGCGGCACTAGCCTATTGTGAGTATACGGTACACCCTATCCTGCTTAGCGTGCAATGCCGTGTCCTGGAGTAAATCAGTGTCTTCGTGTCTCTCATGCACCAATATCGATCGCGGAATGTAATATACTGTTATCATTATTATAAACTTGCAACCACACAGCCCAGTGAAACTCAGTGGGCTAAGGCGCCGCACACTGGATACAGGTCCCCCAATACCAGCCGTCCTGATTGCCATACCGCCAGCTCAAGTGTGAATTCAGACCATACAGTGTTTTCAGTTTCTCCATTTTACATTATTTTTGCAAGCAACACTAGACACCAGAAGGCGGACACGACATGTACACATACACAATACTTACACTTAAACACCCACGCCCTCGGTGACTATTGGATCACACACACACACACACACACACACACACACACAAACACACACAAAACATTTGTAGAATAAAAATGAACTTTCTCGAAGTTATTCTCGTAAACAAATAAAAATTAATAAAATTTTAAAGTAAACTTCTGTAGATTATAGACTATAGAACTTAGCCTTAGTCTGTATTTTATATTTAGAGCTGTTATATCGGAGAACATCTGGGTCAAGTTTACACCGCGATAGTTGCAGTTCATACTAAAGGTGTATCATGAAATTTGCTGTCATAATTCATGCTATGGGAAGTAGGAAGCCCGATGTAGTAAATGTTGTTATTTCACGAAATGTAGTTTGCGAAGTATTTAGGTGTGTCTCTACCGGTTGATTTTGTAGCGGCAATATTAGCGAAGATTGTGATTAGGCTAAAATGGAGCCTGTACTAGAATATTCTTGTTACAGTGTAAAGCACGAGAAATGTAGTTATTATTAGTAAGTAATAAGCTGCTTTCATAAGCATTATATTAGTCACGACGTGTATTGCGATGTAAACTACTCACAAACACCTTGGACAAAATGAACTGATATCCGTTCTTACAGGCTGAACGCAGGCTCATATTTTTTTAAAAGTCATCTAAAAATACTGATGCATGTATCAGTGTACACAAATTTCGTTAATAACTCGCTTCTAAATGACGGGTTGATCGTAGATTTCTGGCCCATAATTTAAATAATTTTTAAAAGCTTAAATAACACATTCTAGTAAAGACGAAGGATAATATTTCTGAATGAAAACGAAAGGTTTAATCACAACAGCGATCAGAAAATATGATGAAATCAATACTGAACGAATATAAATAAACAAAAACTCAATTAAAAATGCTGGTGCATGTCTCATTTGGCGACTGCTCTGGATGTACCTGACGTCGTCACGTGATTATCAACGTTCTACGCATGCGCACCCGGGAGACGTCAGCCTCAGCGACAAGCCGGCCCTGCAGTAGCGCAAGAACACAACCAAATCTGAATAATTACAGCCAATGTTTTCAATTTTTTAGATTATTACATTACCTAAATGTTCAATTCCACATTTTGAATGATCAAGGCATAATTACACGCTACTGCTTATTATCTCTGATATACAACGCAAAGCAAAGCAAGATCCTTGACGATATAACTGTTGGGGGCGTCCATTAATCACGTGAGACGTTTTTCCGAATTTCCGGACCCTCCCCCCTCCCTCCCCGTCTAGTGAGTTTTGATCGACCTTGGAGTTTCTTGAGACCTTTGTTTTTATATAGCTCTCCTGTTCCCACGGCGGTTGTGCCCACCCTATGGTCGGTTTCCGCGACGTTTCTAGACCTTTTACCCCCCGTGAATTCTATATCAAAACCTCACGTGAGATTTCCGTCGACCTTGGTGAGATTTCGCCGCCTCCTTGTGAAGTAGAGGTACTATGAAATTGCTTTGTAAAACGTGATACTGAGTACCTGTTTGTATAGTCTACTTACACGTAACTCACTCAGTTTTACGAACAAAACCTTATGGACCGAGAAATGAGTGACGTGCGCAAAGGAGTTTGCCTTATGCGTTGTATATCGGATGCATGAAGGGCAATCGAACGAACACTTTTACCAACAGAAAAGTGTAAAATATATTTAAAAGTTCATATTTCATGACAGATTGTTCTCATTACAAACCGGTTTGCACTGCGATTTGCTGCTCAAAAATCTAACGTTGCATACAAGTCCCACATAACGAAAAACTATCGTTTTGTTCGTAAATGGATATTTCACTTATTTGTATTATTATGGTTATATATGTGCTCGCTGCTAATTGTGTGTATTTCGAAATTATATATACAGGGAGGGGCAGAAAATGTTAATGACTAATGAACATTAAATTAACACTTTAATAGAAAATTAAATAATAACCAAGTAAGCAATTGTAAAAAAGATGGAAGAGACTTTGCGTTTTCAAGTCATTTTTTAAATATAAGAATATTCAGGAGTAGTGTTGCAAATTGAAAAAAAAAAAATTAGATTTGTGAAAAAAAAAACACGAAAAAAACCCTGGCACCCTTGTTTTTTTTCAGAAAACAATATATTTGATAAATTATAGTTTTATTTATGGAACTTACATTTTACATGTGTGTTTTAAATCTTACTTAATCATATAATGTCTTACATAATTATTCATGTATGTATCTATACAGGTAACATAATTTTTTATTCATGCTCTATGTGGGTACCACATTCACTAGTATCAGCACTACCAACACTAGTTCGGTCGGAGTCGGAATTTTCTGTTTTCCTTCTCTCTCCTCTAGGTCCATAACTTCAGAAATAGTTACATTTTCTTTTACTGGTTGTATTGTATGTAAAAGCTTTTGAGATTGCAATTTTAAATTGTGAGAAAAGTACACACTGTGCATAAAGACTGCGCCGATAGTTCTGTATTACGTCTTTTAAGTTTGAATTTAAATCTATTACCATACAAATTCTAGCTTTATTTGTTTTCAATCGTTGGTTTACGCCAATGATTCATAATTATTGACAATGACTCAGTATCACTACTCGCTGCGAGTTTAACAAGTATACGAATATAAGGAAAGCACAATAAGTAGTAAAAAGAGGCAAAAAACCGTAGATAAATTTAAAATTCTTAATTTTTTGAAAAGATCCGTAGGTGTACTGATAAATTTGTAGGGCCTGGCAGCACTAGTTCAAATAGCGAGTATCAATTCAAACAACGGGGATTCCTTCTCACGCAACCTAGCCTTTTCGGAAAATCCCCATTTGTAAAAGAAAACTTCAGTCATTGTTGCCAATATTTTTGTAATTTTTTTTCCTACTGAACCAGTTGATATAAGTTGATTTAAAAATTAAGATAAGTACTTAGCATACGCTCTAAAACAGTCATATTAAACGATAAATGCTTTAAAAATTTGAAATTTAGCAGTTATGAAAAAAAACATGTCCCAGAAAAAAACATGTTTTTTTTCACTGTTTTTTTTCATGTTTTTTTTTAGTCAGAAAAAAAACGATTTTTTACAACATTATTGAGGAGAGCTCCGATAGAAGTAAGGCACACCTCTGTGCAATGTCGGACGTGTTTCATCACTTTTCTCCCAAAACTTTAATGGAATGACATGAATTTCCTTTCATAAGTATAGTATGAAGTAGATGAGCGTACAGCCAGAGGAAAAAAAATCACGTACTGCTACATCAGATGAAATGAGCTTCGTCAGACATTATAAGCTGAACCCATGTTCTTTTAATGATTATGTGTAATGTGAACCTATGCGGAACTTCTCATCGTTTTTCGGCTTCACTAGCTGTATTACAATACTGTTTGTAAAAATTTTAAAACCAAGGAGACATTACAATCAAATTTATACCACTAATTAGGAACATCACAATAAACAAATGATTAGATTTACAAAAGAGTACAATACTTTCGCAATTTTGTCGAAATTTCTTAAATATTTTGCTATTTTGTGTATTTTTCACAAATTTTTAAACTAATTAAATACTCGCCTAAAATGAGAATGGTGATTGGAACCTACTCAACCTGATTACAAGTGTGTAACATTGAATTCCTTTCCTGTGTGTGAGTTTGGATGTATGTTTGGGTGGTCTTTTGAGGTGTGAGAGACTGTTTCCGAATGCTGGTTCATTTGAGATATGTGTTTTTTGTTTTTTTGACGTATGATGGCGGATGTCTGCCCGTGCGTAAGTGGCTGTGGTTGATGTTTTATAGGGGGTGCGTATTGTGTGCTGTATGGTTTTGTGTGAGTGGGATAATGTCTGTAGTTGTGTGGAGATTTACTTACGCATGTAAGTGAGCACTTGTTTGTTTGTGCGATGATTTCAATAAGTTTTGACGTGTGCTGATGTCTTAGAGGTTTCCACTGAGGGAAGGGCTGGTTATGGGAATGGTGCTCCCGGCACCCTTGCTTTCCGCGGATTATGTTAGTGATGGATCTCCTAGGTTCAAGCGAAGGGGATATCAATCCTCGGGCTAGGCAAAAGTGGTGGGGTGCCATACACTCACGCCATTCGGAAGATAAGAAGGCAACCATAACGATACAGTGTCGACATAGCCGAAGGCACATATTTAATCAGCAGAATGCCTTCCGGATTTGAGTGTTACACTGTTTCCATCTCTATCCTAGCGATATCTGCTATACTTGGGAGACATCCAGATTTCTGTTTTCCATAGATTCCCCAAATCACTCCAGGAGAATACCGGAAAGGCCATGGCCTAAATTCTTTCCGCTTCTTGCACGCTCTCTCGACTTATGATCACCTCTACGTGGACGAGCTAAAATGCTATGGGTAAAATGAGCAGCTGAGTTGGTCTTATCCGACTACTGAAATTCAAAACACAATTTCATATTGCTAATATGCTGCTGTTACTACGGAAATCATTTACGCCGATCTATTTGAAAAGCTTCTATTAGGTATGACCATTGAGCACATTGTGGAAAGCGTCCTAACTTTCTTGTTTACTGCTTCTCGCCTCACTGTCGGAAAACAGTCAACGCATTTCGAAATCTATGTTCAGCCAGAGAATTAATTTTAATCTTATCCTTTGCTATGCGAAATTTTATTAAGCAATGGGACAGTATATGAAATGCGTATCCAGAGCAGCATATATACTCAAAAGCCAAAGAAACTGGTACACCTACCTAATATCGTGTAGGACCCCCGCGAACACGCTGGAGTGCCGCAACACGACGTGGCATGGACTCGACTAATGTCTGAAGTAGTGCTGGTGGGAATTGACACCATGCATCCTGCTGGGCTGTCCATAAATCCGTAAGAGTACGAGGGGGTGGAGATCTCTTCTGAACAGCACGTTGCAAGGCATCCCAGATATGCTCAATAATGTTCATGTCTGGGGAGTTTGGTGACCAACGGAGGTTTTTAAACTCAGAAGAGTGTTCCTGGAGCCACTCTGTAGCAATTCTGGACGTGTGGGGCGTCGCATTGTCCTGCCGGAATTGTCCAAGTCCGTCGGAATGTACTATGGACATGAATGGATGCAGGTGATCAGCCAGGATTCGTACGTACGTGTCACCTGTCAGAGTCGTATCTAGACATATCAGGCGTCCCATGTCACTCAAACTGCACACGCCACACACCGTTACAGAGCCTCCACCAGCTTGAACAGTCCCCTGCTGACATGCAGGGTCCATGAATTCAAGAGGTAGTCTCCATACCCGTACACGTCCATCCGCTCGATACAATTGGAAGCGAGACACGGCAGACGAGGCAACATGTTTCCAATCATCAAAATTCCAATGTCAGTGTTGACAGACCCAGGTGAGGCGTAAAGCTTTGTGTCGTGCACTCAGCAAGGGTACACGAGTGGGCCTTCGGCTCCGAAAGCCCATATCGATGATGTTTCGTTGAATGGTTCACACGCTGACACTTGTTGATGGCCCAGCATTGAAATCCACAGCAATTTGCGGAAGGGTTACACTTCTGTCACGTTGAACGATTCTCTTCAGTCCTCGTTGGTCCCGAGCTTGCAAGATCTTTTTCCGGTCGCAGCGATGTCGGAGACTTGATGCTTTACCGGATTCCCGATTTTCACGGTACATTCGTGAACTGGTCGTACTGGAAATTCCCCACCTCATCGCTACCTCGGACATGCTGTGTCACATCTCTCGTGCGCCGACTATAACACCACGTTAAAACTCACTTAAATCGTGGTAAACTGCCATTGTAGCAGCAGTAACCGTTCTAACGCCTGCACCAGACACCTGGTGTCTTATATAGGCGTTTCCGACCGCAGCGCCGTACTGTGAGTGTTTACATATCTCTGTGTTTGCATACGTATGCCTATACCAGTTTCTTTGGCTCTTCAGTGTAGTTACTACTAATGCCAGAGGCCGGAATAGAACATGTAACTCTGCGCAGATGTTTTATCGCTCATGTTATATAGTTGCGTACTTGAATGACTGAACGAAAGAAAGAATAACGTTTCTAATTCAGTCGTTGTTACATTCTGAAGTGTTCACCAACTACGTACTTACCAATACAACAGCAAACTATAACATTTGTCCTGTTGAACCATCTGGCTATTTTTAAGGGGAAATGTTAAATTTATTATTAATTTATATCTACAAAAATAAGAGGCGCATTCAAATCTAAATTATAAAATATCGTTTAATCGTGAAGCAACAGAAAAATAGTAATTTTTCAACAAAGCTGCTGGGTTCGAAGGATGCAGATTCGATTCCCTGTCCCGACATATGGTTTTAGTGTTCCATGATTTCTCAAAATGCCTAAATGGTTAATTCCAAAGACCATGACCGAATCCTCCCCGTTCCTTGCTCCTCATTCTCTGGCTGCCTAGTAAAAACATGCAACGACGCCATATTTCTGGTATTATATATTTAACGTTTCGCACGTACAGAGTGGAGGCTCGATGTAGACCCAATCTTTGAACCAGTCATAAAATCTCTGATTTATTTCACGTTTTCTCATGCGAGACAATTAATAATATTGCCTTGCTCCACGCCGGGAAGTTTGAACGAACATCGTCACAAGCATAATAACAGCCTAAAGACTATTACAAACTTACACCAACGCAAACAGATAGGAACTTAAGCTTTTTCCGTTTAGATTTTAGCTAGCCTTTTACGACTACTCTGTGGAGAATGCGTAACAGCGACCCCTGCAAAATAAATGTCGGCTTTGTGTCTTCGGTTGAGCATATTACCGACAAAAGTCGAAAAGTAATAATAAATAAACTGGTAATTATTTCAGGTAACATAAAAGCTGTTAATGATAGATGGTTTTTCTGCAGTTAGTTCCTCCCGTTATAAGCGTTCCCCACGAAAATTATATGAAACCGCCTTCCCTCTCTTTGAAACAATGAGTCTTATATCACAAGTCGTCCTCGTCGTTGCAACCAAACAAATAATATCCAACTGTTGCCAGACGAGAGAGAGACAAAGATCCGATGTTAAAGTACGGTTAGTTTAATCGAATTTTCTTAGCAAATTTAAGATTTGACGTTGTTTGTAATAGACTCCATTTCCTTACCTATCTGAATTTAAGTCGTCCTTACTCGATAAAGACAGATTTTTTTTCAAAATCCTAAAAAACGAAATAAAAGCTATATGTTTCCCCTACAGACTAATGGATGTAAAATGGTTCTAAATTTGTTCAAGATTGTTAGTCATATTACATGATTACACGGACTGAGTGGTTAGCGCTCTGGCCTCGCATTCGCCAGGACGCAGGTTCGGTCATCCAGATTTGAGTTTTCCTTGGTTTCCCCAAATCACTCCAGGCAAATTCCAGGATGCTTCCTTCAAAAGGCCATGACATACACTGGCGGAAACTAAAAGTGCAACAGCCAGACAGGAATGTTTGCATATATATCCAGGGTCATACCCAGAAGAAAAGATAACAAATTGAAATGGGTCAGGCTAAGTTTATTACCTTCAGATACAGTTGTCAGTAAGAAGTGCTCCCACCTAGAGCACATATACATTCGTGGATCCTTGCCGGCATTGAATCAATAAGAGTTCGGATTTCTTGGGATTTGTCTCTATACGACTTCATGTCTTGTGCAGTCAGTTGTTGCACAGTTTGTGCTGGGTGACCATGTGATCTAATGTGTCTACACTTGGTATCCCAAACATGCTCTACTGGGGACAAATTTGGAAAAAAGGCGGGCCAAAATGCGATCATAAACCCCTGCAAGGTTTGTGTTGTGATTTCCACAGTATGAGGACGGACATTATCCTGTTGGAATATGCGATGTGGATGGTGGACATGAAGGGTATCACAACAGGGTGCAGCTTCCAGTCCACACACAAGTGGGCTGTCATTGTGCCTACAGCAAGTCCTGCTGTCGAAACTGTTAACCTCAAACGATGACATCAGTGGCTGGACCTGTGTGAGGTTCTGATATCACAGCAGGGTAAGCCATTTCTCCACTACGCCTGCGTACATATTATAGATTATCACTTTGCCACATACAGAATCGACACTTATCTCTAAACGCAAATGTACGCCAATGAAGTATCTATTTGCATTTTGCATTTCTTCAGGTTAGACAATAATGTAGTCTTCACGGGTGTACCGCGGGATAGTGTTGTGGAAACACAATATTTCGACGGCTGGCTCCGCCGTCTTCTTCAGGTGTAGAGACATCTGCACTGGTCGGCTGACCACAGATCCAGCCGTCTATACTGTGGGTCAGCCGACCAGTGCAGATGTCTCTACACCTGAAGAAGACGGCGGAGCCAGCCGTCGAAATATTGTGTTTCCACAACACTATCCGCCGGGAAAGTCTTCGTTCTTACAGGTTAGACAATGCTGGCAATGAAATCAGGTAAATGGAACACGTTGCATAGCGGTCAGAGAGTGTAACCCAACTTCAAGCAATTGGTTTACAATCGTACGGGTGAGTCTCTCTGTAACCACTGCTGGGATCTGGCCTACAGTTACCTGTCTGTCAGCAACAGTCACTCACACAATTTGTCCTTCTGTATGGACCTGTTTCTGCTCTAGGAGTACTAGAGCCTTCTTTCGTCCATAGTGTAACATTGCACTACGACCAGTGGCGTGGCTAGGCGGTGCAGTGCACTGGGACCCTATCAGCAAACCTCACAATCGTAAGACTTGGTAGAGCCCATATAGCCTGAGGACCCCAGCATATTTTTGCACCGGAGCCAATCCTTTGGGAGATCTCACGATATGATGCAACTATTTCAAACTTGTCAACTATCCTACCTCTCTCAAAGTAAGACATTTGGGTATAGAGGGTCAGCACTCTTCTCCCTGTCGTGGTCAACAAAAACTTGTAGACAAAAAAAGTGTTATGTTACACCACACTATTCATCACTTATACGCTAAAACAAATGGCAACTTTAAGAAATAAATAGCCCCGTAATTCTCATACTATTACAAGTGATACTTTCTATTTTTAATCGTTTAACACTCTTCATATGGGGATACTTGGCGCCACATTTCATTCATTTAACACAAACCCGTTTGGGTGTTGCATTTTTTAATTTCCGCCAGTGTATAAATTAGAGTTCTTGAAAAATTTCCTTCTAGAATTTTTGGATGTCATAACTCTGATAAAGATCTGGAATACCGTGAAATTTTGCAATTAAAGCTTTAAAATTCGAAGCGATTGGGATTTCCTGCTAACCGAACTGCCTCACTTGTCTCTTTAATGATAACCGTTCATATCTTTCTCCAGTTATTCTGACGTGCAGGTGTGAACCAAAGTTCGTAAACACATATGTTAAATAAGCAATTTATCACTTTGATATGCATTAATAATACTAATGAAGGTACAGACAGTTGAAGCGAGTTCAAATTATTCTTTAAAAAATTTAAAAAGAAAAACTGCTACAATGCATACCTAACCTTCGTTGCCCATCTTTCTTTGTTCCCCTCAAGTAGTTTTTAATTCACAGCATACAGACCTTTACATGCGTTGACAGCTACGACGACATTCAGCCAAGGTAATACTCGTATAAGGAAACCAGCAAACGTTATTCCCCAGCATTGATGATTGTACCGCACAATAGCCAATTGCAACAGTGAGAAGTGTTTACCTACAGGATATCAGACTTTTTTTTTAACTGCTTAATGTCTCTCAACAGCGAGGTCTTTAGAGACGGGAAAGGATGGGGGGGGGTGCAAGGAATGAGAAGGAATTCGGCCATGGCCTTTTGAAGGAAGCATCCCGGCATTTGCCTGGAGTGATTTGGGAAACCATGGAAAACCCAAATCTGGATGCCCGGGTGGGGATTCGAACCGCCGTCCTCCCGAATGCGAGGCCAGAACGCTAGCCGTTACACCACCACGCTCGGTGATATCAGACAATTTTGCAGGCAGACAAGAGAGTTCTCATTCCGATTCTTACATTACGGAAACGATTTTGCTGCTACTGTTGGGTTTACGGGAAGAAACATTGATAATAAGCGAATGAACTTAAGAATATAATTCTGTGATGGCTAATATACGAAATTTCGTGACGTGCGTTTTATGCTGCTGGAAAGTCGTACAGCAGAGAGAGAACAGCGGTATTTACAGAAGCACTGTTATGAGAAATTCGCAGCGAGATGAGGCAGTATTCTTTTGATGTGAGAAAGTCCCATGGCCTCGGTGTGTTTAAAATTTTACCGTTCTTGGTTCAATGGCCTTCATCGCAATACTCAAGCAGGGCTTTCCCAGTAGCTCGTTTCCACGTCTACAATTCTCTGTTGATTTATCAAAACTGGAATGGGTTGATTATACAAGGTATCAAATGACTACCAATGCACACGAAATTATTGTATTTAGGAAAAGCGGGAAGTACACATCACAAATGTATTCTGTTTTTAATTGTTTCCATGGTGAACATTTGATACAGACATGTCATAGAATGAGGATGAGGATGAGGAATAATAACACAGTTTTCAATCGAATTCTATACACTACATGGGACATAGTCATCAGAAAAAATATCAAGTTTTCCCCGATAAGCTAAAGAGTACGTCATATTCTTTTTTACTTTCACGTATCTGTCTCGAGACGGAAAATTGCGTTTTAATTACTATGACTATTTTAGAATAAAGCGAATTTTCCGAGACAAAATATATCCACTTTCTATTAATGTGTTTATCTACCTATGGACATCACTAAAGTGTGCACACTTTTGTATATTTCCCATTTGTGATGAATGTATTATTATTAATATTATTATTATTATGTAAGAATTAGCACACCCTCCAGTGTGTTAAGGCGAGGAGGTTCAACAGAACCAGGTGCGATTCCTCGCAGTCACATAGGCGAATGCTGGAACGATTCCAAATTTCCGTTCATAAACAAAAATACACTTATCATACATAACACGTTTCGAAACTTTTCTCCCAACAATCCCTCTCACGGTTCAGACTGGCCACGTCTGTATAAAAAACAGAGGACTAACTAAATTCAATGCTTGGCTTTACAAGAAGCTGCCTTAAGAGAATTAAGTTCTATCAGGAACTGCAGTGAAAGGGCGAAGACTGCAAATGGCAGTGGTCAGAACATGACAACAGACGAAGAGGCTACACCATCAAATGGATCTACACATCTGATTAATGTCCACAGTCTAAAATGAATTCCAAGAACTTAACACCTTCTAAGATGAAATACTGTAATTCGCCACTCTCATATTCGTATGCTTAAAACGCACTTGCCAAACAAATTATATTGCATTACACTGAACAGCTATTCTTTAACAACGTTTTATATGTATATGCACCGTTACTATGTGGAATTTACTGGTATCGGCATTTCACTCACTGGAACATGGAATATCAACAGATTATATTGTTTCATTCAGACTTCGAGCACAGATGTTTATTAAACTGGAACGATGTGACATTGCGGTAGAAGTTTGTGTGTGTCACATGTTCTATGTACTGAGATGATATGAAATAAAGTAAAAATACGTATTTAATTTTTTATTTTAAAAAATCCAATATGAAAATATAAATTACACAACCAGGTGGCTCTGTGACTGCAGCCCTCACTGTAAACTGATTGAGTCACTAGCTGTTACAATTATCCACAACTTGAAGAACTCAATAGTAAGATTGCATTGAAGTCACTACTACGATACGTTGAACTAATTAACGAAGTTTTCAAGTAGTATCTACTTAGAAAGTGGAGTGAGCACACATTGTGAGTTTTGTTTTTAATGAGATCGTGCAAATACTATGTAGGATCATACGTCAGGTAATATTGCTCACTATAACGTTTTATAAGAGTAAAACAGTTTTGATACTTTTTGATTTCGCTTTTTTTTCTTAACATTTTTTGAGCGTAGTTGGCTGACATACACGTATCTCCTCCTTCTTGAGCAGTTTTTAGATATGGAAAACTCATTACGTTAGACAGGATCAAAGATATATGTGCTCATTTAAGAGCAAATGATACAAGCTGAAACTGATGGATGGAGTCCATTGCATATTTAGTCCGTATACTTAAAGTGTCATCAATATCAATTGTAACACGATGTTTCGAGAATACTGTTTCTCAAGGAATCTCTCAAACGGAAATAATATTTACTTTAGTTGGTTTTGATCGTGTTCATCAACTGTGTTCGACAACTGAACTTGAGACAGGCTGCGTCCAAAGTTTTACAGTTTTTACAGTTTTGCCGGTTTTAAAGCACTGAAATGTTCAGATTTAAACGATAATTTCGTTTAAAAAATTAAAAACCTTAGTAATTTACATACGTTTATTTTTCAGTATTGCCTCCTTCCTTTTCAAAGCACTGGCGCCATTTTCCCGGTAGCTCACGCATTCCTAGAAAGCAAATGTGCTTCGGCTGTCGATGTTTTCTGACGTAAAAAATTTGGTACATTATCAACATTTTTAACTCCATGTTCTGTCACTCTCATGTATGTCTGGTTGCATGCCCTCGGCTCGTTTACAGAGAAGATAACCAACCTGTCAAAGTATTTTTGCCTGTGTATACGGTGAGAGAAACCCATTGACCCCTACTTTCCAAAAGCATTTTATCTTGACATTCAATGGAGGAATGTGTGCCCTCACTTCATTCGAACAGCGAAGACGTTTGGGATTCAGCCCAGGGCTTTGGTATACAATTTGGTGATTAGGAATTGTGCATCACCACTTCTCGTACCCTGACGGCCGAATTCTGATGACGAATATCCATAAACAGGACTCGCAAAACAATGTCTGTCGCCAGACACCAAGATCGTCCCGCGATGACCTGAGTCGGGTTTATTATAATTATCAATTACTAGTGATCGAAATTCTACCGTAATTCATTAAGTTTTTCTAGTTTATTTTGTAAAAGACTAATAATCATTGCATATATGTTTTGAATTTGATCTATTGCGTTTTCTGCGAGCGTAGGTATATTATATACTGTATACATTGACGTCTTTGGCTGGGAGCGTGTACCAATACGTCATTAACTTGTGTTGTTTGCCTTCATTCCCTGCAATAGCTATAAAATTAAAATGATGCACTTTAGCTTCTGAACTAACCATAGCAAATGACTTTCTTTTTATCGATGGTTCATTTGAATCTAGTCCATTATATAATGATTTAAAATATTCATTTTGAGTTAAGGCCGGAAAACTGCTTTAACCTTATCAGAACTTTCACCTGAAGTAGATTCTGATTCGGAATGTTTTGCATTGCTAAATCTGCATTGTAAATTCTAAACTATCAAAATTTCTTGGAATGCCATTTAGTGTGCATTTAAGTGTATACTTCAAAATAATTTTATCATTTTGTGTGCTATTTTCACTATTTAAATTTGGTCTATTATCATTTTGAATTTCACGCAAATAGGTATTCCTTCTTCTTTGCCTCTCACTCCGACAGGTCAATGTTCTATGTCTAGGCATAATGGAAGTAGGTGAAATGTCTTTAAGCAAAGTTTAACCGGGGACTGCACCACTTTCGGATCCCACGCGAAATTGGTACTAACCTTTTAAAATTTGGTTTAGTTATTTTCTCAATATGTCCTGCGGAAAATTCGCCAGAAATTAAATTAAAAATGCCGAAATATGACAGAGAGGCACAGAGATTAAATGACGCCAGCGTTGAAAAATCAGTGACAGTCTCTTAAAATGTTGATATAACCCTGTGCTGTAATGTTTTCTTGCCGTTTTCTCCGTTGTAAAAAGTCCCACAAAATTGACAAATAGACAATATTTATCCGAGTTGTAATACGGTGATGGCTGCCATCTTATATTGAAACGAGCAATCAGAGATAATCGATTGCTTCAGTTGAAAACAAAATACGCTATTTCCGTGATGGATGCCGCGAACGAAAATTACTTAAAATTTTGAAACAAAAACTTGCACCGAGGATGATTGAATAAACAATCGAAACGCGTCTGCCAAAAAACTAAGTTTAATTAGCTGCACTAGACGGATAAGTCACAGAAACCTTATAATTTAAAATGCTCATAAAACTTCCCACCACTTTTTTTTATCAAAACTCACCCACGTGCTTCTGCAGTGAAAACGATTTGAGGAATAGATATCATTTTTGAGGAATCCGCATAGTAGATCTAAAGAATTCAAACGAAATATACTGTTGAAACCTTCTTTCATTTAGAGGCTTTATACACAATTTTTTAAGAATTTTTTTTTCTTGAGCTTTACGCCTCGTCGACAGCGAAGTCAGTAGCGGGATGGGATGTGGGCAAGAAACGGAAAGGAATTCGGCCATGGCCCTTTTGAAGGAAGCATTCCGTCATTCGCCTGGAATGAATTGAGGAAACCATGGAAAATCCAAATCTGGATGCTCTGACGGGGATTCGAACCCGCGTCCTCCCGAATGCGAGGCCAGAACAGTAATCGTTCACCCACCACGCTCGGTTTTTAAGAATTATTTGTTATATTATGCGTACATGCACATCTCTTTCAGATTGTAGTTGATTGTTGTAGGATGGGTACCTTCAACGAAACAGTTAAGACCAACCGAGTTGGAAGCTGGGTTCGAACCAATAGGAAGTTCATTTTACAGGGTGTAAGGCACAGATTCAATTTCATATGGGCACATATTGATTATCAGTTCAAATATTGTTTAAACGGTAAGATGCACTTTTGAACCCCTAGCATTATTTGCAATTTTATCTCGTTAAAAGTGGTTAAATATAAAGACATATAACAGCATGATTGTCTCAAGGTTCAGTACGGTACAAAGATCTACTATACCGCATTGCGTTCAAAAACTTCAGTCTATTCACGTTACCAGCATAAAAAGAAACAGCATAAGCAATTTAAGTCCCAAGAATTTCAAATTCACGTGCTGAAAGCAGGAATGTCTTCAGTTTAACACAATGTCCATTTCAAAACGTTCTGCATAATGTAAAGACTTGGTGGTTTATTATTGTATTAATACTATACTGCTGTTGATATTGTATTATCTAAACCAGTATCTTTATCTCAAACTTATCAGAAATCAGTATAGTAGATTTATTTAGTTTAAGACGAAACCATACCCAATTACAGAAGTAAACAAATATTTCAATAAAACTATATTCTGAAATAACTTACATACAAGTACTGGATTGAGGTATCAAAAAATGTTGTACAGTTATAAATGGCACATTCAACATTAATATACCTATTAATTATATTAATATACCTATTGCGGCAGAAATATATTCGTCCCATGCAATGTTCATTGTGTGTATCTACCGTACAAATTTTGCATATTTGTCTAAATTGATAAAAAAATATGATTTATTTAATTGCTATGAGGAACATACTGACGTCCCACATTTGAAACTGAGTCAATTCGAATACATTAGAAACTGAAAACAACTTAGAGGCTAAATTCATTTATAAGATATTAATTTTATTTGTAAATACATAAGTCCGAGAAGAGATTTAACTGTTACGAGTCGCAGAAAATGTTTGTGGCTGCTGGGGTGATACCATACCAGCTTCTTACCACGCCGAAGCTATCGAGTTCCGCCAAGTCATTTCTTCTTAGTTACTACTATTACTATTCACCAAATGTGTGTGTCGGATGGTGCGTTGCAACTATCCTAATATGAAGTCATTTTATCATCGGAAGGGATGTACGGGATATTTCAGGAGGCATACATGGATTATTTTGAGGAACCGTCCCCCCATTCACCTGGAGTGATCTAGGAAATCCATGGAAACCCTAGATCAGGATTGCCGGAGTAGTTTATCAAGACCTACTCCTGTCAAATACCAAGTTTAATAGCTTGATAAATCCTTCCTATTTCATTCCCCAATTTCTCATGGAAAAAAAATAAGTATAGAAAAGAATCGGTTATGGCCTTTCAAGGTCATTACTAAATACGAATGCTGCTGATAGTAAAATGTGTTTGCTGTCATCCTGAAATAATTCTGTCATGAATTTTTCGGTACCTTCTGACGAGAGCAACATCGCACTCGCGCTTTCTCTCCAGCTATATAGGTCTGTACTAGGGATGTGGCGGATATCCGCATCCGCAAGTGCGGAACTTTCGCGTGAAATCCTACAACAGCTTTCGCATCCGCATCCGCTATTTCTAATGCGGATGTATAGCGGATGTTTTGTTTACGTTGAAATACATATTATTTCTTTCTCTTTCTTCGAGATTCTGCCCATCGTCGCTTAGCTAACAAAAAAGTGGTTGTTTTCTGACGATCTTTCAGTAAAAGTAACAATGAAAAAAACGGTTTTATTGCCTAAGTGACGAATTTACAAGTTTGAACTTGCATGTAAAGTAAAGGTCGGGTTACAATAGACCGCACCCAACCCGCCCTGTCACCTACACTTTTCTTATTTTTGTCACTCACTCGATTGAAGTGAATTCAAATGACACCGCACCGTGTGTCGGCCGTCATTAGTTTGGTTTAATTTTTGACGGTCTGCGTCGATATGGAGAAGCGTATACAAAGAGTTCAGAAATTTCTGGTCCTTTACGACTAAATGTTGTTTTAGCGTTACTGATTGCTTTAGAAAAGTGCCCGTTTTTTCAGCCTTACTTTAGGTTCATCAGATGTTCGTAAAATGTTGGTAGAGTCCTTGCATGTTCGCATTAATAAATCAAAACTTTGACAGAAGTGAAGGTAGATTTTAAGACCTGTAACAATTGCATCCGAGATCCGGATTCCTCAACAGGGGATCTTCCTTACCCGAATAACACTTCGCAAGCATCTGAATTTAGAAGTACTGAAAAATATTTATTCAATCATATAAAAGTACATTTGTGTTTTTGGATAATAAAACTAAATGATACTGTGAATGCGCCATTAGAGCGGTGGGAAGGTGGGTGGCAAGCACGGAACTGAGCGTGGAGAGTAGGACGGTAACGGCCTGGCCTCGCATTCGGGAGGACGCCGGTTCGAATCTCCGTCCGGGAATCCAGATTTGGGTTTTCCACGGCTTTCCCAAATTACTCCAGGAGAATTGTTCCTTTAAAAAACCAAGGACGAATTCCTTCCCGTTCCTAGCCCCGATCTTTTCACGTCTCTAATGACCTCGAGATCGACAAGACGTATAGTTAAAAAACAAAACAAAAACAAAAAAAAGCGAGCGCTGAGATGCGCGGTGAGATGGCCTTATGCTTGACGCTTGCATTAGTCTAGCCACGAAATCCGCAAAGTTCATATGACGGAGACTGGTTTTTAGACGCGTGCGTAGTTATGAAAATAATTTAATTCACTTGTGAAATCATCTGAGCATTGGTTTGCTTTCCCAGTTACCTTCTAACTATTTTTCTTGCCACAACAATATATTATGAATTGTTACCACTAGATATTTATTAGAATCCGCCGTACTAAGCACACGTTCATTAATTGTATATTCAAATGACGTCACTTTTTACTTATATTCATGACTTGTCACATATCAGCGTTTAACTCCAACAACCCGTCTTTGCACCAGGATTGCAACAAAGCGCAGTCACCCTGGGTTTTTATTTCACGATTAGATATCATCATTGGAAAATAATCATATTTTCAACACAATTATGTCGCACAAATCATTTATGTATATGAAAAACAGGGGCCCGATGACATTCCCCTGATGGAACCTCGGAAATTGGGTCAGCCATGGACTTTCACCGTTGAAAACTACGCTATGTGGTCTACCATTCAGGAAGGGTTCTTTTTTTTAATGGCTTTCGGCATCTTAGGTCATTTTTTCAGCTAATTAGACACACCACAGAACGGACATGACATCACAGACACCCATGCCCGCGGCTGGACTCGAACCGCCGACCTTTGGCACGCGGAGCGAGCACTCCAGCCCCTATGCTACCTAGGCCAGCTTTCAGGAATTTGGTAACCGAGTCGCATATTTGTTGAGATATGCCATGGCTATGAAGTTCCGTAAGTAACCTAGTATGAGGCACAGCTTTTTTAAAAATCGTATAAAACTAAATCAACATGAGAACGCTCATCTGTAATATGGCACAATGTCGTGAATTAAAAGTGCAAGTTCTGTGTAACATTATCACTAACCCCCCAATCATTATTATTACTATTGAGTTATATAGGATTTATTTATTATAAGTATCACAAATAACTGTATTAACGTTTGTACCTTGATTTGTAATATTGTTGGGTTTTCACAGACTAGTTTTTTTACTAAACGAAATAGCATAGCATTATTATATTTACGTAACAATCTTTGAGGCTGGGCAGCACAATTCTGCGGGCAGCAATTGTTGCTTGGGCGCCTGCATTGTAGTATGCATGACGCGACTGTAGGGATGCTAGTTGATGGCAGTATCGATAAATATTTGGATATTTATATCAACGCCAGGTAGATATCCATAATCGATAATATCGATATTTTCCGATATTTGAATATATTGTATTAGAAATCAGAAACACGTATGTAAATCAAAATCAGGTTATTTGAGGCAGTTGATTGAAAAAAATTAGAGCTGAAAATATCCAGCGTCAACAGATCCCGAAAATAGTAGTTTGCTTAACCTTTCCCACGAAGCCTATTCATAGTTTGAATGACTGTGGCTCTTGCCTTTGAGAAGAGACATTCAGAAGGTACCGACGAGGCTACTTTGAGTAAATGATTAGTTGCAATTTTGTGTACAAAAAGAAACCGAGCTAATTAAATAGCGCGCCAACGGATGCATATAAAATTCTGTGACTTCCATGCACACTAGTGACATCTCTCGGCAAGAGATTGCCTCTGGTCGCACTACGGTCGCTGCATTAGTTTACGAGTGACAGCCGGTTGAGTGAGGTCGTGTGCAGAGTGCTCGTCGGATTTGTGAGAAAGCGAGAATGAAGGAATTGGAGGAGCAACGCGTCTGTGTGAAATTTTGTGTTAAACTTGGGAAAACTTTTACCGAATCACTTCAAATGCCTAAACAAGTATACGGGGATGACTGCATGAGCCGAACACAGTGCTATGAACGGTTTAAGCGCTTTAAGGAGGGCAGGAGTTCGGTTACCGACGATCCAAAATCTGGTCGACCATCCACATCAACAGACGACCACCATGTTGAGAGGGTTCGCACTGTGATTCGTGAAAATCGCCGTTTGACTGTCAGTGAGGTTGCTGAAGAAGTTGGCATAAGTGTAAGCTCTTGCAATCACATCCTGAGAGAAAAGCTTGGAATTCATCGTGTCAATGCAAAACTGGTGCCGCGCTTGTTGACGGACGAGCAGAAGGAGAATCGAGCTAGAATCTCTAAGGAGTTGCTTGAAAAAGCAAATGAGGACAAAAACTTCCTCAAGAACATCATTAGAGGCGATGAAACATGGGTTTATGGGTACGATGTGGAAACGAAGAGGCAGTCTTCAGAATGGGTGGGGAAAGGATCTCCTCGACCAAAGAAAGCGTGGATGAGTCGGTCGAACATCAAGGTGATGATGGTCGTGTTTTTTGATTGTAATGGAGTTGTGCACCATGAATTTGAACCACGTGGTCGTGGTAAACAAGGAAGTCTACCAGAAAATTCTGACACGATTGAGAGATGCTGTACATAGGAAAAGGCCTGAACTGTGGGAGAATCAGTCGTGGATGTTGCACCATGACAACGCACCCGCTCACGCATCGTTGTTTGTCACGAATTATCTGGCAAAACATTGCACTCCCGTTGTGCCTCAGCCATCCAATTCTCCAGACTTGGCTCCGGCGGACTTTTTTCTCTTTCCAAAACTGAAAAACACTTTGAAAGGACGTCGTTTCCAAACCATAGAAGAAATTCAAGACAATGCGACGAGAGAACTGCGCGCCATCGGAGAAATTGCATTCCAGGAGGCGTTCCAAAACTTTAAAAAACGATGGCAACGGTGTATTGATAGTGAAGGACAGTACTTTGAAGGGGACAGTGTGTAAAATTAGTATGATGAGCAATAAAGCAATTACAGCAGAAGTTCGGTTTCTTTTTGTACACACCTCGTATCTTAATGCCACTCGTATTCCAATCATGACTGATTTCAATTCATTTTGCAGCAAAAAATGTACCGTAATCTCCAAATATCTCTAGACCAATGAAACAATAGAAAAATGCTTCACACTATTCAACTTCACCTTCACGACTTTAGAATTCTTGTCATATTTCTTACCGATTTTTGTTTTTTTGTTTTTTTTTTGTATCAGTTATGCAATTTTTTACCCCCTTTAGAATATTGCAATACGTCCTAGAGAGAAACAAGAACCAACGAACGTGAGCGGAACGCAACAAATTAAATAATAAAACGATGAAAGTAGATAAATGAGGAACTAATAACGCACATGAAATGGAGTGCTACCACAAAGTATGAAAATATTTATTTCGTTGTCACAAAATAAGAAAAAACTTTATTTATTTTGTTGTCAAGCTAAATCATGGTTTACCACAGTCAAGTTTGGACCCTGCCAAACATAGTCTACATTAACTTACAGCATTTTTTTAGTGCTAAGCTGTTCGTAGCTTTTGATATTTCACTGTATCATATCGATATTATCGTATGGGCTACATAAAAATATCGACATTTTAGGTATGAAATTATCGATATTATCGGTTGACCGATATATCGTTGCAACCCTAGACGCGAGGCAGCATGTCTGTCGTGGTTGTACGGCGTGAGCACAGCCCTTTGTATGGGAATTCTGTTTCAATGTAACATAAGTCTCTTAAAAGTTGTGTCACTGAATTATATTAATTAAAATGAGAAATATTTCGACGAAAACTAAGTTTTTCATTTCCAGAATATGTTAAAATAAAATACCTCTTAATTTGTTTATTGGAACTGACGGCTTGCATGTATCGAAAGAAGACAATTTAGACTAAATAAAACTCCCTAACCACAGAAGAATAGGTAGCTTACATGTGGCTACCAATATAACCCTGCAACCGCAGACACATCAAATTATTTCCTGCTATATGACAAAATTTTATTTTAGTAAAAGTCTCACCATTCTCGAGATATTAATATTTTAAATATTTTTCCGAAACATGTAAGTTTGTTCAGTTTCTTCAATCTCATTTCTACATGATACTTTTTGAACACTGTTTCTTTTTAATTTACTGAAATATATTTGAGTCATATGAAACAACGTTCTTTTTTTGTTAAAACGTTAAAAAAACT